>CM076577.1:14144686-14893026 GCA_034641835.2 Pinus albicaulis | reverse complement strand
CACCTTGGAGGTTTTCTTGCTTTCACCTTCTCTCTTGTCTTTCCATGCCCCACTATCATCTTTAAGATCCAATGCTTTCAATGACTAGCCCAACTGAAAGCTTGCATATTGAATAGCAAGTAAACCCTTTCCTGACTCCATTTCCCAATGGTATAGAGTGTTCTCTGAGTTATCTCTCCTTTGCCTAAAATCCTCTTTTCTCATCCTTGTCTTATATTGAACCCTTCTTTCCCGATTCCCAACAACCAAACAAAACCAAACAAACAAACCTCACACCTATAACTAGCCTAATATCTTAACTTTCGAGCTTCACAGACATAAAACCTTTTCCTATATAGAGAGATCCCTCTCTGGACCCAGGAGGGCTAGATCCTGAGGTCTGAAAGTGGTTCTGATGTTGTCTCATCTTTTGGTATTTCCAAACTTGCCAAAACATGGGAACTCCAACAGTACACATGATCCTTTTTATATGGATGGTTGTGACCATACCATGGATCCATTTCCATGATCTATTTCAGACGGATGGCCACGACCATGCCATGGGTTCATGTGTAGTTTGATGCCTATTCATAGATATTTTATTAGGCATATTCATATCAGAGATGTCATACATTGTATTGTGTATAATTTGGCAAGCTTCCTAGCCGTTTTTTGAGTCATTTCCTTGGTTCTTAAATAATTTCACCCATCACTCCATGTTGTGCCTTCATTAATTAGGGGGCATTTGTTACAAAATAATTTTTCACCCTTCTCACTTCCCATCCCTAATCCTAAAGTTCCCTATGAATAATCTTGTTCATTATATCGACCTGGAAAAATAAATTAAGATATCCTTTAAAGACTGAAAGAAAACGTCCTTGAAGAATTATTGAAGAATATTAGCTCAAACCCTAGATTTATGGATCAACACTTTTCTCCAGTTATCTGCCTGTGTTGATGGTTGTTCAAGCCGAGAATTTTCAACACCCTTCTAACTAAAAAAACCGTGTTGAACCCTTTCTAGTAGTGTTTCCTGAAATGGAGGATAAGCTTCAAACTCTAGAAGTTTATAGGATGACGAGATGGATATTTTTCGATGGAGATAGGTTCAATATTTCTCATTTGGAGCTCTTGATATTATCAATATGGAATTATCCCTTGAAAATTGGACCTTCCTCCTTCTTTCATTGGATCCTAACTCCTTCTCCCTTCCTAATAATTGATCTCCATCCCTCCACTACTGGTTGGTCATTGTTGGGATGGTCTGATCATTAATTTTTCATATTCCTATGGTGTGTTAATTCCTAAATTTCCATTCGGGAGAAGGATCACCTAAATAGCCTTGGTTTGGAGTCAGACTAGACCAAAGGGAGGCATCCAAAATTAAGGCCACAGTTGTAATCTTCCTCTTTTATATTATCAATAATACATATGGTGTTTCTCTTTCTATATTTTTTTGAATATTCATACAAGTAGCATAATTATCCTTGATCTGTTAGGTTTTTTATGTTTAATGCATGATTTTTATTTGACTACGTTTGTTGTTATCTATTGATCTTCTGCAGGTATTCGAATTCCACCAATAGCGACAATCGAGCCTGAAATATTGTGGATCAAGGCCTTCATTAAAGGGTTAAGCATAGCATCAGGACAAGGTAGGTCCTTTTATCTTTCCCATCCTTCTTTGAATATTTACTAAGAATGCATCCATTAGATAGTCTCACACATTTCTAAACCCACTCTAAGGATAGAGAGATCACCTTTATCTATAGAGGGGATTGTATTCACAAAAATACGAGATTGCCATTATTTGAGTTTTCTATTTATTAATAATCTGTGTGTGCTTTGAAATATTTTTTAAGGTTCAAAACTTACATGTGTGTTATTCTTGATGCACTGTAGTAACAATCTTATTGATTGGGTTACCTAAATCTAGCTTTAGTTATCCCTTTGGGACTTCCTATATACCTAAAGGTACACGTAAATAATTTTCCGTATATAGGTACTATATAATGTAGTGCCACCCAAAGACATACCATTAGGGGTTATAATAATTTTTAAACAAGTGAAAACATTTGTAGTTCCTACTTATATTCTTCCCCTACCATATCCTTACCCATTAAATGAAAAATCTTTGTTTTATTTAAATATTCCACATCACATCTCTATTTTTTTTAAATGATCTTCGCTAACCCAAGAAAAGCTCTTGGAATCACTAAAAATAAAATTTTCAAGGTAGAGTTTGAGTTTGTGTTAGAAATATTGTCATTGATGGCAAAGGAAATGGCAAAGGAATTGGCATCTGAAACAGTAACTAGGAATAGAGAAAATAATTGTAGCAGAAAACAATAGGTATGCATCCTCATGGAGGATAATTGAAATCTTTGATAAGTAAGAAACCCTATGAGGGGATTAATGGTGCTCTATATTTTGTTCGAGGAACTGATGTTAATATGGTCGACAGTGTATCCAAACTGGTAGACAGTGGAGTTATATATTTGTTGAATATATGATATGAACAAATTTATGGTTTTAAGCTCCACATGGAAGGGTCTACGCTATTAGTAAGGAGCTGACGGGATTTCATGGAGAAAGGAACAAGGAGCGAAAGAAAATTAGTTATAACGTGGAAGAACTAAAATAGAGTATTTGGCATTAAACTCTCGGTGGAACACGGACTAACCCTTTGGAATCATGAACAAAACCTGGAAGGAAAGAGGTAGAATGTAACAAAAGGAAGCACGACGGAACCCTGCGTGGAAGAGCGGAACCGTGACTGAGTGAACAGTGAAGGCGGTTTCTGGGTTTCATCACACCGCCTTCCGGTGATAGGTGGTATTTCCTAGTTGGGGAGAGATTCCATAGAAACGTTGACACATAGCTAAGGTGGACCCACGAAAACCGCTATCAAAGTGCGCCATCACACGTTAACGTTCGACCAAAGAATCTGAGTGATATTATTAAACGTCGTTGATTTGGGAAGGGGTCATCGAACAGTGTTCATTTGTTATAGATGCATGAAAGTTACCCAAGGTATGGTGCGCCATCGCACGTTATCATCCATGCATCATCAATGAACGATATTCATCAAATCATCTGAAGACTGAGCGATGTGCTCTTCGCCGTCGGATGGAAACGATCGTTAGCAATGGGCCCCAGTTTTAAATTATATTGATTGGGCCGTCGATTATGTATGTGGGGCCGAAACCAAAGGTCTATTTAAAAGCCATTTGATAAAAGAATTGGTTATTAATATAAAGTTCTAATATATATTCAATTTCCAAAGGTTGTGAATAATATTTATTTATCAAATTCCACGAATTTGATAAATAAAATTCCAATAAAAGAAAGAAAACCATCAGTAGCACATTAATGTTACTTAACCTTGGCTATAGTATTATTTGGCGGAGATAAATATTACCTTTGGGACAATTCGTGCATGGAAGAACGAAGATTGGGATTTCAATTTGGATTGGTTCGATTTTTAATATGAATACTATTAACGGTTGAGTGGTTTTCTACTCATGGTATTGATAAAGGCTAAACTATATAAGGAGAAGAGGATTACACTAAAGGGTGTGGGTGCAAAGGTTGTTAATAACAAAATCTCTTTAAGAGATATCTGCATATGTGATGCACCTATGGATATGATCTAGAAATGATAAATCTCTACGATGATCAACAAAAGAAATAGACCTGACGGAAGACTGATGAACAAATAGAAGAAATCAGGTGTATCTGAGAGTTGAGGCATTCTGTATGAAAGAGGAAGTATCCTGCCAGTAGAAGCTAGTGTTAAAATTAGGGGGCTAGAGCTCCCTTCCAGTAGTGGCTGGAGAAAGAGAGAAGGTTGTAGCCTTTCTGCAGGTGGGTGCCTGCGTGCTGGTATAAGTCTGCACCAGCATAAAATTGTAAGAAGTTTTCTTTATAATAAATATTGAAGACTAAGATAACAACAACGTTGGTTTTCTCTCGAATTGGGTTTCCACCTTAAATACTGGTGTTCATATGTGTTTGATGGTTTATTATATTATTTCTGTTCATACTTACTGCTTACTAAATATCTGATGAATGAATGATGATCTAAGTAAATACATAATAAGATCTCTGGACATACAAGTTGGATTCAGTAAAGTGGCATATGGTTTTAAAAGAAATAAAAGGTAAAAAAATTTCAGTCTGCTCTAAATACTGATTCACCCCCCCCCTCTTAGTATTTTTCCCAACAATTGGTATCAAAGCAGGTCCTTCTAAAAAAGCTTAGTCGCTAGAAGGAAGATCAAGCAAGATGAACAATCAAGATGGAAAAACATCTATCAGGCCTCCGCTCTTTAACAGAAACAATTTAATCTTCTTGAAAACAAGGATGAGATCCTATCTTCAGTCTCTGGGAGCAGATGTATGGGCAATTGTTGAAGGAGGATATCAATATCCAGCTACAGTACCAACAGATCCAACAGAAAGAAAGAATTATGAAACAAATCCAAAGGCGGTCAATGCTCTATTGGGAAGTCTAACTGAATCAGAATTTTTCAAACTCATGTAGCTGAATACAACAAAGGAAATATGGGACAAAATCATTTTAAGTTATGAAGGTGATGCAAAGGTAAAAAATTCTAAACTCCAAACTCTCAGAATTCAATATGAGAATCTAAAAATGGATAATGAGGAGAGCATTGCAAATTTATTTTTACGTCTTGATGATATTGTAAATCGTATGAGAAATCTGGGAGAAACAATAACCGAATCTACTTTGGTTGAGAAAATTTTAAGATCACTAACAGTAAAATTTGAGTCAAAAGTTTCTACTCTTGAATAAAAGCAGGATCTTCAAAATCTTACTGTGGTGCAACTTCATGGCATACTAACTACATATGAAATGAGAAGAGTAGGACCATCTGAAGTCAAAGAAGCAGTATTTAGAGCTTCTACAAAAGGGAAGGAAGTACAAAAACCAGAAGGATCGGGATATATCTCAGAAGAAGATGAGGTAATTTTGTAAAGAAACTTCAACTTGGCACAGGACGGTTCAGAGGTAAGCTTCCTTTCAAATGTTTTGGTTGTGGAAGAGTTGGTAATTATGCTTCTAAGTGTCCTCATAAAGAAACACATAAAAGAGGGAAGGAAGTAGCAAGAAGGAATAATAATTGGTTTAGCACTAGAAAAAGTTACCATACTCATGAAGACAGTGATGGGTTATCTAATAGTGAGGAATAATGTGAACAAGATCTTAGACTTCTCATGGCATTTGAAAAAGAATCTAGAGAAGAAAAGGATACTTTTGTGGATTCTCTAGAAGACAATTATTTTCTTGATGAAAACAATCAACTCAAAATTTTCTTAGAAGAAAGTAAAATAACCATAGAGACTCTGAAAAATCAGCTTGAAGAAAAAGAGAAACACAATGAGAAATTAGAGTGTGAAGTAGTAAGTCTAAGAAAATAACTTGAGAAAGTAAAGACTCTGAATCTTAGATTTGATAAAGGATCTGAAACCTTAGATGATATTATCAAGGTACAACGTTCTCCTCTTATAAAGACAGGTCTTCGATATATCGAAGAATCTTCTCAGGTTTCAGCACCAAATTATCTAAAAGCAGCAACAACTAGTATACAACATGTTGCCACTCAGCAAGGGAATAAAGAATCTTTACAGGGAAAGCATGATCATCTCAATTCAAAGAACACTAACAGGAATATCTTTCAAATAAACACCAATCAACAGGTAAATTCAAGTAGAATATTTCATGATCGCAGAAATTTCTTCTTCAATGGACAATGTTTCTCATGTCACAATTTTGGTCATAAAGTTGTTCAATGTGTTGCATATAAAACCATCATGACAAGAGAAGCAAGAAAGAAAAGGATTGATATTGAAACAAAGAGGAATACCTACAACAACTTTTCTCCTCTTCAAAATGAAGTTGAATGTACTTATTGCAATAACTTTGGCCATGAAGAATCTGAATGTAGGAGCAAAGTCCAGCCAAAAGAGCAAAACATGTTCCTTCAGCTCCAAAGTATGGAAAAGAAGGAATTACGGGTTGAAAATTGTGGCATGGCGTTATTTGCGAGAAGATGAAGAAAATCAATGGTACATTGATGGTGGATGCTCAAGACACATGAGAGGTGACAAAAACAAACTTCTTGCATATAGTGCTCTAGAAAAGGAAAAGAATGTTACATTTGGAAATGATACTCCTGCGGTCATTAAGGGAAAAGGGTCTGTTTTTCTAAAAGAAAAGGTGAAAGCTAATGAAGTCATGTATGTGGATGGATTAAAGCATAACATGTTAAGTGTAAGTCAAATGTGTGATCAAGGAACTGAAGTTGTCTTTAGTTCAAAAGAATGTGTGGTACGTGATCTTGATACAGGTAAAACAATTATAAAAGGAAAAAGAACTCCAAGCAACTTGTATGTATTGAAGAACTACAAAGAACAATGTTACTTGAGTAAATCTTCAGAAAACTGGCTATGGCATAGAAGGTTGGGGCATCTGAGCTTCTCTCAAATCAACAAATCAAGCAGACTTAAAGCTGTTCGTGATCTTCCCAATATTACTCTACCTGAAAATATCATATGCAAATCTTGCCAATTCGGTAAGCAAACTAGAGTACAATTTAATGCCAAGGAAGGATCATCAAGTAAGCCTCTTGAACTCATTCATACTGACATATGTGGACCTATGAGGAAAAATTCACCATGTGGTGAACAATACTATATCTTATTTATTGATGATTTCTCTAGAATGTGTTGGATTGGGCTGCTTAAACACAAAGATGAAGCATTTGAGAAATTTCAGATCTTCAAAGCACTAGTTGAGAATGAATTAGATCTAAAAATCAAGTGTCTCAGATCTGATCGAGGAGGAGAATATACATCAGATGAATTCCTTGAATTTTGTGAAAAACATGGCATAAAAACACAATTTTCTGTAGCTGGAACTCCACAACAAAATGGTGTTGCAGAAAGAATGAATATAACACTTCAAAAAATGGCTAGAGCTATGCTTGATGACTCCAGAACACCTGACACATTTTGGGGAGAAGCAGCACATACAGCAGTAAAAATTCTCAACAAGGAAAATGTTCGTGTAAATAGTGATAAAACCCCATATGAACTCTGGTATGGTAATCCTCCCACTGTAAAGCATTTTAGAATTTTTGGAAGCAAATGCTTTATCAAAAATAGTGATGAAAAACTTGGCAAGTTTGAACCCAGAGCAGATGAAGGAATACTTCTTGGTTACTCCTCTAAGAGTAGAGCATATAAATGTTACAATAAAAGACTTCGGAAGATTGTTGAATGTATTGATGTTGTTATTGACGAGTCTCCTGCAGCTCTAGAAGAAGAAAAAAAAACAACAGATGAATATGATAATGACATATATCCTTCTACATCAAATAGGAATGATATAGACAGTGAACCCAATGAAGAACCCGAATATGATTTATCTGAAAAAGCTCCATCCAGATATGTTCAAAAGAATCATCCAAAATCTCAAATTTTCGGAGAAAAGGGATCAGGTGTACAAACAAGAAGGACTCTTGTGGGATCTTCTAGCAATATGGCATTTATGTCCACTATTGAACTACACAATGTCAGTCAAGCTAGCAAAGATGAATGTTGGATTCAAGCCATTAATTAAGAGCTTGATCAAATTGAAAAGAATCACACTTAGGAATTAGTACCAAGACCTCATGACAAAAATGTCATTGGAACTAAGTGGATATTCAAAAACAAGTTAAATGAGAATGGGGATGTTATAAGAAATAAAGCTAGACTTGTTTACAAGGGGTATGCTCAACAAGAAGGTATAGACTTTGAAGAAAATTTTGCTCCTGTAGCCAGACTTGAAGCCATAAGAATGTTTCTTGCTTTTTCAAGCTTCGAACAAATCAAAGTTTATCAAATGGATGTGAAATCTGCCTTTCTCAATGGGGATCTAGAAGAAGAAGTTTATATAGAACAACCAGAAGGATTCATTTTGGGAAATGATGAAAAACTTTTTCGTAGACTTAAAAAGGCTCTATACAGTCTCAAACAAGCTCCAAGGGCATGGTACTATCGTCTTGACAAATATCTTCATCAACAAGGATTTTCAAAAGGGTCTGCTGATAGCAACTTATACACAAAAAATGAAAATGACAAACTATTGATTGTGGTTGTATATGTTGATGATATCATTTTTGGAAGTAATGAAGAGTCTATGAGTCAGAAATTTGCTTCTGATATGCAGCAAGAATTTGAAATGTCTTTACTTGGGGAACTAACATTCTTTCTTGGCTTGCAAGTGCAACAAGCAACATATGGCATATTCTTATCACAAGCAAAATATCTTAAGAAAATCTTGAAGAAGTATGGCATGGAAGATTGCAAACCTGTAAGTACACCAATGATAACCGGATGTAATCTCAGTTCTAATGATGATTCCCCCACGGTGAATCAACTAGAATACAGATCTATGATAGGAAGTATACTTTATCTCACTGGGAAAAGACCAGACATTATGCATGTAGTTGGGATTGTTGGATGATTCCAAGCTAATCCAAAAGAGTCTCACCTTCAGGCTGTGAAAAGAATATTCAAATATCTACAAGGAACTCAAGACTTTGGACTATGGTATCCAAAGAATGCTGATCTTACTCTTAATGCATACACTGATGCAGATTGGGCTGGAAATGTTGATGATCAGAAAATCACTAGTGGTGGTGCATTCTATATGGGGCCTCGGTTAGTATCTTGGATTAGCAAGAAGCAAAGCTCTATTGCCTTATCTATAACAGAAGCAGAATATGTGCCTGTCACATCATGTTGCACTCAAGTTCTCTGGATGATGCAAACCTTACAAGATTTTCAAATCAAATGTTCACCTCTTATCTCCATTATGTGTGACAATGCAAGTGCCATCAGTATCTCAAAGAATCCTGTTATGCATTCCAAGACCAAGCACATTCCCATCAAATATCACTTCTTACGTGAACAAGTGCTTGAACAAAAGGTGAAATTAGAGTATGTTCCCTCCAAAGAACAAGTTGTTGATATATTTACCAAACCTCTACCCAGGGAAGTGTTCAAATATCTTAGACAGAAACTGGGAGTAGTCTCTGCCATGTAGAAGATCAGATCTACTTAAATACAGAAGATTAAATTGGTTGTCAGGGGCTGTTGGGCATCTCTGAATGCACAGGCTAAGGGGGAGCATTGGTCATATGAAAAGGATGCACTGTTGGCATTTATAAGTCATTTATGATTAAAAGATGCAGCATGATCTCAAGGGGAGCATGGTATTGTCGGTTCAAAGGATCTTGATCAACTCTTTTCCATTGATGTTAAAGGGGGAGGAAAAGCAAAAAGCGGCTTCTATAAGAAAATCAGAGGAAGAGTATTTCCATTAATGCCAAAGGGGGAGATTGTTGGAAATATTGTCATTGATGGCAAAGGAAGTGGCAAAGGAATTGGCATCTGAAACAGTAACTAGGAACATAGAAAATAATTGTAGCAGAAAACAATAGGTATACATCCTGATGGAGGATAATTGAAATCTGTGATAAGTAAGAAACCCTATGAGGGGATTAATGGTGCTCTGTATGTTGTTCGAGGAACTGATGTTAATACGATCGACAGTGTATCCAAACTGGTAGATAGTGGAGTTATATATTCATTGAATATATGATATGAACAAATTTATGGTTTAGAGCTCCACATGGAAGGGTCTACGCTATTAGTAAGGAGTTGACGGGCTTTCATGGAGAATGGAACAAGGAGTGAAAGAAAATCAGTTATAACGCGGAAGAACTAAAATAGAGTATTTGGCATTGAACTCTCGGTGGAACACGAACTAACCCTTTGGAATCATGAATGGAACCTGGAAGGAAAGAGGTAGTATGTAAAAAAAGGAAGCATGACAGAACCCTGCGTGGAAGAGAGAAACCGTGACCGAGTGAACAGTGAAGGCGGTTTCTGAGTTTCATCGCACCACCTTCCGGTGATAGGCGGTATTTCCTGGTTGGGGAGTGATTCCATAGAAACGTTGAAACGTAGAAAAGGTGGACCCATGAAAACCAGTATCAAAGCATGCCATCACATGTTAACATTCGACCAAAGAAGCCGAGCGATATTATTAAACGCCGTTGATTTGGGAAGGGGTTATCGGACAGTGTTCATTTGCTATAGATGCGCGAAATTTACCCAAGGTATGGTGCGCCATCGTGCGTTATCATCCGTGCATCATCTACAAATGATATTCGTTGGATCATTTGAAGACCGAGCAATGTGCTCTTCGCCGTCGGATGGAAACGATCGTTAGCAATGGGCCCCAGTTTTAAAGTATATTTATTGGGTCGTTGATTATGTATGTGGGGCCGGAACCAAAGGTCTATTTAAAATCCATTTGATAAAAGCACTGGTTATGAATATAAAGTTCTAATATATATTCAATTGCCAAAGGTTGTGAATAATATTTATTTATCAAATTCCATGAATTTGATAAATAAAATTCCAATAAAAGAAAGAAAACCATCAGCGGCACGTTAATGTTACTTAACCTTGGCTATAGTATTATTTGGCGGAGATAAATATTACCTTTGGGACGATTCGTGCATGGAAGAACGAAGATTGGGATTTCAATTTGGATTGGTTCGATTTTTAATATGAATACTATTAGCGGTTGAGTGGTTTTCTACTCATGGTATTGATAAAGGCTAAACTATATAAGGAGAAGAGGATTACAATACAAGGTGTGGGTGCAAAGGTTGTTAATAACAAAATCTCTTTAAGAGATATCTACATATGTGATGCACCTATGGATATGATCTAGAAATGATAAATCTCTACGATGATCAACAAAAGAAATAGATCTGACAGAAGACTGATGAACAAATAGAAGAAATCTAGTGTATCTAAGGGTTGAGGAATTCTGTATGAAAGAGGAAGTATCCTGCCAGTAGAAGCTAGTGTTAAAATCAGGGGGCTGCAGCTCCCTTCCAGTAGTGGCTGGAGAAAGAGAGAAGGTTGTAGCCTTTCTGCAGGTGGGTGCCTGCATGCTAGTATAAGTCTGCACCAACATAAAATTGTAAGAAGTTTTATTTATAATAAATATTGAAGACTAAGATAACAACAACGCTGGTTTTCTCCCGAATTGGATTTCGACCTTAAATACTGGTGTTCATATGTGTTTGATGGTTTATTCTGTTATTTCTGTTCATACTTACTGCTTACTAAATATCTAATTAATGAATGATGATATAAGTAAAGACATAATAAGTTCTCTGGACATACAAGTTGGATTTAGTAAAGTGGCATATAGTTTTAAAAGAAATAAAAGGTAAAAAGTTTTCAGTCAGCTCTAAATACTAATTCACCCCCCCCCTCTCATTATTTTTCCCAACAGTTTGAATATACTTGGTGTAGATATTCCATCAAAATTTATACCAATTTTAAGTTACATAGCTTTAAGAATCTAATTTGTAGGCTATCTAGATGGCCGACTTTGTCTTGATATACCTCTAAAAGTTGAACCCTTATGAATCTAAAATTAGGTTTTCAGTTCTTTGATGTTACTTAATAAACTTCTAAAATTTTCATAATATGACTTCATTAACAGGTTATTATTAAAAAAAAAAAAATTACATGATGAATATTCTAAAATTTATTCTAGGATTAGCCACAAACTCTATTTTCCATAGAGTATATATCCTAAAATATAGGGAAACAAAACATGAAATTTTGACCACCTATACTATCATCTTTCTACTCAGTATCAAAAAAAATTCACTAATTTATAATTCCTATACAAATGTTATAATGAAAGTTCAATATGAATCATTTAACATTTATTTAAATATTTGTTCTAAACCCTCTTATCCATAGATTATATTAGTGACAGTAGAGTGAACCAAAAGCTGAGATTTTTAGCATCTATACTATAATATTTCTATTAAAACTCAATAAACTTTCACCATCTGATACTTCCTAGAAAAAGAGTTATAGAAAAAATTTGAATATTTCTTATTTAAAACATATTTCAGGATTACTAACAAACCTATATTCCATAGGATATGTATTAGAAATTATAACAAATAAGAACTTGAAATTTTTACTAGATGTAAATTATATTTTTTATTAGTATCCTCAAAATTGTATTATTCGAAACATCCCATAAAAAAAACTATAGTGAAATTTCCAAGATTCTTTTATTGATGGAAAAGACCCTAGGATCGTATTCTTTGATAACAAATACTGTGAGCTAATTGCTTGAGAAATTATAAAAAGTAAGTGAATAATAATCCTCTTCAAGGTTTAATATTCCTTTTGTAATTATTCCAATATAGAAAGAAAGTTATGTTGCTTATACAAATGAATATCCTTTATTATAAAGAAGGTATAAAGTGACATGATGTAACCTACCATTGTAATGGCATAACCATAACTAATAAACTAGACATGAAAGTTAATTAGGGCCTTAACATAGGTTCCCTAAGACATTAATAACCCACACACTTGCCACTCATGGATTTCTTTTTGGTGACACTATCAAAGAAGGAATGATTTTTTATTTTTTCTCAATGTTATAAATTCCTAAACATCCATATGAATTTAGCATAGAGGATAGTTTTTCAATTTTAAATGGAGGTAAAATGAATTTTTTTTATAAATTCCAAATTTATTAAACCATATCTCCTCATATTTCTTCAAGGATTGGATGTATTAAGAATTTTCAATTAGAAATTGATTTGTTCCAATAAAACTGGTTACAATAAAATATTCTCATTTAGATTTTCTTAGGTGAAGGATAAGTAGGTTGAAGATAAGAAATCTCTATCTATATTTTTCCCTGATTGTATGAAGAAGTACCCCTGAAAGAGTGCCTGCTTAATAATCTATAAATTTGTAACATTTGTGAGAAAGATAATTATATAAGACACTTCCCATCATTGGTAGGGTTAAATGAAGTACTCATGGAAATAAGTGAAGAGATTGAGTAAACATTTTCATTTTCTCCAAGAAACCATGACATCCTTGACTATCGGGTATGTTGAATCTTTAATTAAACTGAGAGGGGGGGTGAATCAGTTTAATACATACATTCGCCTTTTAAAATTTTCACCAAAGTTATTTACAGCTTAATATGTGAGCAATCTTATTTGCAGCCAATATTAATTTATTGTGATACCATACTTAAGTTGAAAGCAGCAAGCAATTAAGTAGACTGAAATAATCACCTCAACACATAAGAAGCACACATAGAGACAGCAGATGTAAGTGGAAACCCATAAAGGGAGAAAACCACATCTTATTATTGTTGTGATGCAAAGGCAAGCTCCAACTTCCTCTCACCACTGTTTTCTGCAGGCACCAACCTACAGGAGGCTCTATCCTCAATTCTACAAGCTACAACTTGCAAGGAAGCACCAACTCCCTTCAATTTTCTGCAGGCACGAACCTACAGGAGGCTCCAACCTCAGTCAGCTACAACTGACAGCTATCAAGCTGCAACTTGATAGGGAAGCTCCAACTTCCTCAATTTATCAAACTGAAAGTTTGCTGATTTACCTTAGATATCAGCCCTATTTTGTAGCTTCTCCTTCTGTTCTACTTTTCTTAATCTTCTCTGCCTCACACTTCTATATTCTGCCTTCTCTTGATTAACTCTCTCTCTCTCCCCCTTTTTTTTTTTTTTGCATATCAAGATGATATTATTTATAGATTTCCTGACATGACTGTTTGTATTCTACTTTGAATTCGAAATGGAAATTCATGTCTCTTTTCCTTCTGCCTTCTCACTCCTTTTATCTGCTTACTCAGAAAATATAACTGTAGGTATCAATTTAACATTACAGTGGGAATTTGTTCTCTCTCAGAGACTTGCCAATGCATCACAAACAATAAAAAACAATTAAAATATTTACATTCGAATTACAAAGTGAATTCCAGCTCACTCATTCACCCTCTTGGCTAGCTGCGCATTTGTCTTTTATTTGACTGTGTTTTGTCTTTTTTTGTGATTGTGTTTTAACTCTTTTCTTCTCTGTATTCTATTTTTTCCTCTACTGTGGTGTAATTGTTGTATATATGTAACAATGATTTTATATCAGTGCCTTTTAGAAAAATACGTGACTGCTGACTTGTAGCAAGTGTCTTGTTGATATGGAACATTCCGCAGGCCGGAACATACATATATCACAATTGTATTACATTAATAATCGCCCTCCCCTTAAGCTGAGGCCCGTGGGTCTAGAGACCATATGGCTTATCACAACAGCATTATATATATATATATATATATATATATATATATATGACAGCGCCTTTTAATATATATATATATATATATATAACCCAACTTTGTCTCTTGGCTTAATTATAAGATGATTTAATCATATAATCTGCCCTTTTAATACACCTTAACATACTCTCGGCGCATACAATAAAGCCTGTTTTAAAACATATAGAACTCCTTTCGGGCCCACCTGACACGTTTTCAAATGCGATTGATCGCAATCGCAAATTTCTAATTTGCGATAGTTGCTGTGCAGTTTCAACAAACTGCGATATTGCGATGGTTGCGATATTGCGATATTGTGATGGTTGCGATATTGTGATATTGCGATGGTTGCGATATTGCGATATTGCAATGGTTGCGATAATGCGATGGTTGCGATATTGCGATAGTGCGATGGCGCAATGTTGCGAAGTTGCGATATTGCGATGGTGTGATGGCACAATGTTGCGAAGTTGCGATATTGCGATGGTGTGATGGCGCAATGTTCGAAGTTGCGATATTGCGATGGTGCGATGGCGCAATGTTGCGAAGTTGCGATATTGCGAGTCCCACCTTATAAAACTTTGTATTATGCACTCCGTATAACTTCATAAATATGCTTTGGACCTTTGATTATATGATGCACTGCACATATACTCCAGCATGGGTAGCGATTCCCGGAATTTGTGTTTATGTTATATGTAACGCCCGGCTGTGTAGTGATTCTCAGAATAACGGCTGTGTCTTTGCAATAACAGCTGTGTCTCTGTATTCAACTGTTCCTGTCTTTCGATAACGGTTCTTCCCTATGCCTTTGCCTTACCTGCTTCTGCTGCTCGACCTGTCTCTCTCTTTGCTACCTCCATTGCCTTCGCTGTGCAATTCCTCAACATAGTTTAATTAATAGACACCACTTCCACTGTTACCTTATATGATTCTGCTTACCCCTGACTGATCGATATTACAATTAATGCACAGCATATTCAATCTTGTTCGACATTTGCTTCCTCTGCTCCTTACTTTTTTTCTTTTTTTTTGCTGCCTCTGCTACCTCTCTGTTGCCTCACTCTATTGCTGGTTTCTTTGATGCTTCTTTTGTCTCTATGTTTCTTTCTCTTCTTCTTGTCTAATGCTGCTCCTTGCTCCCTTCATTCTCCTTTTGCTGCCTCTTATTTAAATGACCCTGTCTCTGCTGCTCGACCCTCTCTACATCTTGCTGCTATGCCGCTCTATTTTCCTGTCTCTGTCTTTGCTGCCTCCTTTGCCATCAATGACAATATTTCCAACAGTCTCCCCCTGTGGCATTGATGGCAATCCACTTTTCTCTGTTTGCCTTCTCTTGCTTTTCTTGTTTGTTCTTCCTCCCCCTTTGACATCAATGGCAAAGGGTTGCTTTTTGCATTTCCTTTCTCTGAGTTACGTTTAGGTCCTCTTCTGCTGAATTTGTACCATGCTGCTCCAGAGTGATGTATAAAACTTGTTGAGAGAACACTTTGAGGAATATGTTTTATAGTTGTGTTTCATTTGTAGTGCCTGTAATCTGTGTTAGATTGCAGACAGAGATGATGCATTTTTCAATTGAAGGGTCCTTGTTGCTTTTCCATGCTGAATGCTGATAATACTGAGATTATGCTGATAATATGGATAATGTTGATACTACTGATAATACTGATCCTGTGGACCTGTTTTATGCTTTCCTTGCTGGCTGTTCTCCCCCTGGAATGATATTTTCGTTTTTGTTCTCCCCCTGAAATTGTGCTTTCTCTTTATATCAGAGAGTAGCATCTGCAGATACTACCCCTAGTTTATCTCTCAAATATTGAAATGGTTCTCTAGCAAGAGGTTTGGTAAATATATCAGCTGTTTGTTCTTTTGTTGGTACATATTCCAGCTTTACTATCTTCTGAGCCACTTGTTCTCGGAGGAAATCATACTTGATTGGAATATGTTTAGTTTTTGAGTGAAGTACATGATTTTTGGATATACTTATAGCACTTGTATTATCACATTTGATTGAGATAGGTTCATCAATGCTTACCTTCATGTCTTGAAAATTTTGCTTCATCCACATGACTTGTGTACAACATGTTGCTGCTGCTATATATTTTGCTTCAGCTGTAGACAGAGAGATGGATGTTTGTTTCTTTCCTAACCATGCCACCAGACTTTCTCCTAGATAGAAAGCACCTCCACTTGTACTTTTCCTGTCATCAACACAGCTGGCCCAATCTGCATCTGTGTATGCTGTTAAAGTGAAGCTTTTGCTTTTAGGATACCAAAGTCCATACTGTGTTGTTCCTTGTAGATATCTGAGTATTCTTTTTACTGCCAGAAGATGGTTTTGTTTAGGTGCTGCTTGATATCTTGCCACTAGTCCTACTGCTAGCATGATGTCTGGTCTAGATGCTGTCAAATACAGCAGGCTTCCTATCATGGATCTGTAGAGTTTTTGGTCTACATCTGCAGACCCATCATCAGCACACAGCTTGCATCCCGTGATCATGGGGGTAGTCACAGGTTTGTAGTCCTCCATTTTGAATCTTTTTAGCATTTCTTTTAAGTACTTTTCTTGAGAGATGAATGTCCCTGTGTTCTTTTGCTGAATTTGCAGTCCCAAGTAGAAACTGAGTTCTCCAATCTATTGGGAAAAATACTGAGAGGAGGGGGGGGGGGGGGGTGAATCAGTATTTACTGCATATTCAAAACTTTTTACTTTTTCACTCTCTAAAACCCATATGCTACTTTCCTTTAGTAAACTCGCGTATATACGCGGATATCCTTCATACAACTTGCATAATATCAGAGATCTAAATATGCAGATACTTATTAACTTAGTTCTTTGCAATATTCATTCATCTGAAGTTAAGTTAACAGTAAACATGTGTAGTAACAACAAAATAACCATCACACAAAGCATCACACATGAACACTTGTGATTTTTAGGTGGAAACCTGGAGTCAGAGAGAAAACCACCGCTGCAGTTGCTCAGCCTTCAATATTTAATTATAGAGAAAACTTCTTACAACATATGTGCTGGCGCAGACTTGACCAGCACGCAGGCACCCACCTGCGCTCGTTTACCAGCCTCTCCTGGAAGGGAGCTACGACCCCCTGACTCGTTTACCAGCCTCTCCTGGAAGGGAGCTACGACCCCCCGATCTCGTTTACCAGCCTCACCCGGAAAGGAGCTACGACCCCCGACCGAAGGCTACAACCCCTCGCCGCACCTCTATGGACGACGTTTCATCAATTTTCACACCGGATCCAAAGCTTCCTTTAGAACACCACTTGCAGGCGACGTTTCATCATATTTCCAGACTGGACCCTTTCCATACTGTTAAGCACAGTCAACCATGAAATAGATACATATAACTCACTGACAGATATTAGTAAACCAGCAGAACAGATCAGACATTTCTTACCACAGACTTCAGCAAACCCTAGTTTGCATACGCGCTTTCCTTTCTTTGATGTCGCGTATATACGCGCTTCCGTTCACATAAACCCGCATATACTTCAGTACAAATTATAGAGCTAATTTAATTGCACATACGCGCTTTCTCTTCAGCGAAGCCACGTATATACACGTTTCCGCTTCGGCGAACTAGCGTATGGTTCTTCAAACGCCCATGTCGCGCACCCTCACTCCTGCATACATCACTGCATTTACCCTTTCCTCGATGTATGTTCGCCAGATGTTCGCCCATCATGATCTAATCATTCATAAATAGATCTAAAGTGTGTGTAAACATATATTTCTGTACATTTCAGATCTAGATCCCCTTCTTCATCATTGGTGCATCATACATTCAGATCTATCATTCAACTGTAACCCTTTCCATTCAGATATACTTCAGAGAGAAGTATTCATTCAAGCTCAGACATTTTGCACCCATCCTCATGATTTGCACAATGAATTTCTTCTCTTTATATAGGTTTTCCCTTTTTCAATACCATGAGCCCCTTTTTCAATACCATGAGCCCAAAACCACATTACTTCCGATGGTATTCCTGGACGGGGTCATTTAGACAAATCATAACCCAATACAATGGGTCAATACCATGGTGGTTACCCCTGGTTTTTCACTTTTTGAGCGCTTTTGCCCATACGCGACTTGGCACGTTCTTTTTCGCGTGCATACGCGACTTCCCCTAGACAGATCCGCGTATTCCTTGAAACATACTCTTTTCACCATAGATTTAAAGTAAGATGCACATGAATCTCTCTGCATTCTGCCTTCGATCACTGTAGATACATCAATTTTAGTTCATCAAGACATATTCTATCAAGGACAACTTCATCCAGTAAGTTGCCATTATCTTCATCAAGAGGGTTTCCTTTCAAGGACAACACTCATCATCATATTGCTATCAAACATCATTTACCAAGACCATCACGTCAAGAATAACTTCATCAGGTGGATTGCCATCAAGGACAACACATGTCAACAGTCGCATGTCTTCAACTTCATTTAGTGGGTTGCCATCAAGGACAACACTCTGCATCATATTGCCAACAATCTCCCCCTTTGGACTTGATGGCAACCACGATGGTGTTTGATCACTACAACAGATAGATACAATAAAAACACAATGACACCATGTCACTCTCCTCATTCTTTGACACCATTCTTTTCCTTTATTCAAACACCATATCACTCTCCCCCTTTGACATCAAGGGAAAAGGGCGGATCAAACCAACACATCAGCTCGGGCAGATTCGATATATCGAAGTGACCATCTCACTCCGAGTTCATGTCAATCTTCAAAGCATACCTCAATGAAGTACTTGACTTCCTGGCGGACTTTCCTCTGCATCGCCTCCAATGATTCACTTACATCAAAGATCCATCCAAGAGAGACAATTTATACATGAGACCTGGCACCATCCAAGTGGGTTTACATATGAGACTCAAGTACCCAACCAAGTGGGTTTACATATTTCGACTTAGCTACCCAACCAAGTGGGTTTACAAATTTGACAAGTCCTTCACATAACTGAATATTACAATTTTACATCATGGGTCTCAACAAGACCTTTTCACCAAATTACAAAAATGACCATTTAAGACCAACACCCAGAAAGTCCTCAAGAAAGAGAACATATTTCAGAACCATCATAATGCCAACAATGCATCATACTCAGCAAAGCTAATGCTCCCCCTGAAACTGTGCATCCAAGCATCCTTTTCATATGACTGAGGCTCCCCCTTAGTTTGTGCATCCTGAACACTTTCACCAACAAATCATCAAGGCATCTTTATCAAAACATTAGAAAAAGAATTATGAGAACTGGAACACCACCAGAGATACCAAACAGTATCAGAGATACCAAACAGCACTATAGCTGTGCTGAAAAGAGCTAACTCTAAACAGAAAAATGTCAGCAATCAGACATACGCGGTTTTCTGTGCATGAACTCGCGTATATACGCGACTGTGTTTCAGGAAATCCGCGTATCCAATGCCATGTTCTAAACTTTAACCAGATCTGATCCTCTGTGAGAAAAATACAGTTTTCAGCTTCTTTCTGAGATATTTGAATGCTTCCCTGGACTACAGATAGGTAGAACAGTGAAGTTGTGTCTTCAAGCGTCATCCAACAGTTGTAGCATAAGCACATTAGTAACCAAGCCTTCAGATTCTTTGCAGCATCAATACAATCTTTCCAAGAGAGATTATCATACCAATACAACATCTTAAAAAATGTGTCAAGCAATCATCCATGTGGTCCAATATCATCAAGATCTTCAAGATTTAACATGAAGTAACATATGTAGGCAAAAGATCTCAACCATAGTAACAAACTCTGCATGATCTTATTCTTATTTCTAAATCAAGCGACATCCAACTCATCCATGTGTGAGCACAAAAGATACTTATCAGCAACTAGGGCTCAAAATCTCATCATAATAAACCATGTACCAAGTCATCATCATTTGAGCATGAGTATCACAAAAACCAAAGAATAAGCAGTCATATTGCCAACAATGCAATCATTAGTATTCAACCTGCTGCTCCCCCTGAACCAGTGCTCCTTCTTAACTTGTGCAACCTGAATACGTTCATCAGTAAGTCATTAGCAACAATCTCTGCATGAACTGCCCTTATCTCCGAATTATAAGACTTTCATCTCAACAATGAATACTCTTCATCAAAAAGCAAACAAGACTCATCCACAATCTTCAACATAAGAAACCATGTATCATATCATCATTATTTAGAACTGAGAAACTAAGCTGATATGGAGTCAATAATACAGTTATTAATAGTCAGACTGATGCTCCCCCTGAACCTCTGCTCCAGATCTTCAGCTATCATATAAATTCTCTTATCATCAATGCATACGCGACTGTGTCTGCTGGAACTCACGTGTATACGCGAATTTTGTTAATAGAACCCGCGTATGGAAATTGAAGCATAGAAATTTTTCACATTCCTTCATCTCCCCCTGAACTTGTACTTCCTGTACCTGTCTTCTTCATATCAGATGCTCTGTCAGAAATACATATAACCAGAATAATCAAATCAATCATGAGAGACATCATACATTGCTCCCCCTATGACGATACATTACTAAATCTCATAATGTATCCCACATCATTCCTGCAGTCAATAAGAAAAGTCAGCTTCAGAAGCGGATGACTGCAGTAGGGTCAGAATTCCCTACGTTTCTGATCGGTCTTCCATCTTTTTCCATATTTGTTTGAACTTTCTATTTGTGTGCTGGAAGTTATCCAATTTCTCATATCTGTTCAACCTGCATTCCTTTTCTACATGTCCATACTTGTTACAAGAATAACATCTCATGTGTCCAGAGAAATAAACATAAGAATCATAATGAGTATTTCTAATCTTCCTCCATTTACAATCAGCTTCTTTATGTCCATACTTGTTACACGAAAAAAAATATCCCTTGAAGAAACCAGAGTACCTTTCTATGTAGGATCTGTTAGTTTGTGGCTGAAATGATCTGCTCCTGCAATTTGCTTTTGTTTCTTTCAACACTTCAGGTTTTGCATTGACATCCTCTGAATTTTTAGCACTTCCTTGTGAGCTAGATTCTCCTTTAACAGTTTCATGGAAACCAAGACCAAGTTTGATAGCAGGAGACCTTTGATTACTCATAATATTGTCCAAAATGTTAGTACTATCTTAAAACCTCAAAAGTTTAATATTTTCTTCTAATTTACCTTTGAGAATGTTTACCTCGACCTCCAAGACTTGACATTTCTTTTTCAAGCTTTCTTCTTTCCTTCTTCCATCTTCTACTTGATCCTTCAGATTTAGAATCTCTTCTTTCAACCAATTTTCGTTTTCTTCACATGTTTGTTGCAGCTCTTCATTCTTCTTATTTGATTTTTCCAGATCTTCTTTGAGAGAGATGATTTCTGCTTCAAGACCTTCCTTTTCAAATGGTTGTAGAGGTTCCTCATTCTTCTTACTTTATTCTTCAAGATCTGCTTGCAAAGAGATGATTGTAGCTTCAAGTCCTTCATTCTTCTTGCTTGATTTTTCGAGATCTGCATTTAGATCATTGATTTCTGCTTCTAGTTCTTTAATTTGATTGGATGCATAAGTATGAAAACTTTGATACTTGTCCACCTGTCCATTCAGCATTTCTATTTGTTCTTTCATTTGAGAGATCATCTCTTTGTAGATAGAATCTTTCTTATCAATTTCCTTTTGTTGTTCTTCAACTTTGATCTTGATAGCTTCTTCTCGATCCACAACTTTACTTTCACTATCTTCACTATTGTTTGCACAAAGAAGAGTATTACAAGTAGCCTTCTTCTTTTTCTTCTCTGCCATGAGTACTTGTAGAGCTTCGTCAGAAACTTCTAGATCCATACTGTCACTTCCACTATCATAACCCTTGCATATACAGTTAAGTAAAATACAATAACAACGATTAATACCTGTTTCATCTCCTTCAATTTCTGCTATACATGATTTCTGAGAGATCTCCTTTCTTTGAGTAGCCTTCTTCTTTTTCTTCTTAGCCATGAGCACTTTCAGATCTTGGTCAGAATCTTCTTCATCTTTACTGGACACTTCAAGAAAGTCATTGTTCTCTAGAGCATCCACAAACGTATCGTTTTCTTCTCTTTGTTCAAATGCTATGAGAAGTCTAAGATCTTCTTCACGTTCTTCCTTACTATCAGATGACCCATCACTGTCTTCATTTGCATAATAACTCTTCCTCTTTTCAAATTGTTTCCCTTTACCATGTTTTTCTCTATAAGGACATTTAGCAGCATAGTGACCAACTTTTCCACACTCAAAACATTTGAAGGGAAGCTTACCTTTGAATCTTCCAGCTCCTAGTTGGAGTTTTCTCACGAAATTCGCTTCTTCTTCATCGGATATATAGCTGGAATCTTTGACAACTTCCTTTTATTTTCCTCTTGCAGATACCTTAAAAGCAGCTTCTTTGATTTGAGAAGGACCTCCTTGTCTCATTTCAAAAGCAGTCAGAATACCATGTAATTGAACAATAGTAAGAGTTTTCAGATCTTGCCTTTCTTCAATAGCTGAAACTTTAGAGTCAAATTTTGAAGTCAAGGATCTTAAGACTTTTTCCACCAGAGTAGTATCGGTTATGGTTTCACCCAAATTTCTCATCCGATTTACAATATCATCTAGACGAAGAAAGAAACTGGCAATACTTTCATCACTATGCATATTTAAATTTTCATATTCAATTCTGAGAGTTTGGAGTTTTGCACTTTTTACCTTTGTATCTCCTTCATAGCTCAGAATGATTTTGTCCCATATTTCTTTTGCTGAATTTAGCTGCATCACTTTAGCAAATTCTGGTTCATACATGCTTCCTAATAAGACATTTACTGCTTTGGCATTGATTTCATACTTCTTCCTTTCTGCTGCATCAGTAGGAATACTTGCTGGGTATTGATAACCTTCTTCCACGATTGCCCATACATCCGCACCAAGACTTTGCAGATATGCTTTTGTTCGTACCTTCCAGAATATCAGATTGCTTCCATTGAATAGAGGTGGCTTTATAGACATTACTCCTTCTTGACTTCCCATTGCGACGTATCTCCTTCAAGCGATCAAGCTTCTGCAGAAGGACCTCCTCTGATACCAATTGTTGGGAAAAATACTGAGAGGGGGGGTGAATCAGTATTTACTGCATATTCAAATCTTTTTACTTTTTCACTCTCTAAAACCCATACGCTACTTTCCTTTAGTAAACTCGTGTATACACGCGGATATCCTTCATACAACTCGCGTATTAGCAGAGATCTAAATATGCAGATATTTATTAACTTAGTTCTTTGCACTATTCATTCATCTGATGTTAAGTTAACAGTAAACATGTGTAGTAACAACAGAATAAACCATCACACGAAGCATCACACATGAACACCAGGATTTTTAGGTGGAAACCCAAGTCGGGAGAAAACCACCGTTGCAGTTGCTCAGCCTTCAATATTTTATTATAGAGAAAACATCTTACAACATATGTGCTGGTGCAGACTCCTACCAACACGCAGGCACCCACCTGCGCTCGTTTACCAGCCTCTTCTGGAAGGGAGCTACGACCCCCTGCTCTCGTTTACCAGCCTCTCCTGTAAGGGAGCTACGACCCCTTGATCTCGTTTACCAGCCTCACCTGGAAGTGAGCTACGACCCCCTGACTGAAGGCTACAACCCTCAGCACCTCTATGGACCACGTTTCATCAATTTTCACACTGGATCCAAAGCTTCCTTTAGGACACCACTTGTAGGCCACATTTCATCATATTTTCAGACTGGACCCTTTCCATACTTTTAAGCACAGTCAACCATGAAACAGATACATATAACTTACTGACAGATATCAGTAAACCAGCATAACAGATCAGACATTTCTTACCACAGACTTCAGCAAACCCTAGTTTGCATACGCGTTTTCCTTTCTCTGATGTCGCGTATATATGCGCTTCCGTCCACATAAACCAGCGTATACTTCAGTACAAATTATAGAGCTAAATTTATTGCGCATACGCGCTTTCTCTTCAGCGAAGCCGCGTATATGCGTGCTTCCTCTTCGGCGAACTAGCGTATGGTTCTTCAAACTTATATGTCACTGCAATTCTTCACTGCAGATACATCACTTCAGATTTTACCCTTTCCCTCAGACAGATGTTCGCCTAGATGTTCGCCTCATCACAGATCTAATCATTCCATAAACAGATCTAGCAAATACAAGTATATTTCAGATCTAGATCCCCTTCTTCATCATTGGTGCATCATACATTCAGATCTATTATTCAACTGTAACCCTTTCCATTCAGATATCCTTCAGAGAGAAGTATTCATTTAAGCTCAGACATCTTGCCCCCACACTCATGATTTGCACAATGAATTTCTTCTCCTTATATAGGTTTACCCTTTTTCAATACCATGAGCCAAAACCACATTACTTCCGATGGTATTCCTGGACGGGGTCATTTAGACGAATCATTACCCAATATAATGGGTCAATACCATGGTGGTTACCCCTGGTTTTGCACTTTTTGAGTGCTTTTGCCCATACGCCATCCCATGCCTTTCCTGCAGTGCGACTTCTAGACAGATCTGTTTGTTCCTTTAACATACTCTTTTTCATTTACTCAGTATATTTAGTACATGTTGAATTCCCTTTCTTCATTGCCTTCTGTACTCACCGTAGATACATCAGTTTTAGTTCATCAAGACATATTCTATCAAGCACAACTTCATCCAGTAAGTTGCCATTATCTTCATCAAGAGGATTGCCTTTCAAGGACAACATTCATCATCATATTGCTAACAAACGTCATTTACCAAGTCCATCACGTCAAGAATAACTTCATCAGGTGGATTGCCATCAAGGACAACACATGTTAACAGTCGCATGTCTTCATCTTCATCTGGGCATGGCCATCTTTCTATTTAGTGTTGCCATCAAGGACAACACTCGCATCATATTGCCAATCACAATCATAGACATCTCAAACTCTATTTTCATCTCATCAGCAAACTCTTTTGCTAGTTCTTCTCTATTGCTTCCAAAAATAATGTCATCAACATATACTATAACAATCAGGAGTTCATTTTCATGGGCTTTTATATATAGATTTCTGTCTACTCCACCTCTCTTAAAGCCTTGTTTTTGCAAATATTTATCTAGTATTGAGTACGAAGCACGAGTAGCCTGTTTCAGTCCATATAGAGCCTTCTTCAGTCTGCACACATAGTCTTCTTTGTCTTTTAAAGAGAAACCTTCTGGTTGTTCCATGTAGACTTTCGTTC
Source organism: Pinus albicaulis (assembly GCA_034641835.2). Taxonomy (NCBI): domain Eukaryota; kingdom Viridiplantae; phylum Streptophyta; class Pinopsida; order Pinales; family Pinaceae; genus Pinus; species Pinus albicaulis. Next base: position 14,867,502 of record CM076577.1, on the reverse strand, counting down.
AAGTCTTCATTCGTAAATGCAGATTTTACATCCATTTGATATACTTTGGTTTTGAATAGCATGAAATGCTGTGAAACATTCCGATAGCTTCCATTCTAGCCATGTGGGAAAAAGTTTCATCGTAACGAAGTCCTTCAATTTAACATCCCACTAGTCCGGCTTTATTCCTGATTACCCGTCCTTCATCATTCATTATTTATTTTTGAATACCCATTTTGATCCTATGATATTTTTCTCAATTGGTCTAGGAACTAGTTCCCAGGTATTGTTCTTCTCAATTTGGTCCAATTCTTCATTCATTGCTTTTACCCAAGACTTGTCCTTACTGGCTTCTTCAAATTTCTTTGGCTCTATTTGTGACAACATGGATATGTATACCTCTTTAGTTTGTTCTGTTAGCCGCCTTCTTGTCTAGACCCCTGCTTTCTTGTCTCCTATGATTTGATCTTCGGGATGATTCTTCTGAGTGTATCTTGAGGGGGCTTTCGAGCTCAGCCCTGCATCTTCTGTTGTCTTGCTTGTTTCATCATCATTCTGGTCTTCTTCTTCATGGTTTTATGATGGACTGCAGCAGTCTGTATCTCTTGTATTGTTTGGAATTTATTCATCAAATCTCACATCAATACTTTCAACTATTTTCCGAAGAGTCTTGTTCCAGCACCTATACCCTTTACTTTTGGAAGCATATCCTACAAATATCCCTTCATCTGCTCTTGCATCAAATTTTCCAATATTTTCATCATTATTATTTTTGTAATACTTGCTTCCAAAGATTCTAAAATGTTTGATTGATGCTGGTTTCCCATGACATAGTTCATAGGGAGTCTTGTCACTGCTTGGCCTTAAGTGAGCTTTATTAAGGATATGCACCGTTGTGTGTAACGTTTCCCCGCCCGTAAGGTCGAGAAACACACTTTCACCCACCGGCACCGAAAGAACACTTCGTTTATTCCTACTACTACTCCATTCTGCTGAGGTGTTCCTGCAATAGTGAATTGTTGTTATATGCCATGTGCATTGCATAGGTCAGCAAAGTCATAATCTATAAATTCTCCTCCTCTATCTGATCTGATACATTTTAGCTTGCATCCAATTTGATTTTCTGCTAATGCTTTGAATATCTTAAACTTTTCCAGTGCTTCAGATTTGTTCTTGAGAAAAGCAACCCATGTCATTATGGAGAAATCATCTATTATCAGCATGAAGTAGGATTCTCCACTTGGTGTTTTAGTTCTTGCAGGTCCACACAGATCCATGTGCACAAGCTAGAGTGGTCTTCTTGTTGACAACTCCTCTTTGGCCTTGAAGGTTGTGCGAGTCTGTTTGCCTAATTGACATGATTTGCATATGGTATTAGAAGGTCGCTTTATTTCTGGCATGTCTCTGACAGCTTTCTTATTACTTAGTCTGATGATGTGATCGAAGCTTAGATGTCCCAACCTTTTATGCCATAACCATGACTCTTCTAGCTTGCGAATATGACATGCTTCATCTCCCTCTTTCACAATGTAAACATTACTCTCCCTCGCGTTCGAACATCCTTGGAGCAAGAGTCTTACCCGTGGTGCCGGATCCGACTTCACAATCTTCAGGCTCTAAAAAGAACTTCACAAAATTTTCGTCACACATCCGACTGACAATTAGTAAATTTGCTTTCAGCCCATCTACAAATAGTACATCTTGAGCCTTTCCTCTGCCATTGTCTATGCTGACTGATCCTTTTCCCCTGATCTTGCTTGATTTATCATTGCCAAAAGTAACATTACCAGATTTCTTTTCATCAAGAGTTATAAACTTGCTTTTTTCTCCAGTCATGTGTTTTGAGCAGCCACTGTCCAGGTACCACTGAATTTTCAGGTATTGAGAAATTAGATCTAAGTCACACTTATTCTCCTTCTTTATCCATTAGAGGCATCCTTTTGTTTGGTATCTTTTGTGAGTTGATGAATCACATCCTTTCAAAGAACATTTGGAAGGTATATGTCCAACTTGATTGCATATACATCGTTTGATCATAGTTTTTGCAGAATTGTGAGTATGAACAAAATTTCTCTGATTCATAAACCTGCTTGAGGTGTTGAACATCAATCTTTGTCCATACTTTCTACATTCAATAATTTTAGGGCCAAATTCATTACAATAAAAGCAATAACCATAGAAATTATTTGCATACCTGATGTAAGGTTGTTTTCTCCCTTTTTTTGTTTGAGACAATCTCTTCACTGTTTGCATCTTTTGCAGGTTTGAATTACTCCTCCTTGCATAACAATATGCAGCAATGTGTCCCGGCTTGTGACAGACATAGCAGGTGGCATTCTTCATAGGAAGGAAGAATCTCCCTTGATGGCTTCCAAACTTGACATACTCAGGGGCATATGATTCTTTTTCTGTCATCTTAGTATTTATTGCATTCTTTGTTACTAGATATTTCTTCTGATCTCTATCATCCTTATTACATGTTTCTTCTTTTGTAGGAATTGTCTGGGTTGCTTCATCAGTCTTCTTTGCTTTTACAAAAATTATATTTTTGTTTTCCTTTTCTTTGCCTTTACTCGATTCTCCTTCATAGCCTATTCCTGTTTTTATCATTGGGGATCTTTGAGCAACCAAAATTTCACTCAACTTACTAGAGCTTGTTGTTTGAGAAGAGTTTATAACCACTTTCCTTTGAGAATTTTCTATTTTCTTCCTGAGACATACTACTTCTTCTTCGAGTTTCTCTTGTTCTCGGGTTTTATCCTTGATTTGATGAAGTAACATGTCTTCTATCTTCCTGGATTCTTCCAGTTTTACCTTCAGCTGCATGAGGACTTCTGAGTTTTGTTCTTCTCTTACATACTTGAGAAGAATGTCCTTTTGTTTTCTGCATTTCAGTTTGGGTTCGTCATAATCCTCCAAAGGGATCTCCTTGAGTAGCTCCCTCAAGGTCGACTTCTTCTTCTTCTTCTTCAGAAGAAGAGTCCTTCTCCAAGATCTTCTATGGCCATCATAAAAATTTAGAGGTTCCCGCTTCTCCCCGAGGATCATCCGAGCCTCGTATGCACTGCTGTCTTGCTGAGCATAGAAGGATTTTCAGCTGAATTTCTTTCCTTTCTGCCAGTTCTTTGATGTGTCTCTCCCTAATTCTTGAGCTTGATTTCTTACTTTCTTGTGAGGAAACTTAGCAGCATAGTGTCCCATTCTTCCATAGTTAAAGCATTTGAATGGGAGTTTACCTTTGCATTTACCTGAGCCTCTATCCAATTTCTTGACAAACTTTGCCTCTTCTTCATCTGAGCAAGAGAATATGTCTCCCTCTTCTTCTTTCTTCTTTTCTATTTTTAGTTATCGTCTCGTACTTCTTCTATGGGAGCCTCATTTCATAAGTTGTTAGATTTCCAAGTAGCTGGTTCATGGTCAACGTCTCCCAATCAGTTGTTTCTTCTATTGCAGACACCTTTGGATTAAACCTGGATGTAAGAGATCTTAGAATATTTTGCACAATTATACTTTCTGCCATTTTTTCTCCAAGAGCTTTCATATTGTTAATAATTTCTGCAGCTTTTAGGAAAAAACTAGCAATGTCTTCATCATCATTAATTTTTAAGTTTTCAAACTGGGCTCTATAGACTTGAATTTTGGCAGTCTTTACTTTTTGGTCTCCCCCATGTATGTTTTCAAGAGTATCCCATATTTTTTTGCGTGTCTTTGTGCATTACTTTATCCTAATTCCATGTTGTTCTCAAACTTCTATTCCTGAGACATTATGTATGTCCTCATTCCTCGATTTTCCGTAGCACATAATTTTTCACCGTCATTATTGTGGGATTTATTGGTTGAGCATCCTTCTTTACTAGCCATATTGGGAACCTAGGATCTCCTTTCAGTTGTTAGACTTGTACAAAGGAAACCTTCTCTGATACCAATTGTTGAATCTTTAATTAAAATGAGAGGGGGGGGGGGGTGGTGAATCAGTTTAATACATACATTCGCCTTTTAAAATTTTCACCAAAGTTATTTACAGCTTAATATGTGAGCAATCTTCTTTGCAGCCAATATTAATTTATTGTGATACCATACTTAAGTTGAAAGCAACAAGCAATTTAGCAGATTGAAATAATCACCTCAACACATAATAAGCACACATAGAGACAACAGATGTAAGTGGAAACCCATAAAGGGAGAAAACCACATCTTATTATTGTCGTGATGCAAAGGCAAGCTCCAACTCCCTCTCACCACTGTTTTTCTGCAGGCACCAACCTACAGGAGCCTCCAACCTCAATTTTGCAAGCTACAACTTGCAAGGAAGCACCAAATCCCTTCAATTTTCTGATACCCAACTTGTCAGAGGTTTCCGAACCCCACCACCACATAAACGCATTTCAGCCTATCAAGCGTAACTCAGGGAAGCTCCAACTTCCTCAATTTATCAAACCGAAAGTTTGCCGATTTACCCCGATATCAGCCCCGTTCTCTATAGCTTTCCTTCTATTCTGCTTTTCTACACCTTTCTCCGCTCATACTTATATTCCTGCCTTTATTAACTCTCTCTCCTTGCATATCAAGATGATATTATTTATATATTTCCTCACATGAATGTTTGTATTCTACTTGGAATTTGAAATGGAAAGTCAAGTCTCTTTGCCTTCTTCCTTCTCACTCCTTTTATCTGCTTACTCTGAAAATATAACTGTAGGTATCAATTTAACATTTCAGTGGGAATTTGCTCTCTCTCGGAGACTTTCCAATGCATCACAAACAATAAAAAACAATTAAAATATTTACATTCGAATTACAAAGTGAATTCCAGCTCACTCATTCACCCTCTTGGCTAGCTGCGCATTTGTCTTTTCTTTGACTGTGTTTTGTCTTTTTCTATGATTGTGTTTTAACTCTTTTCTGCTCTGTATTCTATTTTGTCCTCTACTGTGGTGTAATTGCTGTATATATGTAACAGTGCTTTTATATCAGTGCCTTTTAGAAAAATACGTGACTGCTGACTTGTAGCAAGTGTCTTGTTGATGTGGAACATTCCGCAGGCTGGAACATACATATATCACAATTGTATTACATTAATAATCGCCCTCCCCTTAAGCTGAGGCCCGTGGGTCTACAAACCATACGGATTATCGCAACAGCGTTATATATATATATATATATATGACAGCGCCTTTTAATATATATATAGAACCCAACTTTGTCTCTTGGCTTAATTATAAGATGATTTAATCATATAATCTGCCCTTTTAATACACCTTAACATACTCTCGGTGCATACAATAAAGCCTGTTTTAAAACATATATAACTCCTTTCGGGCCCACCTGACACGTTTTCAAATGTGATTGATCGCAATCGCAAATTTATAATTTGCGATAGTTGCTGTGTAGTTTCAACCAGCTGCGATATTGCGATGGTTGCGATACTGCGATATTGCGATGGTTGCGATACTGCGATATTGCGATGGTTGCGATATTGCGATATTGCGATGGTTGCGATATTGCGATAGTGCGATGGCGCAATGTTTCGAAGTTGTGATATTGCGATGGTGCGATGGCGTAATGTTGCGAAGTTGCGATATTGCGATGGTGCGATGGCGCAATGTTGCGAAGTTGAGATATTGCGATGGTGCGATGGCGCAATGTTGCAAAGTTGCGATATTGCGAGTCCCACCTTATAAAACTTTGTATTATGCGCTCCGTATAACTTCATACATATGCTTTGGACCTTTGATTATATGATGCGCCGCACATATACTCCAGCGTGGGTAGCGATTCCCGGAATTTGTGTTTATGTTATATGTAACGCCCAGCTGGGTAGTGATTCTCGGAATAACAGCTGTGTCTCTGTATTCGACTGTTCCTGTCTTTCGATAACGGTTCTTCCCTGTACCTTTTCCTTACTTGCTTATGCGGCTCGACCTGTCTCTTTCTTTGCTGCCTCCATTGCCTTCGTTGTGCACTTCCTCAACATAGTTTAATTAATAGAAACCACTTCCACTGTTACGTTATATGATTACGCTTACCCCTGACTGATCGATATTACAATTAACGCACAGCATATTCAATCTTGTTCGACATTTGCTTCCTCTGCTCCTTACTTATATTTTTTTTTTTTTGCTGCCTCTGCTACCTCTCTGCTGCCTCGCTCTATTGCTGGTTTCTTTACTGCTTCTGTTGTCTCTCTGTTTCTTTCTCTTCTTCTTGTCTAATGCTTCTCCTTGCTTCCTTCATTCTCCTTTTGCTGCCTCTTCTTTAAATGACCCTGTCTCTGCTGCTCGACCCTCTCTACATCTTGCTGCTATGCTACTCTCTTTGCCTGTATCTATCTTTGCTGCCTCCTTTGCCATCAATGACAATATTTCCAACAGGGTATGTCTTGATATCCATCATATTCTTTCAATACCTCAACTTAAATGTATAACCCTCAATTTGTTCCTCAACAATTACAATATTCTACAATCCCTTGGAAATTTCCTAACCCCCCTTTGGTTCATTACCCTATTCCTTTTCCATGGTGACCCTATCCTACAAATAAAACATTTCCATGGCCTCAAGGATAACATGGAACCCTCCTCTGCAACCTCAACTACCTATACAAACTAAAACAAGCCCAAATCATAATCGGACACAACAACTTGAAGTTCACATTTTTCCCAGTTACCGTATCTCGTATATTGGATGTAATGAAGTACAATTTCCGTTGGCAAAGATAGGAAATCCAAAATTTTCCCCTACTATTGTAGAATAAAAAGAAGAAAATCACCTAGGGAAGAAATTCCAATCCAAGGATCATTAGGTAGACAACATACTGAAACTATTATAATATCTAATGACATTGTTACTATTGAGACCACTGTAGTAGTTGATGATCTGGTTACTATTGAAATTCTTGTAACATTTGATGTCATTGTTACTACTAGACACTCTGTAACAATCGATGTTGTTGTTAATACCAAGACTCGTTTTATGAAGGAGTTGAATTAATTTTTACATTTCAATTACATTACTCCAAGTGATCAGGGATTTCCTAATATACAAAAATAATTAAGGGAACTTTGTATTAAGAAACCTGGTAGGAAGCTCTGAGATCCTTACACTATCCATGTGGTGGGAAAATTGTTAGAATTGATGTTGGGTGAAACTCCACCTACCAAATATGATGATCCGGGGAATCCAAAAGTAGCTATCCACATTGGATAAATGGTTATTCCAAATGCGTTGGTTGATATGGCTGTTGTAATAAATTTAATGTCCAAGGAAACCTTTTGATTTACTTAAATTTACCAATTTGAGACCAACCCTACTATACTATAGTTGGTTGATCTATCCAAAATTTGGCTTGAGGGAATTCTAGAAGCTACACTCATTTCAGTAGATTCCTGGGAATATCTAGTTAATTTCTTAGTCATATAGCCTAGGACACACCTAGGACGACACCCCTTGATCTTGGGTAAACCATGGATAACCAATATGGATGAATTCATTAGTTTTGATTAGGTTTTATGAAAATATTTGATGGAAATAATAAAAAGAACCTATTCCTCTACCCCCTATCCAAACCAAGTGTTGATTATGAAAGCCCTTTAGGGTATGAATTTGAACCATAAGGGGACGATGCACATACAATCCTCAGTATTGGTAAGGCACTGTATTTTAAAAATGAAACATAGGATGACAAAATTAATATTTTTATTAGTAACCCCTATGCTAATATCTCATCTTTTAAATTCTATAATGAAGGAACCCATTACCTAATTGAACTTGATCCCACAAAGACTTTAAATATTAACCTTAATTTAACTCTAGAGAAAACAAAAAATTTGATTCAGTTGTTGTGAAGGAACAAAGAGGTTCTTTCATGGGATTATAAGGAAAATAAGGTAATTCACCGTGGTTTATGTACTTATAATATTCATTTAAAGGATGGTTTACATCTTGTACTACAACTATAGCGACGAATAAACCCAAATGTGAAGGATATTGTCAAGGAAGAACTTCAAAAATTAATGAATGTTAATTTCATCTATCCAACCTATGATATCCAATGGGTGTCCCCACTAGTTTTTGCACCTAAGAATAATGGAAAATGGAGATTTTTTGTTGACTACAAGGAGCATAATAAGGCCACTCAAAAGGAACACTTCCCATTTAATTTTATCAATTGGGTCCTTGATACCCTATTTGGTAAGACATTATTTTCATTTCTTTATGGTTTTATTGGTTACAATCAAATCTAAATTTCTGTAATATTCCAAATCAGGAAAATGCTACAACAATGAAAATATCTCAAGATAGTCTAAAGTTGGAGACCCAGCAATATGAAAACAAAATAATGGAGCAGCACTAACACTCAACTCATAGAAATGTGAGAGAAATCCATAGCCATATTATTAAGAAATAGCAGCAACAATATAATACAAGATCTTGAGGAATTGTTACACAAGATAGGCAATGCTCAATCCTCCAGAGACTAGTACATGAATCATGACAAAACCATTGCTATACATGTATTCCCAAGCTATGAAAGCACATTTTTATAGAGCAGTTGCATGCTAAAATATGTCAAATACATGGATATATCAATTTATGGCCCAATACAACATTGGGAGTGAAGATCTCAGCTCCCAAAGACTACCTCAAGTCAATCCTGGAAGGATTGGCTATAATACATAAAACCTGCAAAATGTCGAAGTTGCTAGGTAGCAGCAAGAACTCAAGAACTCGAAATAAGTGGAGAAGACTGAAGATACTGCAACCAATGACAAGATCTTCTCCAATGGATCTCTAGAATGAAAGGCTAATCCTCTCACCTAATATCTCACCCTTAAAAGATATCTACAAAGCCCCACTACAAATGCTTCACTAAAATAATGTAGTCATTGGATGAAACTGCATTATAGGGCTAGGGAATGAGTTTTCCTTGATGCCAAAGTCTGCAATAAGCTCTAGAATGCCTCCAATCTGATCTCCCAAAGAAAAGAGACACTCCTCCTCTGAAAAGTAACTGATGGAGGTGGTGTAGTGAACCCTCACTGCAACACCCAGCAACACAACATTATTCTACTGCAGAAATAACGTTGTGTTGGTGGAGGATGCTTGGCCTCAAGCCTATATGTGAGGAAAATCAGTGCAACCCCTCAAGAGGCCTCTCAATAAGGAGAAGGAATCTTAAACAGGAATTCCCCCAACAAATCTTGCTAAACAACAAAAGATGCACAATGTCTGAATAAACAATGAGATGAATAATACAAGCATGAAAAACAATGGTTTCCTTGCCATCCTTTTAGAGAAGTGAAATCCCTTCTCCATGAGTCCCACTCATCTTAGGGTTTCCTCCACCAAATAACCCTCTTCCCATTCATACTGCGTTGTTTCTCTAAGTGTTCTCCACCTCTTATGCCAGCGCTGTTGACTTGGTCAAACTTGACCTTTTCCACTTGCAAATAAACTTGTTCACACATGAGGGTGTGAAAAACAGCTCCAATGATGATCCCCTTTCATGCTATGCGGGATTGTATTGAGATTTTCATTATGCATGGGCCTCCTTACCCATTTATTCTCCTCCTAGGTGAAATCAGGAAAAATTAATATTCAAAATTATTGTAGGAAATTTTTGGAATATTACAATTTCCCCTAAAGACTAAGATAAAACTACCTTCACTTTCCCCTAGGGTACACTTTCATATCGAATCCTTCCTTTTAGACTCTACAATGCACCAACTACCTTCTAGCAAGTTTTGTTAGGAATATTTTTAGACCCATTTAATGACTGTTTAGATACTTTTATGGATGATTTTACACCATATGGTGATGAATTTGTTGTAGCATTAGATAATATTGACAAAGTGTCGGAATTATGTAAGTAAAACCACATTACTTTGAGCTCCAAAAAATTCCATATGATTATGAATGAAGGAATTGTGTTGGGAAACCATCTTTATGTTGCAAGGATGTAAGTTGATATGGAGAAAAATGAGGCAATCTTGATGATTCCTACTTTCAAAACAAAAAATGTGGTATGAAATTTTCTAGGGCACATAGGTTATTATAGGAACTTTATAGAAAAAAATTTCAAAATTGCATCACCAATGTTTGTCTTACTTTCAAAGGAAGCGTAATTGATATGGAATAATAAACGTAAAAATTCTTTGCAGTTCTAAAAATGTGTGTACGAGAAGATATTATTTTATGTGGACCTATTTGGACCTTCCGATTCAATATTTATATATATTCCCTTGACATTTTTATTAGTATTGTGTTGGGACAACAAGAATAATTCAATCCTTATGTTATCTATTATATCAACAAGAATTCATCCCCCACTAAATTGAAATATATGGTAGCTGAAAAAAAGTTTCTTACTGTTGTATATGTTATAAAATGGGTGTCCCCATTAGTTTTTGTGCCTAAGAATAATCTCTTGAATTCTAATTTCATCTATATTTTGAATGATAATCATCTATCCAATCTCTGATAGCCAGTGGGTGTCCCCACTGGTTGTTGTGCCTACGAATAATGGAAAATGAAGAACTTGTGTTGACTACAAGGAGCTTAATAAGGCCACTCAAAAGGAAAATTTATCATTTCCTTTTATTAATTGGGTCCTTGATACCCTATCTGGTAAGAAATTATTTTCATTTCCTGATGGGTTTACTCGTTACAATCAAATCAAGATTTTCCCTAAAGACTAAGATAAAACTACCTTCACTTTCCACTAGGGTACATTTGTTGTATCTCTTGAATCCTAATTTCATCTATCCAATATCTGATATTTAGTGGATGTCCCCACTAGTTGTTTTTACTAAGAATAATGGAAAATGGAGAATTTGTGTTGACTACAAGGAGATTAACAAGGCCACTCAAATGGAACACTTCCCATTTCCTTTTATTAATCAGGTCCTTGATACCCTATCTGGTAATAAATTATTTTCTTTTCTTGATATGTTTACTATTATAATAAAATCTACATTTCCCCTAGAGGCTAAGATAAATATACCTTCACTTTCCCATGGGGTACATTTTCATATCGAGTCCTTCCTTTTAGACTCTGTAATGCACCCGCTACCTTCCGACGAGTTTTGTTAGGAACATTTTTAGACATAGCTAATGATTGTTTAGATATTTTATGGATGATTTTACACCATATGGTGATGAATTTTATGTAGCATTAACTAATATTGATAAAGTGTTGGAATTTTGTAATAAAACTCGCCTTATTTTGAGCACTGAAAAATTCGATGTGATGATGAATGAATGAATTGTGCTGGGAAAATATCTTTATGTTGCAAGTACCTAAGTTGACATGGAAAAAATTGAGGTAATATTGATAATTCCTACTCAAAAAAAACAAAAAGGGCTATGTACTGTTTTAGTGCATGCAGGTTATTATAGAATCTTTATAGAAAAAAATCAAAATTGCATCCCCATTGTTTGCCTTACTTTCAAAGGAAGTGTAATTGATATGGAATAATAAATGTAAAAATGCTTTGCAATTCTAAAAGGGTTTGTATCATAGGATATTATTTTATGTGGACCTATTTGGACCTTTCCATTCCATATTTCTATAGATTCATTTGACATTGTATTAGGATTGTTTTGGGACAACAAGAAAAATGCAATCCCTATGTTATCTATTACATCAACAAGAATTCACCCCCCACTGAATTCAACTATACAATAACTGAAAAAGAGTTTCTTACTATTGTACATGCTATCAAAAGGATTTTCCATTACATTACATGATATGATGGTTTTGTACATGATTACCACTCTACCATTTAATTCTTAATGAATAAATCAATCATCAATGGAAGGTGTTATCACTCCCCTGTTTCCCAAGGTTGAGAATGGAACTGAAGGAGGTAACCTCAAACCAACCTTTAGGTATGGTAGCTAGCCCTACCAAAACCAGAGAGGGTTCTCTCAATCTAATTTTTACCAACAATGAGATGACTGGACATGTAATTATATTAGGCTAGTTATAAAGCTCAATAAATTAGGTTTTTGTTCGTTTTGAGTTTTTGCTGGATAGGAATGGGAGTCAAGGAACTAAATCTAGATTTTAGACTTGATTTCAATGGTTAATTTGTAGAGACAAGGATGAGGCCAGGTAGGTAAAATTAGGAACATACTTAATTTGTCATTGTTTATAGGTTTTTAAAAGAGAGAAAGAGTTGAAATGAGCATGTTAAATGAATTCATTCATAAGAAGGTTAGAAACACATTCATGAAAATCCTATAAAATAGAGCATGGAAAGCAAGATTTATGTTCATAGACTCATAAGGTTAACATACATATGCATAAATTTTATGGAAATATAACATAACATTCAAATTTATGAGGTTACATAGAAAAAAATTCTCAAAATCATACTGCTAGAGTCCCAATATTATAGCTACAACATGTCTTTGATTTCACTTAAAAACATTTATACAATAGCTCTACACTGCAAATACCAATTATCCAACCCCTAAAATGAATTGAGTTGGACTACATATATAAAATATAAGTCATGAAACCTCATTGGGTCGAAATCTAATCCAAAATAAATCATAAATGAACTCTATGAGTCATTACCTAGAATCTAGGGAAATTAGAAGCAATCCCCTCAAATTTAGCTAATAGTTAGGAATATATGTCTCTTTGATTAATTACATTATTCCTCCACAATGAGAGGCAAAAAAAACTCTCCTATAAAAAATACACCTCATGGGACAACTACACCTCGAAATTTGTAGTTTTCTGGCATGACAATTGTCCAAAAGGAATCTAAGACAGAAGTGTCGTGCCAGTTAGCAGAAGCATCACACCACTTTGGAGCTGAATTTGACTAAATTTTAGGCATCTATTTGCAAATATGAAAGTTAGCCTAGGTATCCATGTGTGTATTCTTTCCATTACAGCCTTAAAGCTGAAAAAATACCCCTGGAAGGCCTTCAAAAACTCATTCTCCCAACCTCACTCCAGAAGAATCGCACGGAGGAAAAATGAGTGGCAGAAGCATGAAAAAGTGCTAATTTTTGGATTTTTATTCAAAACTAGAGGGCGACATGCCAACCTGATACCATAACTCTGATGTAGAAGCCAAAATGAATCTAACCAAATAGTTTTTCCCTCATACGGATACTCTGAGGAAAAATGTCGTGTTGTTGTGCGACACTTCTGCAAAAACCAATTTATCATATTTTTCAAAAAAATCACCAAAAATGCACAAAATTCTCAAAATATTCCAAAATTTATTTCATGAAATCCCTGGATAATAAGCTAAATAGACAGGGATACCTCAGCAAGTAGTTCCAATTTATCCTTCTCCTTAAGCTTAATTAGGGTTTGCTTAAGTTTTTTCATCAAATTTTTCACCCTCACCTTGGCGTTTTGGTTCCTTGTGAAATAATGTCTCGCCATATGCCTCTAGAGGTTGTTATCACTTTCTTACTTCTTCAAAATATTCTCAAGATGAATGTTTACCTTGTCAAGCCATAACTCTTTATCTTTCTCAATTTCAACAATTATCAACTCATCAAAGGTTAGTTGACCTAATGGTGGAGACGACTCTATTTATTGCTCTTTTTCCTTATTTAACCCTCTTGTTGTTGGCCTCCTTGGGTTTTTTTTAGCCTTTGTATCCTCTAGATGCTCAAAATATACTACTTCTTTGCCTTTAGCTTTGTCTGCCTCAAGTTTTACCTTTGGTTTTCTTTGGAGGAGTGTTACACAGCATTTTTTCACCGTCCCTACAATCCCTTGCCCTGCATATTGGAGGGTCTTTCCTGTGACCTGTGAGCAGTGTCATACTCTGCAAATACCTGCATTGCATCCTTATGCATAAGGACATGATTTCTCTTGTTGAACACTTCCTTATAAATCACCCAAAAACCTATGTTTTAGCATTGGTGTGGGTAGCCAGTTCACCCCTCATGCCAATAGGGAATATTTTCACTAGAGCCCATGCCAACTGGCACTTTGCCTCTTTGTTGTACCCTCGCCAACCTTTTTGGGAATGTTTTTTAACAAATTGGAGGCAGAAGTTTCCTTTAACCACCTCATGAATGACTCATTGCAAGTGGTTAAAATCGATAAGCCACAGATCTCTTCCTTTAGGAAATGGTTGATGGAACATTCTTGGAAGATAGGACTCCCCCCCATGATTATAGGAATCCTAATCTCTCCTTATCCCTCTATATAAAATAGCCTTCTCCCTTTACAAAATCTAGAGATTAAAATATAGCAAAGAATATGAACTTGCAGAAGAGATATTATAGCTGAGCAATCGCTATAGAGAAGGTTGAACCAAGGAGGATCCCATAGAGAGAGCCCCGTCCGAATTCCCGACGAGCTTTGTGAGACACGCTCCACTGGAACCCTGCTGGAGGAGATCACAACGTCGAAACCTGGTTGTACTCTTCCTTATTTAAATTAATATACTCGACTACGGTATTGATTCCATCTCTGTGTTATGTTTATTTGACACATTTCATTTAGTCTTCTTTGACTAATTGATAGTTAGGAATGAGAAATAGTATGTTGTGTATCATCTTCATTTCTTGTGTCTGTGCAGGTATCCAGGCGTGAGAACGAGTGGATCGTGATCTGTCAAATCAGGAGTGAGAGGTAGCCATTCTCCCGGACAACACAACAGCGCAGGACCGATGGTAAGTGATCTACCAAATCTTTGTCCATTCTTAACTAGGAATTGATGTCATAGCATGTCTCATTTGCGGCTAGACCCACTCTAGGGCTAGTGGGATTGCCTCTGTCCACAGAGAGGATTTACCTCATAAAAAAATTGGCGACTCAACTGGGGATCAGTGTGATTTTTTCTTTCATCCCTTAGGTCTTCGTCTTGGTATTTTCTTGCCTAGCTTGATTTTATGATTACCTTTGTTGGGTCCAAGACCCCTGTTCAGCCCTAGAGGATCATATCTGACCTCTATTTTTGAAAACATTTCATCTTTTTAAGGTTGGCTTGATTGGCGCAGTTTCCAGCCTGTCATTCGCGCTCAATGGTGCTTGTTGCCAGTTCATCACATGTGCCATCCCCTATCTGGTGCGGATTATAGCCAGACAGTCGCGCCATTTCCTGTAGGTTCTAGGGTTTTCCTGTTTTGGAGTTTTAGGTCAGTATTTTTTATTCTGGGTATTTTCTTGACTTGATTTGAGTGCTTTGAGTTTGTTTGTGACTATGAACAACCTCCTCCTTTTGGTTGTTTGCCCATTTCCTGTTAACATCGTAGCCCTAGTGTTTTCTACTACCTTGGTATGCTGAGCCTCCTCTAGGAGCTTTGGTTTTTGTTTCACAGCCACCTTCATTATTTTCCTTGATTGCGTTCAGCTCCCTAGATCCGTTTTGAGTGATTGCGATTGATGGAATGAGTCGTGCCTCTTTCATTCAGTTGTGTTTCTTGTCACTCCAAGCATAGCTCACATTTCTTGTATGGGTCTGTTTCGACATCTTTCTTTGATTTGAGAGATTGTGACATTGGTTTGAGTTCTTGTCTTGTTTGCTTTTGAGTTGATTGAATTGTTTTGTTTCGACTCTTGCATTGGCATTCTCAAACTAGTGTTAAGATTCAATTTTCATGTTATTTAGTGCACTCTTTGCTCTGTTACATTGAAAAAATAAAAAAATATATATTTTTGCTTGCATTCTTGTTTGCGTTGTGGAATTGGAAAATCTTTCACATAACTAGCATTGGGCATTCTAGGAGAGATTTCTCATTTTCATTAGCCTGCATTAGGTACTATATTGGATGCTTTTCTGTGTTCTAATTATTTGTTATCACTTGAAAACTCTTAACTTTCTCATAGATAGCTCTTCATTGAATGGAATGGTATTTTATGGCATGTAGCTCGCATTTAGAGATTCGTGAGATTCAACATTCGGTAGGACCTTGGAATTGAAACATAAATACAAGATCAACTTAAAATTTATTCAGTTAGCCTAAGGCAACATTGAAACCTAACGGAATATTTAGTGGTCTAAGTTAGAAACGTGTTCGGCATCTTTAAACCTAGAAGCTGTTACTCGCCATCTGGCTTCAGATAGCGCTAGTATGGACTTGTGCTCCCCGTACCGTTGAGTATATAAAGGGAGACCCCTCTAGGTTGCAATCCTTTTATCCATAGGAAGCCAAGTTTGCCACCTTGTAACCATGATACACCGAACACAACATTCAGGGAGACTACCTACACGTACATCAAGTCCTTGGTTGATTTCTCTTTCATTTTTTATAACCAAGGTGTATATGGTAGTTCACGGGGACCTGGTACACCCTTTTACCTAGACTACTTGAGCAGTCATTTTTTATCTTTACTGACTCCATGAATTTGAAAATATCATCGAGCACTTGTCCTTTCACACTCGTTTCAAACTGAAAGAGACTAGAGTCATCTTTGATTGTTTCTAGACTCTTAAAACATGAAAAAACAAATGTTTGGTTTCAATTTGGTAAAATAAACTGCCTACGATTACATGCCCTTTAAATTTTGATTACTTGGCCTATCTTTTCTTGCCTTTTTTTTGAGCCAAGAGTCTCCATTTTTTATATTTTTCCCCTTTTTCATGTGCTAAAATCACAGTGGCGGAACCATCAGTTTCATCTACTGCTAGTCCTTACACGGACGATTCATCTGAAACTTTGCATACTTCTAGGTCTGCCGAGCTTGAGCAACCTGTCATCCCATCAGAGTACCCCTTTGGAGAACCAGTTGAGTTCCATTGGCCTCTTTCCAACGCTTGGTTTAGGTTTGGGGTCGGGGAACATTTTCCTCCTCTCACATCAGGATCAGCGTTTTTGGCTGCTATCATACCTCCTAGCCCCCGTACTCTTTTGCAAGAACTTACGGTGGATTCAAACATGGATTCATCTGGTCCTTATAGCAATGAGGGAATTCCAATTTCTGATGAAGAATACCACCTTTTCCCAGAAGACATCCATCCAGAACCTACTCAATCTTCACCATCGGTGTCACTTCCAGCTAGATATAGGTATTTGGGTCAGATTATAGCCGGTATTGCCTCAATGGAAACATCAACTCCATCAAGGGGGTCAGTCATCCCATCATTAGGGATGTTGCCGACGACACTTGTCTCGTCGACGCCTTTTGTTACATCTGTCCCCACTAGGCCTACTGTCTGTGTGGCTACATTGGCACCGGTCGTCACCGCTCATTTTTCAGGAGTTTCGGCTTTAGTAGAGACTTCGATTGTCATGGAAATCCCTGATGGCCTTTCTTTCGAGGAGTATCAGCTAGCTGTTTAGCAGTAGAGCTCCCAGACTAATCAGTCCTCTTAGGATCTTAATCGTCCTTATTTTTCTCATTATGGAGCAGATGGTACCCCAATTTATTTTCTTCCATTTCACTATGATGAGCACGGAAACCCTATTTATTTTCTTGCTCTTGAGGCTTATGAGTACATTAATGGTTTCATAACTACCTTGTCTGTGCAACCTTCTAACCAACAAGGACAACCCTTATAGCGACAACCTTTGGTTGAGTAAGGATATGATTTCGGCCTGCAAGGACAACCCTTACAGGGAAAGCCTTCGGCCTAGCAATGGTATGTGTACGACCCATAAGGGCAACCCTTACACGGACAACCTTTTCTCTAGTAGGGATTGTTTTATGACCTGCAAGGGCTGCGTTACAATCCTCAAGGTCAACCGTTACAAGATCAGCCTCTGGTCCAACCAGGGCAACCTCAAGGACAAACCGGGAAACCGGTATATCAACCCGGACCTTCATACGGTCCTAAGGGGAAAATCCATCCATCTTAGCCTTTGGTGCAACCACAACAACCATATTTTCTAATTGGTCTGAATGTTTCACAGCTAGGGCCATCTTATGGTCCTACCATAGGTCAACCTCATTATCAGGCACAACTTGGCCCACCCCAACCATCAGGCCAACCTGCTCAGCAAGGAAAACCTGGTGGCCCTCATCAGTCAGGTCAACCTATTCAACCATCACAACCTGCACAGCCTATTAACCTTGCTCAGAAACCACTCTATTCTATGCCACAGCCAAATCCACCTGTGCACTTGACATTTTTAGCTCAGCAGGGCCCCACTTATCAATAGCCTGTACGACCCCAAGGCAGTTATTTTCCTCAAGGTCAATATTGACCAGTTTACAACTCGCCTCAAGGTTCTGCTTATTACCCTTAACCGCCAGGCTATACTTATACTCTATAGAAGAATCCCTATGCTGCTCAATCAGGACTCTCAGGACTACTCATAATCAGTATCCTGGTTATCAACCCCCGTATTCTGGTTCTCAGCCGCCATATCAACTGAATTATCCAACTTATACCCCTTATGGTCAGAATCCTCTGGGACAAAACCAATGGGGGAAAAGTTATTCTCAACTAGGATGGAGTATGGGTATGGGTCCTTATCGAGGACCTGCTATGCATTTTAACCCTCAATTACCTTTTCTCGTTACGTTGGAGCTGCTGAATGTGTCGAAATTGACAAATGATCCCATTCTTCATAATCCTTTTTGGCCTCTGGTTCCAACGAAGGTTCTAGGTGATTGCCCCAAGTTTGAGGGCAAGTTTGGAGAAGACCCCCAAGCAGACATCATGACATACCATTTATGGTGTTCTTCTAATTCTTGGGTGGACGACTCTATTCGGCTTCGTATTTTCCAGTGCACTCTTACTGGTGCTGCTGCTAAGTGGTATATCGAACTACCTCGTGGTATCTTTCAAGATTTCAAGACTCTTGCTATGGCATTCCTAACTCATGTCCAGTTTTCGGTTTGTTATGAATTCGGGACGAATCTCCTAACATCCTTGAAATAGGACCGGGCTACCCATATCTCAGACCACATTCATGAATGGAGACGGTGCCGTCGCCTGATCAAGTTCGAAATTCTTGATCAGCTTCTCACTCATTGGTTCACTACCTCTATTTTCAACCAGATTACAAAGGACATCGCCATGGGGGCATGTGTAACCAAGGAACAAGCCATCGCTGATGCCCAGTACCTTGATTTAGTGTACTCTCAATCGGTCATTTTGTATGACATATTGACTGAAGCCCCACGACCTGGGACTTCTAAAGTGCCAACTACCCCATCAGTCGATGACGTTATTCGTTCTGTATCTCATACTTCACGCAAGTATTCCAATGGGAAGCAGAAATCGAATTCTTCCAATAAATCTGCTCCTCAGTCTACCCCGGATTCTAGTAAAACCTCGGAGGTAAACACCATTCAGGCCAATCCTATAGACAAGACTTCCAAGGGGAAAAATAAGGGCAAAGGCAAGGCCAAAGCTGATGCCCCAAAACCATAATTGTCTAAACCTCGTACTTATGATGGTTCACAGCGAAAGCCAAAGTGTCTCTGTCTAATTTGTGAAGAGGATAACTACACTAAGGATTGTCCTCAATGATCCGAGGTTAGTTAACTGCTCAAAGGAACTAAGGGAACTCCAACAGTCCTTAAAGAACCTTTTCCATCTCAGTAGACCCAAATTTTTATCAATCAACACCATCTGTGTCATTTGGCTCTCAAGTATTCATGATGAATGGTTCTGCACCCGTTTCCATCACTACTCAGTCGAAAGATTATGCTGGCTCGCAGCAGGCAGCCAGGAAAGATATCGCTGATGGTCCTCCTCCCCCACCTACCTCTGGTACTCTTAAGATTTAAATACCCAGTGCCAAACCTGTTGTGCAACCACCTTCTAAAGGTGTTCTCCGAAAATCTTCCTATAATCATAACGCCCGTGCTCCTCAGAATTACAGTATTGTTGAGGATTTAGCACAGGTGCCATCCACGATGTCCATGTTGGAAGTCCTCCAAAGTTGTCCGTCTCAACGGAAGGAATTATTATCTGTGATCGGAGGTATCTATCTTTATTGATTCTAGTCTTGTCACTTTCGACTTACAGAATTTCGTCCCCGACTTCTGCACCAGATTGCACTTGTCATACAAGTCGGCATTAACGGTCTCAATATCCATAGGGCCATAGTGGACGACGGTTCATATACCTATGTCATGTCATCTACTTGCTAGAAGGCTATTGGCTTTCTAGTCCTGACTTCCTCACCCAATGCCCTTGAGGCATTCGATGGAAGGGAATCAAAACTTTTGGGTGTTCTCACTAGCTTGCCGATCACATTGCAAGAAAAGATGGACAAAATTGAAGTAGAAGTCGTTGATGCCAAACTCAATTAAAATCTTCTACTCGGTTGCAGTTGGACTCACGCTATGTTGTGTGTTCCATCCACCCTCTTTCGTCTTCTGAAGTTTCCACATGAGGGAAAAATTATTACTGTAGATCAGTTGTCATTATTTACCTTGTCTTTCGAGAACAACATGCCATATGTGGATCATATTCTAATCCTCCTAACAGCATAGGGCCGGTTCTTTTCAAAGATCTTGCTATCATGGGTATTTTTCCCTTTCCACCACCAAATACCATTCAAGTTAATATGGTCTCTCGGTCAGATGACCCATGGATCGTCCCTTTTTCTGAATAGGTTGATTCATTTGGGGATTCAATGCCTCTTAGTCCAATTGAAATCAATTATTGTGAGCTTACAGCTGCATCTTATTCTATCCCTCCTGAAGCTGCTCCTTTCTCTCGATGTGTATTCTCAATCCCCCTGGCTCAGCGATGCTGATCCGCAAGATCCTTTGAAAGAAGTGTTTCCATCCGATGAGGCTATCATGGAAACCATGTCTCTCGAGGATCTATCATGGAGAGATGGGTATCATCGTTCCTCATTTATGCCCTGCCTCAGGGCCATGTCTGACTATATTGATCGTTTTACATCCCAAGTTCCTTCTCCACCACTTCAAATGCCTATCTTGACTCATGAAGTCTTCGCGGAAGGTAACTTGGGTAACATCGCTCAAACGATGCCTATCGACATTTTCGTGAAACTGGGAATTCTCAAGAACATCCATGTGGGTGTCACTTTTTCTTCAGATGAAGTCCAAGTGTACACTAGCCTCTTTCACGAATTCTGTGATGTTTTCACCTTGTCTTACGAAGAGATGCCTGGTATTGATCCCAATATTGTGGTGCATGAGATTCCCACCTACCTAGGTGCGAAGCCTGTGCGCCAACATCTGCATCTAGTGCATCCACCGGTTCCTTTACATCCTATCATTATCATGGGTCCTTTTGCCAAATGGGCCATCGATTTTATGATGTGTAATCCTCGTTCGGCTGGGGGACATGCCTATATCATCGTTTTCATCGATTATTTCATGAAATGGGCCTAAGCAATGCCTACACTGGCTACAGACGATAAGACAGTGGCACAATTCATTTTCAATCATGTTATTACTCGGTTTGGTGTTCCTCAGGCCATCATCGCTGATCATGGTTCTCATTTTCAGGACTATATGATGGCGGAGCTAACATCTAAGTTGGGCCTACGTCACGACAGCTCAACACCTTACTACCCTCAAGCTAATGGCCAAGTTGAAGCTGTCAACAAAGTTCTTGTTACGATGCTTCAACAAGAAATTGGGATCCATAAATCAAATTGGCATCTCATGTTGTTCTCAGCTCTTTGGGCATACCGAACGTCAGTTAAGAGTGTGACCAGGTTTACCTCATTTCATTTGGTATACGGTCTGGAAGTCGCTCTTCCGATTGAACGTGAAATCCCTTCACTCAAAATAGCTATGGAATTGCTGCCTGATACTTTTCCTAAAGAAGAACATCTTCTCTACTTAGAGAGATTGGATGAAACGCGTCACTTGGCTACCTTGGTCATCGAAGTACATAAGAAGCGAGTCAAAGCCCATTTTTACCAAACATTTTCCCCTCGTTCTTTCATCGAAGGTGATCTCGTTCTCCTATACGACCAAGCTCATGACAAGCTGGGGGTGGGAAAATTCCAACCCATGTGGCATAGGCCCAACATCGTTAAACATGTGTTACAAAGTGGGGCTTATGAGCTCATTGATTATGAAGGTTATCGTTTATCGCAGCCCATAAATGGGTTGTATCTCAAAAAGTATTATGCTAGAGTCATTCATGCATGATATGTGTACATAGGTTATTTTTTCATTTTTGTGCATGTTTTGGTTTGATGAGCTTTGTGAGATTTTTTCTTCTTATTGGGTCTTGTTTGTTGTGTAGATGTCTATTTCCCCTTATGTCGGTTTCGCGAATGGTGCTTCCCGCAGTACCAGGAACTTGTCTTCGGCAGCCTAGGTAATTTACGATCCTGTTGGTGAGTTGATTAACATACACGGTATTTTTCTAGGACCAACTACAAAAAATGTAGCTGAATATAATGCGGTTTTGGAACTATTAACCGATGCAGTTAACCTTGCCATACGCGCATTGCTTGTGAATTTGGATTCGCAACTTGTTGTTCTTCAACTTAATGGTCATTATTTAGTTCAAAACCCATGCATTTTGAGATTTTATTTGCGTATTCGTTTACTTCAAATAAATTTTGATTTCATTACATATCAACATATACCAAGACGAATGAATGCATTAACAGATGCAATAGCTAACATGGTGCTAGATAAACATTTGCGCAATTTATAAAACATCATCATATGTAAATAATATATATATATCTATATATATATATATATATATATATATCATTTTTTTGCAACATGTCCATCATGTAAAACCCAAAAAATAATATATGTCTGTTTCAGTTACATCATGAGACAACATGTCTCTCAAAAATGTGCAGAAATAAAGCCTAAATGCCTAATCGGCATGGTGCTCATGATAGCATATCACCGCCCGTACCAAATACCTCAGCAAGCGATGGATACGACTTGGCACTCCTACAATGTGCCTTTGATATGCCGAAGGCACATCATCTAAGTGAGCATAGTCTGCGAACCCAAGGGTGATCCCCTCCAAGTTCTGCACTAGCTCCTCCTTGCCACCCTCACCATGAGGATCAAAATCATGAGGAACTCGCCTCACCACCGGTGACATGCTGGCAGGACGCTTTGGACCGACATCTGTATAAATATAAAATTTAATTGTCATAACATGCATATATACCAAAAATCATAAAACTAATGAAAATAAAAAATGAGTCTCACCTAATTCTTTGTCCCAATCCTCTCCCTCTGGGAGCAAGGAGGTCAGGATCTCCAGTGAAATATGTGTCAGAATTGGGGAAATCCTCCACGAAAATCAGTTGTCATTAGAGCCAATAAAAAAACTCTGGCCTCCAGGACATCTATTGGCCACCCCCTGCTCTAGGCATCAGTGAGGCCCATCAAGCCATTTGTGGCTCTGTGGGTGGTGACATCAGGACAATAACCTCTTGATGCTAGAATATGGGTAATCGTTCCAAGAATAACGATACCAGAATTGATCCATACCCAAACTACTTTAGTTTGGTCTTCTTGGACTTAGTGAGCTTCCATTTGATGTTTATAGTCACGGCCTCGGCCCAGTTGAAGATGGTCGGATTCATACACTCTAAGGCAAGAAGCAGTTGTGTCTCCGTGGCCTCATGCGGTGCTTACAATCCAGCAACCCACGTGATAGTGTTCAACACTACCCTCAGTGCCAAATCAAGGATGGTTTAGATATCCACTTTGCTGCTCCCTGGTGCCTTTCATGCCCCGCGGCACACCTTGTCAATTACCATTGCCATGCTTTCTCTAGAATGTCAGGTACCGGTTAAGATAGGGACTACACCCCTACATGAAAACCCAATGATGAAATATACATCTAAGACTTCGAGTTCAAGCTCTTGATCCCGAAGCACAAACTTCTCCTGATCTTCGTCCCAAATTCTTATTAGATATTGAAGCAATTCGAGCTAAGCTCAGAGACATGGTGTCAAGAAGAACTTCTTGAGCCCACAATTCCCGAGGGCATTCATGCATTGTTCATTTTCCATTTCTTGTTCATCCTCCTCACTGTGTTCTCTCTCTTTCCACTCGATAATAATATTTTTTCACTTTTTACCTGCATGAATTGATCATAGAGACATTATTAGTCCCCTTGGGTATCAAAATTTGTAGTCTATTGGTTGCATTTTCTTAAAAATAAAGCAGATTGTGGGTTGTGTGGTTGGCGAGAATATTTGGCTAACAGTCGTGCCAACTTGCACGGGTCCGTGCCCAAAACCCGCGCCAACCGCGATGCCCTAAATTTTAAAAATCCTTCCCTAAGGGATCCCAAATGACAACTAAATGCAATAAAATATAGCTAAAAATATGGAAAATGCTGTCGGCTCCTATCTGAAACTGACGAAATCCGGATTGGTCCAATGGTTTTCTCGCACTCGTCACCACAAGATCGCAAGGTAAATGGACCACTATTGTTCCACAAAGAGGTAAAAATGAAAAGTAAATATTTTTTACCATTTATGGTCTTTTTATAACATTTCAAAGTCTAAAAATAGATTTTAAAACATATTTTTTTATTATTTTCATATTATTTTTGAGAAATGCATTTAACACGCGTCTTTTTGTGCAACGACAGGTTTCCACATGGTTTTGACGAAGAACAAGTTGTATTTTATACCTTCTCGGACTCGGTAAAAACAAGAAAAAGTCACTACTTGAGTCATCTTTCAGCTTTTTTTTTACTCTCTAAAACTGAAAAGATTGCCAAGTCGCTTTTCGTTTTGAACTCATTAAATTGGCTGTGAAACGACATCTACCCAGTATAAGTTTACCCCTTTTTTGGGCTGGGATAGATTATTTACGAAAAAGGAATACCTTAGCCAATCATGACTAAGAGGTTCTCTCGGATACAGTTTTCTACCTTTTCAGATTTGAGGGACTATTTACAAAAAGGGACTGCTGGAATTTTATTTTCCGCCTTCTTTTCAAACTCTCTAAATATGAAAAGATGTCGAGTTCTTCCTTTGTCAGACTCACCAAAAACTGATCAAATCGGACTCCGTCGTGATGACGTTACTTGAGTTCCTCCTTCCTAGGGCTCATAAAATGTACTAGGTTGAATTTTTCCGAAGGAGAAAATTACATTGCAAGCACATGCTATCCCCTTCAAGCTTGTTTTCAAAAATAATTGAGGTACTCACCAGAAATGGTGGGGGGAAATGGAACTAGTATTGTAGTCGTGTTGGCAGTATGTCACTCTTGAACATGGCACTTTTATGCATTCGTGTTGGGATGCGGACATCTCATCTCATTATTTTTTTGCCTCCATGGGTTTGGGTAATCTCTTTTGACCGCTCATCTTCTCTTTGCCATGTCACCATGACCTCAGAACCCTTGATGTCAAATACTGCCAAATCCAGTGTCATGTTGCTGATATGTTCAAGAGAATTTTTCCTTTGAAGTTGTCAACCTCCCTCTAATTCTCTGTTGGTCTTGATTCACAAACATCATGTTCCTCTATCTCATGTCGATGATGTGGGAAACATTATGGCCCACCTTTGATCAAGGTCACTTCCTGTCGACTCCAGCTCATTATCCAAGAAGTTGATCTAGAGACTCCCTTTAGGTACCTTGGAGCCTGCTTGCCTCAATGGTAGGTTCTTCGCACTTGACGTAAGGTCCACATCATTGGCCTTCAATCGATTCAATCTACGGGTGTTTGACACTAGATCACTGTTCACATTCTGTGGATTATACCTTTTGTACCTTGAGAGCCATTTTCATTATTGGTGGTTTCTCTCGCTTCTGTTAATAGCTTTCATCATTGGTTGGTAATCGAACGATGTTCCTGCATGTTCGACTTCAACTCACATATTCACATGCTTGAATTTGTACTTTTTTCAGGTCGAGATGGAGCGCAAGACCTCGGGTTTCGTTTGATGAAATCCATGTTGCAGGTTCTTTGTGGATTACTATGACTTATTATATGACTCTTTTGATTGGATGGCTGCGACCATACCTGAGTCTATTTGTTGATCCCTACTGCTGGATGGTTGTGTCCATACCTTGGATATCATTGTTTATATACTCTATTATGGATGGCTTCACCCATGCCACATGTCATGTATCAGATGTATTAGTTGTACTTGTACTTGTAGGTCTTCCGACAGTAGTGTTTGTGTCAGACACGTTATCATAAATAATTTCACCCCTCCCTCTCTCTTAGACCTCATGCTTTAGGGGGAATTTGTTACACAGCATTTTGTCACCGTCCCTATAGTCCCTCACCCCGCATATTGGAGGGTCTTTCCCATGACCTGTGAGAAGTGCAATACTCTGCAAATACCTTCATTGCATCCTTCTGCATAAGGACATGATTTCTCCTGTTGAACATTTCCTCAGAAAGCACTAAAAAACCTATGTTTTGGCATTGGCCCGGGTATCCAGTTCACCCCTCGCGCCAATAAGGAATATTTTCACTAGAGCCCATGCCAGCTGGCACTCTGTCTCTTTTTTGTACCCACACTAGCCTTTTTGGGAATGTTTTTTAACAAATTGGAGGCATAATTTTCCTTTAAGCACCTTAGGAATGACTCATTGTAAGTGGTTATACTCGATAAGCCACAGATCTCTTCCTTTAGGAAATGGTTGATGGAACATTCTTGGAGGATAGGAATCCCCCCCATGATTATAGGAATCCTAATCTCTCCTTATCCCTCTAGATAAACCAGCCTTCTCCCTTTACAAAAGCTAGAGCTGAACATATAGCCAAGAAGTTGAACTTGGAGAAGAGATATTATAGCTGAGTAATCATTATAGAGAAGGTTGAACCAAGGATAATCCCATAGAGAGAGCCCCATCTGAATTCCCGACGAGCTTTGCAAGACGTGCTCCGCTGGAACCCCGCTGGAGGAGATCAAAACATCGAAGCTTGGTTGTACTCTTCCTTATTTAAATAAATATACTCCAATATAGTATTGATTCCATATTTTTGTTATGTTTATTTGACACATTTGATTTATTCTTCTTTGACTGACTGATAGTTAGGAATGCGAAATATTATGTTATGTATCGTCTTCGTTTCTTGTGTATGTGCAGGTATCTGGGCATGAGAACAAGCGGATTGTGATATGTCGAATCAGGAGCGAGGGGAAGCCATTCTCTCAGACAACACAACAGCGCAAGAACTAAGGTAAGTGATCTACTGAGTCTTTGTCCATTCTTAACTAGGAATTGATGTCATAGTGTGTCTCTTTTGTGGCTAGACCTACTCTAGGGCTAGTGGGATTTCCTTTGTCCACAGAGGGGATTTACCTCACCAACAAGGAGCTATTTCACTTTCAACTGCATGTTTTCTTGTTATTAGAAGGTAATCATGAATTTTTCCCTTGAGAGGCTATCCCTCAGCTCTACTATCTCTGCATAATTTTCCCTTATTATCTCCTCAACTATCTTATCTTTCACCTACTCTTCCATGTCAACCTCCATGGGCGCTTGTTCCTCATGTTGTTGCAATGGTGACTTGTCCTCATGCATGAGTGGCTCACTATCATGACTAGGTAGCTGCTCTATAGTTTGTCTTTTTTTCATCTATAGTTTTAGGTGCAAGCACACCTTTGATGGTCTTGGGAGAAAAAGCGATGATTTTACCTTTCTCATAGGTTTGAGTGATCTCAACCCTATACACCTTTGGAACATCTGCTTGCCTACTTGATGAGACAACCTCCTTTTGTTGTGCTGGTGTTGATGGTGTGCTACAAATGATGGGTGGGCTAGTAGTAGGCATTGATGCAACTATCTCGATGAAAATTTCCAATGTCATATTGATTGCTGAGAGTTGATGAAAAACAATAAGCTTGACCAAACCATGGTGGAAAAAACTATGGTGGTGACATTTTCCTTTTCTCTGTACATTTTCAATCATCCTGAACAAACTCCTGAATAAATAATTAGGAAAATTGAGTGGCTTAGTAGCAGTGAAGTGCATCCATAACCTGACATGGTACTAATACAGTCTTGAGAATATCCCTTCACATGTCAAATATTTCATAATTAGCTTCATAAAAGGGGCATATTTATCAAGTAAATTCTTGAAAGGGACGTTGTTCTTGGGAGCATCTTTGTAATGAGATTTCAGGAACATTTTGTAGTTCTCAATGTCCAAGTCCATCCCTTTGAACCAGATTTCTCCATGGTTTGGGATACCTGTTGCTAAAGAAATAACATCTACTGATATGGTGAATTGGATACCTGATATGATAGCCATGTCCCTCCTGAATCTAGTGGCAAAAATACTTTTCAATTGATCATTACAACCTACCTCCTTGATTCTCTCACAAAACCTCAAAAAACCACTGTTTTCAAAACATCTCTTGCAATAAGGAGAAGCATTGATTTCTTGCAAGCTATATGGCTCAAACCTAGAATGGTGGCCTCCCTTATGAGTCTTCTTTTCACCCTCCATAAGTTTTTTCAAAAAGATAAAACCCTAACTAGATGTAGTGGGTAGGGAAGGTGGAGAATTAGGAAAATATGGGATAGTGGTAGGGTGGTTTTAAGGACAGAAATGAGGTTGAAGGAAGCTAGGGAAAAATCCCTAAAAATTTGGGGAGGTAGGGTGATGATTTTTCTATAAGTAGCAAGTTGAATTTTTGGAAATGGGCATGATGAAGGCACCCAAAAGGTCAAAACACAAAATTTTCCTAGTTTTCCTGCAAAAAATTAGTGAAAACTAAGGCCTCAATGAAAATGTTAGGATAATGTGTATGTAAGATGTATGAAGTTTTTATATGATGGAATTATGGTTATATCAACTGAAACAAACCATATATGGAAAACACCAAAAACATAGTGCAGAAA
Organism: Pinus albicaulis; assembly: GCA_034641835.2. Taxonomy (NCBI): domain Eukaryota; kingdom Viridiplantae; phylum Streptophyta; class Pinopsida; order Pinales; family Pinaceae; genus Pinus; species Pinus albicaulis. The sequence continues at coordinate 14,838,845 of CM076577.1, read as the reverse complement.
ACCTAACGAAGGAATCCACTCATTTGCTAATGAATTTGACTGAAGAGAGATATGAATAGTATCCACTTACTAGTTTGGAGGCCTCTGAATATTTGGGAAAGATGTTTTGAACCTTGGATGGCTGATTTGGAGCTTAAACCCAAAATCATAGCATTTTACTAGAAACGTAGCGCGACACCTCCAAAATCGTAGCACTGCCTTCGAGAAGCGTAGCATAGGCAATTTTGGCGCAATTTGCTTGTTTTATTTCAACCCTTGGTAGCCATGGAGTATGATGATGAGAATAGAGGAACTCTATCGAACATCAAAGGATGAAATGAGTTGAATAAGCTTATTTTTCCTTTTATAACATCATAAAATGTGCTTTTTTGTCTTCTAGTGAAATCATAAACTCTTTTTAGATTTTTTTCTTTTTTTTGAAAAACTTCAATCAAGTAACATACTTTATGATAAAAGGAAAATTGCCTTTACTTATTTTACTATATTTTCTAACTCCCTATGTAAATGACTTGTATGGAGAAACTGAGATTTTTTTCATCTTATTTCATGACATAATTGGACCTTATGGTGGCCAAAAAAAGAGACCTAGACTCTAACCTAGATGAAGGTGTGGTGAAAGACCTAAGACCCTAGATGATAATGGATGACATGACCTCCGAAATGATGATGACCATGAATGGAGTGAAGGGAGTAGCATTTCAGACCTTGTTACACAGTAATTTTTCACTATCCCTACAATCCCCAACTCACACATTGGAGAGCTATTTCTGTGACCAGTAAGCAGTGTCATGCCTTGCAAATACCACCATCGCATCCCTTGTCATGAGGACAACAATCCTTCTATTGACCATTTCCTAAGCAGACCACTAAAAACACTTGTTTTTTCCTTGGCGCTGGTAGCCCTTTATGCCCTCGCGCCAATGAGGAAAATTAACACTGAGCCCGTGCCAATTGGCTCTCTATCCCAGTTAAGAAAAAAAGCTAATCTATTTATGCAAAGTTTTTTAAAAAAAGAGGCGAAGCTTCGATCACAACAACTTCATGCATGAGTCATAGGGAGTGGTTCGGCTGAATAACCACGACCTTCCTCCTTTGTCCTCTTGTTTCCACCTTATGGGGAAATTTCCCAAGGTATAAGGCCTCCCTTCCACTATTTTAGGGATCCCAACCTCCTTCTCTCCTCTATAAATGTAGCCATCTTCCATTGATGTGCTAGTTGAACATTCTAGTTGAACAGATAGATGAAAAAGTTATCATAGAGAAAAAGCAATCATAGCTTCGGGAGAACAGTGCAGAGTGTGATTGGTTTTGTGTGTTGAGAACATAGAGAGATCTTGGACCTTTGTTCATGAGGGTGTGACAAACGTGCTTGGATACAGACCTGCCAAAGGAGAGCCTCAACATCAAGCCTTGGTTGTAAACTCCCCTTGTCTTTATCATAATAAAATGCCTCTGATGTTTATCTTCCACTCTTCTTTACATTTATAATGATATTTCTAGCATTACTTTATTAGATAGATAGGTTGTAACTGTTTTATGTTTGTCATGGTTTTATGTTTTTCTTGGTGTCTTGACTATCTGTACAGGTAATCGCACATTGGTAGCACCGTGTATCGAGCTTGAGAAGGGAAATGGAAAAAGTGGCTTCGATGGAAGACGAGAACATAGCATTAGAATGAGGTAGGTCATCTTCCTTGCTCTAAATTTCATTTACAATATAGGAAGGTAGAAGTTAGTATGTTCCCGTAGTTGCTAGACCCACCCTAGGGCTAGAGGGATCGCCTCTGTCCGCAGAGGGGATTTACCTGGATAACATATTAGCGACTCTACTGGGGAGTTTCCTTTGAGTTTTTCACTCTTTGAGGTCTTATTCATTCGACGGATTTATTCGAATGACCATTTCCCTATTTGTTCCTATGTTTTTCATCAATTGCGATCTTTTATTTTTTTCTTGAAGTGGTGAGTCTGGGCTTGGTTGGGAGAAATTATTTGTTTTTTTCCTATTCAGGCATTGGAACTTTTATTTTTATGATATTCATGTCGATTGGTGCCAGTTTTTAGTTAGTAACCCACGCCAATTGGCCGTTGGCGTTAGTTTTCAGTGAGCAAGTCGTGCTAGTTACAGGGTGTGTGAAAAATTGAGGTTTTCTCCCTAAATCCTTCACTAGTGTGTCTTTCCCTTACAGTATTTTTCTCTGTATGCTTTACATGTTCTCTCCTATACTTTTTCACTTGTGAGCATAGATTACATTTCTCATTGTTCAACTGAAAAGTCTTCTTTCTTTGATTGCTTGATGTAAAAGGGAATGAATGCCTTATTTTGAGCTCATGCTTTAGAACTCCTTTTTCTGCTTGACCTCATATGTCTTGTAGCCTTTTGAGGAATTTCATTACAAAGTGTTTAAAAATACTATTGCATTCTTAGTGTTTGTTTACATCTCTTTTGCATTCATCCTTGATTAAGAAAATTTGCGTTCATTTAGTTTTCGTCTTAGAGCTTGCTTTTTGTTAAAACGCATTAGATCACGTTGCATTGAAGAGTATTTTTTGAGATTTATCATTGAACTTAGATTACATTTTTTAATGATTGAAAGCTAAAAATCGCATTGAGTGCATTCTCTTTCATTAAAAGCATGCATTAAGTAGATTCTCATTTCATCGAAAAATGCATTAAGTGCATTCTTATCATTTCAAAAGAAAAAGGAAATTGTGCATAGATTACAATTGCTTAGTTTTCAAAAAGAGGATTTTGCATATATTACATTGCATAATTCACATCATTGAATGTTTTATATTACTTTTGGATAGTGAAATTCATCTAGTTTGGAAAAATTTCGTTTGCAGTGTTGTTGTTTATTGCATCATTGTTCGAAGCTCTTCCCTTAAATAGATAGCATTCATCGAATTGAAAGATTTATTTTCTCATATAGTTGCATATAGGAGATTTTTAGATGACATGTGGTAGGGCCTTGAAATTGAAATGTAAATTGAAGATCAAATTTAAAATTTACTGAATTAACCTAGGGCAACATTGAAACATTAACGGAACATCTAATATTCTAAGGTAGAGAAGTGTTCCGGTGTCTTTAAGCCTAGTAGCTATCGTTCACCATCTGGCTTTAGACAACGCTAATACAGACTTGTGCTCCCCATACCGTCACGTATATAAAGGGATACCCCATTAGGTTGCAAATTTTTTGTCCGTAGGAAGCCGAGTCTATCGCCTCTTACCCGTGATACACCTAACACAACATTCGGGGAGATTACCTGCACATATGTTAAGTCCTTGGTTGATTTCTCTTTCATTTTTACCAAGGTGTATATGGTAGTTCATGGATATCTAGTACACCCATTTACCTAGATTACCAGAGCAGTCACTTTGATCTTTACTGACTCTTTTAACTAAATAAATCATCGAGCTCTTGTACTTTCAAGCTCGTGTCCAACATGAAAGCAATAGAGTCACCTTTTTCTTTTTTCTTGACTCTTAAAATATGAAACATCAGAGTCTCGTTTCAGTGTCTTGAATATTAGTCACCCACAAAATATTCCTGGTTATAATTTTTGTCCTTAGTGTTTTGTTTCAAGGTCATTTCCGATGGCAAATTTTTTAGAGTTTTCTAATCAAGGAGTCCCCTCTGAAGGGATTCCTAGTCCTTTTCCTGATTTAGGAAATATTGGTGCTCCATATGGCCACGTTATCCCTTCCTTGGTTAACTATTGGGTTTCCTGTTTGGTTGTTTTCAACCTCTGTGGTCTCAAGTGTTTCGGCTACCGTACCATCCACTCCTCTGCTTGAGCAACACCATGTTGATTTCAAGGTGGACCTCTCCCCTTCTTTTCCTGTTTCTTCATCCTCATCTTCTACTTCGCTTGGTGAAATTTTGGATTCTAGTACCTAGGTGGATAAGAAGAAGAAGAAGAAGAAGACTAAGAAGAAGAAGTAAGATAAGCGAGAGGATAATTCTGCAATTGTTGCTTCTAAAACATCTGCTCCCAATGAACCTTCCAACCATCCGCAGAAAGTTAATTTCCCTTGCATGTTGTGCCCGGGAAACCATATTCTTCGAGATTTCCCTAGAATTCCCAAGGTGCTCGAAGTATGGTCCAACGGTCGTCTGTCGTTGCCTTTGCCTTCCAGGAGTGAGGTGTGGGGCACGTCTTCAGCTAGTGCTGGTAAAGCTCCTAAGAAGTAGGGTAAGCTTTCCAATCCCTGTAAGTTGTGTTATCACTCTACAAATTTTCAAAATCTGATGCTTGAAAATCAGCCATAATACTCCTTCAAATTTCTTAGTTTGCAAAATATCATAAAAACATTAATTTTATGGTGTATTTAAATTTCTTAAAACTTAGGTTAAGGTCTTAAAAATGGGTCCAATTCACATCAGAGGAGTATGTTTTGAGCTGACACTTGGAAATGACCACAAGTCTGAAAATTTTCCATCTATTACCAAACTGTCTAAGTCTGCATCGAATATAGTAGGAAATTAATAGGATTTTCTACGGAAACACCTAATAGTTTCGTAGAAAATCTGACACTTTTCAAATGAAACGTGTTACGAAATATCTGCCAATATTTAACGGTTTGAAGAATAATGATGAATGATTTAGTGTTGCAAGGACCTGCTTCCATATTTAAACCATCATTTTAAAATCTTTCCATGTTAGTCATCATTTTTTTATACATCCTCTCATTCCACTCTCATACTTTCTGTTTTATCTTTCTGCACTCATCATTCACTACTAAAGAATCTCTCTGTTAGGAAGCTACCCTATAAATATCCTTGTCAATTGTATCAGTCTCATCCCATTTTAATTGCTCTCTATTATCAAGTGTTCTATCCCGAACAGGTGTAAAGAGGTAAGGTAAGCCACCATTTCATCACACTGGGAATGGCTACAAATACACCCAAGAAAGCTTACAAAGGAGGTACAACATTCCGATATGAACCTATAGCTCCAGACTTGGTTTTAGAAAATGAATATTTCAAAGAGTTGTTTACAATGGTAGGATGCATTGAATTCATTCAGAAGTTTCAAGGGCATCATCCACACGTGTCACGAGATTTTGTGGCCAATTTAAGAGGAACATTTACAAAGGTAGGTTGTCTCCATGTCCCAATCTCACTGGATAGTATCTCTAAATTAATAGAGATTCCCAGGGTTGGAGAGAAGCGGTTTAAAGCCACCAAATTTGACTTGAAAATTTGTGATGAATAATTGAAACCAGAACATGCAGGAATCAAAATGATTGAAGGAATTCCTAGGAGCTGTCTTAACGATGAATTTTCTAATCTGCTAACAGTCACACAAAAGTATTTTACATGTGAAGGGCATTTTCAAACCATATATATGTATCATTTCAAATTATTGATTCATTTTACAGGGAAGAAACTCATAGATATCCCATTATATCTCTTTAGAAGTCTCGGGAAGATGGAAAACAAGGTACAAGGAAAGCCTGAAAGGTATGAATCCTCCATTTTCCACCATGGTTTGATGAAGCTGCTAGTTTTGGAGGAATTAAACAAACTAAACAGAGACTGGGCATCATTTCTGTTCATGAATGGATATGAACTAGATGTCTTATCTCCAAGAAAATATTCCAAGCTTAAAACTTCTCCTTCCAAGCAAGAAATGGGTGTCAACGCTACTGCGGAATTAGAAGGAAATCAGCATGAAGGTTTAAAATTGAGTTAGTCTAGGACATATCACTACTTCCAGCAACTAGAACTAGAAAGAGGACTATCAAGCATGTTATAGGCAGCAAGACCGAATATGAAGCTAACAGATCCAAAGGAAATGTTAAATAAGATGTTAAAGGAAAAGGTAAAATTGAAGACATCCTACAAGCCATTGACATTGTAGAATCTCCTGTAGTGAAAGCGGCTAAAGAGCAGACATCTAAAGTTAAAGGTAAGGGACTCATGATTAAAAAATTATATTCTCCCTCAGATGATTCAGCTTTTATCTTCAAACCTTGAAAACCTCATACCAGGTCACGAATGTCAAAAATTGTTAATATTGGTGATATTAATAAGAGAGATGATAAAGGTATGGGAGAAATAGCAAAATAAGTAATTTTCATATCACCTATTGAGACATAATCTATCAAGGATAAGAAGATAGATAAAACTACATATATGAGTCAAGAAAAACTTAAGATAGGTTCTTTTAAAGGAAAGGACAAGGTTATAGAGAAGACTGAAAAAGAGGTTTTGATAGAACAATTGAAAATTGTCAAAGATAAATTGGCTGAAACTAAGAAAGATTTGGAGAGATATAAGAAAGACAGAGAGATGATAGATGAAGTAGAAAATAAAGTGACTGAACAAGTTGTTTATTTTGAGACTTCTATTGCAAAAGCCAAGAATCTGTTGAAAAGGACATAGCCTTTGCACAACATAGTGTCACATACAACAAAGAGGAATTGGTGCCTACAAGAAGAGAAGAGAAACCTATAAAGACAAGTGAAAGAATTAAAAGAGGAAATGGAACTGATGAGAACAGAATTGGAGAAAAGAGACTTGGAAAGAGGAGATGTAAAAAAAGATGATTGAAAACACTGACATACAATAAGGTAACAATCAGATCAGCATCTTTTTGTCTTATATTGTCAAAAATATACCTACAGTCATGTTCATATACTTTTTGAAGATTAGATGCAAGTTTTATTGAATTACCTAAGTATTAGGCAATTCCGCAGCAAGTGGCAAGCTGGAAGGCTAGTTTTTGCTCTAAAATTTCTAAAAGTATCTTTTTGCTTTTGAGAAGCAAAAAATTGATGAAAGTAAAAAATTTTAAAGGTCATGCTTATTTTTTTTTGGTCATATAACATCTTCCAAGGGTTAAAATCAGCAGAATAATATTATATATCAACTTTTGGGATGCATTATGAAAACAGGTTGTTTTTGTAGCTCAAAAATAAAGTTTTAGTAGAGAGGACAATTTGATGAAAAATAATGATAAGGCATGAAAAGGATCAAGAACATGTAAGGTTACTCATCATCAAGTGTCAAAGAGTATCAGATGTGAAAGAGTATAATTTTTTGCCAAGTGGAGACTTTAGTCAAAATAAGAGTTTGAAGACAATAGTCCAACATGTGCCATGTCATCAAACTAACTTTTCCAAAATGATGAGCAAAGTTATTACACGAAGGCTGTCATGATATAAATGTTTTGTTAATGAGAAGCATGGTATAAATTTAGGATTCCTATCGAGGATGACTTGGATTAGTTTGTTTTGATTGTAATAATTAAGAGTTCTAGTCCTAGTAGGACTCTTACTCTTGTTTCTAATAGATGGCATTCTTACTCTCCAGAAGTTAGTCAACAATAAGTTTTAAGTGTCATTTAAAGTAAAATGGTTTAGCCACTTGGCAAGGTAGTTCTAAAGGCTAAAATGCCTATAAATAATGTATATATCGAGGTACCAATGATTGGAAAATGGTAATCAGAACAGCTAGTTTTGTAAATGTTTTAAGCAGATCGATATATACAGAAACAAAGTGACTTTTTCTGAAGCTGAGATTCTTATTATACTTCAGTGAGATTTATTTCTTCTCTCATATGTTTTACTTTCATAGTTTTGATACTTAATACTAAAAATTCATGGGAACATGCTCTGGCTTCTTTTAAGTGTTGATTTACGGTGAATTGAGGTCTTTGGTCTTATCTTTGGATGTTTTTCTTCAATGTCTAAAGACTTATTACTCAGAATTTATGTTATTCATGCTCTGACTTCCTTTAGGTGTTAAGCTTTGATGAATCTCTTCTAAATACTTTATTTTCAGTACCTTGAGGTATCATTACTCAAAATTCATGCACACATGCTTTTAATTCCTTTGAACCTTAAGTTATTGAGACCTTTCTGAATGTACTAACTTTTTCATTGAAGTATATACAAGCCTCAGTTTTATGAGAAGAGCTATTTTGTTATCTTATCCCGATCACTGAATCCATATCCCAATGGTAACTTGTCTTCATCTTTCAACCTGAAAACATACAAAACCACAAACCATAGAGTTAGCCATCTATATTTATACAAAATAAATAACCCTTGAGAGAGCCCTCTCAGGTTGAGGAGGCTAAGCCTCAGCCAAAATATTGATTTGAAATAGTTACACTGAGGTAGTCTGATCAACAGCCTATCAGGGTCCTATTTTTGTGATAACATTTTGGTGCATCTGCCAGGAGTCTGAAGATATACATCTCCCGAAAATCATGAAGCGGAAATGTTGAAGGTAGCAGGAGCTCAGAATCTGTTCGAGGCTGCAAAAATACCTTGGCGACTCCATTGTTGAAGAATTGAAAATTCATAGATTCATGGTGATTCCACTGGAGTTATGAAGAACTCAGATGGTGCCAATATTATCTCAAGATATGCATGCATAAATTTTTCAGGGATTCATGGTTTCCCTAATCATTTTCCCAAGAATACATATTTTTTAAAGAATGGTCCAAAATTCAATGGATATGATTTGAGTTTGACTTTGAAGCATATATCAGATATCTGTGATTTTACCGAGCTTCTTAGAGTCAAACATGAATATGTTTGCATTATGTTGTTCTATGATTTACTTCAAGGGAAATGCAAACAACAGATTGAAAGTTTTCCTGTTAGATCTATTAAGTCATTTGCAACTTTTTGGCTTATGTTTTTGGAGGAATGGATAGATAGAGAAGATTTGGTGGGAAAATCTCCTTCAATTCAAGTTTTCAAACAATGGAATGATGATCATATTAATGAAGAAATATATGGAAATTTTTCTTTGTCCTTGTCTTCTTATCTAAAATCATTTGAGTGCAATACACAAGATAAGATGAAATTTTTGGATGAAGTTGCTAAGGACATTGAGAAAGACATTGATAGCTTACAAGGTCAAATTCAATCATATAATTTTCATGATCATGATTATTATTTTCAAAAGATGTATATGGCAGAACACAAATAGAGAGTTTTTCTACCTTTCTCCTTTGAGATTGAGGAAGAATGCACTATTTTTGAAAATCAATTTGAAAAGAAGTTGGATAGCATATCAAAGGAATCTTGTGTGGATGAGAATTAGTTTTCTGAATATATAGAATGTCATGATGATCATAAAATTAATCATTGCTTCTTTGACCCTATAGCTTTAAACATGGAAGAGTTTCACTCTCCATTATTTCAGTTTTTTTTTTACCATGAAGATGAGAGGAAATTTCAGTGGCAGTGGTCATCACAATTCCGTAGTTACTTTGAAGTCCAACACAGTCAAATATCAGATAAAGCAGATTATTATCTTTATTGGAAATTTCACGTTGATTGAGCTGAAGGAAGTTTACAATTAATAGAGTAGGTAGGTAGGAATATGTGCAAATAAGCTCAAGGTTCACTGAGCATTTTCAGTAAGGACAGTTTAAAGGAGAAGTTTGGGAAGAAATTAAAAGTTTTAATTTATTAAAGGATGATTGCAGCAATTGAGCTATGAGTTATTAGCATACCATAGGGGTATGCTATCCCTAATGGAGCCACTGTTATCATTCTATAAATTTTCAAAATCTGATGCTTGAAAATCAACCATAATACTCCTTCAAATTTCTTAGTTTGCAAAATATCATAAAATGATGAATTTTATGGTGTATTTGAATTTTTTAAAACTTAGGTTAAGGTCTTAGAAATGATTCCAAGTCACATCAGAGGAGTATATTTTGAGCTGACACTTGGAAATGACCACAAGTTCGAAAATTTTCCATTTGTTACCAAACTGTCTAAGTAGGCAACGAATATAGTAGGAAATTAACAGGATTTGCTATGGAAACACCTAATAATTTCGTAGCAAATCTGACACTTTTCAAGTGAAACATGTTACAAAATATCTGACAATATTTAATGGTTTGAATAATAATGATGAATTATTTAGTGTTGCAAGGACCTGCTTCCAGATTTAAACGATCATTTTAAAAGCTTTCCATTTCAGTCATCATTTGTTTATACATCCTCTCATTCCACTCTCATAATTTCTGTTTTATCTTTCTGCACTCATCATTCACTGCAAAAGCATCTCTCTGTCAGGAAGCTACCCTGTAAAAACCCTTGTCAATTGTATCAGTCTCATCCCATTTTAGTTGCTCTTTGTTATCAAGCGTTCTATCCCGAACAGGTGTAAAGAGGTAAGGTAAGCCACTGTTTCATCACACTAGTAATGGCTACAGCTACACCAAAGAAAGCTTACAAAGGAGGTATACCATTCTGCTATGAACCTACAACTCCAAACTTGGTTTTAAAAAATGAATATTTCATAGAGTTGTTTACAAAGGCCGGATCAGAAGTTGCAAGGGCATCATCCACAGGTGTCACTAGATTTTGTGGCCAATTTTAGAGGAACATTTACAAAGGTAGGCTGTCTCCATGTCCCAATTTCACCGGATAGTATCTCTAAAGTAACAGGGATTCCCAGGGTTGGAGAGGAGTGGTTTAAAGCCACCAAATTTGACTTGAAAATTTGTGATGAATATTTGAAACCAGAACATGCAGTAATCAAAATGACTGAAGGAATTCCTAGGAGTTGTCTTAAAGAAGAATTTTCTAATCTGCTAACAGTCATACAAAAGTATTTTACATGTGAAGGGCATTTTCAAACCATATATATGTATCATTTCAAATTATTGATTCATTTTACACGGAATAAACTCATAGATTTCCCATTCTATCTCTTTAGAAGTCTCAGGGAGAGGGTAGACAAGGTACAAGGAAAGCCTGAAAGCTATGAAACTTCCATTTTCCACCATTGTTTGATGAATTTGCTAGTTTTGGAGGAATTAAACAAACTAAACAGAGACTAGGAATCATTTCTATTCATTAATGGATATGAACTAGATGTCTTATCTCCAAGAAAATCTTCCAAGCTTAAAACTTCTCCTTCCAAGCAAGAAATGGGTGTCAACACTACTGCAGAATTAGAAGGAAATCAGCATGAAGGTTTAAATGTTTCAGATAAAGACATGGTGGAACAAACTGAGTTAGTCTAGGACATATCACTACTTCTTGCAACTAGAAATAGAAAGAGGACTATCAAGCATGTTACAGGCCGCAAGACTAAATCTAAAGCTAAGAGATCCAAAGGAAATGCTAAAGAAGATGTTAAAGGAAAAGGTAAACTTGAAGACATCCTACAGCCCATTGACATTGCAGAATCTCATGTAGTGAAAGTAGCTAAAGAGCAGACATCTAAATTTAAAGGTAAGGGACTCATTATTAAAAAATTATATTTCTCCTCAGATGATTCAATTTTTATCTTCAAACCTTGAAAACCTCATACCAGGTCACAAATGTCATAAATTGTTACTATTGGTGATAGTAATAAGAGAGATGATAAAGGTATCATAGAAATAGAAAAATAAGTTATTTTCATATCACCTATTGAGACAGAATATATCAAGGATAAGAAGACAGATAAAACTACAGATATGACTCAAGAAAAAATTAAGATAGGTTCTTCTAAAGGAAAGGATGAGGTTATAAAGAAGACTAAAAAAGATTTTTTGATAGAAGAATTGAAAATTTTCAAAGATGAATTGGCTGAAACTAAGAAAGAGTTGGAGAGACATAAGTAAGACAAAGAGATGATAGATGAAGTAGAAAATAAAGTGACTGAACAAGTTGTTTATTTTGAGACTTCTATTGCAAAAACCAACAATATGTTGAAAAGGACACAACCTTTGTGCATCATAATGTCACATACAAGAAAGAGGAATTTGTGCCTACAAGCATAGAAGAGAAACCTACAAAGACAAGTGAAAGAATTAAAAGATGAAGTCGAACTGATGAGAACAAAATTGGAGAAAAGAGACTTGGAAAGAGGAGAAGTAAACAAAGCTACTTGAAAACACTGACATAAAATAAGGTAACAATTAGATCAACATATTTTTGTCTTATATTGTCAAAAAAATACCTATAGTCATGTTCATATACTTTTTTAAGCTCAAATCCAAGTTTTATTGAATTACTTAAGTATTAGGCAATTCCGTAGCAAGTGACAGGCTTGAAGGCCAGTTTTTGCTGCGGAATTTCTGAAAGTATCTTTTTGGTTTTGCGAAGCAAAAAATTGATGAAAGTATGCAGTTTTAAAGGTCATGCTTATTTTTTTTTGGTCATATAATATCTTCCAAGGGTTAAAATCAGTATAATAATATTATATATCAACTTTTGGGATGCGCTACGAAAACAGGTTGTTTTCGTATCTCAAAAAAAAAAAATTTAGGAGAGAAGAAAATTTTACGACAAATAATGATAAGGCATGAAAAGGATCAAGCACGTGTAAGGTTACTCATAATCAAGTGTCAAAGAGTATCAAATGTCAAAGAGTATCAGTTTTTTCCAAGTGGAGACTTTAGTCAAAAGAAGAGTTTGAAGACAGTAGTCCAACATGTGCCATGTCATCAAACAAACTTTTCTAAAATGATGGGAAAAGTTATTCCATGAAGGCTGTCATGATATAAATGTTTTTTTAATGAGAAGCATGGTATAAAGTTAGGATTCCTGTCGAGGATGACTTGGATTAGTTTGTTTTGATTGTAATAATTAAGAGTTCTAGTCCTAGTAGGACTCTTACTCTTGTTTCAAATAGATGTCAGTCTTAGTCTCTAGAAGTTAGTCAACAGTTAGTTTTAAGTGTCAGTTAAAGTAAAATGGTTTAGCCACTTGGAAAGGTAGTTGTAAAGGCTAAAAGGCATATAAATAATGTATATTTAGAGGTACCAATGGTTGGAAAATGGTAATTAGAACAACTACTTTTGTAAATTCTTTAAGCATATTGATATATACAGAAACATAGTGACTTTTTCTAAAGCTGAGATTCTTATTATACTTCAGTGAGCTTTATTTCTTCTCTCATATGTTTTACTTCCATATTTTTGATACTTAATACTCATAATTCATGGGAACATGCTCTGACTTCCTTTAAGTGTTGATTTATGGTGAATTGAGCTCTTTGGTCTTATCTTTGGATGTTTTTCTTCAATGTTTAAAGACTTTTACTAAGAATTCATGTTATTCATGCACTGACTTCCTTTAGGTGTTAATCTTTGATGAATCTCTTCTAAATAATTTGTTTTCAGTATCTTGAGGTATCATTACTCAGAATTCATGCACACATGCTCTGACTTCCTTTGAACCTTAAGTTATTGAAACCTTTCTGAATGTACTACCTTTTTCATTGAAGTATATACAAGCCTCAGTTTTATAAGAAGAGTTATTTTGTTATCTTATCCCTATCACTGACTCCATAGCCCAATGGTAACCTGTCCTCATCTTTCAACCTGCAAACATACAAAACCACAAACCATAGAGTTAGCCATTTATCTTTATACAAAATCAATAACCCTTGAGAGAGCCCTCTCAGGCTGAGGAGGCTAAGCCTCAACCAAAATATTAGTTTGAAATAGTTACACTGAGGTAGTATAATCAGTAGCTTATCAGGGTCCTATTTTGGTGATAACAAGTTGTGTGAAGAGCACCATGCCATTCACCTTTTTCCATATATGGATGAAGCCAAGAGAGTTTTGGACAACTCGATTTTTTCTGCACCGTGCCTTCTGGCTGGTTACAAACAAATTTATTTGAGTCCTTCACCAGTTGATTCAACGATCAGTCAAGAGTCATCCTTTCTTGATCCCTCTCCCCTGGAAATTCACCATCATGGATCCATCCGTGACTAGCCATTGGTCGTGGGATTAGTTGAGCTGGTCCCATTTGCGGTACACCAGGTATTTTTCTTTGATAGTGGATCTTACATCCCTCAGGCTCTTCTTGTTTCTTCAGATTCCTCGGACTTGGAGAAATATTCTCCTGTCCCTGTACCTCTGGATGCTATTCCTCTGCCTCCCATGATGGAGGTCTCGGAGGATACTCCTTATGCCTCCATGATGGAGCTAGCAGAGGATGCTCCTTCTTCTCTGGTAAAAATAGGGTAAGACCATCTCGGTTCAATGGTAGCCCCTCCAAGTAGTTTGTTCGCTTCCTTCAATTGTGGTCAATTCGCAGGTTATCGCTTTCCTTCTTATGTGCCATTTGATATCACGGTACAGGCCTCCCATCTGGTCATACCTAGCACCATTATAGATGAAGGCACGTCTATTACTATTTTATCCTCCACTACTTGGCAAGATTTCGGTTCGCCGCCGCTTGTGCCTGTTACACAAAATCTGTTGGCGTTTAACATAAGAACTAGTCAACCATTACGGATCCTTCCAATGTTGCCTATTACTTTGGGAGGGAAAAATTTCCATATGGACGTGATGGTTGTTTCTGGCCCTTTTGAATTTAATTTACTGTAGGGCCATGATTACACTTTTGCCATGGGAGTGCTAGTCTTCTCCCTCTTTCATGTGATGTGTTTTCCGCACCAAGGTCGGATCGTGACCATCGATCAACTTGCATTATTTGGTCCTTATATGGCAGCTAGCCCGCCATCATCCCTTCTAGATCTTTATCCACCAGTTGTGTCATCCCCGCTGCATGTCAACTATGTGGCTACCTATCCTGTACCCGTATTAAGTGATAGTGCCATTGTACATCATGTGCTGGGGGCATTGGGTCCAGACTTCCAAGATGTTTTCCTTCCATCGAACGAGAAAACCTTGGAAGCCATGACTTCTTATTGATCATGATGAAAGATCATCAGAGCAGAGTTCATTTTCTTGTCTCAAGCTCCTTAAAAAATGAAACAAGCTTGGCAGAGTAAATTTCATTTTCTTGTGTCAAGCTCCTTAAAAAATGAAACAAGGTCGCCAGAGCAGAGTTCGTTTTCTTGTGTCAAGCTCCTAAAAAATGAAACAAGATCTTATGAGGATAGTTCTTTTAATTTTTCAACCTTGTTAAAACAATGAAACACGTTCTTATTCAAATCGAGTCTTTGATCAGATCTCATAAAATCCCAGTCGAGTCTTTCTCAGATCTCATGCTTTGAACCTTCACTCCATCTACCTTTCACATGGACTGAAGCTTGGGGGGCATGTACCTCGAATTTGGTAACCATGCAGGGGGCATGCCTAATTTTTCAAGCATAGTTTGTTTTCGTTTCAAGCTTGTGTAAAAATGAAACCGGTTTCAAGCATATTTTATCTTTGTTTCAAGCTTGTGTAAAAATGAAACCAACTTCAAGCAGAGTTTCTTGATTTAAAGCTTGTGTAAAAATGAAACCATTCTCATTTTACCTCTTGTGATTGCCATTTTATCAGCCTGTTTTTTCCAGATGAGCCTTGGTTTTCTCACTCCATCGTCACTATCTGCTCGGCCGAACATATGCCTTCACTTGGTTGTTTTACCATTCCTGAGGAACCACTGTGATGAGTGGTCTAGTTAGGCAGCCTCTTGACCTTTATCTTGTTCTGAGTAGTTCCACCATCACCAGAACCAGTTATTGCCCTTTATACCACTCATTCCTCCAAGAGGAGTCACCTTTCAGCTCTTTTCTGACTCTCTAAAACTAAAAAGATTCCTGAGACGCTTGTCATTTTGAACTCATTAAATGGCTACGAAGCGATATCTACCCAGTATATTTTTACCCCTTTTTTGGGAAGGGATAGATTATTTATGAAAAAAGAATACTTTAGCCTATCGTGACTAAGAGGTTCTCTCAGACACAGTTTTCTACCTTTTCGGATTTGTGAGACTACCTATGAAAAGGGACTGCTAGAGTTTTCTTTTCTTCCTTCTTTTCAAACTCTCTAAACATGAAAATATGTCGAGTTCTCCCTTTGTCAGACTCGTTAAACCTAAATGACATCATAAATTGTCAACCATGACGTTACTCGAGTTCCTCCTTCCTAGGGCTTGTAAAATGTACTACGTTGGATTTGTCCGAAGGAAAAAATTATATGACAAGCATATTCTATCCTCTTCAAGCTTGTGTAAAAATAAAGACGTACTCGCCAGAAATGGTGGGGGAAAATGGAAGTTATTCATCAATTGTGTTGGCAGTATGTCACTATTGAACATGACACTTGTCTGCAGTTTGTTTCGGGTTGGGATATCTTCATTTTGTCAATTTACCTCCATGGGTTTGGGAAATTCGTTTGCCTCTCATTCGATTATAAATCTTGTCAACATGACCTCTGATCCTATTTGAATCAAATGCTGCCAAATTCCAGAGTCGTGTCGCTGATATGTTCAAGAGAAAATCCTTCTGCAGTTTGTACATTACTTGATCCTCTATTTCACTCTTGATTCACACTCATATTACCTTCTCTGTTTCGCGTTGATGATGTGGGATTCATTATGACCCTCCTTTGACGGATCGCTTCCCGTCAACTTCATCTCATTATCCAAGAATTTGATCTAGAGACTCCTTTTTGGTACCTTAGATCTTGCATGCCCTAATGGCAAGTTCTTCGCATTCGACGACAGGTTCACATCATTGGCCTTTGATCGGGTGATTTCACGAGTGTTCGACTTTAGCTCACTATTCACATTCTAGGAATTGTACTAGTAGTACCTTGAGAGCCATTGACATTATGGGTGGTTTCTATTGAACTTGTTAACGGTTCACATCATTGACTGGTAATCACGTGATTTTATAGCATGTTCGACTTCAACACGTCTATTCACATGTTGGAATTTGTACTTTGATCGAGTGGTGTTGGAGTGCAAGACCCTGGGCTTCGATTACAAAAGTTGAGGTTGTGAGGAGTGATGAGTCATTCATGGTTATATACATGATTCTTTAGACGAATGGTTGCAACCATACTGTGGGTTCTCCTCTTTTGATCCTCTCTATATGGATGGCTGCATCCATACTGTGGATCTATTTCATAAGATCCTTTTATTCGGATGGATGCGTCCATACTAAGGATCCATTCACATGATCCTTTTCTTAATGGATAGTTGCACCTATACCATGGATTCATGTATCTTTCATCATAGATTTCAGTTATGTATATGTATCTATGCTTGATTTGCAGGGTCTCCTGACAACAACATCTAGTTCCTTACACGTACTTGTAAAGCATTTCACCCCTCACTCATGTTCAGACTTCATACTTTATGGGGCATATGTTACACAGTAATTTGTCACTATCCCTGCAATCCCCATCTCACACATTGGAGGGCCATTTATATGACCAATAAGCAGTGTCACGCCTTGCAAATACCATCATTGCATCCCTTGTCATGAGGACAACAATCCTTCTGTTGACCATTTCCTCGGCAAACCACTAAAAACACTTGTTTTTTCCTTGGCGCTAGTAGCCCGTTATGCCCTCATGCTAATGAGGAAAATTAACACTGAGCTCGCACTAGTTGGCGCTCTGTCCTAGTTAAGCACCCGTGCCAATCTGTTTATGGAATTTTTTTTAAAAAAAGAGGCAAAGTTTCGATCACAACAACATCGTGGATGAGTCATAGGGAGTGGTTCCGCTGAATAACCACGGCCTTCCTCCTTTGGCCTCTTGTTTCCACCTTATGGGGAAACCTCCCAAGAAATAACACCTCCCTTCCACTATTGTAGGGATCCCAACCTCCTCCTCTCCTCTATAAATATAGCCATATTCCATTGATGTGCTAGTTGAACAAATAGCTGAAAAAGTTACCATAGAGAAGAAGTAATCATAACTTCGGGAGAACATTGCAGAGTGTGATTGTTTTTGTGTGTTGAGAACATAGTGAGATTTTGGACCTTTGTTCATGAGGGTGTGACAAACGTGCTTGGATACAGACCTGCCAAAGGAGAGCCTCAACATCAAGGCTTGGTTGTAAACTCCCCTTGTCTTTATCATAATAAAATGCATCTAATGTTTATCTTGCACTCTTGTTTACATTTATAATGAGATTTCTAGCATTCCTTGATCAACTAGATAGGTTTTAATTGTTTTATGCTTTTCATGGTTTTACGCTTGTCTTGGTGTCTTGACTGTCTGTACAGGTAATCGAACGTTGGTAGCAGCGTGTATCGAGCTTGAGAAGAGCAACAGATCAAGTGGCTTCAATGGAAGACGACAACATAGCATTAGAACGAGGTAGGTCATCTTCCTTGCTCTGAATTTCATTTACAATCTAGGAAGGTAGATGTTAGTATGTTACCATAGTTTCTAGACCCACCCTAGGGCTAGAGGAATCACCTCTGTCTGCAGAGGGGATTTACCTAGACAACAGACCTAGAAAACATTCAATGAAATTTTTTTTATTTTAAAATTGACATGAAAATATGAAATTTTGACCTAGGACCACTACCAAGTAAACCTGAAAGAGTATTTTTGATCACTGAACATTAACACAATAACATTGACTCAAGCTGGGGATGAAAACTCCTTTAGGAGGTGTCAAGAATACCTTAAATCAGCTAGCCTTATCCATTGGGAAATGGAGTAAAAATTGGAAACTAGAAAAACTTTGACAAACTGAAATGATTAACTAAAAAAAAATGACTTTGATTCAAAAAATGACTTGACTTTTTGAAATTTTAAAATAAAAAGAGGAGCTGATAATAGAAGTTTCATGGCCTTCCCCTCGAGCTTCAAACTTCTACAAAAACTTCCTTATTATTTGACAACAAATACAAGCAATGTTTACAATGAAAGTCAACCATGTTCTTCAACATTAGGTAAGGTAATGTTTGAGGAACCTACCATTCACTGGTCCTCCTAGAATTTCCTACCCATCAAGATCTTCCAACAAAAACACCTTGTTACCCCTTAATGTTGTAATATTGTATGGGCCTTTCCATAAGTTATCAAACTTACCATGCTTACCTTTGTCTTCATTTTGCGCATCCCAACATCTCCTAACTTGAAATCATCAACTTTGGTATTCTTTTCATAGATGTTATTTATTTTCTCTTGAAGTTTTGAAGTTTGATTGAAAACGTCTTCTCTTGACTGTTGTAAATGAACCATTTGACTAATTCTTCGTTGAATATCATTTGGCTCACTATTGATCTCTTGCAGCATTTTCATCACTGGCTCTGCTAGAGATGCGGGAAACATTGTGTCAACACCATACACTAGATGAAAGGTTGACATGCTGTTTGATATCTTTGAGATAAATTTGTCAGCCCATAGAGCTTTTATGAGATTTTTATGCCAATTTATTTTTTTCTCTTGCAACAATTTCTTAATTATGTTCACCAATGATTTGTTTGATGATTTATACAACCCGTTTCCTTGAGGATGGTATGTTGTATAATTCCAAAGTCTTATGTGATATTTATCACAAAATTCAATCATATTTTTGGACTTAAAGGCAACTACATTATCAACGATAATTTTCTGTGGGCAGCCAAAATGAGACAAGATATTGCTCTCCAAAAATGGAATAATGATGGTGTCTGTATCTTGCCTCATGGGAATGGCTTCAATCCACTTTGTGAAGTAGTCAGTGGAAGTAAGTATCCACTTATGTTGAGCTAATGATCGAGGATGGATCTCGCTAATGAAATCAAGACCCCACTAATGGAAGGTTGCTTGAACTGCTATTGGTTTCAAGGTCAATGGTAAGAGTTTTATTTTTCACTGAAAATTTTGACACTCGTGACAACTCTTGAAAACTCATGATAGTCGTATAAAAATTGGAAAAAAAGCTTGGACAATAAAATCCAACCCTTAATATCTTGTTTTCTCTAGTCTTCCAAAAATTATGACCACCTCAATCACCTTTATGAAATTCTTTCATCACCTTATCAAATTCTCCTTCTACCAAAAAATTCAGCAATTTTCTGCCCAGATCTTTCCAAAACAAAACATTATTAAGAATAAAATAATTAAGAGCCTTTAACTTTAGAGATCTACCTTTACTACTAGGAAATACAAGAGGAGGATTTAGATGTTGCAACACATGTATAATATCAACATACCATGGCGATGAAGAAAAAAATTCATATACTTGAGGTAACGAATCAGCCTCTTGCTCCTTAGATAATGAAACATTAAAATTTATGTCCAAGGCATGCAAGTTTTAGTTCGCCATGAGATTATCCAAGCCTTGTCCCTTAATTAGTTTTGTAGGTTTTATTTCCAGGTCATACTCAAGCATGGCAGCTATCCACTTGCCACGCCGACCTTTGGGATCATTTTGTGTGAGCACATCTTTGACGACAACATTTGAGACATATGCAAGAACATGAGAGTGAAGAATATACAATCGAACAAAGTTCAATGCTTTAACTAGCGCCAAGGCCTATTTATAAATGATATTGTACTTCAAGGTTGCATATCTTATGGTTCTAATAAAGAAGGTGATGGACTTCTCTATTTTTTGATTTTTATTTTTCATAAAGACAATAGCTAGAGTATGTTCAGAGGAAAAGGAAAATATGATGAAATCAAGTGTATAATCTGGGCTAATAATAATAGGAGCATGAGACAATCCAAACTTAACTTGATTAAATGATTTCTTTTCCTCATTAGACCACTTCACCTCACTATATTTTTTCAACATATCAGTGATTTCTCTTAAATGTTCAACAAGGTTTGGAATAAACCTTCTCAAGAAGTTTATTTTACAATTGAATGTCTGGATTTCCTTCTTTCTTCTACTATATTCCAAATTATTAATTTCTTCAATACTTGAAGGATATATCTAGATGTAGTCTTTAGATATCATATGACCAATCAATTTCCATTCTTCCATAGAAAACAAACTCTTCTTTAGATTCAATGATATGCCAAATTTTCTGCATTTCTGAAAAACTGCCTTCAAATGATGCAAGTGATCTTCATCCGTCTTGGAAAATTTTTGTATGTCATCAAGATAAATGACCAAGAAGACATCATTTTCATTGGAAAAGGAAATATCCATCAGTCACTAAAATTTTTCTCTTGCATTATCAATCCAAAGGTCATTTTAACATACATAAAAGTACCCCATGGTGTTGTAAAGGTTGTCTTCCCATGATCATCCGGATGAACTAAAATCTGATTATACTTGGAATATCCATCCAACAATGAAATTATGACACAAATAACCACCCTTTGTATAATATGATCCATATTTGGAAGTGGGTAGTTTTCTTTCATTGATACTTGATTTAGATTTATGAAATCTATACACAAGAAAATCTCACTAGTCTTCTTTCTTACTAGCACTAGGTTCAACATCCAATTTGAAAAATGAAGAGGAACTATAACACCAGTAGTATACAACCTATTCACCTATTTTTGAATGGAGGGTAGAAACTTGGGATTCATTCTCCTTAGTTTCTGGTGGAAAGGATTCTAATCAGGATTTAAAGGAATGGTGCGCTGAATTATACTCTTATTATACACTTTCAAATCAGAATACTCCGATACAAAAACATCAGCAAAATGAAACATGAGTGTTGCATATTTACGTTTCATTTCTGAGCTCAAGGATTTTGAAATCTTTATCATTTTGGGTTTTTTAGGAGTGCCTAGATTGAGGTCATCCACTCCTACTTTATTGGCAACATTGTTGGTTTCCTTTTAACATCATATTGGTAAAAAATATCCTCCAAAGGTACTAGACCTCTTCGAATAGAGTTTTATTTCAAATCAAGTAATTTAAATTTTGCTACTTGCACTTCTTGGTAATCTTCATAAAATTGATCATCTATTTGTGAACTCTCAAACTCCTCTTCTGTCTGCAAGAAGTTGTTTATTTTCTTGTCATTTTGGAAAACTTGCCAATAGTGAACATTATCTTGAACAACAAGGTGATTTTTGACTTTAATTTCACACTTCTTGTTGGGATATAGTGGAATTTTGAACATGCCAACTGAAGTGGCAAGAGAACCAACAATAACATTGTTGACCCTTGGAATCAATGAAAAAAGTATACTTAGTGAAGTTATTGAGGATATATAACCCTGCGTTGTGGTAAGATCACAATCTAGGATGCTTGGCTTGGTATTGCCCTTTGAATTAATTTATTACCAATTCGCAGTTGCCATCAAAAAAAATTTCTTGGCACCTCATTTCTTGATAATTTTTAGATCGGCTATCAAAGCCTCATATTCTACTTCATTGTTTGAAAAATCAAATTCCAATTTGTAAGAATACATACAAACATTTGGAGTAATTTTATGTGACTACTTCATAGGGCTATGAATCCACACTCCAATTCCAGCTCCTTCCTTACCTAAGGCTCCACCGAAATCCATGGTCCACAAACCACTTTCTTCATCGAGAAGTTGTGATTTGGATGATTGATCTTGAATAGCTTCTTGAGAAATGTCTATTGTACCAAAAGTTTTTGTTTATTTCACTATTTCATCTATGTTTTTAGCTAATGCATTTTTCTCCAAACCACTTAGCATCTTTTCTTGTTTTTCTGCATTTAAAATATTTAAAACAAAATTTGAAAATTATGAATTTTCTTCTTTTCTTCCATCAAAATTTCTTAAGATGAACATTCATAATTGAATAAGATAAATATTCTAAACCCATGTGAACATCGTGTATGGGGTGATTATTAGGATTTTCTTTACTACTGATCACGTACTTCATCTTGTTTTCCTAGTATAGTTTTTTGAGTTTCCCGAAGACTGTTATTATAGCATAGGTAAAGTAAAGCTTCAAGGTGCCTCTAAGTTTTGCTCCCCATGAGTGGGAGAGTAACTTTCCATATTTGGGAGGGATTTCAACCACAAAAACATCGATGAGTAAATTCTTTGTTGGAGTTTTCTCTAAAGAAACCACTGTATCTTTAATGAGACCATGACATTTAACCCTTCCTGAATCAAAAAAGTAAAGTTCATGGTAGGGTCTTGTGATATCCAAACCTAGTTTGTCCATGATGTCCTTAGGTATGAGGTTCTGAGACACATCGGAGTCTAACATGAAGTTATGAAGGATAAAATCATGGATTTTGAGGCTAATATAAAATGGACGAACCTCACTATCTTCTAAGTCACCATAAAGAGCAAGACCAAATAAAAGATATGGGTGATCATCACTCACATTGACCATATCAGAGATCTGATATACCCTAATAAACTTGGCTACTTTAAACTTATACTAGTCTTTATTGACTAGTTCAGTTAAACTAATGGAGACTTTCAGTTTTGAGATTTCATTTTCAAGTGTTGGGAAAAATACTGAGAGGGGGGGGGGGGGGGTGAATCAGTATTTAGAGCTTACTAAAATTTTTTTACCTTTTCCTTACTAAATTCCATACGTGTCTTTAATGAACCCAACTCACGTATACATGCAGATATCCTTAAGAAAACTTGCGTATTACCAGAGATCTTATTATTCATATAATTCTTTACTTAGATCAATGCATCATTCATTCATCAGATTTTTAGTAAGTAGTAAGCATGTGTAGCAAGAATAGAATAAATCATCACACATAAGCAACACACATGAACACTAGGATTTAAGGTGGAAACCCAATTCAGGGGAAAACCACCGTTGATGTCATCTATATCTTCAATATTTATTATAAAGAAAATTGCTTACAATAATGTACTGGCAGAGACTCATACCAACACGCAAGCACCCACCTACAGAAGGCTGCAACCTTCTCTCATTCTCTAGCTACTACTGGAAGGGAGCTTCAACCCCCTGATCTCATTTACCAGCCACTCCTGGAAGGGAGCTACTACCCCCTGATCTCATTTATCAGCTACCAATGGAAGGGAGCTACTACCCCCTGATCTCGTTTACCAGCTACCACTGGAAGGGAGCTACAACCCCCTCACTAAAGGCTTCAACCCACAGCACCAACATGGACCACGTTTCATCAATTTTCATACTGGATCCAACAACTTCCACACAACACAACTTGTAGGCCTCTTTTCATCAGATTTTCAGACTGGACCCACTCCACACATTTAAGCTCAAAGAACATACATCAAACTAAAAATTATAACCCATTCAATTAATTCATTGAATCATCAACCAATCAACCAACAACTGATCTCTAATCATAATCAACCAGCAGCATAATCAGGAATCAAACAACCTATATCTGTAGGAAGAAATCATTGATAGACAATAGTAATACAGCAAAACAGATCAGAGATTTCCTTTTGCACACTTCAGAAAGACCCTAGATTCCATACGTGCTTTCATAGAGACAAACCTGCATATATATCTGCAACTATTTCATAACTAACCTTAGATTCCATACGCGCTCTTGCTTAAGCTAACCTGCGTATATATGTGCTTTCACTGCGACGAACCTACGTATAGATATGCAAACATTGCAGGGCTGTGCAACTCTTCAGAACAGATAAACAACTCAAATCTTACCCTTCACTTCAGAAAACATTCACCACATCTCAGATCTAAAAATTCCATAAACAGATCTAAAATATATATAGTCATTTCAGGTCTAGAGATCCTGATCAATCATTTTATTCAGTGGTGCATTATTAATTCATATCTATCAATAAACTGCAACCCATTCCATGTAGATATACTTCGGAGTGAATTATTCATTCAATACCCAGAAACATGCACACTCTTTCACTATGATCTTCTTCTTCTAGATCACCATTGAGGAAAGCAGATTTAACATCAAACAACATCAACACAACCCTTTATCAACAATCATAAAATTTTCCCAATACTTCAATTAGAACAGTGAAAACACTATAACCAGAAATTTAGAACTAACCCAGACTTCAGAATAGATATGTAGATACAAACTCAACCTTGAAGAGTCATTAATTCAAATAGAATACACTACTTTTCTTCACAAAATCCACGTACATACGCGCTTTTATGCACACCAACCTGCATATGCCTCAGTGCATACTATTTTCATAACGTGAAGAAAACCCTAACTTCCATACGTGCTTTTCATGAAGCGAACCCGCGTATATACATGATTTTACTAAAACCAACTAGTGTATAGATCTGTAAATGTAAATTTTGTAGAACAAACCAGATCTATAAAACTTACCGAGATTTATTCATTTTCTTTAGTAGGCTTGCCCCAGTTCTTCATCATTTCTTTAGTAGATCATACTAGAGATTGATCATCTTCAGATCTAGAGATCTTGAACCATCATTATATCCATGGGTGCATAATAGATTCATATCTATCAATCAAAAGAAGATTTCATCCATACATATATTCCTTAGAGAATGTTATTCAATAACAACCGTTACTCATGCACACCTTGCACTATGAACTTCTTCTTATTAAATAGATTTGGATTTTACCAATACCATGATTGAAAACCACTCAACTTTTGATGGTAATCCTAGACAGAATAAAATAGATAATACAACACTCAATATTGTGGGCTAATACCATGGTAAAGCCCCCTGGTATTATAAATTTGGAGCCCAAACAGGCATACGCAACTTGGGATGTACTTATCTACGTACATATGTGACTTGGCCTTTACAAACCTGTGTATACATTGTGACATGTTATATTTATCATTTCTCTGGCACTTGCTGGAATTATTTTCTCTGTCACATCTGAACTAATCTGTAGATACATTATTCTTACATCTTTAACAAATAGGTTTCTTATCATAGGCAACTCATCAAGTAGGTTTCCATAAAGGACAACTTCATCAAGTAGGTTTCCATCAAGGACAACTTAATTAAGTAGGTTCATCAAGTAGGTTTCCATCAAGGACAACTTCATCAAGTAGGTTGCCATCAAGGACAACACATTACATCATATTGCAAACAATCTCCCCCTTTGGAGTTGATGGCAACCACAATGGTGTTTGATCACCACAACAGATAGATACATTAATCATAACCATTATTCAAACACCATGATACTCTACCCCTTTGACATCAATGGAAAATGGAAGATAAAAAAAAAAACAAGGTTTCTCTTCCCTTGTAGAGAGATGAGCTCTGTAGATTTGAAGTGCACTGAATTTACTATGCTCCCCCTGAGTTCATGATGAATCTTTAGACAAATGTTTCAATGAAGTACATGACTATATAACTCAACCAAGCATGACCATTCCTATCACCAAGGACTCATACTTACATCAATGATCCAACCAAGTGGAATTACATATTTGACTGAACTACCCAACCAAGTGGGTTTACAAATTTTAAGTCAACTACCCAACCAAGTGGGTTTAAAAATTTTAACAAGTCCCTACATAATTGAATATAACAATTTACATCATAGATCTTAACATGACCTTTTCATCAAATGAATTTTTATAAAAAATACCAATGAATCTCAATCATGATATCAGACCATAGCCAACACTTAGAATGCCAACAATGCATCATTTCCCATAGGACAAGTGCTCCCCCTTAGCTTGTTCACCCTGAACACTTTTAACAACAAATCATCAAGGCATATTCATCAAAAAAATATTAGAGAATGAAACATAAATTTGAGAACTGGAACATCACCAGAGATACCCAACAACACCGCAACAGTTCTGAAAATGCTGACCCAGAAAATTGTGCCAGCAAAAACCCATATGCGGTTTTATGTATATCAACTCGCGTATATACGTGACTATCCTTTATGAAATCCATGTATCCAATTTAATCTTCTGAATTAATCAAATCTGATCTTCTGAGCAGCAGAGACAACTCCCAGCTTTTGTCTAAGATATTCAAAACCTTCCCTAGGAAGAGGTTTAGTAAATATATCAGCAACTTGTTCTTTGGAGGAAACATACTCCAGTTTCACCTTTTGTTCAAGCACTTGTTCACGTAAGAAGTGATACTTGATAGGAATGTGCTTGGTCTTGGAATTCATAACAGGATTCTTTGAGATACTGATGGCACTTGTATTATCACACATAATGGATATGGGAGGTGAGCATTTGATTTCATTCATCAAATTACATATATGAATTTTTAAGACCAAAAGACCTCAAGAGAGAGATCATATTTTAGAACCATCATAATGCCAACAATGCATTACTCTGAGCAAGTCTAATGCTCGCCCTGAACCTGAGCATCCTGAACATCTTCACCAACTAATTTATCAAAGCATATTAATAAAGCAGATAATAAAAACTTGAAATCATATCAGCAGATATATCCATACAAATCAGATCAAGAAATTTATTACTGTCAGCATATCAGAAATTGATTTTGAGTCTTCCTCACTGTTTTTCTTACCAGAGAATAACATACGCAACTATCTCCAATGGAACTCACGTGTATACGTGGCTTTAGTTCATGAAACCCGCGTATAGAAATTGAAATACAGAAAAAATTCACAACTCCATCTCCCCTTGAACTTATACCACCTGTACCTGTCTTCTCTTGTCACATCAGATGCACTGTTAGAAATAAACACAATTAGAATTATCAAACCAACCATGGGAATCACCATATATTGCTCCCTCTGTGATGATACATTACTGATTCATATAATTTATCTCACATAACTCCTGTAATCATTATGAGAAGTACACATTAGAAGTGGATGACTGCAGTAGGGTCAACATCCCTACGTTTTTGACCGGGGCTTCTTCGTTTTCCATTTTTGTTGGAAATTCTCCAATTTCTCAAATCTGTTCATCATACTTAATCTACATTCTTTTTCTACATTCCCATACTTGTTACACGCATAAAATCTTATGTGACCAGAAAAGGGAGAATAGGGATCATAATATGTTCTTCTAATATTTCTTCTATTGCAATCAACTGCTTTATGACCAAAATTTTTGCATGAAAAACAATATCACTTAAAGAAACTTGAGTACTTGGGAGCTGATTGTCTTTCTGTGTAGTATCTATCTGTCTTTGACTAAAACAATTTTCTTCTGCACTTCGCTACAATATGTCCATAATTATGACATATGAAGCATTCAACATTATTGATCAAAGGAGAGAATCGATTGATACTTATATATTTAGGAGCGAATTATTTCCTTTGAGAATTCATGATTGTTGGTTGCCCTTTTGTCTCTTTAAACACTTCAGGTTTTGCATTGATATCCTTTGAATATTTAGCTTTGTCTTGTGAACTAGATTCTCCTTTCACAGTTTCATGAAAACCAAGACCAAATTTAATAGAGGGAGACCTTTGTCTACTAATAATATTATCCAGAATCTTAGTACTATCTTGAAAACTCAAGAATTTATCCTTTTCTTCTAATTTTCCTTTTAAAATGTTTACCTCAACCTCTAATTTTTGGCATTGCTTCTTCATACTTTCTTCGACCCTTCTCTCTTCTTCTACTTTTTCATTCAATTTTATAATCTCTTCTTTCAACCCATTTTCTTGTTCTTCAAATGATTGTAGAAGTTCTTCATTCTTCTTATTTGATGTTTCCAGATCTGCATTGAGAGAGATGATTTCTGCTTCAAGTCCTTCATTGTGATTGGTTACTTCATCCTGCAGCCTTTGATACTTGTTTATCTATCAATTCATTCTAGAGATCATATCTTTGTAGATAGATTTCCTCTCATTAAATAATCTTTGTTGATATTCAACTTTAATCTTGATATTTGTAATTACTTCTTCCAGATCCATAACATTACTTTCACTTTGGTTTTCACTATCTTCACCATTGCATGCATAAGAAAGTGAATCACAAGAACAACAAGCAATACCTGTTTCATCTTCTTCATTTTCTATTGTACATGTTTTCTGAGATATCTTCTTTCCTTGAGTAGCCTTCTTCTTTTGCTTCCTTCCCATTGTGACAAATCTCCTTCAAGCGATCAAGCTCCTTCAAAAGGACTTGCTTTGATACCAATTGTTGGGAAAAATACTGAGGGGGGGCGGGGGGGGGGGGTGGTGAATCAGTATTTAGAGCTTACTCAAAACTTGTTACATTTCCTTACTAAATTCCATCCACGACTTTAATGAACCCAAATCACGTATACATGTGGATATCCTTAAGAAAACTTGCGTATTACCAGAGATCTTATTATGCATATACTTATTTACTTAGATCATTGGGTCATTCATTCATCAGATTTTTAGTAAGAATTAAACATGTGTATTAGGAACAGAATAAATCACCACTGCTGTAGAGGTAAATCCCCTCTGCAGACAGAGGCGATCCCTACTAGCCCAGATCGGGTCTAGCAACAATTGTATCACGCTAAGGTGCAAGTTCCTAACTGCAATAGACCAAATTGTGACGAAGGCCTACCTCAAGTCCAACGTTTTTGTTCGTAGAGAAGATGGCGCTCCCGTTTCCTTGCTCTAGTAGATCACAATCCTCTCTCTTGTCGCGATCGAACACCTGCACGCACAAGAAACACGACAAACACAAGTGTAAAACCCGATATATGCAATTATGTATTAGTCAGAGAGGACACAAATTATGATCATAATGAACAATACGAGTGGAACAATAACCAATAGTCGCTTATCATTAATTAATACAAAGGAAAATACAACCTGGCTCTGACGCGGAATCTTCCTTCGGTGGGTCATCAGCGGAATACGTCCCAGTAAAGCTCGTCGGGGATGGGGACAAGCCTCTCTCTTCGATCGTCAATCTCCTTGCTACTGATTTAGATCTATGAGGACTATTGTAGCATTATTTAGGCTATGAAGGCTCTTGGAGACTAGCTTGCAAAGGGAAATGGCAAGCTTATATAGATGGTGGAAGGGGAGTTGGGATCCCTAAAATCATGAGATTGGCCCTATCCTCAAGGAAGCTTCCATGAGAGGTGGAAAACCACTTCCTCTGCATGGAGAACCGAAGCCAAATGTCCCAACTCGATTTAGAGTCCAGTTCAGGAGTTGGTTGGAGTCAATCTTCTACCATTTATTTTTTAAAAACACTCTTTATTAATCCTGGTGCGAGTGCGACTCTGGGACAGAGCGCCAGTTGGCGCGCCCTCTTTGAAGGATTTCCTTCATTAGCGCGGGTATAACACTGACGAGTCACGCCAAGGATAAAAATTCTATTTTTAGGGTTTTTCACAAGGATTTGTCTTCAGGGGAATGAAAGTCCATGTTCAGGGGAATGCCATGAAAGTGTTTTTAGGTCATGTCACTGCTCACAGGTCACAGAATAATCCCTCCAAAGTGTGGGATGGGGAATTACAGGGACGGTGACAAATTTCTATGTAAAATATGCCCCCTAAAGCATGAGGCTCGAAAGAGAGAGAGGGGTGAAATGCTTTACGAGAATGTGTCCAACTGAGAACACCGTTGTCGGAAAACCTGCGTAGAGAAGTACAACTGATATCTCAAATACATGATATATATGTGGTATGGGCACAGCCATCCATAACAGAGTATACAAGAATCCAGATCCAAGGCATGGATGGAGCCATCCAATAAGGATCGATAAAAGAGACTCAAGTATGGTCATAGCCATCCAATCAGTGAGTCATGTAACCAATCATAATAATCCAAAAAATCGTAGCCTGGATTCTAACAGACGAAATCCAGGGTCTTGCGCTCCATCTCGACCTGAAAAAAGTACAATTTCAAGAATGTGAATAAGTGAGCTGAAGTCAAACATGAAAGAACATCACCTGATTACCAGCCAATGATGAAAGTTGTTAACAAACGCGAGAGGTACCACCAATAATGACAATGGTCCTCAAGGTACTATAGGTACAATCTACGACATGTGAATCAGTGAGATGGCGTCGAACACCCGTAGAATCAATCGATCAGAGGCCAATGATGAAAACCTCACGTCGAATGTGAAGAACCTGCCATTGAGGCATGCAGGCTCCAAGGTACCATAAGGGAGCCTCTATACCAGCTTCCTAGATAATGAGCTAAAGTCGACAGGAAGTGACCTTGATCGAAGGTGGGCCATAATGTTTCCCACATCATCGACGTGAGACAGAGGAACATAATGTCTTTGTGAATCAAGATCAGATGAGAATCAGAGGAAGGTTGAAATTTTGTAGGGGTCAACTTCTCTTGAACATATCGGCGGCACGACAGTGGATTTGGCAGTATTTGACATCAAAAGATCAAAGGTCATGATGACAAGGCAAAGAGAAGATGAGAGGTCAAAAGGGATCGCCCAAAACCTGACACGAATGTAGACAAGTGCCATGTTCAAGAGCGACATACTGTCGACATGACAATGATGCTGGTTCCATTTTTCCCCACCATTTCTGGCGAGTACCCCAATTATTTTTGAAAACAAGCTTGAAGGGGATAGCATATGATTGTCATATAAGTTCTTCCTTCGAACGAATCAATCCTAGTACATTTAACGAGCCCTAGGAAGGAGAAACTCGAATATCGTCATTATGACTGGATATGATGTCATCAAGGTTTAACGAGTCTGACAAAGGAAGAACTCGGTGTCTTTTCATGTTTAGAGAGTTTGAAAAGACAACAGAAAAGTAAACTCCAACAGTCCCTTTTCGTAGATAGTTCCTCAGATCTGAAAAGGTAGAAAACTATGTCTAAGAAAACCTCCTAGTCACGATAGGCTAAGGTATTCCTTTTTCGTAAGTAATCTATCCCAGCCCGAAAAAGGGGTAAATGTATACTGGGTAGATGTCGTTTCGGGGCCACTTTAACGAGATCAAAACGCCAAGGGACTCGACAATCTTTTCATGTTTAGAGAGTCAAAAAAGAGCTGAAAGATGACTCCAAAATGACTTTTTTTGTTTTTACCGAGTCTGAAAAAGTATAAAATACAACTCGTATCACCATCGAAGCTGCGAAGAAACCTGTCGCTGCACAGAAAAGCAAGTATAAAATCCATTTTTCGACAAAAATATATTTAAATATTGAGAAATTTGACTTTTAAAACCTAATTTTTGACTTGAAAAGTTATAAATAGGCTTCAAATTGTAAAACAAATTTACTTTTACATTTTACCTCACTTGGAGAGCAACAGTAGTCTGTTTGTGTGCAAAATTGCGATGGTAATTGTGACTGATCCGGGTCATCATTCAAATCCTCGTCTATTCCAGGTAAAAGGCGCTCCCTTAAGCTCCATTTTAATCCATTTTTTATGAGTTTTCATTGTGAATTATACCTCTGGAAGAGACCTTTTCAAATTTTAGGGCTCCGCCCATTGGCACGGGTATCGGGCATGGACCCGTGCCAATGGAATTTTACTCACAAAGGGGTCGCGCCAATGGCGCAACGCGGTTTTACGCTTTTGATTTCTCAAATGTGAGCCATCCATGTGGATTTGCAAATGCAACAGAGATCTAACAATGAATTTTTAATCATGTTGATGCAGGTATTCGGGCACAGTGGCTATCGAATGGAAGGAGAGGGAACATGGGGAGGAAGATGAAATGGATATGGAAAACGAAGCCTATATGAATGCACTCAAGAATTGTGGACTCAAAAAATTCTTCCTTATGCCATGCTTACGAGCTCAACCTGAGCTGCTGCAGTACTTGGTCAGCATATGGAATGAAAGTGAGGAAGTATTCAAACTTCGGGACCAAGTATTAGCTCTTGAGGTCTCTGATGTTTATTTTATAACCAAATTGTCGCGCAGAAGTCTAGTTCCAATCATAACCGGCAATAGACCTTTCGGAGAGAAAATGGACATGGTAATGGAAAGAGTGTTCCCAGGGGCACGAACAGGATCGGGAAGCAGGAAGGTGGACATCCACGCTGTCTGCGACCTAGCACTCAGGGTAGTTATTCATACCATTACACGAGCTACAGGATCGTAAGCTCCACATGAGGCAACCAAGGCCCAACTCATACTAGCCTCTGAGTGTATGAATCCTACAATGTTCGATTGGGCTACAGCAGTGACAAGCAATATCAAGAGGCAGCTAACAAGATGCAAGCAAGCCAAACTAAAGAAGTTTGGCTATGGTTCCATTCTAGTGTCATTCATCCTAGAACGACTACCCATTTTCCAAGGCCAAGGGGCAATAGTTGCCGAGACGATAGCGACGGAGCCAAGGATGGCTCACTGGGTAGCACTTATGCCCAGGTCAAGAGGAGGTCAACAGATGTCTTGGAGACCCGAGTTCTTTGGGTGGTTATGGCGTCAACTGATCGTGGTCGAGGATTGGCCTTACGCTGGGAGGACTGGGATGAGGAGCTGGGTATGATTCTCTTTTTTATTTTTATGTATTTATGATTTTTTTGGTAATACATGTCCATTCTAACAACAATTTTATTTATATGCAGACATTGGCCCAGAGAGGCTCGTGGGCATGTCACCCATTGCACGAAGCATCCATCTCGTACATGACCCTCAAGCTGAGGGTGGCGAAGGGAGAGAGATGATCCAAAACCTGGAGGGCATCGCCCGGGGAATCCCAGACTTTGCATGGCTGGCAGACATCCCATTAGCTTACCAGCGACACACTGTGGGGGTGCCTAGTCGCCTTCACAAACTGCTGAGCCGATTGGTGTGCGCGGTGGCGTGCTACCAAGAACACCATGATGATTAGCTTATTTAGGGCTTTCATATGCATATTTTTTGAGAGACATGTTGTCTCCGGCTATTATCAGACAAACATGTATATTTTTTGACTTTATGTAATGTACTACAAACTATTCGACACATATATCTATATATCTATTTCTGGACAAATCTTTTTACATGTGATGATGTTTTTATTTATAAGTTGCGCAAATTTCTATCTAAAACCAAATTAGCTACTGCATCTGTTAATGTATTCATATGCCTGGGTATGTGCTGATATGTGATATAATCAAAATTTCTTTCCAGTAAACGAATACGTAGATACAGACATAAAATGGATGGGTTTCTTACTGAATAATGACCGTTAAGTTGTAATACTACAAGCTGTGAGTCTAGATACACAAGAAATGCACGAATGCCAAGGTTAACAGCCTTGGTTAATAATTCTAAAACAACACTATACTCCACAACATTATTTGTGGTAGGCCCTAGCACACACCTTGAAAATTAACCAAATCACCAGCAGGATCATAGATTACCCAGGCTGCTGAGGACAGATTCCTGGTACTGCGAGAGGCACCATCTGCGAAACCCACAAACGGAGTAATAGACATCTGCATAATCAGGAATACCCGATCAGCAGAAAAATTCTTACATTGCACACCACATCAAACATGCACACAAATGAATATACACACCTATGTACACACACCACACCAAAAAATAACTCAAGCGTAGTATTTTTTAATGTACAACCCATTTCTAGGCTGCACCAATGGAACTCCTTTGTAATCAATGAGCTCATAAGCCCCATTTTTCAATACTCATTTTACTATGTAGGGCCCATGCCACATGGGTTGGAAATTTCCTGCTCCAAGTTTTTCATGCGCTTGGTCGTATAGGAGGACAAGGTCCCCTTTGACAAAGGAACGCAGAGATACAGATTGATCAAAGTTGGCTTTGACCCACTTCTTCTATGCTTCAATGAATAAAGTAGCCAAGCAGCAGGTTTCATCCAACCGTTCCAAATACAAGAGATGCTCTTCTTCAGTAGAAGTGTCGAGCAAAAGTTCCACAACCAATTTTAAAGAAGGAATTTCGTACTCAACCGGAAGAGTCGCTTCCAGACCATACACTAATTGGAAAGGTGTGAATCCGGTCGCACTCTTTGCTGACGTCTGGTAGGCCCATAGAACTGAGAAAAATTGGAGATGCCAATTAGACTTATGAATACCAATTGTCCATTTAAGCATAGTGACCAAAAATTTGTTCATAGCCTCAACCTGGCCATTTTCCTGGGGGTAATATGGCGTTGAGCTATCATGTCGTAAGCCCAATATTGATGTCAGCTTGGCCATCATGTAATCTCGAAAATGAGTGCCATGATTGGTAACAATGGCCTGAGGGACCCCGAAACGTGCAATAATGTGGTTGAAAATAAACTAGGCAGTTGTCTTACCGTCGACGGCTAGTGTAGGCATCGCTTCAGCCCACTTAGTAAAGTAGTCGACAGCGACGATTATATATGCATGCCCCCCAGCCGAATGAGGGTTACACGTCATGAAATATACACCCCATCTTGAAAAAGGGTTGACAGTAATGAAAAGATGCAGAGGGAGAGGTTGCGCGCGCATCTTGCACTGAAAAACCTGACACGCATGACATTTTCGGACTGCAAGAATACAGTCTTTGAATATCAACGACCATAAGTAGCCCGCACGTAGAATCTTCTGGGCGGTGGAATATCCAGACATGTGACCACCACAGGCACCACTGTGACATTCATTCAAGACTCTTTCAGCCTCTTCTAGGGTCAAGCACCGGCGGAGCACCGAATCTACTCCAGCTCAGTATAAAGTATCTCCTACTATGCGGTAGGGTTGAGACTGATGCTGAATCCGATGTTGGGCATATTTGGTCAACTTAGACCGGAACGTTGATGTTTGAAGATACAAAATAATTTCATCGTACCATGGATCGTGAGTAATGATAAGGAAGAGGGTTTTGTCCAGGATATGTTCCTCAGAGTGAGATGGGGTGGAGTCTATCGGGAGGGAGCAAATGAGATCCGCAAAAACCAGTGATTTGGTCGACTTAGCAGTAGTAAACTCTAAGTCGAACTCCTAAAGGATAACGATCCATTTGGAGTATTTTCCCCCAGTAATTGTTGAGATATAATGTACGTCATGGGGTTGCAATCCGAAACAACGGTTACTATACGCAGCAGGATGTAGTGGCGGAAACGCTGCACAACTTGCACTGTGGCTAATGCCAATTTCGTGACATGAGCGTAACGTGTTTCTGTGTCGAGAATATTCCATGATATATAATAAACAACGTGTTCATTTCCATCATCGTCATCTTGCACAAAAACCATAGCTATGGTGCTAAACACGGCCGCCAAATATAGAGTGAAATCACGGTGATAGTTTGGAGGATGAAGCAACGGAGCATTAACAAGTAACGTCTTAAGCTTCTCAAAGGATCGTTGAGCAATCTTGTCCCAGTGAAAGGGAACGTTTTGCTTTAAAATACGTGTGAATTCTTTGGCCACTTCCGCGTAGTTTGGTATGAAGCATCGAAGGAAATTAGATTTTCCCTCCAGACTCTGCAATTGGTGTAAAGAGGAGGGTGATGGGAGATTAATAATAGCCTCGAACTTTAGAGGGTCTAGGCGAATCCCGTCTTTGGAGACTATAAACCCCAAGAGACGGCCAGAATCCACGCAAAAGATGCATTTATGAGGGTTAAGCTGGATATTATAGCGTCTACAACGAAGGAAAATCTGGCAGAGGTGTTTGGGATGGTCCTCCCGCCGAGCTGAGTGAGCTGGAAGATCGTCCAGATAAGGCTGAACGTGGTGTATGTCATGGAATGCATAAGAAATAGCACGCTGGAAAGTAGCTCCAGCGTTCTTCAAGCTGAACGGGAGCTTTTTATAGGCAAAGGTACCCCACGGACAGATGAATGCAGTCTTGTGTTGATCGGCAGATAAAATATTTATCTGATTATACCTAGAAAAGTCGTCCATCGGGGAATAAATCTCACTCCCAGCACATTCATCAATGATTTGATCTATGAAGGGAGTGGGGTATTTGTCCTTAGGACAGGCCCGATTAATATCACGGTAATCAAAACAGACTCTTATAGTACCCTGTTTCTTATCTACAGGGACAATATTTGAGACCCATTCAGAATTTTTTCAACTTCTGCCTTAATGGCAGTGGCTTTGCGAGGATGCACTGGGTGTAGGCGTTGGCACACGGGTTTCACACCGGGATAGGTAGGAATCTCGTGCACTACTATGCTGGGATCAATCCCAGGAATTTCCTCATAGGACCAAGCGAACAGGTCTTTGAATTCACAGAAAAGATCAGTATAAACTCATATCTCATTAGGAGAAAAAGTCACTCCCACATGTATGTTCTCAACTATACCCGGTTTGACGGAGATGTCGATTGGAATGGTTTGAGTAATTTTTCTCAGGTTCCCTTCCGAAAGGACCTTGTGTGTCAATATAGGCATCTGGAGAGGGGGAGTAGGAACCTGAGATGCAAAATGCTCTAGACAATCAGACATTGCCCCCAGGCTGGGCATTAAGGAGGAACGATGATGCCCATCGCTTCAAGGCAGCTCCTCAAGAGACATTTTTTTAAAAATGGCTTCGTCAGAAGGAAAAACCTCTTTAAGAGGATCAGGCAAGTCGGCCACGCCGAGCCAAGGGGATTGAGAATAGATATCTAAAGCCATGCCCGAAGGAGCATGTTGAGAAGGAGGAGGATCGGATGCGGCGGCGATTTCACAGTAATTAATCTCTACTGGAGTTAGGGGCATCGATTCTCCAGAATCAGTCACCTGTTCAGGCGAAGGGATGATCCATGGGTCGTCAGACCTAGAAATCATATTAACTTGAATGGTGTACGGTGGTGGCGTGGGAAAAATACCCATGAGGACGGGGTCCTTGAAGAGACCGGGTCCTACACTGTCAGGGGGATTGGGGATCTGATCCACGTAAGGAATGTTGTTCTCAGAGGTGAAGGTGAAGAAAGACAACTGATCCACGATAACGATCTTGCCCTCATGAGGGAACTTAAGAAGTCGAAAGAGGGTGGATGGCATGCATAACATGGCGTGAGTCCAACTGCGGCTGAGAATCATATTATAGTTAATATTGGCGTCAACCACTTCTACTTCTACGTTTACTGTCTTCCCCTGTAATGTAATAGAAAAACTCTCGAGAACACCTAGGGGTTTCGATTCCCGGCCATCAAATGCCTCTAAGGAATTTGGAGATGATGAAAGCGCCAGAGAGCCAATGGCCTTCCAACAGGCGAACAACATGACACAGGTAGAAGCACCTTCATCCACAACGGCCCTATGGATGTTAAGACCATTGATCCCAACTTGTATCACAAGAGAAATTTGATGCGGAAGTCGGGGGGTAAAGTTTTCTAGGTTGAAGGTGAGAAGACTAGAATCAGTGGGATTGATTGCACCGATCGCAGAAAACAGAGCTTTCTGTTGCGAAGGGAAAATTTGAAGGACTTCCAATGCGGACATAGAAGAAGGTGCCTGTGCTAAATCCTCAACAATACTGTAGTGCTGAGCGGCACGGTCATTTGGATTGTAGGAAGATCTTCGTAGAACACCTTTAGAGGGCGGCCTCACAACAGGTTCAGCATTAGGCTTCTCAATTTCCAAAGGACTGGAGACAGGAGGAGGAGGTGGGCCATCCACAACTTCCTTCCCAGCTACCTGACGCGATCCAGCATAATCCTTTGAATGTGTAGCAATTGAGATAGGTGCAACACCATTCATCATAAATACCTAGGACCCAAATGGTACAGATGGTGAAGGCTGTTCAACCAGCTGGGTCTGCTGAGACGGGAACGATTCTTTGAGAAATGTCGGAGTCCCTTTGGAACCTTTGAGAAGTTGACTAATTTCAGATCGTCGGGGACAATCCTTGGTATAATGATCTCCTTCAAAAATAAGGTAGGGGTACTTCAGTTTACGTTGAGAACCATCCTCAGTATGAGGTTTAGAAGACTCTGGTTTTGGGGCGTCGGGTTTGGATTTTCCTTTGCACTTCTTCTTTCCTTTGGAGGATTTTTCCGTAGGATTAGCCTGAATGGCATTGACCTCCACAGTCTTGCCAGAATCTGGAAGAGCAAGGAGAGCAGAATTATGGGAAGAATTGGACTTCCACTTCCCATTCGAAGATTTTCGAGAATTTTGAGAGACGGAACCAATAACACCATCCACCGTTGGGGTAGGTGGAGCTTTAGAGGTTCCGAGGTGTGGAGCATCAGTCAAAATATCATACAGTGTGCCAGACTGAGAGTATACCAGATCAAGATACTGGGCACGTGTGATGGCCTATTCTTCAATCACACATGCCTCCATAGCAATATCTTGAGCGATTTTGTTAACGAAGGATGTGGTGAACCAATGAGTTAGTAGTTGATCAGGTATATCAAACTTGATCAACCTGCGACGATGTCGCCACTCATGAATATTATCGGATATGTGGGTGGCTTTATCCTACTTTAACGAAGTCAGGAGATGCGTCCCGGCTTCATAGCGAACCGGTAACTGAAAGTGGGTCAGAAAAGCCATTGCTAAAGTATTTAAATCCTGAAAGATGCCACGGGGTAGTTCAATATACCACTTAGCGGCAACACTGGTAAGAGTGTGCTGGAAGAGACGTAGACGAATTGAATCACCGACCCAAGAATTAGACGAACACCACAAATGGTAGGTCATTACATGAGCTTGGGGGTCTTCACTAGCTTTACCTTCAAACTTAGGGCAGTCGCCGGGTACCTTGGTTGGAACTAGATGCCAATAAGGATTGTGAAGAATCAGATCATTGGTTAATTTAGAAACGTTCGGTAACTCCAAGGAAGCCAAGAATGGAAATTGTGGATTGAACGACATGCCAAGCCCTCGATAACGACCTGTACCTATACTCCACGCTAATTGAGTGTATCCTTTCCCCCATGGGTTCTGTCCTAAAGGATTCTGACATAGGGGGTATAGGGAATATAACCAGTCTGATTCAGTTGCTAGTAACCAGTGTACAGGGTTTGATAACCAGAGTATGGACTCTGATTATACGTCGGTCCTGTTTGAGTAGTCTGTGGATTAGGTTGCTGAGTATAGGTGTAGCTGAGTTGTTGAGTGTAATAATGGGAACCTTGGGGTGGATTATAAGTCAGTCGAGATTGACCGTGAGGGTAGTAACCGCCTTGAGGTTGAGCGGGCTGCTGATAAGTGGGAGCCTGCTGAGCGCGATAATTAGGGTGCACCGGTTGATTTGGTTGCGGCATCGAGTAAATTGGCTGTTGAGCAGGGTTGACAAGATGTGTAGGTTGGCCTGGTTGGATAGGCTGACCTAGCTAAACAGGTTGCCCTGGTTGAACAAGTTGCCCCGGGTGAACAGGTTGTTCCAGTTGTGCAGGTTGACCTGGCTGTTGTGGAACACTAGGTTGTACTGGATGGGCCGGTTGGCCTGGGGGTGGAATAGAGCCAGGTGGTGGCTGGTAACTGGTTTGACCTGTAGCAGGACCATAAGATGATCCCGGCTGATGTACAACATTCAGACCAATAGGATACTAAGGTTGCATGGGTTGGGAAGGTTGGACTTGCCCCCCAGGACCGTATACCGGCCCCGGTTGGTACCCCGGTTGACCTATAAGTCCTTGAGGTTGCCCAGGTTGGACTCCAGGGAGAGGCTGCATAGGTTGACCTGAAGGGTTGTAATACTGTCCTTGTGGACCGTGTAATGGCCCTTGTTAGCTGGAAGGGTAGCCTTGTAAGGGTTGTCCTTGCGGGTCATAAGGATAGTCGGGCTGGCTAGAAGGTTGGCCTTGAAAATGTTGTCCTTGCGGGTTAGAAGACTGCCCAACCTAGTTAGACAGAAAACCTTGAGCATGAAGGTGAGCCTTTGGAGCGGGTAAACATAAAATATTCCCATACTCATCATACTGATATGGAAAAACGTACACGGGCGTACCATCCTGTGCATAATGCGCAAAATACGGGCGGTTGGGATCCTGAGAGGATTGTCCGACCTCGGGGTTCGATTTTTGTAAGGAAAATCGATAATCCTCGGGAGAGATGTTCTCCGGCATAGCAGATGCTATATAGATGTCTTTGGGAAGCGATGTGGTCCTTACGGACTGAGTGGTAACAGCAGGTGTAGATGCAGCCACACAAATAGTGGGCTTAACAGGTACAGAAGTGACCTAATGGGATGACGTGATGGGTGTCCTTGGAGACATACCCAATGAAAGAATAACCAGCCTCATAGAAGGAGTCGATATCCCCATAGAGGCGATGGCATTCATAATCTGACTCAAAGATCTATGCCCTGCTGGTAGCGAAGGACCGAGCAAAGACATAATAGATAATTCGGGGTTGTCTTCTAGGAACAACTAGTAATATTCACTAGACATGGGGATTTCCTCACTAGGAGAATGGCTGGATGCACCCATATTTGAACCTACTGCTAGATCTCGTAATAAACAGCGAGGACTAGGAGGAATAACAGTATCTAGAAAAGGCGAACCCGATGTAAGAGGAGGGAAATGTTCCCCTACTCCAAATCCAGACCAAGGGTCGAATAAGGGCCAATTGAACTCAACTGGTCCTCCAAAGGGGACCTCAGACATAACTGGTCCCCTGTCGGGAAACTCAGAAACAATGGGCTACTGATGTTCAATAGAGGATTGTGAGACCTCTGATGAATCGTCCGTATATGCACTACTAGTAGACGAAACTGAGGGTTCCGCCACTGTGGCAATAATGACGAAAGGAAAAGATCAAACACAACACACGAGCTGAAAAAAAACCAAGGCACACATTCAAATGGCCAACAAGCAAGATCTAACAGGGCGTGTGATCGCGGGTGATTTATTTTACAACATTGAAACTTAGAAACTTCATCGTTTCATGTTTTAAGAGTCAAGAAACAGATGAAAGATGACTCTATATCATCAATTTTGAAGCAAGCGTGAAAGGACAAGCGCTTGGTGATCTTTTCAAATTTAAGGAGTCAGATAAGATCAAAATGACTGCTCAGGAATTCTAGGCAAAGGGTGTACCAAGTAACCGTGAACTGCAATATACACCTTGGTTTCAAAATGAAAGAGAAATCAACCAAGGACATAACGTACGTGCAGGCGATCTCCCCAAATGCTGTGTCTGGTGTATCACGGGTATAGGGCAGCAGACTCAGCTTCCTATGGATAAAGGATAGAAACCTAGTGGGGTCTCCCTTTATATACGTGACGGTACGGGGAGCACAAGTCCATACTAGTGTTGTCTAAAGCCAAAAGGCGAACGACAGCTACTAGGTTTAACGACGCCGGAACACGTCTCTAGCCTAGAGCTCTAAATATTTTGTTAATGTTTCAATGCTGCCTTAGTGTAAATTGAATAAATTTTAATTTTTATCTTCAATTATGTTTTAGTTTTCAGGCCCTAGCGAGTGTTATGTCTCAAAATCTCCTAAATGCACACTACATGCCACAGTATATCATTTCATTCGATGAAAGCTAATTACGAGAGAGTTAAGAGCTTTTCACACAATAATAAAATGATAAGAAAACAACCAATAACGTCTCTAATGCAGCTAATGGAAACTAAAAGCTTTTCTTTCAAAGTTACAAATCACCACTAATAACACAGAAAAGATTCAATTTTCATTAACCAATCAAAGCAAAAGAGATTTTTTTTTGTGTGTTTTCAATGTTTAAGAGCAAAGTGCATTAAACAAAATGAAAACTAATGAAACAAACAATTTGAGAAGTGATAGAAAAGGAGTAAAAATAGTCAAATTTCACTCAATGCAAGCACACAATCAAACCTCAAATTGACAAAAATTCCCTCAAATCAAAAGACACTCAAAGTCTCACATGAACCATGTAATATAGGCCCAAAACGAGACAAGGCAGAATTCGAATGAAGAAGAAGCCAATCACTCAAATAACGCAATGAAATGATAAACAACCACTAAATGAATGCAGAGGAGCAATCACAAATTTTACTGAACAGATAGAAACTGAAAACTCCCAAGGGAGGCTCGACGCACAATAGCACCTAGATGCCCTAGGGCTAGAATGTAAAATCAATAGAAACGGGCAAACAACCAAAGGATGAAGGTCACAGTCAGTCAAACAAGGCTCCGGAACACTCAAGCCGTCGTAAAAATGAAACCAAACACACAGATCAAGCTCAGAAAGCTCAAAACAGAGCAAACTCTAGCACCTTTCAGGATTGGCACGACTGTCAGGCGGAATCTAGCGCCAGAACAGGATTGGCACGGGTAATACACTGGAAACATGTGCCAATGGGCGCGACTGTTAGGTTAATAAGCATGCCAGTCTAGTTTACTATGGAAAAATAAAAAAGAGCAATCCAAGAAGTAGACCAGTGATGTTGAAGCTGAAAACAAAAGCCAAACACACGAAAAGAGCCAGCCAAAAGAGCTGATCAAGCAAGCAAAGTCTAGAATCGACCGAAAGACAAGACAATACTCCAAGTGTTTAGTTCATAAACTAGACCAGAGATTGACTGAAGCAGCATTCATCTACTTTCGCTAATGCAGAGCAAGAGTGTTTCGAAGGCTATCTGGCTAACTTCAGGCTTCGTCTGTAGTTTATAAATCAAACAACAAGCTAACTCCCCACTATGGTTGCCAATTTGCTGTAGAGGTAAATCCCCTCTGCGGACAGAGGCGATCCCTACTAGCCCAGATCGGGTCTAGCAACAGTCATATCATGCGAAGGTGAAAGTTCCTAACTGCAATAGACCAAATTGTGATGAAGGCCTACCTCAAGTCCAACGCTGTTGTTCGTAGAGAGGATGGCGCTCCCGTTTCCTTGCTCCAGCAGATCACAATCCTCTCGCTTGCCATGATCGAACACCTGCACGCACAAGAAACACGACAAACACAAGCGTAAAACCCGATATATGAAATTATGTATCAGTCAGAGAGGACACAACTCATGATCATAATGAACAATACGAGTGGAACCATAACAAATAGTAGCTTATCATTAATTAATACAAAGGAAAATACAACCTGGCTCTGACACTGAATATTCCTTCGGCGAGTCGTCAGCGGAATATGTTTCGTTAAAGCTCGTCGGGGATGGGGACAAGCCTCTCTCTTTGATCATCAATCTCCTTGCTACTGATTTAGCTCTATGAGGACTATTGCATCATTATTTAGGCTATGAAGGCTCTTGGAGACTAGCTTGCAAAGGGAAATGGCAAGCTTATATAAATGGTGGAAGGGGAGTTGGGATCCCTACAATCATGGGATTGGCCCTATCCTTAAGGAAGCTTCCATGAGAGGTGGACAACCACTTCCTCTACATGGAGAACCAAAGCCAAAAGTCCCAACTCGATTTAGAGTCTAGTTCAAGAGTTTGTTGGAGTCAATCTTCTACCATTTATTCTTAAAAAACACTCTTTATTAAGCCTGGCGTGAGTGCGAATCTAGGACAAAGCGCTAGTTGGCGTGCCCTCTTTGAAGGATTTCCTCCATTGGCACGGGTATAAGACTGACGAGTCGTGCCAAGGATAAAAAGGCTATTTTTATGGTTTTTCACAAGGATTTGTCTTTAGGGGAATGAAATTCCATGTTCAGGGGAATGCCATGAAAGTGTTTTTAGATCATGTCATTGCTCATAGGTCATGGAATAAGCCCTCCAATGTGCGGGACAAGGAATTGCAGGGACGGTGACAAATTGCTTTGTAACAACCACACATAAGAAACACACATGAAAACCAGGATTCAAGGTGGAAACCCAATTTGGGAGAAAACCATCGCTGCTGTCATCTCTATCTTCCATATTTATTTAAAGAAAACTGATTACAATCATGTACTGGCACAGACTCATACAAGCACGTAGGCAGCCACCTGTAGAAGGCTGCAACCTTCTCTCATTATCCAGCTACTACTGGAAGGGAGCTTCAACCCCCTGATCTCGTTTACTAGCCAGTCCTGGAAGGGAGCTACTACCCCCTGATCTTGTTTACCAGCTACCACTGGAAGAGAGCTACTACCCACTGATCTCATTTACCAACTACCACTAGAAGGGAGCTACAACCCCCTCACTGAAGGCTTCAACCATTAGCACCACCATTGACCACGTTTCATCAATTTTCATACTCGATCCAACAGCTTCCACACAACACAAATTGTAGGCCTCTTTTCATCATATTTTCGGACTGGAACCACTCCACACATTTAAGCTCAAATAACATACATCAAACTGAAACTTATAACCCATTCAATTCATTCATTGAATAATCAACCAATCAACCAACAACTGATCTGTAATCATAATCAACCAGCAACATAATCAGTAATCAAACAACCCAGATCTGTAGGAAGACATCATTGACAAACAACAGTAATACAAAAAAATAGATCACAGATTTTCTTTTGCACACTTTAGAAAGACCCTAGATTCCATACGCTCTTTTACTTCACTGAACCCGCATATATACACACTTTCACAGATACAAACCTGCGTATCTATCTGCAACTATTTCAGAACTGACCTTAGATTCCATATGCGCTTTTC
This sequence comes from Pinus albicaulis, assembly GCA_034641835.2. Taxonomy (NCBI): domain Eukaryota; kingdom Viridiplantae; phylum Streptophyta; class Pinopsida; order Pinales; family Pinaceae; genus Pinus; species Pinus albicaulis. Next base: position 14,794,060 of record CM076577.1, on the reverse strand, counting down.
TTGAAGCTAACCCGCGTATATATGTGCTTTCACTGTGACGAACCTACATATAGATATGTAAACATTGCAGAGCTGTGCAACACTTCAGAATAGATAAAAATCTCAGATCTTACCCTTCTCTTCAGAAAACATTCGCCACATCTCAGATCTAAACATTCCATAAATAGATCTAGAAGATATATAGTCATTTTAGGTCTAGAGATCCTGATCCATCATTTTATTTATTGGTGCATTATTAATTCATATCTATCAGTAAATTGCAACCCATTCAATCTAGATATACTTCAGAGTGAATTATTCATTCAATACCCAGACACATGCACACTCTTTCACTATGATCTTCTTCTTCTAGATCACCATTGAGGAAAGCAGATTTAACATCAAACAACATCAACACAACCCTTTATCGAAAATCATAAACTTTGCCCAATAATTCAATTATAACAGTGAAAACACTATAACCAGAAATTTAGAAATAACCCAGACTTCAGAATAGATATGAAGATACAAACTCAACCTTGAAGAGTCATTAATTCAAATATCATAAGCTACTTTTCTTCACTAAAGCCATGTACATACACGCTTTTCTACACACGAACCTGCGTATGCCTTATTGCATACTATTTTCATAACCTGAAGATAACCCTAACTTCCATACGTGCTTTTCATGAAGCGAACCCATGTATATACACGCTTTTACTGAGACCAACTAGCGTATAGATCTATAAATGTAAATTTTGTAGAACAGACTAGATCTATAAAACCTACCCAAATTTCTTCATTTTCTTTAGTAGACTTCCGCCAGTTCTTCATCATTTCTTCAGTACATCCTAATAGAGATTCATCATCTTTAGATTTAGAGATCTTGAACCATAATTATATCCATGCGTGCATCATAGATTCAGATCTATCAATTAAAATTAGAGTTCATCCATACAGATATTCCTTAGAGAATTTTATTCAATAACAACCCTTACTCATGCACACCTTGCACTATGAACTTCTTCTTCTTAAATAGATTTGGATTTTACAAATACCATGAGTCAAAACCACTCAAATTCTTATGGTAATCCTGGACAAAATCAAATAGATAATACAATGCTCAATACTGTGGGCTAATATCATGGTAAAGCCCCCTGGTATTATAAATTTGGAGCACAAACAGGCATACACGACTTGGCCTTTACAAACCTGTGTATACATTGTGACATATTATATTTATCATTTCTTTGGAACTTGCTGGAATTATTTTCTCTGTCACATATGAACTGATCTGTAGATACATCATTCTTGTATCTTTAACAAATAGGTTGCTTATCATAGGCAACTTATCAAGTAGGTTTCCATCAAGGACAAATTCATCAAGTAGGTTCATCAAGTAGGTTTCCATCAATGAAAACTTCATCGATTAGGTTCATCAAGTAGGTTTCCATCAAGGAAAACTTCATCAAGTAGGTTTCCATCAAGGAAAACACATTACATCATATTGCCAACAATCTCCCCCTTTGGAGTTGATGGAAACCACGATGGTGTTTGATCACCACAATAGATAGATACATTAATCATAACAATTATTGAAACACCATGATACTCTCCCCCTTTGACATCAAGGGAAAAGGGCAGATCAAAACCAAAACAAGGTTTCTCCTCCCTTGTAGAGAGATGAGCTTTATAGATCTGAAGTGAACTGAATTTACCATGCTCCCCCTGAGTTCATGCTGAATCTTTAGATAGATTTTTCAATGAAGTACATGACTCCATAACTCAACCAAGTATGACCATTCCTATCACCAAGGACTCATACTTACATCAATGATTAAACCAAGTGGAATTACATATTTGACTGAACTACCCAACCAAGTGGGTTTACAAATTTTGACTCAAATACCCAACCAAGTGGGTTTACAAATTTGAACAAGTCCTTACATGACTGAATATAACAATTTACATCATAGATCTCACCATGACCTTTTCATCAAATGAATTTTTATAAACAAGACCAATGAATCTCAATCATGAGATCAGACCACATCGAACACTTACAATTCCAACAATGTATCCTTTCGACAAGTGCTCCCCCTTAGCTTGTGAACCCTGAACACTTTTAACAGAAAATCATCAAGGCATCTTCATCAAAAAAATATTAGAGAATGAAACAGAAATGTGAGAACTGGAACATCACCAGAGATACCCAACAACACCGCAACAGTTCTAAAAATGCTGACCCAGAAAATTGTGCAGCAAAAACTGATACACGGTTTTATGTATATCAACTCACGTATATACGCAACTATCCTTTATGAAATCTGCATATTCAATTTAATCTTCTTAATTAAGTAGATATGATCTTCTGAGCGGCAGAGAAAACTCCCAGCTTTTTTCTGAGATATTCAAATGCTTCCTTGGGAAGAGGTTTAGTAAATATATCAGCAACTTGTTCTTTGGAGGAAACATACTCCAATTTCACCCTTTGTTCAAGCACTTGTTCATGTAAGAAGTGATACTTGATAGGAATGTACTTGGTCTTGGAATTCATAACATGATTCTTTGACATACTGATGGAACTTGTATTATCACACATAATGGATATGGGAGGTGAACATTTTATTTGATTCATTAAATTACAAATATGACGTTTTAAGACCAAAATACCTCAAGAGAGAGATCATATTTTAGAACCATGATAATGCCAAAAATGCATTACTCTGAGCAAGGCTAATGCTCCCCTTGAACCTGAGAATCCTGAACATATTCACCAACCAATTTATCAAAGCATCTTCATCAAGAAGACAATCAAAACTTAAAATCATATCAGCAGATATAACCATCAACATCAGATCAAGAAATTTATTACTATCAACAGCATATCAAAAACTACTTTTGAGTCTTCCTCACTTTTTTTCTTATCAGAGAAAAACATACGCAATTGTCTCCAATGGAATTCACATGTATACACGGCTTTAGTTCATGAAACCCGCGTATAGAAAGTGAAATACAGAAAAAATTCACAACTCCATCTCCCCCTGAAGTTATACCACCTGTACCTATCTTCTCTTGTCACATCAAATGCATTGTTAGAAATAAACACAACCAAAATTATCAAACCAACCATGGGAATCACCATATATTGCTCCCTCTGTGATGATACATTATTGATTCCTATAATGTATCTCACATCACTCCTACAATCATTATGAAAAGTACACTTTAGAAGTGGATGACTGCAGTAGGGTCAACATCCCCTACGTTTTTGACTGGGGCTTCTGCTTTTTCCAATTTTGCTGGAAATTCTCCAATTTCTCAGCTCTATTCATCATACTTAATCTACATTATTTTTCTACATGCCCTACTTGTTACAAGAATAACATCTTATGTGACCAGAAAAGGGAGCATAGGGATCATAATATGTTCTTCTAATATTTCTTCTATTGCAATCAACTGCTTTATGACCAAAATTGTTGCAAGAAAAACAATATCCCTTAAAGAAACCTGAGTACCTGGGAGTTGACTGTCTTTCTGTGTAGTATCTGTCTGTCTTTGACTAAAAAAATTTGCTTCTGCACTTTGCTACAATATGTCCATAGTTATGACATATAAAGCATTCAACATTATTGATCAAAGGAGAGAATCGATTGATACTTCTATATTTAGGAGCAAATGATTTCCTTTGAGAATTCATGATTGTTGGTTACCCTTTTGTCTCCTTAAGCACTTTAGGTTTTGCATTGATATCCTTTGAATATTTAGCTTTGTCTTGTGAACTGGATTCTCCTTTCACAATTTCATGAAAACCAAGACCAAATTTAATAGAGGGAGACCTTTTACTACTAAGAATATTATCCAAAATCTTAGTACTATCTTGAAACCTCAAGAATTTATCCTTTTCTTCTAATTTACCTTTTAAAAGGTTTACCTCAACCTCCAATTTTTGGCATTTCTTCTTCGTACTTTCTTAAACCCTTCTCCCTTCTTCTACTAGTTCATTCAATTTTAGAATCTCTTCTTTCAACCCATTTTCTTGTTCTTCAAATGATTGTAGGAGTTCTTCATTCTTATTATTTGATGTTTCCATATCTGCTTTGAGAGAGATGATTTCTGCTTCAAGTCCTTCACTGTGATTGGTTGTTTCATCTTGCAGCCTTTGATACTTGTTTATATGTCCATTCATTATAGAGATCATATCTTTGTATATAGATTCCCTCTCATTGAATAATCTTTGTTGATATTCAAATTTAACCTTGAGATTTGTAATTACTGCTTCCAGATCCATAACATTACTTTCACTTTGGTTTTCACTATATTCACCATTACATGTGCACTGGATCCAACAGCTTCCACACAACACAAATTGTAGGCCTCTTTTCATAAGATTTTCAGACTGGACCCACTCCACACATTTAAGCTCAAATAAAATACATCAAACTGAAAATTATAACCCATTCAATTCATTCATTGAATCATTAACCAATCAACCAACAACTGATCTCTAATCATAATCAACCAGTAGCATAATCAAGAATCAAACAACCCAGATCTGTAGGAAGACATCATTGATAGACAACATTAATACAGAAAAAGAGATAAGATATTTCCTTTTGCACACTTCAGAAAGACCCTAGATTCCATACACACTTTTACTTCACTGAACCCGAGTATATATGCGCTTTCATAGAGACAAACCTGCGTATATATCTGCAACTATTTTAGAACTAACCTTATATTCCATACGCAATTTTGTTGAACCTAACCCGTGTATATATGCACTTTTTCTGCGACGAACCTGCGTATAGATATGCAAACATTGCAGGGCTGTGCAACTCTTCAGAATAGATAAACAACTCAGATCTTACCCTTCACTTCAGAAAAAATTTTCCACATCTCAGATCTAAAAATTCCATAAACAGATCTAGAAGATATATAGTCATTTCAGGTCTAGAGATTGTGATCCATCATTTTATTCATTGGTGCATTATTAATTTAGATCTATCAATAAACTGCAACCCATTCCATGTAGATATAATTCAGAGTGAATTATTCATTCAATACCTAGACACATGCACACTCTTTCACTATGATATTCTTCTTCTAGATCACCATTGAGGAAAGAAGATTTAACATCAAACAACATCAACACGACCCTTTATAAAAAATAATAAACTTTGCCCAATACTTCAATTAGAATAGTGAAAACACTATGACCAGAACTTCAGAAATAACCCAGACTTCAGAATAGATATGCAGATACAAAATTACCCTTGAACAGCCATTAATTCAAATAGCATACACTACTCTTCACTGAAGCCGTGTACATACATGCTTTTATGCACACCAACCTGTGTATGCCTCATTGCATACTATTTTTATAACCTGAAGAAAACAATAACTGCCATATGCGCTTTTCATGAAGTGAACCCGCGTATATATGCGCTTTTACTGAGACCAACTAGTGTATAGATCTGTAAATGTAAATTTTGTAGAACAGACCAGATCTATAAAACTTACCCAGATTTCTTCATTTTCTTTAGTAGAATTGCACTAGTTCTTCATCATTTCTTCAGTAGATCATACTAGAGATTCATCATCTTAAGATATAGAGATCTTGAACCATCATTATGTCCATGGGTGCATCATAGATTCAAATATATCAATTAAAAGCAGATTTCATCCATACAGATATTCCTTAGAGAATTTTATTCAATAGCAACCCTTACTCATGCACACCTTGCACTATGAACTTCTTCTTATGAAATAGATTTGGCTTTTACAAATACCATGAGTCAAAACCACTCAACTGCTGATGGTAATTCTGGACGGAATCAAATAGATAATACAACTCTCAATATTGTGGGCTAATACCATGGTAAAGACCCCTGGTATTATAAATTTGGAGCACAAACAGGCATACGCGACTTGGGACGTACTTATACGCGTACATACGCGACTTGGCCATTACAAACCCACGTATACATTGTGACATATTATATTTATCATTTCTCTGGCACTTGCTAGAATTATTTTCTATCACATCTGAACTGATCTGTAGATACATCATTCTTGCATCTTTAACAAATAGGTCGCTTATCATAGGAAATTCATCAAGTAGGTTTCCATCAAGGACAACTTCATCAAGTAGGTTTCCATGAGGGACAAATTCATTGAGTAGGTTCATCAAGTAGGTTTCCATCAAGGAAAACCTCATCAGGTAGGTTGCCATCAAGGACAACACATTACATCATATTTCCAACATCAAGACTAAAAATAGCATAATGTTTTTCTACCTCTTTGGATGGTGCATATTTCTTCTTGAGCTGATCTTTGTGTGGAATCTCCTTTATATTTCCTCCATATTGAACTTTTTTATATTTCTTCTGATTGTTGGTAGAAGCTTCATTACCTTTCACATGATTAGCAACATTGGTTCCTTTATCTTTTCTCTAATTTGAAGTAGCCATCTCTTTATGATGATCCTTTATTTGAGAATTTTGTTTTTTTTTAATTTATGTTATAGGCACATTCCTATTTCTCAAACCATACTACCTCTGTACCTAAGTAAGATCATTCTGATATCCACTCTGGTAATATTTTGTCCATATTGATAATATATCATCATTTCACAATACATATTGTTGATCGTTCGGTGCATACATTTCTGCAGAAAAATGATCTTCTTCAGTGAGGAAAATAGGTTGTTCATTTTTCTCAAACAAATGATTTTCACTTGAAATTTCTTCTTCTTCATCATCAATGCCTTTGGTGTAGTTTTGTTGGAATGGAGTGAAATTTTTCTGTTGACTTTGTGGATCCTGACCCCTTTGTTTCCTTTGCTTGATCCTATATTGAGGCTGCTGATTTTGACCCCTAAAATTGGGATTTATAATTGAGGGTTTAGCTTTCTTGTATGCGATGGTCATTTTGTCCATAATCTTCTCCATTTTTTTGATCAAGGTGTCGAGTTTTCCCTCTGATGAAGTAGATGTTTCTTCCTTTATTGTTATTCTCTTTTCTATTTTTATTTTTGACTTCTTGATAATCAGATTCACTTTAATTCTCACTTCATTTCTCTTCATTTCTTCAAGGGTAGATGGATTTATTTCTCTGAGATGGTAAGGCATATCAGGATCAAAACCATCATGGTAATGAAGTGAGTAAGGCCTGGAGGAGGCTGGATATTTTGAGGAATTGAATCATAAATTCTGTTGAATCTAGTTGTGGAGTCTTGTACAGACTCATTAGGATTTCTTCAAGGCATTGTTTTCATCTAGAATATGTAATGGGTTCTTCTTCCCCTCCCATTTTTCCATAAAAAAATCAATCAACTGCTGTGAATTAGCTACCTAACTAGCTGTTATGTATCGACACCATTTTTTAACCTCTCCTGAGAAACTTTGTGCTAGGATGCACATCTTGGCATCATCATTGTCAATCTCTTCAAAATCGATGAAATAAAATACTTTGACAATGTGTTGGTGAGTATTAACCTCTGATTTCCTTAAAAAAGAGGCAATATTTGAGCATAGTTCTAAGGTAGTGCCATGAGTTGTGTTGGTACGATCAACGGAGAAAATATGGCTATGACTAATGGAGGGCTTTGTGAAGGTGTTGATGGAATGAATACTTGCAGATGTAATGATGGAATAAAAGTGAGGGATGATGATGCAGCTATGTGAGAAGGGGTGATAGCAGATGGTGAATAAAAATCTTGTTGTTTGTATTAGAAATAATATTTTTTAGAAGTTACTTGAAACGTATCGACCAAACCCTTAAGTTTATGAAAATTAAACCAAACTTCACTATCAAGATTCAAATAAGAATATTTAGAAAATGGAAAGTAGGTCTCAAAATCGATGGGCTAAAAGACAATTTCTTAAAGAAAGGATTTAGACTTAGACCTAAACAAAGATGTCTCAAATGAAAAATTAAAGGAAGAACTTTCTGGAGGAATTAGCCTCCTAGGCAGGGAGTTTGATTTCATAAGTGGAGATATAGCCTTTCCAAATTTTCAAGACTTTTTTTTCTACTTTCTTAAAAGAATCTCAAGGTCATGAAAATTCAGTGAGGGATTTGGGTCTGGATTTGACCTAGTGTGTCTTTTGGGAGCCAGTTTTTTATGAATTTTCACTTTGGCTCAAATTTAGTAACTCAGCCTTCTTCAAATGTCAGAACTTGTCACCCAAAATTACAACCTTAAGTGAAGTAAAATAAGTATCACGAGGGAAAATTTTGCAATCACTCCCCGAAAACAATGCCACAAATGTTATCACTCCACCATTTCCCAAGGCTTAGAATGCAACTGAAGGAGGTAACCTCAAACCAACCTTTAGGTCTAGTATCTAGCCCTATCAAACCCAGCGAGGCCTCTCTCAATGTCACTTTTACATCCAATGAGATGACTGGATATGTAATGATCTCAGGCTAGTTATAAATCTTAGTAAATTAGTGTTTTGTTTTTTTTCATTTTTTGCTGGATAGGAATGACAGTCAAGGAACTAGGTCTAGGTTTTAGATTTGATTTAAAAGGTTAAGTTGTAGAGACAAGGATGAGGCCAAGTAGGTAAACTTAGGAACATATTTAATTTGTCATTGTGTATAGGGTTTGAAAATAGAGAGAGTCAGAATGAGCATGTTAATTGAATTCATTCATCAAAAGAGTAGAAACACATTCATGAAAATCTTATGAAACAGTTCATGGAAAGAAAGATTTTTGTTCATAGACTCATAAGATTAACATACAAAAGAATACATGTGATGCAAATATAACACAACATTCAACTTGATAAGGTTATAGAGAAAAAACAATGCTCAAAAGCATACCACAGGATTCCCAAGATTATAGCTGCATCATGTTTTTTATTTCACTGAAAAATTTTTGTACAATAGCTCCACACTACACATAACAACTATCCAACCCCTAAAATGACTTGATTTGGACTACATATATAAAATAGAAGTCACGAAACCTCATTGGATCGAAATTTTATCCAAAATACATCATATATGCACTCTATGAGTCATTACCTAGAATCTAGGGAAGCTAGAACAATCCCCTCAAATTTAGCTAATAACTAGGATTGTATGTCTCTTTGATTAATTACATGATTCATCCACAATGAGAGGAAAAAAAATCTCTCCTATCAAAAATAAACCTCATGGGACAACTTCACCTCGAAATTTGGAGTTTTTATAGCTTGAAAATTGTCCAAAAGGAATCTAAGATAGAAGGGTCGCGCCAGTTAGTAGAAGCGTTGCGACTCCCAATAGAAGTGTTGAGCCACTTTGGAGCTGAATTTGATTGAATTTTTGGCGTCCATTTTCAAATTTTAAAGTTACGCTAGGTATCCCTGTGTGTATTATTTACATTTCATCCTTAAAACTGAGAAATTACCCCCTAGAGCGCCTTCAAAAATGCATTCTCCCAACGTCACTCCAGAAGTGTTGTGTAGAGGCAAAATAAGTGGTAGAAGCATGAAAAACGTGTTATTTTTTATTCTTCTTCAAAACTAGAGGGTGAAATCAAAAATTAATACCATAAATATGATTTATAACCCAAAAGGAATCTAAGTATATATATTTTTCCTCATTTGGATGCTCTGAGGAAAACCACCGTGCAACAATGCGGCGCTTCTACAGAAACCAACTTTTCAGATTTTTCAAAAAATCACCAAAAATGCTCAAAATAATAAAAATATTCCAAAATTTTTATCATGACATCCTTGGATGATAAGATAAACATCTATGGATCCCTTAGCAAGTAGGTCCAAGATATCCTTCTCCTTAAGCTTAACTAGGGTTTCCTTAAGCTTTTTCCTCAAACTTTTCACCCTCACCTTGACAATTTGGTTCCTTGAGAAATAATGTCTCGCCATATGCCTCTGGAGGTTGTTATCTCTTTTTTCCTTCTTAAAAATCTTCTCAAGATGAATGTAACCCTGTAAATCCAAAACCATTTATCTTGCTCAATTTCAAAAGCTATCAACTCATCAAAGGTTAGCTGACCTTGTTGAAAAGTCAACAAGAAATGTGTGTCTAATTTCTTTTTACCTTAATTAAATTGGACAATAAATTGTAATATTATCTCATAATCACTTGTAGTAGTTAAATAAGTGTGATAGACTCAGTTAACTCATGAAATTCAAGTTGAGGGAGGTTGGTGAGGCATTTAGTGATTCTATTTGTTTTAGAGTCCAAGTTGTAGTTCGTGTATTATTTTAATGCATGAGAAATCAGTTAATTCAATTAGGTGAGTTAGATTTAGTCTAACTAGTTGTCACTGATTGTTGCACTAGTGAGAGGTCAAGTGAATTAAATCAGATTTAATTCACATGCAGTGATATTTCAAGTGACTGATTAATTACTATTAATATTTTCATGCATGTCAGTTCTAATGAAGACCCAGTTGATACAGAGGTTAAAGGGATGTTTTCTATCAATTTTATTATTAGTAATTTGTCGGCATGCAATTAGAAAACCATAGGATTGCCCATGATGTATTGCGTAGTTTTGGAAGGTTGAATTTTTTAATTAATAGCAATCAATTGTTTATAGAATTGCGCAAGCAAGGTAGGCTGAGTAGAGGCATGAAATTGGCTAAGTGTTGGTCAATTTTGTCCAGATTAGTGTGAGATGGTCGGTAGAATGTAATAGAATATCGTGAGAAGAGTGCATTGTATTGTTTCATGATGCCTTGGTTTATTATACAATAAAGATAGAGGGGTTTTGAGCAGCAATCTTTCCCCGGGAAAAATATATGTGTTGTGCGATTGATTTAATTCTTTCTCTTAGTTGGTGTGATTGTGCGATCATGTTTAATTTCTACAAATTAATTCTAGAAGGATTAAGTATATTGATCTATAATATTTCATGATCAGATTTAATCCAGTGGTATACATATTTTGTTTATAATTTCTACATGGTATCAGAGCACTAGAAATCACTATATTGGAGAAGAAATTGAGTTTGTGCTAAACAAAATTCTAATTTGAAAAAATATGCTTTGGTGTGATAGGCGGATCAAGATGGATTTCAATGGATTAATATTGTAATATGCACTAGAGTTAAATTATAATTATATTTCATGGAAAGACAGAATGGAGGCAGTTCTAGAGGACAATGGGTTGAAAGAATTTTTCGACAATGATATTCCAAGGCCCGCAGTAGTAGACATCTCTCTTCTTGATGCAAGTTGGCAAAAGAATGTTGCAAAGGCGAGGATGATATTATTAGAGGGAGTTCGAGATCACATTGTCTTGAGTCTCTCTCCATGGAAAGGAGACTCCATATGCAATGTGGAAGGCCATGACAGATATGTTTCAAAACAAAAGTGACTACATAAAATTAGCACTAAAGGACAAGCTCAGGAAAATCAAAATGGAGAAAGGTGACACTATTATAAAATAATTAACCAAGCTCATCCAATGTCGAGATGAGCTTGGAAGAGTCAGGATTACTGTAGAATATGATGACTTGGTGAGCCCAACACTTTTAGGCATTCCCAAGAGCTGGCATAGTTATCAGGAATCTGTCAATGGGAGGGAGAAGCTACAAAATTGGGAGCGACATTGGTCGGATTTGGCACAAGAATAATTTAGGCGGAATGCCAGGAATGGATCTTCATCCAATACAAATGATGAGAAAAATTTCACCTAGGTTGGTCAGGAAAATAAGGGGAAGGGAAAGAAATCCTATTCCAAATCTCACACCGACAAAGAAGGTAAGAAGCGTGACATGTCCAAAGTGAAATTTTTTCACTGTCACGAGCATGGACATTATGCCACTAATTGTCCATAGAAGAAAAAAAACAAGAAGAAGGCTTCATGATCTACAATGGGTGATGCTTTGGCTTCACAGTTCGAGTTGGAATTATCACTCATCGCATGCATGGTGTCTAGTGCGATGGGATTAGTGTGGTACTTGGATAGTGATGCATCTTTCCACATGAAAGAAGACAAAGAACTCTTTAGTAACTTGGAGGAGAAGGATCTTCAGATGCACATGGAGATGGGTGATGATGAGAGTTATAGCACTACCAGGATTGGTACAAATACTTTCCAGAGACAGTTAGGTAAACCTTTCTTATTAAAATACGTTATGCATGTACCATTCTTGAAAAAGAATTTAGTTTTAGTTGCTATGTTGGAGGATAGAGGATATGATGTGGTTCTCAGTGAAGCGTGTTATCACCCAAAGAAATGAAGAATCATTTTGACAAGGTTAAATAGGTTCATGTGTCAAAAATAGGGTTGTAAGATTCATTTTTAAGTTTGGTCAAGGGAAATATTAAAAATTTTATTGTTTAAGTTTACCCTAAGGTCTAAACCCACTCATTTTTAAACTCCCTTATGTCACATCATTCATCATTTTCTGACTAATTTCAATTTCCAAGGTTTTTGAACCAAAAGTGCCAATTTAGCCAAGAAACCACAGTTTCATAGCAAAATACAATGTGAAAAGTCACCTTTTTCTATGAAACTGTTGATAGTTTCGTAGCAAAAACAACCAAATTAACATTAAAAATGCTAAGAAAGCACGGTTTTCTATATGTCTTGTCAGTTTAGCTGTTAGGTGTTAGAAAATTTTTGGGAATGAGTAGGTTAGATGCCATTAGAGTCATGGAGGGATAAATTCAAGGTACATGCTCAGGTATGTAGTCATCATGATCAATTTACGTATGTATGAGTCATCATAAGGTCATGAAGAGACCTCAAAACTTCAAATACTTTCATAGTTCATTCATTTCCTATTTCTCATTCCTTCTTGCATCATATTTAGTTCTAGAGAGATAGTGCACTAAGCCAAAGTTGTAGCTGGTGTTTTCAAAGGTTTACATTGAGCATCATTAAGCAAGGCTGCAATTCATCAAGCAAGGCTATGAAGGCACTAAAGAAACCATGGTAGAGAAAAAAAGGACCAACAAAGGTGGCCAATGACTGAGATATGAACCTACAGACATGAATTTGATCAATGAAGACCCAATAGTAGTGGAAGCTTTCAGAAGGGCAATTTGCCTACAATTTTGTGAGAAATTACAAGGCTATCATACACAGGTGTCCAAGGATTTTTATTTGAATTTCAGTGGAACAACCACTAAAGTGGGAATTCTCAAATTTTCCATCACACCAGAGGCTATTGCAGCTGCTAAAGAGATTCCAAGAGGACAAGAGAACTAGTTCAAAGGTTTCAAGTTTAATATGGAGTAGTGCAAAAAGTTCATGAAGCCTAAGCATACTGAAATTGATCTCACCAATTCTATTCCAAGAAGTTACATAAAAGATAACTATTCAAAATTTCAGTTCATCATCCAAAAGTACTTTACTTGTGAAGGGAGATACCACAAAGTCTACTCATATCATTTCAAATTACTTCTGCACTTTACTGATAATATTTCCCTTGATCTACCTTTCTTTTTGCATACAAGTTTGTCAAAAATGGTAGATAAGGTCCAAGAAAAGTCCAAGGGGAGTGAGACTTCATTATTTCATCATGTTTTAATGAAGTTATTAATTTAAGATGAACTTCAAAGGTTAGGTAGAGACTGGTCCTCATTCTTGTTTGTTGGTGGTTTTGAGTTGGATGCTCTTACTCCTTAAATAACTCCTAAGCCTAGGCTAATTCCATCACCATTAGTAGCAGAAAGAGGGAACCATTGATAGAAGAACCAAGTGAACCTGAAACAGTAGAACCAAGTGAGAAAATTATGAAGGAGAAAAAAAGTGGTTTTAGAAGAGAAAACAGTGGTTGTAGAAGATAGAGCAGAAGCTAAGGGAAATCTAGAAGATCTTTTACATGCCATTGACATAGAGGAAAATCCTATTGTCCAAGCTGAGTTTATCTAGGAAGGTGGACAGAAGTTAAAAAGGGCTAAATCTGTAAAGAAATTGGAATTTGAGGAAGAAGATGCAGGTTTCATGTTCCAAACAAGAAAGCCTATGACAAGGCATTCTAGAAAGCTATTAGAGAGTAGTAAAGAATTTCAACCACCTACTAACACAGCTCAGCCACCTCAAGATATTATTTACGTTTCATCACCTACAGAGAAAGATATAGTCAGCAAATCAAAGAAAAAAAAAGAGAAGGTGATGGAAAAAACAGAGTTGCAGCTCCTTGAAGAAAAATTGAAATTGGCCAATCATGAAATTGTTGTTATGAAAATAGAAGCAAGGAAACACAGTGTGGAGAAGATTCAATTTGAAAATATGAAGGAAATTTTGGAAGAACAGGTTCACACAGTCTACAAGACTTTGGATAACACACAGCAGCTCATCAAATGGACCATTCCAGCAAGGAAAGAAGCCAAACATGAGGATGTTGCATTAAAGCCAATGTTAGAAGACCAAAGACCAAAGTAAATACATTAAAGAACAATCAACTATCCCAAGGAAGAACAGATGAAGGCCTTAAAATGATGGCTAAGAGCTCATAGCCCAACTAACTGAAATGAGGAAGAAGTGCTCATGAATATAAGTAGTAGTTTTATGGCTTTTGAACAATGAATGTTAGAGACAACATTTTTACATCGTACAGGGACCTGACCTTTTCAAAATTTTACAAAATCCATTCTGCGCTGTTAGTTTCGTAGCGTGCTTGGGCCTGAAGGACAGCAAAGGCCACAAACACCGATTGGGCGTATTTTTACTTTTTAATTCATTTTGGTTGTTTCAAGAAGTCAGTCTGGTGAGAGGTCGAAGAAAGATGAAGACTGAAAGGAAAGAGCTAAATGTTTGAGGGTATGAACATTGTAAAATCACAAAGTATTTGTTAAATCACCACTTTAGCGTTTATCAGACTATTATTTTTAGCAAGTTTTGGAGAATTTTTGGACATTTGGAGATTATTCAAGTGTTAAAGACCATGACAAAAAATTATTCAGCACTCAAAGACCATGAATTGAAGATAAATTGACAGCCAAAGCATTCGTGGAAGAAAAAGACCATTTGCCTAAAAAATAGGGTTTTGTTTCCAGTTTTAGAGGAGGTCAGTTAAGTGGTCATAAAGTGATGAATCCCATCACCGAAATTCGAACATGTGAAATCATACTTGTCAAAGATGTAATTTATTTAGAGGATAAGGTTGTTAAATTTAATTATGAGCAGTTTGAGTGCTACTTGGATAAGGACTATCAAGTAGGATAGCTGTCATTTTGTAATTAAGTAGATGTTTTATGGTTATGCAAGGTGTCATTAAGAAACAATTCGATGAATATAGACAAGAGGCAGATCATCTCATGATGTAACAAGTCTATTAAAGGCCATTGAGTCGAATTTGTCAAGGGTTGGGGATTTTTTGGTAAAGACAAGCTTTATGTAATTTGACTGTTTCAGCAATACAGAGTTTTGTTACTAGACAAACCTGAGATTGTCAAGGAGTTTTTAGTGCTTACATATCTTATATATACCTTTTATGTATCTCATTTGCAGTGCTTTTCATTTATAATACTCATAATTCATTCATGCAATGCTCTGACTTCCTTTATAGATGACTTGACTGTGTATTTTCCTGTTTCATGTGTGTGTGTCCTACTACTAAAAACTCTTACCTGCCTCAAATTTCATGTCAAGTGAACTCACTAAATCACTAAATATGTTGACTCCATAAGCCCAATGTTTACATACTAATACTATTTTCAACCTACAGTCATCATAAGCAAGTTATTTCCTAAATAGAGTTAGCCATCTACATCTTTTCAATATCATTAACCCTTGAGAGAGCCCTCTCATACTGATGAGGCTAAGCTTCAGTCACAAGATTTGTTTGAAACAGTTACATGAGATTGTATGATTACCAACCTATCAGAAGAAATTTTGTGATAACCTTTTGGTGCATCTGCAGGGAGCTTGAAGATTATACTTTCCCGAAATTTTGAAGCTGCACTTCTGAAGGTAGTTGGAGCTCAGAAGCTGATCGAGGTTGCATCTACCTTGGTGACTCCATTCAAAATTCATATGATCAAAGGTGGCTTCAAGAAGGATATACACTAGGAGTAATCTTAACCTAGATCCACCTACCATCGTGGACAATCCAAACACCATCTCTAGAGGTAGTCAAGTATTTTCTAAAATATCAGGTACTCTATTACATACAAAATCCTTGTCCTCTGAAGTTTTAAGAAGTCCTAAAGATAAAAGATTTTATGATAAAATTCAGGAATTATTTTTTAAGTCTTAAAGTGAAAAGGAATTAACTGAAATTTTCTTAGACCTACATAGGAGAGGTATTGATACCTCAGCCTTAGTAAGACAGAATGATAAAGAAGAGCTTTGGGAAGCAATCACTTCTGAGTTGTTGTTGGAAAGAGAGTCTTTAGATAGGTTGAAGGAGCTTGACACTTTTGAAATATTGTTGAGAAGTAAAATTGGTTTTCCTCTTCTTGACTGGATTTCAATTTCCAGTCGACAACAAATACCAAACAATCCTCCTCCTAACAGTTCCTCTTCCCCCATTGTTGTTGTCCATAAAACTACCACAGTCCCATTCACCATGGCCGGAAATGTACCTGCTCCACCTGCTGCACCTACTAGATATGCCCCACTTATTCTTCCAGCTATCCTACATGCCCTTCCTATCAAATACTATTCTATAATCAAAACTTGGGGAAGTGAAGAAGAGATTACAACTGAATAACGTGTAGAGAAATTTAATGACTTTATAGACAGGGAGGAGGTTGACCATGAGGATGTCATGTTGAGATTGTTTGCTCAGAGGTTTACTAGTGAAGTTAGGAAATGGTTCAAAGCCCTTACTCCTGGAAGAATTCATAATTGGAATGAACTTGAAAATAATTTTTTTAGGAAGTGGGGAATGGAACCAATCCTGTACAAGCCCTCATTGAGTACAATAGTTTGAGAAGAGGTGTTGATGAAATTTCCAAAAATTTTCAAAAATATTTAACAAAGTTTATGACTCTATTGCTGCCCATTTAAAACCTCCACAAGCCTTAGCTTAGATGAGATATGTTGAAGCTTTTTATTATGAATTTTCTATACTGCTAAGAGAGTGAGAGAATCCCCTTTAGTTTTTGAAATGCAGAATGATGTAGTGAAGGTAGAGGTTAATATGATATAAGCAAAAAAAATCCAAGATGGGTAAGACTAAGTTGAAAGAAGAATATAATCCTTCCACTTTGGATGACAAATTTGATTAAATAATGACGACAATGGAAAAATTGATTGATAGGCTTGCCCTTGGGAATACCTCTACTCCTCCTACACATCATGAGTCTCATTTTAGAAATCCTCAATTCATAATACCTCAAAACCAAAAACGGCCAAGGGAAAATAGAAATCAGCAGCCCGACCCTCTAGTGAGACCTCCTTTTCAGTAGAACTTAGTTGATGAAGATGATGAACCCCAAATTACAGAAGTGTCCATTCATTTTCTAGATGAAGACGTGTCTAGAATTTTCTTGAATAAGGAGGAACATGATGATTCAAACCATGAAATGAATAAGGGAGAGGAACCATCTGATTATTTTAAAGGGTATCAACATGCAATTTTTGAGATGCAGAAACAATACAATCTCAGAAATAGAAATGTGCCAATAATTGCAAACAAAACACATCCTAAGAAAGATACCCCCAAATATATTGAAGGTAAGAAATATACACCACCTCCTCTTCCTATCAAAGGAACTAAAAAATCTGTTTCTATTTTCAGTTTTGAGAGTGAAATTTCTAAGATCAAAATGCCAGTACTTGTTGGAGAAATTCTTAAGGTAAATGAATATAGAAGTGAGATTGTGAAAATGTTGAATTCACAACCAGGAGCTGTTGATATCTTGAATTTTCAAGACGATCATCCAACCATATAATTGGGTCCAATATTAGAAGATGAGAAGAATGAGGAGGTGCCTCCTTTTTATGTTAGCCTTATCATTCATGACATGACATTGCATAATTCCATGTTGGATTCAGAGGCCTCTCACAATATTATGCCCAAAGTGATCATGGAGAGGATGGGGTTAGAAATTACTAGATCATATAAGGACTTGTTTTCTTTTGATTCAAAAAAATTTTAGTGCATTGGTTTAATTAAAGATGTTGCTATTGGTCTTACACAAGTCCCTGCCAAGACAATGGTCATGGACATTGTGGTAGCAGACATTCCACCAAAGTTTGGCATGCTATTATCAAGGTCATGGGTAGCAAAAATCAAAGGTACAATGAATATGGACCTTACTTATGCCACCATTCCTATTTTTGGTGAGAAAAGGAGACTGTATAGAGAGACAAGAATGACTTACATGGTGAGTATTAAAGATAAACCTCAGAAATTTCCAATTTATGCTCTTGATACCGAACTTGGATATTCTATTCTTTTCAATGAGTTAACTGATGTAGCAGAGGATGGGATGAAGGAAGAAAATCAACAATCTGCAATTCAACAGTTAGAAAATCAGCAAGTAGATGATTAGAAAATCAGAGATGAGAAGGCGGAAGGTTGGTGGTTGTTGCACTTTGATGGATCAGGAGGAAGAGAGGGGGTAGGAGTAAGGATTTGGATCACAAGTCCAAATGATGAAAGTAAGTTATTTTCCTACAAACTTAATTTTTATTGCACAAATAACATGGCTGAGTATGAATCTTTGATTTTGGGCTTGGAAGTTTTGAAAATAATGGGTGCTCAAAATATTTTTGTTTGTGGAGATTCTAAATTAGTCATTAAACAATTTGAAGGTGTGTATCAAACAAATGATGTGAGAATGAGAGCATACAAAAAATTATTCATGGAAATGTTGGAAAATTTCCAAGAACATTCATTCATTGCTAAGACTAGGGACCAAAACTCCATTGCTGACTCCATAGTTGTCTCTGCAAGTCTTTTCATCATTCCCATACATTCCACTGAAAAATATGAGTTTGAGGTTCTCCATAGACTATCTATCCCTGATAAAATTATACATTGGAAAATTTTTGAGGATTACCAACAAGTTAAAAACTTTATTGAGCTGAAAGAAGAGTTTTAAAATACACAAGTAGATCAACAAAACATGCTTGTTGAATCTAAGGGAAATTTTGAAGTACTACAGCTGAAGAATAATTCTATACCCAAAGGCCTCATACCCCTTGAGAAGATTTTTGATCAAAATAATGTGTTCAAATCTCCTATGATACAAGATGATGATTAAGAGGTAGAGAGTTGTAACCTTGGTACAGTAGCTATGCCAAAAATGATTAAACTTTCAAAGTTTCTTTCAGTTGATATGAAGCATAAATATATTGAGATGATGAAAAGGTTCATAGATGGTTTTTATTGGAGTTATGTTGATTTGAAGAGGTATGACCCTACTATAATTCAGCATACTATTCCCATTAAAGAAAATGAAAAGCCTTTCAAGCAGAAGCTAAGGAGGATTAATCCACTTCTCATGCCTTTGATTGAGAAGGAAATCAAGAAACTATTTGATGCCAAAATAATTGTTCCAATCAAATTCTCAAAGTGGCTTGCAAACTTGGTTCTAGTAAAAAAAAAGAGTGGATAAACCAGAATATGCATTGACTTCAAAAACTTGAACAAAGCCTCTCTAAAGGACAAGCAAGGCTACAATTCACCAAGCAAGGTTGTGAAGACATTGAAGAAACCATGGAAGAGAAAAGAAGGACCAACAAGGGTGTCCAATGCCTGAGATATGAACTTGCAGACACAAATTTGATCAATCAAGACCTAGCAATAGTAGAAGCTTTCATAAGGGCGGGTTGCCTACAGTTTTGTGAGAAATTACAAGGCTGCCATACACAGGTGTCCAAGGAGATTGCTTTGAATTTTAGTGGAATAGCCACTAAAGTGGGAATTCTCAATTTTTCCATCACATCAGAGGTTATTTTAGTTGCTATAGATATTCCAAGAGGACAGGAGAACTGGTTCAAAGGTTTCAATTTTAACATGGAGCAGTGGAAAGAGTTCATGCAGCCTGAGCATACTCAGATGGATCTCACCAATGCTATTCCAAGAAGTTACATAAAAGAAAATTATTCAAAATTGATGCTCATCATCCAAAAGTACTTTAATTGTGAAGGGAGATACCACAAAGTCTACTCATATCATTTCAAATTACTTCTGGACTTTCCTGGTAAGATTTCCCTTCGTCTACCTTTCTATTTGCATAGAAGTTTGTCAAAAATGGTAGATAAGGTCCAAGCAAAGTCTGAGGTGAGTGAGAATTCATTATTTCAGCATGTTTTAATGAATTTATTTGTTTTAGATGAACTTCAACGGTTAGGCAGAGATTGGTCCTCATTCTTGTTTGTTAGTTGTTTTGATTTGGATGCTCTTACTCCTTCGAGAACTCATAAGCCTAGGATAATTCCATCACCATTAGGAGAAGAACAGAGGGAACCATTAGAAGCATAACCAAGTGAACCTGCATTAGTAGAACCAAGTGAGAAAATTATGAAGGAGATAGAGAAAATGTAGAGTCTTGACACACCAAGTGTCCCACCTGCAAAAAAAAAGTCAAAAGTGGTCAAACATGTAAAACAAAAACAAACTGTTAGCAAAAAAGGAACCAAAAGGATGAAAAGGAGCCAAACAGTGGTTTTAGTAAAGAAAACAGTGGCTGTAAAAGATAGAGCATAAGCTAAGGGAAATCTAGAAGATATTTTACAGGCCATTGACATAGCGGAAACTCCTATTGTCCAAACTAAGTTTATAGAGGATGGTGGACAGAAGTTAAAAAAGGCTAAATCTGCAAAGAAATTAGAATTTGAGGGAGAAGATGTCGATTTCATGTTCCAAGCAAGAAATCCTATGACAAGGCATGCTAGGAAGCTATTAGAGAGCAATAAAGAAGTTTAAACACCTATTGATAGAACTCAGCCACCTCAAGAGATTATTGACCTTTCATCACCTACAGAGAAAGATACAGTCAGTAAATCAAAGAAATGAAACGAGAAGGTGATGGAAAAAAAAAGAGTTGCAGCTCCTTGAAGAGAAATTGAAATTGGCCAATCATGAAATTTTTGTTACGAAAAGAGAAGAAAGGAAACACAGTGTAGAGAAGATTCAATTTGAAAATATGAAGGCAATTTGGGAAGAAGAGGTTGACACTGTCTCCAAGGCTTTGGATAACACACAACAACTCATTAAATGGACCATTCTAGCAAGGAAAGAGGCCAAACATGTCAGGAGGATGAACGCACAGTTGAAAGCCACCAATAGAATATTTAAAGACCAGGTTAAATACTTTCAAGATAAACTTGAACTAATTCATGAAGATTTAGAGAAAAAGGGCCTTAAAATGATGGTGCTTGAAGAGCCAATAGCTCAACCAATTATAAATGAGGAAGAAATGCCTCAAGGATCATAAGGTGAGTTGGTTTATGGTTTTTTAAGGCTAATGACATGTTAAAGACAATATTTTGGCACTTAAAGGGTTTAGTTTTCAAAATTACACAAAAATCTGGATTTTCAGCACTTTTCAACAATTTTGTAGCATGCTTGGGCTTGAAGGACAACAAAACGCTACGAAAATACTGTAGCTATTATTTTTACTTTTGAACCAGTTTTGGTTGCTGCGAAGAGGTTAAATTGGTGTGGGAGATGTCTCTAATGTTGATGAAGACTATGCAAAAGGAAAGAATCAAAATTTTTGAGGGTAAAGGGCATGTTTTGTAGCGCTACGAAATTACGCTATGAAACTGCCTTACTTTCATAGCATACTATATTTGAGCCTTTTTAGCAGGTTTTGGAGAATTTTTGGACATCTAGAGATTATTGAAGTGTTAAATACCATGACAAGAAATTATTCATCACTCAAAGACCACTAATTGAAGATAAATTGGCAGCCAAATCATTTGTGGAAGAAAAAGAACATTTGCCTAAAAAACAGGGTTTTGTTTCCAGTTTTATAGGAGGTCAGCTAAGTGGCCATAAAGTGATGAATCCCATCACCTCAATTCGAACATGTGAAAGCATACTTATCAAATATGTAATTTATTTAGAGGATAAGGTTTTTAAATGTAATACTCAGCAGTTTGAGTCCTAGTTGGATAAGGACTGTCAAGTAGGATAGTTTTCATTTTGTAATTAATTGGATGTTTTATGGTTATGCAAGGTGTCATTAGGAAAAAAATCAATGAATATAACCAAGAGATCATATTATGATGTAACAAGTCTATTAAAGGCCATTGAATCAAATTTGTCAAGGGTTGGAGATTTTTTGGCAAAGACAAGATTTATGTAATTTGACTGTTTCAGCAATACAGATATTTGTTACTTGACCAACCGGAGATTCTGAATGAGTTTTTAGTGCTTAAATATCTTATCTATACCTTTTATATATCTCATTTGCAGTGGTTTTCATTTTTAATACTCAAAATTCATTCATGCAATGCTCTAACTTCCTTTATAGATGAGTTGACTGTGTATTTTCCTATTTCATGTGTGTGTGTCCTACTACTAAAAAATCTTACCTGCCTCAGCTTCCATGTTAAGTGAACTCACTGAATAACTGAAAATGTTGACTCCATAAGCCCAATGTTTACATACTGATATTATTTTCAACCTACACTCATCATAAGAAATTTATTTCCTAAATAGAGTTATCCATCTACATCTTTATTCAATATCGTTAACCGTTGAGAGAGGCCTCTTAGACTGAGGAGGCTAAGCTTCAGTCGCAAGATTGGTTTGAAAGAGTTACATGATATTGTCTGATTAGCAGCCTATCAGAAGCAATTTTTTGATAACATTTTGGTCAGTCTGCTGGGAGTCTGAAGATTATACTTTCCAGAAATTTTGAAGCTGAACTTCAAAAGGTAGCAGGAGCTCAGAAGTTGATTGAGGCTGCATCTACCTTGGTGACTCCATTCAAAATTCATATGATCAAAGGTGGCTTCAAGAAGGAGATACACAAGGAGTAATCCTAACCCAGATCCGCCTACCATCGTGGAAAATCCAAACACCATCTCCAGAGGTAGTCAGGGCATTTTTGAAATATCAAGTACTCCATTACATAGAAAATCCTTGTCCTCTAAATTTTTAGGAAATCTTGAAGATAAAAGATTTGATGATAAAATTCAGGATGTCTTCTTTAGGTCTGAAAGTGAAAAATAATTAACTGAAATTGTCTTAGACCTACATAGGAGAGGTTTTGATACCTCAGCCTTAGTAACACAGAAAGATAAAGAATATTTTTGGGAAGCAGTCACTTCTGAGTTGCTGTGAGAAAGAGTCTTTAGATAGGTTGAAGGAACTTGAACCTTTTGAAATATTGTCAAGAATTAAAACTGATTTTCCTCTTCCTGATTGGAGTTAAATTGTTAGTGGGAAACAAATACCAAACAATCCTCCTCCTAATAGTTCCTATTCCTCCATTGTTGTTATCCCTAAAAATACTACAATCCCATTCACCATGGCTGGAAATTTACCTCCTCCAACTGCTGCACCTGCTAGATATGCCCCTCTTGTTCTTCCAGCTATTCTACATGCCCTTCCTAGCAAATACTCTATTAGAATCAAAATTTGGGGAAGTGATGAAGAGATTACAACTAAATAACATGTAGACCAATTTAATGATTTTATAGACAGGGAGGAGGTTGACCATGCAGATGTCAAGTTGAGATTGTTTTCTCAGAGTTTTACTAGTGAAGTTAGGAAATGGTTCAAAGCGCTTACTCCTGGAAGCATTCATAATTGGAATGAAATTGAAGATAGATTTTTGAGGAAGTGGGGAAATAGACCCAATCCTATACAAGCCCTCACTAAGTACGATAGTTTGAGAAGAGGTGCTGATTAAACTGTCCAAAAATTTTCAAAAAGATTTAACAAAGTTTATGACTCTATTCCTGCCCATTTAAAACCTCCACAAGCCTTACCTCAGATGAGATATGCTGAAGCTTTTGATTACGAATTTTCTATAATACTGAGAGAGAGAATCCCCTTCACTTTCTGAAATGCAGAATGATGCAGTGAAGGTAGAGGTTAATATGATAGCAACAAAAAATTCCAAGATGGGTAAGACTAATTTGAAAGAAGAAGATAAGCCTTCCACCTGTGATGGAAAATTTGATTCAATGATGAAGAAAATGGAAAAATTAATGGATGGGCTTTCCCTTGGGAATACCTCTGCTCCCCCTCCACAAAATGAGCCTCAGTTTAGAAATCCTCAATTCATAAGACCTCAAAACTAGCAAAGGCCAAGAGAAAACAAAAATCAGCAGCCTAACCCTCCATTGAGACCTCATTTTTAGCAGAACTTAGTTGATGAAGATGATGAACCTGAAAGTCCAGAAGTGTCCATTCATTGTCTAGATGAAGACATGTTTGGAATTTTCTTGACTAAGGAGGAACGTGATGAGTCATACCATGAAATGAATAAGGGAGAGGAACCATCTGATTATTTTAAAGGGTATCAACATGAAAATTTTGAGATGTAGAAACAATACAATCTCAGAAATAGAAATGTGCCAATGATTGCAAACAGAACACAACCTAAGAAAGATATCCCCAAAGCTGCTGAAGGTAGTAAATATACCCCCAAAGCTACTAAAGGTAATCAAGATACAACACCTCCTCCTCCTATCAAAGAAACTGAAAAATTTGTTGTTGTTTTCTGTTTGGAGAGTGAAATTTCTAAGATCATTTTATCACCCAAAAATTCTCTAAAAAAACATCATTGTGTTATGTTTGTTTTTGGTTATGTTTCAAATTAGGTGTAGAAGTCAATTTAGGGTTTGGTTAAGGGTAGGTTAGATTTTTAGGTTTGAACCTTCCTTAGTGTTAAATAAATTCATTTTAAAGGTTTTTCATGTCAAGTCATTCATCATTTCATAATTCATTTCATTTCCCTAATTTTTTTCATCAAAACTGTCCAATTAGCCAAGAAACCTTACTTTCGTAGTGCCACTAGTGTTGGGCCCAGACTAAGGTATGATTTTCACCCATTAAATACTGCAAATCATATTGTAATTTCATGAAAATCCCTCTTCATATTAACGATAAGGAATGAAAATCATGAAAATGGGAACAATTAGACTAATTATAGAAAGGATGATTTATAATAAAGAATTGACTCTTTTTTTTCTTTACCTACAGGAAACTAGGAATTCCTAAACCAAGAGCGAAAGAAATCCAATCGACGGACGCAAGCACAAAGCAGTCCAAATGGCCAATAGAAGGCAAATGAGAAGATTGAGTCTAAGAACTCAAACGATAGCCACGCGTAGCGGGCTGTCATTTGAGATACATTCTCGAAATCCTGAATATCACATTTAAAAGGGAAAAGAACAGAATGAGAAAAAAATCCAATAATAGAAAAATCCAGAACAGTTGGCTAATTACATTTTGTAGTATTCTTGGATGTAACAGATCATTTTTTAGTAACTATCTTCTGAAGTTTCCTCAGTGTTGAGGCTTCTTTAGAACTGGGACAGACCTCCAGGAACTCTATGCACGTTGTCATGTTCTGAGAAGTTATAGAATCGATATCTGTAAACTTGGTGCAGTTATGATACATATTTACATTTGATATAATTACATCTCTCCTTCTTTAATGAATCATTGGCAATTGCATTCTTAGAATGAGACAAGTGTAATCCCATTTCTGATAATGCTTTATTGATACTGGTTTGTTTGTTGTCGTGATAGTTAATTTCTAAGCCATAGGAAGATTGATTTCAGCATTCTGCATCTACATGCATTGCGTGGCATAATCAAGAAATTAATCAATTGACCAGTGTTGTTTAATTAAGTCTTAGAGAGAATTCCATTGCAAAATTACTAATGATAGTTGTATGAGTTATTTGACCCATTTTTGGTTATATTGTTGTTCATTACTTCCAGCTTAGTTATCTCACTATTTCATTATTTCACAGCCATTCATATTTCTTAGTTATATTATTGTTTCATTATTGCATAGCTAGTTACCATTCTAGTTATATTGCTGCCATATAGCTGCTTCATTACTGCTTAGATCGCTAGGTCATTGATTCAATTCAATTCCATGTCTGAAACAATTTAGTTAGACTACTGTTCCGCTTAAATTCATTATTTTAATTTCAATTCTTGCTTGATTTATCTAGACCTTTGTCAAGTTTAATAGAACTGTTTTTTTACTCCAATAGAAAAGATCAATTCCCCTTACTCAGCTTTAGGCTGAAAGATCCATCTAAGACACCTTCTCTAGGATCTGCAAGCTTCCAAAGTTAGTAATTCCTTCTGAACATTGACAAAGAGCACCCGTAGACCAGTTAACTCACATATACTGTGCTGACACTCTTGAAATAAAAAGACTTACCCTGGGTTGATAATTAAATGAAGGTACAATAGGTTTGTCACAAAAATTCACCTCTATCCGACCCAACATTTTGGCGTCATTGCCGGGGAGAGTGTTGAGAGTTATCTCCTTTAATTCATTCCTTTTTCATTGCTATGAGGAATTGGGTATTGAAAGTGAAAGGTAAAGACCTGCATAATGGTAAGCAACATGCTTGCCCTTTAGCCCGCCTGCTAGAAATATGTATAGGAACCATAGGATAGGTGCTCTTGTTTTATGCCTAAGAAAAATATAGAAACAACTCAAAACGAGTCACGACCACAACCCAAAGGACCGATGATCCTTGGGAGGACAACATACATAGAGGAAATCATTAAGAAAGCTGAATCTCAGACATCTATAGGATCGAAAACTACTTCTATCAAAAATCCTAACATACCCCCTTGGGAAGCAGCCTCACCATTTGTAGCCTATGTCGAGATTCACAGCAAGACATAAGGGTATGAGAAAATCCTACAATATTTCCATTCATCAAAACATTGACCTTTCAAAAGAGGGAGGCTATTGCAATTTGTAATAAGGCAGGGGAGAAACTAGTGGAGAAATTCACATAGAGATACCTAAATCTCTTGAAGAAGTAATCGAAACAAAACCCCTTAGAATCCCAGATCAGAGAAGTGTTGTACAATCTCCACTGCATTCACCTTCTGAGCCTATTAAAATCTACCCTCTAGATCAAGAAATTCCTGAAGATTTCTGGCACCTCTTTGATCAAATGGAAAATAAACAAAATCAAAATCAGAGGCAGACATCAACATTGGAGTACCCCATCATTGATCATGTTGCCAATGCCCCTATGAAATCCATTCCCTTGCATAACATCCCCACCTTTCATGGATTAACTACGGAAGATCCTGATTCATTCTTATTTGAATTTGATGTCTTATGCAGAGGATATGATTACACCACCGATCCCCAGAAATTAAAATTATTTCCCTTCGCCTTGAAAGGGACGGCTCTCTGCTGGTTCATGGGGTTAGGAGGGGGAACTATAAAAAACTGGGACCAAATGAAGAATTCCTTTCTTAACAAATACCAAAACTATTTCCAAACATGAGACCTAAAAAATGAAATCTTTAACATGACTGCAAAAGACAATGAAACACTAGAAGAATACGTAGAAAGATTTCAATACAATTTACAAAGATCCCCATATACTACGTTGTCCAAGGACATTTTGAATGCCACAATACTTAAGGGGATGAAGGAGTAATGGGTTGAATTACTTAACATAATGGGAAAAGGAGATATTTATTAGGAAGAATATGATGAGATCATCTCCTTATGTATTAGATGCTCCCGGGGTAGCTCACGTAAAAAACCTATTGGGCGCGATCTTAAGCAGACCAGTAGCAATGTAACCAGGGCAGAATTTGGAAATCTCTTAGAAAAATTCAAAACCGAAATCTTGGGAACTTTTACCACACAAATTGATGTTCTACAAGCCAAACAAAAACAAGCAATAGCTGAACAGAATCTGGCCATCTTCTGCCCAAAATGTCAGAAGAATCACAACCAAAGGGAGTGTCCTTTAGACATGGTCCAGATATGTGCTATCCGTGGTAAGGATCATACTACGGACTAGTGTCCTTCACTCCCTGGGCTGAAAGCCATCTACAAAGAAGAAGAAGAAGAAACATAACCAGTCTATTTAATGAATCAGCGTTGGAAATGGCAAGCACGACCTGGCATACCGCAAGACCTACGTCAATAATTTCCAATGCCCCAGTACAACTAGAAAAACCCTAAAAAAACTTGGCAGACTCAAAATCCCTTCCCAAATTGGCCAAACCAAACCTTCCCTATCCCACCCTGGTCTACGCAAAATCCATTAGGAAGTAACTGGAAAAACTTCCCTAGTTCTCCCCCTTATTGGCAGAATATCCCTTGTCAAAACTAATGGCCAAACCCCCCTACACAAAACAAAAATTGGAACTGGCAACAACCTACAGGGATGGGAAATTTACCAACAGGAGCAGGAACCCAAAAATTACTAGCCCCCTACCCCATTCAACATAACCAACAACCTATCATACGACCTCAATGACCAGCCCAACCCAATCCCAATCCCAATAATAGACCAATTCAATTAATTCAAATCATAGATAATCAAACACCCAAAAACGAACAAAAACAATGTAACAAATTGAAGTTGAGCTTGGGACATACCATATTGCCCATAGAGGCCCCAACCCCGTCTCAGTCCCAAATTGAAACATCCACAGGGCCTAGCACAACAAAGATAACAAAATTAGGAAAATATGAGGAAATAATGGAACAAAAAAGACCTGAAGATCATAAAATAGCTCCACCACCATTTCCTGAGAGATTAAACTTACCCAAACCTATAATCGACTCATATTTTGACATCCTGAGGGAATTAAGAAATATTTGTGTCAAAATTCCTCTTCTGCGGGCCATCCAGGACATTCCCATATATTCAAAAACAATCAAGGAGTTATGTGGAAAGAAACAAATTAGGAAAACAATGGCTGCACCTACCGTTCATGTAGTAGGAACTCTGTCTGACTTATTGTTAGGAAAATAATCACCTGTGAAATATGAAGACCCAGGAAACCCCATTGTAATCGTACAAATTTCTGGACATTCATTTCCAAACACATTGGTTGACCTAGAGGCAGCCATCAACATCCTAACTACAGAGGCTTGTGAAAAAATAAGCATATCAACCCTTGAACCTATAGCCACACTCCTAGAATTGTCTGACAGATCTATTATTAGACCAGAAGGTATAGTGCAAGACATTCTGGTTTCAGTAGAATCATGGGAATACCATGCTGATTTTCTAGTTATTAATCCAAAAAATAGGATGGAAGGGCACCCATTGATTCTTGGGCAGCCTTGGCTGGTCACGATGGATGCTTATATAGGTTGCCAAATAGGCAGCATGCCTATCACTCGAGGCAATTCTGTAAAGAATATTGTAATCTATCCGCCTGCCAAACCAAGGCTGCCCACGATAAAAATTCACAAACACCCAGATAAATATTGGGAGAAAAATATCCATCCACCCCTAAAACTACTAGAGGCTTTCAAATTTAAAGATCAAACGGAAGATGATTTGATCAGTAACATTATAAATCAGCCTCCCAAAACTGAAAATTTGAAATTCCAAATGTTGAAATCAATTCTTGAGCATGAAGGACAACAAAATCCTGTAACAGAATTTGAGACCCAATATAATCCCACAACCACTTTTTGTAATAGCATACCTATTGAAATCGAACCCGGTAAGATTTTGAATATTAACAGTAGCCTGGATGACAACCAAAGGAAGAGACCTGTATAAATCCTTAAGAAGCACCAGGGTGCATTTGTGTGGGATTACCAAGACATGAAGGGCTTGGACCCACAAATGTGCACGCATCATATCTATACTGACAGAGAGACTCATCCTGTTAGACAACCGCAACAAATACTGAATCCCTATTTAAAAGAAATTATAAAAGAAGAACTCCAAAAGCTCTTAGATGTAAATTTTATTTATCCTATTTCAGACAGCAAATGGGTCTCCCCTTTGGTGGTTGTCCCTAAAAAATATGGGAAGTGGAGGATCTACGTAGATTATAGAGAATTAAATAAGTCAACTTAGAAAGATCATTTCCCCCTCCCCTTTATTGACCAAGTCCTTGACACATTAGCTGGGAAACATTTTTTTCTCTTTCCTTGACGGATTCAGTGAATACAATCATATACAAATAGCCCCTGAAGACCAAGATAAGACAACCTTTACTTGCCCATGGGGCACTTTCTCTTATAGAGTGTTACCATTTGGGTTATGTAATGCTGCAGCAACATTTCAAAGAGCCATAATTAGCATCTTTTCTGATTTAATAAATGAAGGACTTGAAATTTATATGGATGATTTTGCACCCTACGGGGAAGATTTTGACCAAGTTCTAGAAGAATTAGACAAGGTATTGGAATGATGTATTGCTACTATATTGTGTCTAAGCAATGAAAAATTCCACATGATGATGACTGAAGGGGTAATCCTAGGCCACTACATTTCTACAGCAGGAATACAGGTAGACCCGACTAAAATAAGGGTAATCCTTCTGTTGGCCACACCTTGTACACAAACAGAGGTACATAGTTTCCTGGGGTATCCAGGATATTATCATAGATTTATGAAAAAATTCTCACAGACAGCTGCACCTCTGTATGCTTTAACTGAAAATGTTGAATTTCAATGGACTGAAAAATGTGACATCGCTTTTACAGAATTAAAAAAGTTTGTCTCCACAACACCAATTTTGCAAGGTCCTGACTAGAGACTCCCCTTTCATATCTCTTCTGATGCATCTGATGCAGCAATAGGAGAAGTCTTCAGCCAAGAAGAAGACCGAAAACCATATGCTATTTACTATATTAGCAAAAATCTTACTCCCGTCGAGCTAAACTACACAGTAACCAGGAAAGAGTTCCTTGCTGTAATTTATGCCATCAATAAATTCAGACACTATATAACAGGATATCAAGTATTCTTGTACACTCACCACTCTGATATCAGATATTTAGCGAATAAACCGATCACGAATGGAAGAATAACTCACTGGCTACTATTATTATAGGAATTTTACATAACAATCAGAGACCGTCCAGGGAAGGAGAACATAGTCATAGAGTTTTTGTCGAGAGTCCCCAAAACAGATGACACATTAACAGTTGACGATCAATTTCCTGACGAGCACATGTTTGCGGTAGCATTCAAAACCCCGTGGTACACATATGTGGCAAATTATCTGGCAGTTGGGAAGCTACCGAAACATTTGACGACAAAAGAATGGAAGTTAATTGTACAGCGCAGTTCACGATTCTCCTGGATTGAAGGATACTTATTTCATACAGGGGATGATATGAATATACACCAATGCATAAGGGGAGATGAAATTCATGACATCTTATGTACCTGTCACGATGAACCCTGCGGTGGTCACTACGTAGACTGACGGACGGGGCATAAAACACTGCAATTAGGCTATTTTTGGCCTAAAATTTTTGAATATGAAAAGAAGTACGTTCAGTCATGCGACATCTACCAAAGGATGGGCCATCCAGGCCAAGCTGATGAAATTCCGCTGCAACCGCAATTGGTGGTAGAACCATTTGAACGATGGGCGTTGGACTTCGTTGGGCCATTTAATCTGCCATCAAACCAGAAATCCCACATATTAGTGGCCACAGATTATGTTACCAAATGGGTGGAAGTAGTAGCTTTGCCAAGAGCCACGGAAGAATTAGTAATTAAGTTTATCTTCGAACTATTTGTATGATATGACCTACCAAGGGATGTGATAACCCACGGGGGGGATCAATTCACAGGAAATAAGATCATATCTACCTTAAAATATCACCATGTCATTCACATAATTACGTCTCCTTACCACTATTGAGGTATAAAAGGTGTCTTTTTAACTCCTATTTATCCAACATTAATTATCAATCCAGGCACGACTTTTTATCTCAAGAGTGTACTTAGTCTGAGGCGGAAATTTAATCTAAGAGTAATGCTCTCTAATTTGCAGTAAAGTGTTTCAAATACAAGAGTAAACAGATGCTTGAAAATGAAATCTAATTGCAATGATATGAAACTTAAAGCTCTAAAATCCAATCACTCACTCGACAATCATCAATCAAGGATGTGGTAGTAATAACTCTTTCCTTTTTCAACTGCTGTAAATGAAATCAATCATAAACAATATCTCCAATCTGATGACTTAGACAGTAATAGACAATGTCCTTTACAGTTGATGATCTTACACTCCACAATAAACAACTAATTGGAAATGATACAATAATGCTGCTAATGGAAATAGAATAAACACGATCTGTGCAATAACATTCTAAGGCAAACCAAATACTTACAGGAAAGGAATAAACAGTAAAGCTATTTATCATAAATGAACAGCATATCTATTTCATGGAAATGAATAGCAAACTATTTAATGGAAATGAACAACAGATCTATCTAATGGAAATGAACAACAAAATATAAACAGCGAAGATTTATATCTGAAAAGCATAACAATAAAAGTTATAGAGGAATAAGTAATCTTGTTATGTTGAAAAGGAATAACAGCGCCATTCACTCACAATTGATGCAACAAACATATTTCATAAAACATAGAAATAGTAAGCTATACAACATGGAAACTGTGAAGCAATGTGATTTAAAAGAAATAAGAACTAAAGAAAACCATCACACGACTGGAATCGAAAAGTAATGGTATAGATAGCAGGTGGATCCACTAGGGCTGGGCCCTTCACCGCTAGTGGAGCACCGCCAAACTACTCCAGTATCAATTAATGGAACGACAACCGGATTATGTATTAATCATATGTAACAGAGTTTACAAGAAATCGCACTCTGTTTCAACCAACGAGAGTCGATGAACAATTGTGAAAATACAACAGGAAGTCTGAATAATTATCATACATTATACATTACATCTTTCGATTTCTACAAGCGTTGTCCTTTTATAATAGCCAACGGATGAAACAAGAAATACAGATAAGCTTTGAGCAGTGATTCCCTCTATCTTCTAACTTTAGTCATCATTTTGTCTTTTTGCGCTGATGCCATGTTGTTCCTTTCCTTCCTTTTACTGTGCGCTCTGATATCGACCTTCTTGTCTAGATACGGTCTTTTGTTGAAGGAACAACAGTTATTTCTGCTTTGTCCTTTTCTCCCGAATGGTGGCTTCCCACTTCATCTATTTTCTACATATAAGAAAAGACAAAATTTGCAACAATCACTAATCTCCTTAATTCTATTATAATTCTTTAATATATTACCATTCTAGAATATAAAGGAGTTATGATTAAAGGAAAAATATAAAGAAATACATGGCAAATTCATACCTTTTCCAATGCTCAACACACCCCCCTGCTTACCCTTTTTCATGTCCTCATGAAAACCATAGTTTACATGTAAAGCAGTTAGAGAATAGGCTGGAGAGGTTTTTTCATTAAGTGGTCTAAAACCATGATTTGCAGCTAAAAATTCAAAAATATGCCCTGTCTGCCCTTCAAGTAATTCATATTTGTCCCTATAGTATTCTGCAAGATATCGAATTATAGGGCTTCGAAATCTACAACCTAACCAATACGGGCCTTCCCTCAAGATGAGGTTACTATAGATAACCAGGTGATTGGCAGCTAACTCAAAATTTTTATAATTGAATGGCTCTCTGTCTTGAATATTCCGATTGAAAATCTTCCATCGGAGTTTAGCTACTACTACAGCCTGGTCTCTAATGGAAAGAAAATATTCTACCCCATCCAGGACGATTGCTTTGTGGATGGGTCCCAAGGTCTGGATCACACCCTCCTTTTTCATTAAGCTTTTTTGCCTAGCCCATAATTGTAATCGGTGTCTCGGTTCACCCCTAACCCAAAGTTCTAACCCATTTTCTTGTCTCTGAAAAGTGATATAGGCCTTGAGCCATTTTAACTGGTTAACAACAAATAAAATGAATGCTTGATATTGGACATCACCCAAAAAAGGACTGGGATTTGTCTCCATTTCCTCTGCTAATATAAAATTGTGCAAATAAAATTCACAGAGTAAGCGTTGAACTTTTACTCCATAGAGTTTGCAGTAGTTTATAAAGTCATCTACAGTTTCTAATTCTATAGGTTTTCCTACATTAAAAGCTTTAATTTTTAACTGCAAATATCTTTCTAACAAAAACAAAGCATAATTTTTGGCAGGGGACCTACATGCTAGAACATCTGTATATAGAGAACATAGAGTATCCATTTGATTCATAACTGTTTGTAGTCTATTCCTTACCTCTTCAACTTTTTCTTCTGCCTTCTAACATTTATCGAAGGCTTCTGCCTCTGATGCATTGATATCTTTCAATTTCTGTTGTAAATCTTGGTATTTGTTCCTAGGAACAATTTCTTCTTCAAGATTTTCTCTAGCCCGCTGAGCCTATGCCAGATCCTCTCGGAGTTTTTCTATACCAGGGTCTTTATTTATCAAAAAAAAATTGGGTCAAAGATCTACCTGGGTTTTACTATTGCAATGTCGAGTGCCTATAGTCCGTGTCTCTTTGTTGGCCATATTGCTAGAAGACAGTGCCTCGGTCTGAACATCTTTATTACAAACTTGCACATTTTCAGTTTGGGCAACTGCGTCTATAACAACTGCCTGCTGTTCCTTGCTATCGTGAATGAATATGGGCACAATTTGAGTCTCCATGGACTTTTTATTATGGGGCTCCATTTGGATGGATGCATCCCTTATTTTTTGGGTTCTTTTAGAGATTTTCCCCCTTTTCAGAATCCTTATCTTCTGTCTTAGTTGTTTTACTAATTTTAGTAGCTTTCTTTGTTCCTTCCACAACTGATTAATTTCATTTGTTTTCTTCTTCTTTTTCTTCGGAGGAACAACTGTTTCCTTTTCTAGACTTGCCTTCTCAGTTTGGTTTTGTTCTTCAGGGACTATGCCCTTGTCCTGGCTTGTTTCGACATTTTCTGTTTGGAACACTTCTTTAGTGTTCATGTTACCCTGACTAGGTTCCTCAGGGGAGGAAACCCTAGTACGATCTGCTAATTTCTGAGGGGCTTCTGCTTCTGACTCTTCCTTGTCATGCATTTCCTTAGATGTATCCTTGCTATGGATAGAATGTTCCTATGATTGTTCTACCTTAATATTGAGGTTGAGAAGACTTTGGGGTTGCATATACTCACACATATTGATCAAAATTTTAGGCCAATTCATCCTCCTGTAATGGACTCTGTGGTTGACTTGTGTTGGAGGTTACTGAAGGTTTCGCTTCCTCTCTTTATTCTTCACTAGCTCGGTTAGTTTCTTCCTCTTCCTGATTTTCTCCTCCTTCCAGTTGCGGGGATTGCTCATATCCAGAACTCGGTAATTCTAAGGGTTGGCTGCTGCTACTCTGGAGGTTTCCAAACATTCCCCTGATTCTTCTTAATCTGGAGGAATGTCTGTGTTTTAAAGGTCTGTTCACTTTGCTGGTGATTCTTTTTCATTTTGGGGTAGGTAAGGCTATTCCCCCGTCTATCGAAAATAACAATTCTTGCCAACTAGTCTACTGTTGAGAAAGACTGTAACTAACTATTAATCGAATTAAACAATGGTGGCTTACTACCATCCTTGTATGATGGGATTTCCTTATGCTCCAAGCAGCGTCATGCAATAAAAAATTTAAATATGCAGGAAAATTCACAGCGCATTTATGTTTTAGTACTGCTAATAATTTGAAGCGGCGTGGTCTTACCACATCCTTTCTTTCATCGCATGTAATGTAGCTTTCCACTACTCTAGCCAGTTTTTCCCATGGTTTCCCAGAGTTGTTGGCAAGACCCCTTTTCCTTTGACGGTCAGGGTTTGTCCTTCGTCCTGAAATATGTTCATGGCCTCTTGAAGTCTCAATTTCTTATGGGTCCATACGGGTCCAACTTCTGGTAGACCGAATACCTTAGCAATTACTGCATCTGTCACTGTTATTTTCCTTCCTCTTATTGTGGAATGGTCCTCCTGCAAGTTCTACAAAAATTCAATGGCCATATTTTCGTGGGGTTGCTGCAGTCATGTAAGGTAGGTAATCCACCCTGCTCTCTCCAAAATTTCTCGTGGAGCATCGAAAATTGTGAGTACTTGAGGTTCACTACATACTTCTCACCATCCCATTTTTTCTAGGCCCTGAACACGTTTAATGTTTCAAAATACTACATAGAAATGGAAATGGAACAACACCTCGTGCATATTGGAAAATACCGTTAAAACTTGCTATTTCCAAGATCTGATGAAAATAGGGAATTAAACCGTATGTAGGAATATTTTGGAAGTCACCTGTGCCCCCCTGAAATATGATAGATTGGCCTCGAACATCAAATGGAGGAGTAGCGTACTGGACAAAAATCGTACATATTCATGACATGATCAAAAATCATCTAAATACTGAAATCGAGGCATATTATGAAATCATGAATAGATATAGAAGTGCTATGTAATGATTCAGAAATAGGGAAAAGGACAAGTGAAATAAATAAAAGTGCTTATGCGGTCATTACCCACTTAAACCATTATGACTAATTTATAAAGAATATTTCATGTATAAGAGGTTCAAAAAAGGGGTTTAGGAGCATAATCTTATTTGAAATTAAGATAAAGATATAATAAAAGGGTTTATAATTGCTATTGATTTGTCAAAAATATGACTTCAATACCATCAACAGAGCTCTATTGCCCACATGTGTCTATAACCTTGAAAAAGTTTCTTTTTCACCCTTGGAACCATAATCTTTTATATGTGCCTAGGAAAGTGCTTTGTGATGTCATGATGGAGGCCATTGTGCTGGCTTGGGAACCAAATGAATCACAATGCCATTCACCAGGAAGGAGTGAAAGGTGGGCAGGTCGGCTCATGATGAGACCTCCTATTCGAAGGACTTTTTATTTTTCTGAGTTGCCCATTAGATCATATCCTTGGTGTGGTGGCCATAATGTGAATGCCACTTCACTGCTTCCTTATGATCATGGTAGGATGTCTCTTGATGAGACCCCCTATCCTCCATCTGACATATCATATAATTGTTAGTAATCATATAGATATATTTTCTTTTCTTTTATTTTTCTTTTATATATAGCACTTGCCTATTTATTTACAAAGGATGACTCAACACTCCTTAAGAGTAGGGATGGTGGAAGAAGTTTGAACATCTCAGTAGAAGAACATATTCCCTTATTCTTATTCAATAATAAAATTCAAAGAGAATTATGAGGATTAGGGAAGAACCAACATGATGAAAATAATAAATCAAATTAGTTTTAGTGAAAATAAAGACAACAAAGTGATATAGATAGTTGTGTCCTTTCTTTTTTCCCTTTCAATACACAAAAATTTCTTTAAAGATTACAATTTCTCCTTGATATGCTGATTCCAGTAACCTCTAATTTTTGTGTTCTTGCATAAATTTGTATTTTTGCCTTAAAAGGATCATGAAGAATTCACAAAAATTCTCAAAATGTTGTTCTAAAAACAAGAAAAATGCACTCAAAAAATGTTTTTCCTTAGACGAAACAACTACTATTCCTTGAGAGGAACAACAACAAAAAACATCTGCACGCAAAGCTGTGGTTCCTTTAAGTGGAACAACAAAATGATAAAAACACACAAGTTGTTGTTCCTTTAAGAGGAACAACAACTGTTCCTTAAGTGGAACAACAGATAAAATACTCCAAATTGAAACTGTTGTTCCTTAGAAGGAACAACAGAAAGTAAAAAATAATGGCAAAGGGGTTGTTCCTTTTAAAGGGAAAAACAAAGACAATTGGCAAAAAATTTGTTCCTTTTAAAAGGAACAACAAAAACAATCGGTGGAAATGTTGTTCCTTTTAAAGAGGAACAACAAAAACAATCGGCGGAAATGTTGTTTCATTTAATGAGGAACAACAAAAAAAATCGGCGGAAATGTTGTTCCTTTTAAAGAGGAACAACAAAAACAATCGGCAGAAATGTTGTTCCTTTTAGAGAGGAACAGAAAAAAAATGAACACGCAGATGTGTTGTTCCTTAAGAGGAACGACTGCTGTTCCTTAAGAGGAAAAACATGAAAAATAAAGGCACACAATATTGATGTTCCATTTAAGAGGAACGCCTGCTGTTCCTTAAGAGGAATAGCATGAAAAATAAAAGTACATGAGATTGATATTACTTTTAAGAGGAACGATTTCCATTCTTTAAGAGGAACAACAGTTGTTCCTTAAGAGGAACAGCATGAAAAATAAAATCTGTACAAAAAACAATTCATACATGCAAAATTAAAAGAAAAGCTTATGTACAAATTGCTGAAATAAAATAATTATTCAGTGAATGAATGCTGAGGAGGAGTTATCTTCCTCAGAAAGAATTTACATAGTAGAATCTCCCCGTAATTGTTGGTAAAAGGATTCTTGATTAAGTGGTTTGTGGTAAAGTCGTACTCGATGACCATTTTCTTTGAAAGAATGTCCAGATCTATTAATGGTAGTTAACATAATGGTGCCATATTCATGCACTTTCTGTATCTCATAAGGTCCAAGCCATCGTGTGTGGAGTTTCCAGGGAAATCCTGAAGCCTAGAGTCATATAAGAGTGCCAAATCTCCTTCATGGAATATTTTCTTTTTAATGAGGGCATCGCGCCATTTTTCTCTTTGTTGTTGAATTAATGTAGTGTGCTGGAGGGCAGAGAGCCTAATTTCATCTAACTCATTGATTTGTTGTAATCTACTGATCTGGGCCTCATTTAAATTCAAACCCACCTCCTCGGTTATTCTTAATGTTTGAATTTCAAATTGTATTGGAAAGATGGGTTCTTTTCCAAATACTAATTGATATGGTGAATACCCAGTGGTATTTCTCCATGTTTTTCGGTATTCCCATAAGGCTTCCGACAATCTTAAAGCCCAGTCACGTATGTGTGATGCAACTATTTTTGTAAGTATTACTTCTATCACCTTATTCGTGATCTGTACTTGGCCATTTTCCTGTGGGTGGTATGGGGTTGTAATTTTGTGCTGAATGTGGTAATTTTTTAATGTTGCAGTGATTTTATTACCTACAAATTGCAGTCCTCCATCGGTAATTATGTCCCTTGGGAGGCCATATCGCATAAATATTTGCAAAAGCAACTATATTACAAAGTCCTCTGTAGCTCTTGGAAGTGCCTCCGCTTCGACCCATTTAGTAACATACTCTGTTGCAACTAGTATGTATGTTTTCTGATTTGATGGTGGATTAATAGGACCAAAAAAATTGAGCACCCAACACTCAAATGGCTCGATTACTAACTATGGATTCAAAGGCATTTCATCGGACTATCCAGGGCGTCCTACCCTTTGGCAACTATCACAGGCTTGTACAAAATTTTTAGCATCTTTAAAAATTGTAGGCCAGTAATAGCCTGTTTGTAAAACCTTGAGACCAGTCCTGCAATCTGCAAAATGTCCGCCACATGGCCCATCGTGGCATGCTTTCAGGATGTCAAATATTTCGTCTTCTCGGCCACATCTCCTCATGTGCATATATGCTCCTGTATGAAATAGGTAGCCCCCAATCCACAAGAATCGGGTACTGCACTGTACTATCTGTTTTCGTTCATTGGACGTTAGATGCTTAGGTAATTTACCTACTGCTAAATAATTTTTCTACATCAGCATACCATGGGGTTTTCGCAGTAACAACAAACAAATGTTCATCTGGAAACTGATCTTCGACTGCTGCTGTGTCCATTGGTTTTGGCATTCATGAGAGAAAATCAGCTATAGGATTCTCTTTTCCAGGTCGGTCCTTTATTGTGATGTCAAATTCCTGTAATGGAATCAACCATCTTGTTACTATACCATTTGTAATAGGTTTATTTGATAAAAATTTTATGGCAGAGTGATCTGTATATAAAACAATAGGATACCCAGTTATATAATGTCTACATTTATTTACAGCATGTATTACAGCTAAAAATTATTTCTTAGTCACAATATAGTTTAATTCAGCAAGAGATATATTCATGCTAATATAATAAATTGAATATGGATTTTTATCTTCCTCCTACCCAAGGACTGCTCCAATAGCTGTGTCTGAGGCATCAAATGAAATTTGGAATGGCAAATCCCAATTTGGACCCCTTAACACTGGGGCTATTGATATAAGCTTTTTCAAATCCTCAAAAGCATGGTCGCATTTATCTATCCAAATAAAATCAACATTCCCTGTTAGTGTGTATAGAGGTGCGGCTATTTGATAATAATGCTCTATGAATCTTCTATAATAACCAGAAAATCCTAGAAAGCTATGTACCTCTGTTTGTGTGGTAGGAGTAGGTATTAACAAAATTATCTGAATTTTAGCTGGATCTACCTGTATTCCAGCTGCTGAGATATAATGACCTAAGATGAGTCCCTCGTTCATCATCATGTGACACTTATCATGGTTGAAGCAGAGTCTGGTGTTAATACACCTTTGCATCACCTTTTCCAACGTTTTTAATGCTGGCTCAAAATCGTCTCCACAAGGTGTGAAATCATCCATATATACTTCGATCCCTTCATTTATTAAATCTAAAAAGATGCTGAGAATGGCCCTCTAAAATGTGGTAGGGGAATTGCATAGACCAAAGGGTAAAACTCTATAAGAAAATGTCCCCCAAGGACAGGTAAAAGTAGTCTTATATTGGCCTTCAAGGGCAATCTAAAACTGATTGTATCCACTGAAGCCATCTAAGAAAGAAAAGAATTTATTTCCTACTAATGTATCTAATACCTGATCAATGAAAGGAAGGGGAAAGTGGTCTTTCTGGGTTGCTTTTTTTAGTTCTTTGTAGTCTACACATATACTCCACATTCCATTCTTCTTTGGCACCACTACTAATGGAGAGACCCACTTGTTATCAAATATTGGATAAATAAAGTTTACATCCAAAAAATTTTGTACTTCAGCTTTCACAATATCCTTAAGATGAGGGTTTAATCTTCGTTGGGGTTGGCGAATGGGTCTAGAATATTTTTCTGTATAAATGTGGTGTGTACATAACTGGGGATCAATTCCTTTCATGTCTGGGTAATCCCATGCAAAATCTCCATTATAATTTTTTAGTAATTGGACCAAATTCTCTTCTTGTTCAGCAATCAGATTTTTGTTAATGTTCAGAGTTTTTATTGGGTCAATTTCTATAGTTTTTCTATTGTAAACATAAGTGGTAGGTATTGATTGATCTTGAATTTATTTCAGGGGATTTTATTCTTCTTCATTATCAAATTCTGCCTTGATCATGTGACATTTCAAATGGGATCTGGTTTTTGGTTGGTTAATAAAACTGTTAATGATGTCATCCTCTATTTGGTCTTTAAAGTCGAGGGCATCTTCTATGGTTAATGGTGATCTAATGTTTTCTATGAGGTATGATATAGGATATTTCTTTTTTATTATTATTGTTAGGCTTGGATGGGCTGGAGGGTATAAGGCTAAATTCTTGACATAACTCCCTCTAGTTATAGTCATGCTGCCTTGTCGGCAGCCAATGTAGGCATCAATAATTGCCAGCCAAGGTCTACCTAATATTAAAGGGTGTCCATCTAGCCGGTTTTTAGGGTTAATAATCAGGAAGTCGGCAGGGTATTCCTAGGAGTCTACAGATACCATTACATCATGTAGTGTGCCTTCTAGCTTGACTACCGATCGGTTAGCCAATTCCAATGAGGTTGTTGTTGGATCTAATGATGTAATGCCAAGTTTTTGACAAGTGGTGATTGTTAGGATATTGATTGCATCTCCCAAATCAAATAAGGCATTTGGAAATGATTGTCTATTGATTTTCACCATAACTATAGGATTTCCTGGGTCCTTATATTTTAGAGGTGCTTCTCTTCCTGATAGTAAGTCAGATAGAGTGTAGACTACTTGGACGGTTGGGTTAGTTGTTGCTCTCCTCTTCAGCTTTATTATACATAGTTCTTTGATGGTCTTTTCATAAATGGGAATATCTTGGATATCTTGGAGGAGTGGGATTTTTATACACAAATTTTTTAGTTCTCCCAGAAGATCAAAATCAAGATGTTCTATTGGGCGAGGTATGATTAGTCGTTCTGGGAATGGTGGAGAAGAGGTGGTTTCTTGCTCATGAGTTTGTTGTCTAACCACATTCTCCTTTTGCAATGTTTGTTCTGAAGGTAACATATTTTCAACTTGAACATTTTTGTCTCCCTCTGATTCTATTATTCACCCAGACCTTAGTTGAAGGTCGTTGCACTCCCTTAACTCGGTTTCTAGTTCTGGTGCTTAGATTATTTGAACAGATTGAACCGGTCTATTATTAGGGTTCGAGTTGGGTTGGGCTAGGAGTTGCAGTCTTAAGTTGGTCTGGGGATTTTTTTGTAATGTATATGGTGCTGGTAGTGTAGGTGGAGGGAGAGAAATTGTTCCAGCTAGCTGATTCATATATCTTTGCCAGTTCGATTGCCAGGTCTGACTCTGCGAGGTGGAGGGGGACCATTGTGTTGGATATGTATTATTTTGCCAAAATGGTGGACAGTAAGGAAATTTTGGCCAATTTATTTGATTTGTTTTATTTGGCCATGTTGGTGTAGGAAATGACTACTGTGACCAACTAGAGAAGGGTGGCTGATTTTGCCACATTCCATTATATTGTTGAGCATTATACCGAGGATACTGAAAATAAGAGGATGGATCAATCGGCATACCTGTTTTTCATGGCTGCCATTGACGACGTTGATTGAGTAGGTATACCATTTATGTTTCTTCTTCCTCTTCTTTGTAAATTTATTTCAATCCCAGGAGTGAGGGGCAGCTTTCTGTGGAGTGATCTTTTGTGCAGATGGCATAGAATTGGACTATATCTAGTGGGAACTCTTTATGGGTATGTTTCTTTCTGCATCTAGGGCAGAATATTTCCAAATTTTTTTCTGCTTGTGCTTTATTTTGTTTAGCTTGCATGATATCAAGCTGCGTTGTTAGAGTCCCTAGAATATACGTTTTGAAATCTTCTAGTAGATTGCTAATTTCTGTGCGGGTTATACTTCCACCATAGGTCTTGCTATTCCTTGTGATCATGTCACGTTCTGCTGGTTTTAGTCTTGTACTACCTCTCGAACTCAGAATACATAAATCAATAATGTTAGCAAAATTTTCTTGATATATGTCACCTTTGCCCATGGTGTTTAATGTTTCAACCCATTGTTCCTTCATCCCTTTAATTAATGTAGTTTTTAACACATTATCAGGTAAGGGTAAATATGCATAAGGTGATCTCTGGAGGTTGTATTGAAAGCGTTCTACATATTCCTCTAATGTTTCATTAGGTTTTGTTGTCATCTAAAATATTTCAGCCTTTAATTCCCTGGACCTACAATAATCTTGATACTTCTTTATAAAAGAAACTTTCATCTGATCCTAGTCACTTATAACACCTCCACCTAACCCCATAAACCATCATAGAGTTGCTCCTTTTGATGTGGAGGGGAATAATTTTAGCTTTTTGGGATTGGTGGTATAGTCATACCCCCTGCATAATACATCAAATTCAAACAGAAATGCATCTAGATCTTCCGATGTTAAGCCATGGAATGTAGGAATATGCTGGAGAGGAATGGCCTTCATAGGTTCATTAACTGCAGTGTCCACAATGGGATATTGCAGTGTGGAAGTTTGGGGTGTTTGATGGTTGTGGGAAATTTGATCAAACATGTGCCAATATCCTTCTGGGATTTCTAGGGAATTATTGCTAGGCTGACTAGAAGGAGTAGGGATGACCTTAACAACACTTCCTTAGTCTGGGATAATTAGTGTCCCTTGCTGAACTATTATCCGAGGGGATTTTAGTTCTTCAGGTTCTTTAGTTTTGTTTTGGATGATTTTGACAGCACT
Organism: Pinus albicaulis; assembly: GCA_034641835.2. Lineage (NCBI taxonomy): Eukaryota > Viridiplantae > Streptophyta > Pinopsida > Pinales > Pinaceae > Pinus > Pinus albicaulis. Next base: position 14,750,379 of record CM076577.1, on the reverse strand, counting down.
TCCCTTATCTGGGCTTCTTGGTGTTTGGATTACTTCAGGAGGGGATCTTGGTTTTTCTATTTCCCCTATTTATCCTCCTCCTTCGCGGAGATTACTGGAGTTCCCTTCTTATAAAGAAATTGGGCGAGAATTCCAATTTCTTGAGAATCTTGCTCAGTCTCTTTTGTTTGGCTATGCACCTCAGCAAAAGCTACATATGATGATTCTGTGGCCCGAAGGGAGCTATTAGGTTGTCTAGAAGAAATTTTATAGGGCCTACTAATGACTGAGATTCAGCTTTCTCAATGATATTATCGATGAAGGTTTTTCGCCCAGGGGTTGTTGAGCCCTAAGATGTCCTTCTCTTTCACCAAATTTCACTTCAATTCCTTTGTCCTTTATCAGTTGCAGGCTTAAAAGATCAATAAGATTAATTAAAGTCACTTTAGGAATCCATATAATGACTGACTTGCTATATTTTTGTGGTTTTGTTGTTGTAGCAATTTTTTACTAGACTCAGCTACAGAATGCAGCCATTCTGTAGCCAGTCGCCTATTCCGCAGCTATCTTCATGTTTACACAGGTTACATATGTCACTTAGAGGAAAAATGCATATGGTTGAAATCCAGAATTCATCTACATCATTACTTTTCCTCTACGAAGTCTGACTAAAAATCTCCAAGTGGTTATGCACGTGGAAGAAATCAAGACTAAGAGGTAGACTTCTACCGAGACAAGAACTCTACAGATGTCTTCAGCAAGAGTACGAGGCTTTCAAAATAGTTCTAATTTGATTTTAATTGGGAAAGATAGTTATTCCTATTTCCTCTCAAGGGTATTTCTGTATTTCTTTTATAAGAATGACTCGGGAGACCGAGAGACAGTTAGCTAGATTGATATTTTGTTGTTAGATCTCAAAAGTCCGTAATACTCTATTTCTGAAGTATTTTCCCTTTAATGAAAGACATTCAACTTCATTGCATGATCTAAGGAAATATTGAGCAGATTTGTATGCTAATCCGGTGGTAGAGGGCCCCTACTGCCCGAGAAGCTCTGTGCATATTGTTTAGATAAGTAACTTTAGCTCTGTTTCATTCCTAATTCAAGCAGCTTTTTGAACTCCATGTTTTATGCTAACTTACATCGAATGTTACAGCTAGTATTATAATTATAAATTGTTCCAAAATATCACTAACACTGAATGAGAGATAGTTGTAATATTTTAAGAGATTAGTTTCATTTCAGTTCAGCTGTAATACTCCGGAGATTAATTGCACTCTAGTTAAGTTTTGTTCACTGTATTTCAAGTTTGATTGATTGCATTCTAGTTTAGTTCTGTTTAATGTATTTTAAGTTTATTAGTTAGCTATATTTTAGTTATGTTCCATTAGAATTCAAGGCCTTCATTATTTACAAATCACTCTTGTTATTAATCTCTTCCAACACATCATCATATGGACAGGAATTAGTGATATCAGTTTGAGGCCTTGATTGTTCTGCAATTTCTTATAATTTTACAAATAGCCTTTTTCCCAAAACTATTCCAAAAGATTTCTAACTCTCAAATGAGGCTTAGTAGTGACAATTTGAGTTGTAGAATGGATTAATTTCAGTGTCATAAGTTAATTTAGAGTAGGGTTCCTTACTATGCTACAGATAATCTTTTCCAATTGTGTTCCAACAAATTTCTAACCATGGATGAGATTTTTGTGATATTGTAATTTGTTGTTTATTTAGAAGAACCTCATTGCATTAAGCTTATCCTTTTCTCAAGCTATTCGAACATACTTCTAATGAATTAATTGGACTGAGTTCATGTTATGAGTTTTTTTTTTTGACAAGTTTTTCATTTTCTGTGCTTAGGTGCCATACATAGTTTAGAATAGCCTTTGCTCTGTTTTAGTGTGACTAGTAACTTCTCTTTGTTAAACACTTAGTTCTTTTCCTCTTAGCATAAAAACACTAAACACAACGAAGTAGGGATCAAATACCTAGGCACATATAGTGCAATTAACTTCAACAGTTTACTAGCCCTGGTTGATTTTTTATGACATCAATTTAGGAACACTAAGTTGAGCGGACAGGGGTCACCGGTCCCTTAGGTTTTTCAGGTCTGGGAGGAATTTTGTTTTGATTAGATTTTCTAGTCATTCAAAAAAACTCAAGCATTCATTCCTACCTTAGAGTTCTACGAAATTCTGCTCTGAAGTGGGCAAGTGAACGAGCATGTTCCTCATTCATTACGTAGGTTCTTACCTTCCGTTTTTAATACCCAGTTCTCTTTTAGCAGAGAAAATAAAATATACATCACTCTTTCTAAATAGCTACACTCTCCCCGGAAACGGTGCCAAAATGTTGAGGTATAAAAGGTGTCTTTTTAACTCCTATTTATCCTACATAATTATCAATCTAGGCACAAATTTTTATCTCAAGAGTGTACTCAGTCTGAGGCAGCAATTTAATCTAAGAGTAATGCTCTCCAATTTGCAGTACAATGTTTCAAATATAAGAGTAAACATATGCTTGAAAATCAAAATCTAATTGCAATGATATGAAACTTAAAGCTCTAACATCCAATCACTCACTCGGCAATCATCATTCAAGGATGCAGTAGTAATAACTCTTTCCTTTCTCAACTGATGTAAATGAAATCAAGCATAAACAAGATCTCCAATCTGAGGACTTAGACAGCAATAGCCAATGTTCTTTACAGTTGATGATCTTACTCTCCACAATAAAAAACTAATTGGAAATGATACAACAATGTTGCTAATGGTAATAGAATAAACATGTTCTGTGCAATAACATTCTAAGGCAAACCAAATACTTACAGGAAAGGAATAAACAGTAAAGTTATTTATTAGAAATGAACAACAGATATATTTAATGGAAATGAATAGAAAACTATTTAATGGAAATGAACAGTAGATCTATCTAATGGAAATGAACGGAAAACTCTAAACAACGAAGCTTTATATATGAAAAGCATAAAAATACAAGTTACAGAGGAATAAATAATCTTGTTATGTTGAAAAGGAATAGCAACACAATTCACTCATAATTGATGCAAAAAACCGATTTCATAAAACATATAAACAGTAAGCTATACAACATGGAAACTGTGAAGCAATGCGATTTAAAAGAAATGAGAACTAAAGAAAACCATCACATAACTGGAATAAAAAATTATTGGTACAGTTAGCAAGTGGATCCACTAGGGCCAGGCCCTTAGCCGCAAGTGAAGCACTATCGAACTACTCCAATATCAAATAATGGAATGAAAACCGGATTATGTATTAATCATATGTAACAAAGTTTACCAGAAATCACACTCGGTTTCAACCAATGAGAGTCGATGAACAATTGTGAAAATACAACAGGAAGTCTGAATAATTATCATACATTATACATTACATCTTTTGATTTCTACAAGCGCTATCCTTTTATAACAGCCAACAGACGAAACCAGAAAGACAGATAAGCTTTGAGTAGCGATCCCTTAGGATCAAGAGATATTAAGGGATTCACTCTATCTTCTAACTTTAGTTATCGTTTTGTTTTTTTTCATTGATGTCGCGTTGTTCCTTTCCTTCCTTTGGCTGTGCGCTCCGATCTCGACCTTCTTTTCTGGATATGATATTTCTGCTTTGTCTTTTTCTCCCAAATGGTGGTTTCCCACTTTATCTATTTTCTACATATAAGAAAAGACAAAATTTGAAACAATCACTAATATCCTTAATTCTATTATAATTCTTCAATATATTACCATTCTAGAATATAAAGGATTTATGATTAAAGGAAAAAGATAAAGAAATACATGGAAAATTCATACCTATTCCAATGCTCAACAACCACCCACAGGCAAATGGACAAGTCGAAAGAAATAACAAATTCCTGGAGGAAATCCTTACCAAGACAGTAGCAACACACCGCCAGGACTGGGCCACTAGACTGCCAGAAGCCTTATGGGCTTACCGAACAATTTGGAGAAATACCACTGGATATTCACCATATCAGCTAGTATTTTGGAGAGAACCTATCTTCCCTATTGAGTTCGAAATTAAAACACTAAGAATAGCCAAGGAAGTAGGATTGGACTTAACAGATTCTCAAACTAAAAGACTTCAACAAATAAATGAACTGGATGAAATTCGACTTCTTTCCTTGCAACGCACAATGATCATTCAACAACAACGAGCCAAGTGGCATGACAATCTAATAAAAAAGAAAGTATTCCAAAAAGGAGATTAGGCACTCCTATATGATTCCAGATTCCAAGACTTTCCAGGAAAACTGTAAACAAGATGGCTTGGCCCATATGAGATTCAGGAAGTACATAGCAATGGTACCCTCACTTTGACTACGATAGACGGATCCGGCTCAACATTTTGAGTTAACAGACACAGAGTACACCTCTATCACAAACCTCTCACGAAGCAATCTTTTTTATGAACAAGCACGAGAATATCCCACCATTCAAGTTGTGCCAGAAGGGTGTGAAAACCCTACAAACTCAAGTACATGAGAGGTTTGACAAAATCACTTGTAAATTATGTATATAATTGTATATTTGTCCCATTTATAATCCATTCTTCTACAGGGTTGTGTTGTTTTTAGTTTCTTACTTTGTTGTCCAGTTTATGAACAGCTGGTGTTCAATTTTTGAATAGTAGCAGTTCAATCAAATTGAGCAGCTTTTTGGTTGAGTTTTTATGCTTTTTTGTTCAATTCCAGAATAGTTGTTGTTCAATTTTTGAACAGCAGCAGTTCAATTGAATTGAACAGCTTGTTGTCGAGTCCTTAAGTTTTGTTGTTCAATTCCAGAATAGCTGTTGTTCAATTTTTGAATAGTAGCAGTTCAATTGAATTGAATAGCTTGTTGTCGAGGTCTTAAGATTTTTCATTCAATTCTAGAACAGTTACTATTCAATTTTCAAATAGCACCAGTTCAACCAAATTGAACAACTTTTTGACCATGTTTTTAATTTTTGTTGTTCAATCCCGGAACAGTTACTGTTCAATCCCTGAACGACAGCAGTTCAACATAATTTAACATCTTTTTGCCGTGTTTTTAATTTTTTCTGTTCAAATCCAGAATAGCTACTGTTCAATCCCTGAATGGCAGCAGTTCAACATAATTGAATAGCTTTTTGCCGCCTTTTTAAACTTTGTTGTTCAATCCCAGAAAAACTATTGTTCAATTTTTGAACGATAGCAGTTCAATCAAATTTTAAATAGTTGTTGCTGCGTTGCTTGTGTTGTTCCATTCGGAAATAGATGTTTTTCCATCTTTGAACAAGCTTACTATTCCTTCAACAAAAATACCCATTTTTGAACATTTTTTTTAGCATTTTTTTAGCATTTTTGGGCATTTTTTTGAACACCCTTCAACATTTTAAAGCATTTTTGCCAACCAATATTTAAAGCAGCTACTTTTCAATATCTTAAATAGCCATTCTTTTTATTGAATAACCTTGAGCAGTGAATGGCACTTGAAAGAGAGAAAGAAATTGATAAAATTCCAAATATGATGTCTTCTGATACTATAATTCTTAAATAGAAGCTGATATTATACACACATCAAAATAAGGGCTAAAACCACCCACAATTTGAATATGATATCAAGCGACTTAAGACCCTATAGTGATATGTCTTTTTTCATTATTTGAGTAATCTGACCCTACAACATGAAGAAATGGAAAAAGGCATATTAATAGTATTAGTTTTTCTACTTCTTTCACCATCCCCCACTCTTAAGGAGTCAATAAGCCTTCCTTAGCAATCATGGTGTGACATGAAAATCCCAAAAGAGGATAGGGGGTCTCATCACAAGTCAGCCTACCATGATCATAGGAATTGAACAGGTGACATGCCCACTATGGCCACCACACCAGGGTAATGACCTTCTCATCTATTAGAAGGACAGGATGTCTCATCACGAGCTAACCTGATCACTCTGTTACAACTCTAGTGAATGGCACTGTAATTATCTGGCTACCACACCAGCACAGTGACCTCTGAATGGATCAAACTACTAAAATACAAAATCAAATACTACATTTACATATCGTAAGAGAGGATAGGGGGTCTCATCACGAGCCAACCTACCATGATCATAAGAGTCTAAGAAATTAACATGCCCATTATGGCAACCACACCAGGGTAATGACCTTCTAACTTGAAGGATAGGAGGTCTCATCATGAGCCAGTTTGATCATTTTGCTACAACTCTAGTGAATGGCACCATGATTACCTGGCTACCATACCAGCATGGCGATCTCTCCATCAAAATAATAAAATAACTATTATCACATAAGGATCATGGCTCATTTTTTGGGTTAAAAAACCAACCCTGTCGAGGCTATGAACGCCTTCTAGCAGCAGTGGCCCTGCTTGTGGTATGAAAGAATGCTTCATTAATAACAAAATATTGTTACATACACCTTGTTTTCCATTTTCTTTACTACAAACCTATTACTCGAATTAGTGACAATCATGACTTACCATAAGAATAAATAACGAAGACTTGATTACATATTTAAAATTTAGGAAGGACAACGCCAATCAATACTTGATTAAAATCTTGATTTCGTGACCACATTCTAATCATACAAAGACATCATATCATAATAATGAAAATATTGTTTTCTCTCACGTCTCAGCCTTCTCTGCACAAGATGCAATCATGAAAATTTTTAAATTTGATCATTTGCATGCACATGAAGTAATTACTTAACCGTCAATCCTCCACGCACAAAATAACTAAAGTCTGATGTCCCCATGCTTGCATTCATCACTGGTCGAATCTCTCCAGTACCTGAGGGCGTGGGCACCCTTTTCTAAAGGGGGAGAGGTGTAATTGGCTTTGATTGGATTTAATTTGACAAGCAGATGAAATCCCTACACAAATCCCATCAAACGCATCGGTAAATGTTATAATTAAGGCATGGAGACTCTTTATACAGAACCACGATCTCTTTTTTGGTTACACTCAGCTCCAAGATGAAATAGCAAAGCCAGAAAAAAGACAACCAAGAGAGAAAATTATACCAGCCATGGGCGGAAATACTCTTCGGAATGAACCGTCGAATTTCCCAATTTCAGAGGCAGCAAGTTCCATTCTTCAGCGAGCAGGATGCTGACATATGTGCATAGATTACAAGGACAAAACATAGAAATTGCAATTGAATTCCTGCAAAATTTGTGGGATGGGAAAACCAAAGTAAACGGCTGAACCATACTTGTCACAAAATAAATCATAGTAGTAGTTTCTGGAATACCAGCACAAGGGGAGAGATGGGAAAAAAATCATCTACTCCTCCAAGAAGCAATAGCGCTATACCAGGACCCAGACGAACCATTGGAACGAAGAGCTAGAGGGATTGCTCCCACTTCCTTACACCAACCATGGAAAGAGTTGGTGGTATTCATCCAAATTTTCATAACATGCGAAGGACATTGGGAAGAGGTAAAACCTCGACAGCTTAAACTCTTAGCTGCACTCAAATAGAAAATTTCAATTAATTTGCCTCCCTTTTTAAATGATATATTGCATGATACCGCCACTCGACTAAGAAAAGCTAAGAGGCCCCAATCAGTGGTTAGTCACCAAGGCTTAATAAAGTTAATCGTTATTTATGAGCTAGATAGGCAGCATCTAGCATGGCACAATTTTTTCACCCTAGAAGTGTAGGAACCAAAATTTAACCCAGAAGTGCAGGGACCTGAATTTAACCCCGAGGGTACTGAAATCAAGATTTTTAGGTTAAATCCTCCAAAAAGAAAGAGAATTCGAGCCTCAATGTCAGATTCAAATAGACGAAAACAGGCCAGAACACCCCAGGGAACGCCGAACACCATACATGGAGCAGAATCCTCCGAGGCACCCTTACAAGAATTGTAAGAGGAAATGGCCCTAGTCCTAGGGAAAATGAGGACAAGCTTCGAATTAAGGAACTTGTCAGAAGCAGGGGAGCAAGAATAATTTGCTGATAAAAATTCCTCCCCCAGCAGCTTTGGTCACACTAATATCCTAATTGACCAAGAGGAACTACAAGAGAATGAAGCCCTGTCTCCCATTGATAATTATGATGTATATGGTGAAGGACAGACAGACGAAACATTGGAATCACAGGCTGATTTAGGTGACAATGTCCTCGTGGAACAAAGCTCTCACATAGAGACAGTTCCCTTGTCACCAGGAGGTAGCATTGCTCCTCCCTGTCAAAACCCTCATACTGAGGTCAATTCTGAATAAGCAATTAGAAACACAATTCTAGACCTTAGCCCTGAGCAAGGGAATTCTACTCCCCTGCCACCTGTAAAAACAAGGGAAGGTTCATACATGAGAAAATTTGAGAATTTAAGAAGACCTGTAAAAAAATTGAAGAAGCTGGTAAAACACTTGAAGAAGCAATTGAAAAGAAAAATAAGGGTTAGGAAGTCAAAAGCAGAAACTTCCACTATAGGGACCCAAATAGAATGAGCAATTACTATGGAAATTGGAACAAAAACCATTTTGACAACCACCATCGAAGCCCAAGTACAAACAAAAGCAGCAAACAACATTGAAACATGCACCCAAACTAAGCAGAAAGTTCTAGAGGAAAAAGGGATCCAAACAGAGGAAGTCCCTGCCTATGCTCATTTAATAGAGATAGCTGCTAAGAAAAGAGTACATAATGAGTTAGTTCAATTATGGCATGAATTGACACAGTACAAGAATGAGGTAGTTCCATTATATGAACATCAGGAACTACAAAAGAAATTCACTGGCCTCTCTCTTACAGAAGATGAGACATTTACTCAGCTTAGAAGTGAGCAAGCAAAGGTTAAAGTAGTACAAAGGCAGGTAGAGCAAGCCAAAGAGCAGATCTATGCAATTTTCTCTCTATATGATGATGATTTATCATGTAGCTCACCAAAAACTAACTAGGCCCTATTCCTAATAGAGCAATACCTACTTCTGAAGTTAAAGCTGTAAGAGCAAGAAAATCTACTTCCTTTAAGACTATAGAGGAATTTGTCCAATGCTGTAATGACCAGGATGAGCAAGTTCAACCTTCTTATGCGAGCTCTACATGCACAATTTATTTTTAGAAAATGACACTGACAGCAACCCTGACCCCTTCATAGGAGATGTACAATTACAAGATTTCCTTTCATTTGCCAAAAACCAGACCAAGTGGGCCAAATATTATGGCATATTTCAGAAAAGAGAACATAATATGGAACTATGGGTTAGGGGGGAGCCTATGAAACCCATGCAGTTGATCACCCAACATCATAATTTCATGAGAAGGCCGGGTGTGAAGTCTAGACTGGGTCTGTTGTCGATCCTAGAGACAGCCTTGAGTTGTGAAAGACCAGTGCCTAGGACATCTTATATAGCAAGGAGTAGTATGATATAACAAGGATAATTAATAGAACAAGGCTCTTTTTCTATTTCAGTTTTAACAGGAAAGATCAATGTAGATGGAACCAAAATATTCATAAACTCAGCATAATGAAAGGAACACTGCAGAGGCAAGATGTGAATTCTCAATATAAATGTATCCGAAAATTCAAAGGCAGCTTTCTATAAGGAGGGTTGGAATCCAAATTTTTTTTACAGAGACAAAAATTAGATGGCATTTGCTGTGTATGAAAAATAGAAAGAATACTAACCACTAATGAGATGAAATTTCGTAAACATATCTAAACATGAGATGGGCTTATGGTAATAAGAATCCATACATGTCTATTACTTTTAAAAATAACATCCCATAGCACTTAATATAGAGGAAGCATGGATTAAGTGGAAAATGAAACAGCATATCATGAATAAGCCATATTTAAAGCGCTAGACAAGTTTAGCATAAGTATTGATACTGATAAATTCATACTAGAACCAGTGAGCCACTCACATTCTAGAGCATGATACAATAGAAATGGAAATAGTGAAATGAACATCTAAATTATAACACATAAGGTAGAGTTACAGAATATAAAGCACCAAGACCAGAATCCTCATTAAAGATAAAAATTCTTATCATTGAGACTTGACGGGCTCTTCACATTTGTATTGAAACTTCAACAAAAAGCATACAAAAACTCCTTCATAGAAATTTCTTTTGAAAATATGGAACCTGTTTTTCTCTTTTGTTGCTGCTTATATAGAAGCCTCAGAAACATGAGCGAGAAGATATTTTTGGGACAAATATCTTCCTCGCGTGCTGGTAATCAGTTTGAGGTCTCCATCAAAAATAACCAAAATTCATGATGAGGAATAGGGGCATCTCATCATTTATAGCTAGGCTCGCGGCCATTTTAAACAAAATATTAAACAATAGTTTTGATAGAAAGTAAAATGCAGGAGTGGAATGTGAATTCCACTCAAAATTTAAAAGTAATAAAATAAAGTGAAAATAAAAGGCCACTAGGGTCGAATCATGAATTTGACAATATTCATTGACGAGATGGAGTAGAGGCGGTCGTTGACACAGGTGGTGGAACGCTTGCTGATGAGCTGGCAACCTGGCTGGCATACCGGGTGCATATTTGCTGAATATCTGCTGCAGGTTCAGGCATCGATGTGAATCCTTCCACCTTGATATAGGCTTTGGTGAGCTCGTCGAAACTTGCATCGGTGGGGATCTTGTGCTTTACCAAATGGAGGAGAGTAAATTCTTGGCGGAGTGACGAAACAATGGTCTCAGCTTTTTACTGGGTGGTTTTATCTAAAATTATATCGGTCCGGTCCATTTCTTCCTAGAGACATGCTTCGTACTATGATAATGGTTGTAGCACGGAAGGAGTGGTATCATCCCAGCATGACGGAAGTCCAGCCGCTGTGATCTCGGCCCAAACCATATCAAATCGATCTATATTGGCTGCCACTTTTTGTAAGGCCCTTGCAGCTATAATGCGGATAGACTCTTTGTCAATAATCTTCTGGCATTCGACGACCTCCTTGAACCAACTTTTTATACCATGCTTCTCCACATCATCAGATTTCAGCCCTTTCAAGAAAGAGATATAACTTCTGGCATGCTGGGCTCTGCTGGATATATTGATATTTCCCTCATGAATCTTCCTTCGGAGATAAAGCGCAGACGATTTTATTTCTTTAATGAATTTCAGGAAACCCCACTGCCCTTTCACCACCGCGATGATTTCTGACCAAATTATTTTTTTGGCATCCCTAAGGGTGATATTTTCCTTTAGGTTGCTGTTGAGATCATTGATGGTCTTCTATTGGTTAGTTTTTTCCTTCTTTGCTTGCTCAATTTCCCTCTACATAGTCTCTATCTTTCTGGAATTTTTAGCCAAGGTAGTTTCCAACTAAGTGATTCTTAGCCTTGCGGTGGAAGCCTACTTCTCTAGTGTAGCATTTGTAGCCCTCGTTGTAGTCAGCTTCTCAGACAACGAACTAGTCTCTGGTTGGACTGTAGGTGGTGCACAACTGTGTGTGTCCCAGGTCATATGTAGTTCTGTCATCCTACCCTGAAGAATAGCCATTGCTTCTACCATTTTTTCCTTTTCCTCCTTCTCCTTTTCCAAAGAGTCAGCTAGGTCTTCTTTATCTTTCTCGGCCTGTGTTAATTTAGCTCTCTGCACATGATTGGAAGCCGAAATGCTAATCTTGTGTTTCAAGGATGCCACCTCCTTCTGCAATTGCTCGATGATGTAGCGTTGTGGATTTGATTCTCCAGTTTCTTTTTCTTTAATCGACTCATGGAGAGCAAGTATTTGATTCGTGAGGGCACGAAAATTTTCCTGTTCTTTTCTGAGAGTCTCCCTCACTTGGGCATGCTTAGTCTCCAACTTTCTCAACACAATCATGAGCTGCATTACCTCATCTTTCAACATATCCCCGAACACCTGGAACAGATTAAATTTATCAAGGGCTGGTACCTTATCCATGTCGATCACGTACTTGAGCACTATGTATCTGGTGGTTCTTGCATCTAGGTCAAAAAGGGCCTCGGCCATAGCCAATACTAGGTGTTCTGTGTCCAAATTCATGGAAGCTAAAATCCTGGTATGATACTTCTCCACGTATCCTTCTAACTCGGCCTTGTACTTATCCCGGATAGCTCTGGCTTTCAGGCTCCTTTCAGTTGCGATCTGTGAAGTATCATCTCTAATAGCTTACGTAACTTCGGAGTAGTCAGAGGACGTAACACTATATCGTAGCACCTTGAGCCCAGTTTTTCTCCCGTCAGGTTTGCCATATGGTATGAACGGCTCGAGCAACTGCTCTTCCCCTATTATCTCTGCCTCACTTGTCACTGTTTTCTGCTTTTTGCAAAGGGGGGAACCTGTTCCTGATGGGCCCACTTCTTATTCTTCTTGACCTTTACCAGCTTCTCCTCTTTCCCCTGTGGCAGATGAATCTGCCTCCATCTGCGAAAGCAAAGGCCAAGTTTCAAGATTAGCCCTCCACTCTATAAACGGTCTCGTTTCATGCACATAAGGAGTAGATTTGTTCCTCCTTCTTCTGTTAGAGATGATGCCCCACAGATCATAGGCCCAAGCCTTCCCTTGTCTAAGATCCATGTCTTGCAGCAGCTTCTCAACAATGGGGAGGGCATGTCTTGAATTGACAATAAAAGGGCCAATAGTAATGGGAAGTTTCAGGATGAAACCTTTCTTTACAGGGACGAATTGGAGTTGGTCAGATTTTAGGGTCTACCGAATGTACTCCAGAGCATAAATTCGTCGAGCAGGAAACACAGGCAACTGGTAGGGGGGAACCTCAGCTCCATAGACCTGAATTTAGGTGTAATTGTCATATAGGTACCAATCCCTTGTACTTTGGGCTTTACTAGCTTGTAACCATCTCTTCATCTCAGGAAAAACCCTAGGGGAGGGAGAGTCATGGATGATAGTGTAGGCAATAGGCATGAACTCATTTAGAAATCTGGAATAACCCACCCCATTGGGTAACTGGTGTGTTGCAAAGCTCCAGTTGAAAATTGGTTGGGGTTGTGAATTTACCTTATACACCATCTCTAAACCCAAACCCTCAAACTTATCGACATGCTGATATAGGAAGAGGTAGAAAACCATAGAACAGAAGAAGAAATGACCAATTTCTTAAAGTTATTGGAACTGGGCTTGAATGCTAGAGGCCAGGAAACCTAGGATATTGAGAACTACCCCCGTTTGAGACATTAACCGTAAGAAAGAGACACATGCCCTGGAAATTTCCCCCAAACTTCCTACACCTAGCAGACCTGCAATAAGAGCGAGGATGGGCTGCACTTCTTCTTTGAACAGACTAAAAGAGAAAGGTTCTGCAGAAGGAAGAGACATGGCCTGGTTGTTGGTTATAGAGGAAATAAAGTCTCTTTGCTATTCCCATGGAAATTTAGCAAACTGAGGGGTTAAAGTCATTTCACTAAAAATGGTGTAGCTCGTGCTAGTGGGAAAGCGAAGGGCTTGTCTGATAACGTCAGGAGAAAGAGAAAAAATCATATTCCCTTGAGCAAAGATAAAGGTGCCTCGACGTTTGTCGTAGGAATCTCTGAGACAACAAATAAAATTGACCATAGGATAGACTGGGGGGGGTAATTTGATGGTATAGGCCTGATAAAACCACCCTATATTGATGCCTATTCTCCACATGTCATCTAAAAATCTCAGGTTTGATACTGTTAATGAGAAAAAGGTATTGCATATCACATATTACGGCTTGCAAGTCTAAGAAGGGCTCAAACCTAGGAGGGTTTCTGGTTTCACGGACCTGCGGGGTCTCTGGTTCTGTTTTCTTGGGGGTGCCCTTTCCCATGACTGATAAAAATCGTTTAAGAAGAAAAAGGAAACCAGAAGCGGTATGGAGGATGAAATACCTATGCAGTGGGAAATCTGCTTGGGAAACCAACGCAGGGGTACTGACAATGACTGGGTGGACCTAGCACTAGGCTCCCACTTTAGTTTATACTGTAGTCGGATACGTGAAAATTTTACTGCAATAAAATACGGGGGACCATTATATAGAACTCAGGATGGTTTGGAAAAAGGCGGAATGGTGATTTAAGTGGGGTGAGCGTCGTAAAGACGTTGAAAATGGAACACGCAGCACATATGGATTTTGCATTTAACTTCAGGTGGGTGAGCGCCGCGTGTTGGGTTTAATACTAGTACAGGCCTCGGTTTCAGTTCACCTATGGACTTACCTTACCTTTCTGCCACGTAAGCAACTTTGTTCATGAAATGAATTCTACGTGGAATCATAAAATACACAACATGGAGGCTTTTAAGACCTGCACTTCACTTCGCCATATAACCCTTACCTTGTGTCCACCCCATGACACGTCACCAAAATTCCGCGGGGGTATGGGTTTCTCACCCCTTCCACTCCTTGACCCCCCTGGAATTACACATGCAGAGACTCATCTCCACGTGCATAATATAAAGGCGGGCTGTATTAAAATATTTTCGTTTTAGATATTTTATAGCATACCTTTGCTTATTTACTCCAAGTTCCAAACCTTTACGTCTTCCTCCCTTTTTGGACACGTGCTTAGTTATTCAGCCCCGTGACTTAGCTTAGCATTCTTTCTCTCCAGTCATTATTTTAAATTTTTCACCACTAGTCATGACCTTTGATACTTTGCTACTCAAGGTTATTTTTTTAAAAAATGAATCATGTTAACCATATGATCAACATTGGCTCCACTTGGGGGCGGCACGTTCATCCTTGGACATGTCAAGAACTTCACAGACCACCTGTTAATCTTTTGTGAGGACACCACTCTTCAGCACTTGTTATTTTTCTCTTCATGATTCATCACGATACACACATCATCCAAAGTACACAAAGATGCAAGTAGAAAAATAATGTACAGTATAAAACATCAGGCTCTCTTGGCCTGAATCAGAACTAGAAGTAAGGTTTGAGGAATTGACCGTTTACAGGGGCATCAAGCAAGTCTCCCTGTAAATTTTCCAACCTGAACATGTTATTGCCCCCTTGTTCCACAATTTTGAAATGGCCAAACCAGAGTGGGTTGAACTTACCATGTTTCCCCTTATTAGCTCTTCGAATATCCCATATGAGCACTAAATCCCCAACCTGTAACTTCCTGTCTTTGGTATGCTGATCAAAAAGGTTCTTCATCTTCTCTTGATATTCAGTTAGCCTCTGACTTACCTGGCTTCGTGTTTCTTCTAACTCCACCAGCTGATTTACTCTCCTGGTCACATTATCGGGTTCTTCTTGGCTTTCTTGCATGAATCTAGCTACTAGTAAGGCTAACTGTACAGGGAATACTGCTGCCCTCCCATATACTAATTCATATGGGGACTTCCCGATTGCTCTCTTGCTGGTAATCATGTTGGCCCACAGAGCGAATTTCAACTGGGAATCCCAATTTTTCTGATTTTTGTTGATAGCCTTCTTTAGTGCTCTTACCAGGGTTTTATTTGATGACTCTTCCAGGTCATTTCCTTGTGGGTAATAAGCTGTAGAGTGGCCTAGTGTAATGTTATACTGCTGGCAGAAACTGACAAACTTCATAGATTTAAAGGCCTGTGCATTGTCGGTCACTATCTTGGCAGGGTAGCCAAATCTGGATATGATATTTTCTTCCATGAATTTCATTACCACAACATCGGTTGCATTCCTTGCAGGTATAGCTTCCACCCAATTCATGAAATAATCAGTGGCAGTTAATATCCACTTATGCTGACCACTTTATGGAGGATCTATCTCACCGATAAAGTCAATTCCCCATTGCTGGAATGGTTCATCCACGTGAACAGGGATCATGGGAAGAGGTGCCAACTTATGTCTTTCAACAAACCTTTGGCATTTCTCACAAGCTCTAACCAGGGCAAACACATCTCCAAAGAGTTTGGGCCAGAAGAAACCAGCCTTCAAGATTTTGTGAGTAGCGGCCCTCCAACTATAATGTTCCCCACAGATTCGTTCATGAAATTCGACAATTATACTCTCTACCTCATCCTCTGTGAGACACAAAAGTAGGATGCCTAAGGGATCTCGCCAGTACAGCCGACCATTGGCAACAACATACTTTTTTGATCTCAATCTTAGTGTTCTATATTTAGCTTTGTCATAGCTAGGAGGGCAGATGAGTGTTAGAAGATATTCCACTATCTCTTTGTACCACGGGCTGGTGAGGTACTTCATGTGTGTCTTTTGAGTAGCTATCTCTACTCCCTGTTTCTCTTCTTTCTTCTCAGAATCCTCATTTTCTATCATGGATAGATTTGTACCCAGAGCCTGGTAGTTTGATTCGGAAAATATTTTGGCTAACCCTTGTCCATTGATTAGTTTGGTAGGGTGGATTTCTAGCTCATACTCTTGTATTTTGGCAATCCATTTTCCTCTTTTTCCCTCGCTATCTCATTGGATAAGAATATCTTTTACAGGTGTTGTAGGCACAAATGCAGTGATATGGGACTGCAAGACATACATACAAAATGCTTTAAGAGACTTCACCAGAGCATATGCCTACTTTTCTAATATGTTATATTTCAGCTCAGCATCACGGAGCACCTCATTGAAGAAGGCGATGGGCTTCTTATACCCTTCTTCATTTTTCTACAATAAAACTCCTACCACTCTATGAGGTGATGCAAATGAAAAGATCATGAAAGGTTTGGCATAGTCTGGTCCAACTAGCACAGGGGCTTCGGCAAAGGCATTTTTTATCCTGGAAAAGGCCTCTCGTGATTCCTGGGGCCACTTTACCTCATTATTTTTCTTCAGCATGTCAATTATATGTCTAACTATCTCAGCAAAGTTAGGGATAAACCTCCTCAGAAAGTTAATGCGCCCTAGGAACACCTACACCTCCTTTTTATTTCTGGGAATAGAAATTCCATTTATAAATTCTACTCTCTTAGGATCTATTTTTACCCCATATTTGGTTACAATATGTCCCAGAAGCTTACCCTCTTCTAATGCAAACAATGACTTCTATGGATTGAGAGAGAGACCATACCTTCTACACTTCTTGAAAGTTCTATGCAAGTGTTCAATGTGCTCTGGGTCATATTTTGAGAACATAGTGATATCATCTAGATATACTACCACAAACTTATCTTGCTCCCCAACAAAGGCAATGTCCATGGCCCTTTAAAAGGTGGCCCCTGTGTTAATCAACCCAAAAGGCATTCTGGCATACATAAACGTACCCCATGGAGTGGTGAAGGCAGTCTTCTTCTGATCTTCTGGTAGTACATCCACCTGATTGTAACTAGAGAATCTATCCATCATCGACATCCGAGAAGATCCTACCACTTTCTATAGGATGTGATCCATCTTGGGCAGGGGATAATTATCCTTTAAGGATGCTCGGTTTAAATTTCAGAAATTGACACATAGCCTTATTTCTCCATTCTTTCTCTGAATAGGGACTAGGTTTGCTACCCACTCAGAATAACTCAATGGCACAATGATTTTGGCCTTCAACAGTTTCTTAATTTCCTTCTCAATGGAGGGAAGCAGCAGGGGATTTATCTGTCTAAGCTTTTGTTTATGTGGTTTCGCATCTCCCTTCAGGGGAATTTTATGCTGCATGATGATGATATCGAAGGTTTTTAAGTCCTGATAAGACCATGCAAACACATCTTTGTATGACTCGAATAATTTCTGGTAGGGTTCTTTATATTCCTCTGGGACCTTCTTGGATAACTTCACAATTTTGGGGCCAGCATCAGTACCAAGGTTAAGATCTTCTACCTGATTTTCCTCTACAAATTTGTTCGGTTGCAGTGGGACATCATTCCTATTAAACAACCTTTCTAAGGGCACTAGTCCTCGGGGTATAACATTTCCCTTTAGTTGCAGAACTTTATGGCCAACCATCTTTTCTTCCCATTTATCTTCTGAAGTGTATTCAGCCTCTTCTTCTTCACAAGCATCAATATCCATGTTGGAGAATTCCCCAACCATTTCCAGGAATATTCTCACTTTTTCTTCATCCTCAAACACTTGCCAATGCTTAATGTTATCTGGGATTGATGGCCGATAACATACCTCAATTTCATATCTTAGGAGAGGGTTTTGAGGTGGACAGAAAGTACTGGCAGAAACTGCAAGGGAGTCTTCCATCCTATTCTACTCCCAGGGCATGAACTGAATATTAAATGCCAAGAAAAAAATTTCCACTAGGTCCCAAACTTTGTTCCTATGAGCCCTCCACCTAGGATGCTTGGTTTGGCATTGATTCTTCACCTGTCTAACCACCAATTCTGAATCTCCCAGAACCTTTAAACTATGTATGTTCATGCTCCTGGCTGTCTGTAACCCTAACAGAAGTGCTTCATACTCGGCCACATTATTAGTGGCTTCATACTCTAGCTTGAAAGACAATGGGAACCATTGGCCTGAAGGAGAAATCAATAATACCCCAGCCCCATTACCTTCTCTGGAGTTTTCTCCATCAAAATGAAGTGTCCAGATTCCTGCTTCATGGCTCTCTATGGATTGCTCTATCTTGATCTGGCAGAATGATGGTTCATGAGCGTAGTCTTGATCTTCTTCCAGCATCAAACATGAGAAATCTCCCTCCTTACTATAAACTGGAGAATTAACTTAGTTGTCAGCCTTGGTAACTATCTTGAAAAATCTAGTTTCCCGGTACAACCTCCTCTCTTGGCCACCAAAAACTCAGATAGTATCATAGGTCAAGTCCAACTTAATTGAACCACCAATTTTAGTCCCCCAAGACCTTGACAACAACATGCCAAAGCGAGCTGGGATGTTGGCCACCACGATGTCCATCACTACACTTTTTTCTGGGATTTGGGCCAAATTGACCACCAAATCCTTGATCATACCCATGCATTTAAATCTTTTGGAATCAAATGAATAGAGGTCCTTGTATGGATGGGTGATTTGTAACCCTAGTCGTTCAATGACCGACAGGGGAAATAGGTTATGATAAGCTCCTGAATCTAACATGCAGTTATGCAACAGCAGGTCATGAATTACTAGGGACACATAAAATGGGGGAGTAGAGGCATCTAATTCCTCAACATGTGGGAAAAATACAACCATGGGTCTTTATTATTGAAGGTTTAGATTGTCTGGAATATGTGTCACTTCTGGGGGAAGCATAAAGGATGTGACCTGAGACTGATATGCAGGTTGCTTCAAAAATTCGGTCAAAGGAACTGGGATCTTGAACTTCTCAAGCTCCTTTTGTAAACTGAAGGTAGAGGAGGACTTATCTACTAACATCTCTTTTGACTCTTTGCTTTGGACAAGAGGTTTGACTTCCTTTATGACTAACTTGACATTGGGGGGGGGGGTAACAACTTGTGAGGAGGAAGGAATTTGACCAGTAGACTGCAAAGATTCGTTAAGAGGCCTCTTACCTTTGTCTGTGATCCTTTGATTTGTTGTCTCCTTCTGAGAAGATGCTTCCTTGTGAAGTGCGTATTCCTCTTGATCTTGAGTGTGAGTTCTCTTCCTAGAAGATCTAAGGTCATATCTTCTATTAAACTGTGCTTTCATGAAATCGACAAACTTCTTGCAGTAGTCATCGATCTCAGGATCTTCGGTGCTTTCATTAACTTGTTCTTCCACATATGATGGAATCTGCACTTCACCACTTCCTTGTAGAGGACATTCTACTTCATCACTATTTGAAAAAGCAAGGTATGCCTCCTCCTGCTCATAAGTGGTGTCTTCGGTGGGAAAATCTACTTGACCTTCCAAGTATAGAGGGTGTGGTGCCTAATCTTGTTGTTCTTTTCATTCCCTTTACAGTATCTGCAGGGGTGATTTTCTGTACTGAGGGTTGTAACCCCTGTTTGGAGCATTCTGGAAATTCTTGGAGGATGAATTATTGGCCTCTAGTTCAAGTTTTACCAACTTACTTGAAATATTCTGAATCGATTTGTTCATCTCCTCAATCCTATCATTAGCTGAGTCTCTATCTTGGCTAGAGGTAGATACATCCTCTTTGCCCTTTCTTCTAGTATCTTGTTCAGATTTTCCCTTTGATTTACCAGTGGAGGAAAAATTCGCCTCCAACTCTAGTGCATCTGTTTGAGCATCATCCAGGGTGGCAGTCTTTCTTTCTCTCAGAGAAACCGAACTCTGAGTCAAAAGCTGCCACGAAAACAACTTTAGCAGTGGTTTTATGAGGTTTCATATCAGCAGGAAGGCTCAAATACAATTTGTTAAATATCTTGATGAATTCTAACACCCCTTCATTATGTCTTTTCTTGAGTGTGTTAAAATCAATAAGACAATGTCCATGATCTTTCTTCTCCCCCCATTTTCTGAGAAAAGTATCTTCCATTCCTTCCGAAGTGGTGATGGCATGGTATCCTAATGTCTTAAACCATTTTCTAGCTTCACCATCAAGAGATTGCACAAAACATCTTAGGACTACATCTAGGTGTTCCACATTAAAGTTTTTTGCAAAAGAAAAGAAGACCTCAAGATGTTTTTGAGCTTCAATCTCATTTTCCCCTTTGAATCGGGGTAAGATCTTCAGATAGTCCTGTGGCATATCATTTAACACTTGAGGTAATGAGGGGGGCATATTTATTCAACAATAATCTAGGAAAATTGGCCATTGGAGGAGGTGGGGGTAGTGCAAGGGTTTACTGTGTAAAAGGAGGAGGAGGAGGTGGAAGTGCAGTATGAATGAAAATAGGAATGTATTGGACGGTAGCTTGAGGTGTTGACGGGAACAACGAGCTTTTAATAGTAGATACTTCGGTGACTTCCTTGAACTCTTCGAATTCAGGAGTAGAGTGAAAGGTGTAATATGTGGTATCCCTTCACTCAGCTTCGTCCTTAATTCGGACACCTCCCCAGGGTGGACTATCTGAATATTAATCAGTATCTCCCACAGTGGAGTCGGAAACTTACACTTGGGAAACTTGAGAGGAGGAGGATGGAAAGTATTCTAAAGAGAATTCAGGGATCTCAGTATGGGCTGACTGTTTTTCCCTCCAACTCCTTCTATGTAGGATCTTGTCTGGGTCAGACATAGAAGGTGTCTTTGGCTGAGATGTATCTGACCTCAGGTGTGGGTTACGAGGAGCGAGGACTGCCAGTGAATTTATCTGATAAATGAATGTCGAGTTGCCAAGGTGAGGGATATACAACTCTCAAATCTCCATGCTCACCTATTTGAAGAGTGAATAAGGTTTTTTCAAGGCCCAGGGATCCAACTTCTCTCAACTTCAATTCCCTGGCAATGGTGCCAAAAAGATGTTGTCGATCCTGGAGACAGCCTTGAGTTGTGAAAGACCAGTGCCTATGACATCTTATATAGCAAGGAGAAGTATGATATAACAAGGATAATTAATAGAACAAGGCTCTTTTGCTATTTCAGTTTTAACAGGAAAGATCAATGTAGATGGAACCAGAATATTCATAAACTCAGCATAATGAAAGGAACACTGCAGAGGCAAGATGTGAATTCTCAATATAAATGTATCCAACAATTCAAAGGAAGCTTTCTATAAGGAGGGCTAGATTCCGAAAATTCTTTACAGAGATAAAAATCAGATGGCATTTGCTGTGTATGAAAAATAGAAAGAATACTAACCACTAATGAGATGAAATTCCGTAAACATATCTAAACATGAGATGGGCTTATGGTAATAAGAATCCATACATGCCTATTGATTTTAAAAATAACATCCCATAGCACTTAATATAGAGGAAGCATGGATGAAGTGGAAAACAAAACAACATATCATGACTGAGCCATATTTAAAGTGCTAGATAGGTTTAGCATAAGTATCGATAGTGATAAATTCATACTAGAACCAGTGAGCCACTCACATTCCAGAGCATGATACAAGAGAAATGTAAATAGTGAAATGAATAGCTAAATTATAACACATAAGGCAATGTTATAGACTATAAAGCACCAAGACCATAATCCTCATTAAAGATAAAACTCCTTATCATTGAGACCCGATGGGCTCTTCACATCTGTATTGAAACTTCAACAAAAAGCATACAAAAACTCCACAACAATTTCTTTTGAAAATATGGAACCTGTTTTTCTCTTTTGTTGCTGCTTATATAGAAGCCTCAGAAACATGAGTGAGAAGATAATTTTGGGAAAAATATCTTCCTCGCGTGCTGGTAATTAGTTTGAGGTCTCCATCCAAAATAACCAAAATTCATGATGAGGAATAGGGGCATCTCATCATTTACAGTTAGGCTCACGGCCGTTTTAAACAAAATATTAAACAATAGTTTTAACAGAAAGTAAAATGCAGGAGTAGAATAAGAATTCCACTTGAAATTTAAAAGTAATAAACTAAAGTGAAAATAAAAGGCCACTAGGGCCGAATCATGAATTTGACAATATTCACTGACGAGATGGAGTAGAGGCGGTCGCTGACACAGGTGGTGGAACGTTTGCTGATGAGCTGGCGACTTGGCTGGCATACCGGGTGCATCTTTGCTGACTATCTGCTGTAGGTTCAGGCATCGATGCGAATCCTTCCACCTTGATATAGGCTTCAGTGAGGTCGTCAAAACTTGCATCGGTGGGGATCTTGTGCTTTACCAGATGGAGGAGAGTAAATTCTTGGCGGAGTGATGAAACAATGGTCTCAGCTTTTAACCGGGTGGTTTTATCTGAAAGTATATCGGTCTGGTCCATTTCTTCCTGGAGACGTGCTTCGTACTCTGATAATGGTTGTAGCACAGAAGGAGTGTAGGATCCCAGCATGAAGGAATTCCAGTCGCTGTGATCTCGGCCCAAACCATATCAAACCGATCCATATTGGCTACCACTTGTTGTCAGGCCCTTTCAGCTATAATTCGGGCAGACTCTTTGTCAATAATATTCTGGCATTTGACGGCCTCCTTGAACCGACTTGTTATACCATGCTTCTCCACGTCATCAAATTTAAGCCCTTTCAAGAAAGAGATATAACTTCTGACATGTTGGACTCTGCTGGATATATTGATATTTCCCTCATGAATCTTCCTTCTGAGATAAAGCGTAGATGATTTTATTTCTTCAATGACTTTCAGGAAACCCCACTGCCCTTTCACCACCACGATGATATCTAACCAAATTATTTTTCTGGCATCCCTGAGGGTGATATTACCCTTCAGGAAGCTGTTGAGATCGTTGATGGTCTTCTGTTGGTCAGCTTTTTCCTTCTTTGCCTGCTCAATTTCCTTCTGCATGGTCTCTATCTTTCTGGAATTTTCAGCCAAGGCAGTTTCCAACTCAGTGATTCTTAGCCTTGTGGTGGAAGCCTGCCTCTCTAGTGTAGCATTTGTATCCCTCGTTGTAGTCAGCTGCTCAGACAGCGAACTAGTCTCTGGTTGGACTGTAGGTGGTGCACAACTGTGTGTGTCCCAGGTCGCCTGTAGTTTTGTCAGCCTACCCTGAAGAAAAACCATTGCTTCTACCATTTTTTCCTTTTCCTCCTTCTCCTTTTCCAGAGAGTCAACTAGGTCTACTTTATCTTTCTTATTCTGTGCTAATTCAGCTGTCTGCACATGATGGGAAGCCGGAATTCTAATCTTGTGTTTCAAGGACGCCACCTCCTTCTGCAATTTCTCTATGACGTAGCGCCATGGATTTGATTCTCTGGTTTCTTTTCCTTTAATCGACTCATGGAGAGCACGTATTTGATTCGTGAGGGCGTGAGAATTTTCATATTCTTTTCAGAGAGTCTCCCTCACTTGGGCGTGCTTAGTCTCCAAATTTTTCAATGTAATCGTGAGCCGCATTACCTCATCTTTCAACATATCACCAACCACCTGGAACAGATTACATTTATCAAGGGCTGGTACCTTAGCCATGTCGATCGTGTAATCGAGCACTCTGTAGCTGGTGGTGCCTACATCTGGGTCCGAAATTTCCTTAGCCATAGCCAATACTAGGTGCTCTGTGTCCAAATTCATGGAAGCTGAAATCCTGGTATGATACTTCTCCACATATCCTTCTAGCTCGGCCTTGTACTTATCCTAGATATCTCTAGCTTTCAGAATCCTTTTAGTTGCAACCTATGAAGTATCATCTCTAGCCTGAAAAACTTCGGAGTAGTCAGAGGACGTAACACTATTTCGTAGCACCTTGAGCCTAGTTTTTCTCCCGTCGGGTTTGCCATATGGTATGAACAGCTCGAGCAACTGCTCTTCCCCTATTATCTCTACCTTTCTTGTCACTGTTTTTAGCTTTTTGCGAAGGGGGGAACCTGTTCCTGATGGGCCAACTTCTTATTCTTCTTGACCTTTACCAGCTTCTCCTCTTTCCCCTGTGGCAGATGAATCTGTCTCCATCTACGAAAGAAAATGCCAAGTTTCAGGATTAGCCCTCCACTCTAGAAACGTTCTCATTTCATGCACATAAGGAGTAGATTTGTTCCTCCTTATTCTGTTAGAGATGATGCCCCGCGGGTCGTAGGCCCAAGCCTTCCCTTGTCTAAGATCAATGTCTTGCAGCAGCTTCTCAAAAATGGGGAGGGCATGTCTTGAATTAACAATAAAAGGGCCAATAATAATGGGAAGTTTCAGGATGAAACCTTTCTTTGCAGGGATGAAGTGGAGTTGGTCAGATTTCAGGGTCTGCCGAATGTACTCCAGAGCATAAATTCGTCGAGCAGGAAACACAGGCAACTCGTAGGGGGGAACCTCGGCTCCATAGACCCTAATTTTGGTGTAATTGTCATATAGGTACCAATCCCCTGTACTTTGGGATTTACTAGCTTGTAACCAGCTCTTCATCTCAGGAAAAACCTTATGGGAGGGAGAGTCATGGATGATAGTGTAGGCAATAGGCATGAACTCATTTAGAAATCTGGAATAACCCACCCCATTGAGTAGCTGGTATGTTGTAAAGCTCCAATCGAAAACTGGTTGGGGTTGCGAATTTACCTTATACACCATCTCTAAACCCAAACCCTCGAACTTATCAGCATGTTGATATAGGAAGAGGTAGAAAACCATATAATATAAGCGGAAATGACCAGTTTCTGAAAGTTCTTGGAACTCGGCTTGAATGCTAGAGGCCAGGAAACCTGGGATATCAAGAACTACCCCCGTTTGAGACATTAACCGTAAGAAAGAGACACATGCCCTGGAAATTTCCCCCAAAGTTCCTACACCTAACAGACCTGCAATAAGAGTGAGGATGGGCTACACTTCTTCTTTGAACAGACTCAAAGGGAAAGGTTCTGCGAAAGGAAGAGACGTGCCCTGGTTGTTGGTTATAGTGGAAATGAAGTCTCTTTGTTGTTCCCATGTCAATTTAGCGAACTGAGGGGTTAAAGTCATTTCACTAAAACTGGTGTAGCTCGCACTAGTGGGAAAGCGAAGGGCTTGTCTAATAATGTCGGGAGAAAGAGAAAAAATCCTTTTCCCTCAAGCTGAGATAAAGTTGCCTTGACATTCGTCATAGGAATCTCTGAGCCAGCAAATAAACTCTACCACAAGATAGACTGGGGGGGTAATTTGATGGTATAGGCCTGATAAAACCACCCTATATCGATCCCTATGCTCGACATGTCGTCTAAAAAGCTCAGGTTTG
Source organism: Pinus albicaulis (assembly GCA_034641835.2). NCBI lineage: Eukaryota > Viridiplantae > Streptophyta > Pinopsida > Pinales > Pinaceae > Pinus > Pinus albicaulis. The sequence continues at coordinate 14,724,910 of CM076577.1, read as the reverse complement.
ATACTGCTGATGAGAAAAGGGTATTGTGGATCACAGATTTCATCTTGTAGGTCTAAGAATGGCTCGAACCCAGGAGGGTTTCTGGATTCACGGACCTATGTGGTCTCTGGTTCTGTTTTCTTGGGGGTGCCCTTTCCCATGACTGATAAAAATCATTTAAAAAGAAAAAGGAAACTAGAGGGGGTGTGGAGGAAGGAATACTGTGCAGTGGGAAATCTGCTCAGGAAAACAACGCGGGGGTACCGACAATGACCAAGTGGACCTGGCACTGGGCTCCCACTTTAGTTTATACTGTAGTCAGATACCTGAAAATTTTACTGCAATAAAATATGGGGGACCGTTATATAGAACAGAGGATGGTTTGGAAAAAGGCGGAATGGTGATGTAAGTGGGGCGAGCGTCATAAGGATGTTGACAATGGAGCACGCGGTGCGTAGAGATTTTGTGTTTCACTGCAGGTGGGTGAGCTCCCTGTGCTGGGTTTAATACTCGTACGGGCCTCGGTACCAATTCACCTATGGACTTACCTTACCTTTCTGCCATGTAAGAAATCTTTTTCATGAAATGAATTCTACGTGGAATCATAAAATACACAACATGGAGGCTTTTAAGACCCGCACTTCACTTCGCCATATAACCCTTACCTTGTGTCCGCCACGTGACACGTCATGACAATTCTGCGGGGGTATGGGTCTCTCACCCCTTCCACTCCTTGACCCCCCTGGAATTACACATGCAAAGACTCATCTCCACGTGCATAATATAAAGGTGGGCTGTATTAAAATATTTTCGTTTTAGATCTTTTATAACACACCTTCGCTTATTTACTCCAAGTTCGAAACCTTTATGTCTTCCTCCCTTTTTTCACATGTGCTTAGTTATTCAGCCCCGTGACTTAGCTTAGCATTGTTTCTTTCCAGTCATTATTTTAAATTTTTCACCACTAGTCATGACCTTCGATACTTTTCTACTCAAGGTTATTTTTTTTTAAATGAATCATGTTAACCATATGATCAACAGGGTCCTTTCCATAAATATGTCATTGAAAATTCATGAGATTACTTTGAAGACATCCGTGAGACAGCCCTAGTAGCAACTAAACAACGGTGGATGGCCTTCATGAATAACGTGAAAAATAGGGAGCCATTCAATTACAGGAACTTCAAGGCTGCTGCTTCCATATTATGTTTATATAGTAGCTTAGTCTACAGCATGGGGCCTGCCTGGATGGGTTGCAAATACCTAAATCCCCTCCTCTGACTTCCCCCTAAGGAATATAATCATGACAAGTTACCAGAAAGAGTCACAGGGCCTACCTTTACACTCATAAAAAGAAAGCGAGGCTATATAGCACCCAATGTGAGACCCTACCCCTCATATTCTTTAACACAGTTACATCTTAATGATTTGTTTGCATGAGGACATGCAACAAGGTAAGCAGGGGAGCATGTTGGACCCAAACTAAGGTATGATTTTCAGCCATTAAATACTGCAAATCATATTGTAATTTCAAGAAAATCCCTCTTCATATTAACGATAAGGAATGAAAATCATGAAAATAGGAACAATCAGACTAATGATAGAAAGTATGATTTATAATAAAGAATTGACTCTTTTTTGTCTTTACCCACAGGAAACTAGGAATGCCTAAACCAATAACGAAAGAAAGCCAATCGACGGATGCAAGCACAAAGCAGTCCAAACGGCCAATAGAAGGCGAACGACCAGATTGAGTCTAACAACTCAAACGACATCCACACATAGCGAGTTGTCTTTTGAGATACATTCTTGAAATCCTGAAGATTGCCTTTAAAAGGGAAAAAAACAAAATGAGAAAAAAATCCGATAATAGAAAAATCCAGAACAGTTGTCTAATTACATTTTGTAGCATTCCTGGATGTAACAAAGCGTTTTTGAGTAACTATCTTCTGAAGTTTCCTTAGTGTTGAGGCTTCTATAGGTTTGGGCCCAACCTCCGGGAGCTCCACGCACATTTTAATGTTCTGAGAAGTTACAAAACTGATATCTGTAAACTTGGTGCAGTTATAATACATATTTCCATTTGATATAATTACAACTCTCCTTCTTTAATGAATCATTGGCAATTTCATTCTTAGAATGAGACAAGTGCAATCCTTTTTTTGATAATTTTTTGTTGATATTGGTTCGTCTATTGTCATGATAGTTAATTTCTAGGCCATATGAAGATTTATTTTAGTATTCTGCATCTCCATGCATTGTGTGGCATAATCAAGAAATTAATCAATTGACCAGTGTTGTTTAATTAAGTCTTATAGATAATTCCATTGCAAAATTACTAATGATAGATGTATGAGTTATTTGACCCGTTTTTGGTTATATTGCTATTCATTACTGCTAGCTTAGTTATCATGATGTTTCATTATTGCACAGCTATTCATATTGCTTAGCTATATAGCTATTTCATTATTGCACAACTAGTCACCATTATAGTTATATTTCTAGCCATATATCTGCTTCATTACTGCTTAGATCACTAGGTCATTGATTCAATTCAATTCCATGTCTGAAACAATTTAGTTAGACTACTGTTCTGCTTAAATTCATTACTGTCATTTCAATTCTTGCTTGATTTATCTAGACTGTTGTCAAGTTTAATAGAACTGCTATTTTACTCCAATAGAAAACTTAAATTCCCCTTACTCAGCTTTAGGCTTAAAGATCCATCTAGGACACCTTCTCTAGGATTTGCAAGCTTCCAAAGTTAGTAATTCCTTCTGAACATTGACAAAGAGCACCCATAGACTAGTTAACTCGCATATACTGTGCTGACACTCTTGAAATAAAAATAATTACCCTGGGTTGATAATTAAATGAAGATACAATAGGGTTTTCACAAAAGGTCACCTCTATCCGACCCAACAACTAGTTCAAAAAATTTGTTTTGCGCTACGAAGGCAATGTCTTTTTGTAACGCAATATGAAGCAAAAACTTTGTTTTCTGGTTTTGAGTAGTCAACTTCCAAGGAGGTTTCTGAGCAACTTAAAACGAATTTAGGAAAAATGAAAGAGGGTTTTCTTCCTAATATACCTTGCCACAAAACCCTCTCTTTGTTTCCTCAAATTCATTAGGAGGTGGGATAAATTGATAGATTAAAATGCGCTACGAAACTGCTGTTACAAAATGTCCTGTACATGACTGTTTAGCAGTCAACTTCAAGTTCAGTTTCTGGCAAAAAGAAAAATTATTTTGGAATTATGAAAGCTGTTTGTCTTTAAAATAGCCCTATCTACAATAAACTCTCTCACTTTTCTCATATGTGTAATCAGTGGGGATATACAAAGATTTCTTTGAAGCCCTATTTTCATAAACAAAGTTTTCCTGTTTTACACATTTGTTTCAAAGGAAGTTTCTGGACAACAAGAGATATGGTTGAAAAACCCAAGAGAGGTTTTTATTAAAGACATAATGGCCTACAAAACCATCCTTTAGTTTCTCAAAATACATCATGGAGTAAGAGGTATAGGCTTTGTTCCAAGACCTATTTTTCAGGAAAAAACAGGAAAAACCAATAGGCCAACCTATTGCAAATGAAGAAGGGACATCAAGAAGGTTGGAATAACTCTATTTTTCAAGTGATATGATGAAATAAGGTCTATTTTAATTTTTTGGCACATTCACACTTTAAATTTTGGAAAAAATTGGAAGAATCTCCATACTCAGTAGTTTCGTAGCGCATTAAGTGTAAAAAAGCAGAAAAGCGCTACGAAACTGTTGTAGCTACTTTTCTTGCTCATTTTGGTCAACTTTTGAGAGGTTGAAGAGTGATTAAAGAGATGAAACTGATATGGGAGATGTATTAAGGGGTAATTTAAGTGATTCAAGTGGAAAGGATTCAGTTTTTGAATAATTAAGACTTGAAATGATGGTTTTTCAAAGGTGCTACGAAACTGTTGTGTTTTCATAGCGCAGTTTATTACAGCTTTCTTAAACAGTTTTTGGAAGTGGTTTTGACATGCCAGAGGCTAGGGATAGGTGAGGAGACATGTCAAGATAATCTCCAACATCTAAGGACCAAAAAATTAAGCTTAATTGATGATCAAATTGTTCAAATAATGCAAAGGATGTGATGCCTAAAAAACAGGGTATGGTTTCCTGTTTTTGTGGATGTCAAACAAAGTGGACATGAACAGCTGAAGCCCATCATCCAAATTTGACTATGTGTTGTTACAATTGGAAAATTATGTAAATTTAGGTGGATAGGGTTGTTTTAGATAAAAATAAGTAGTTTGAGTCCTTTTTGGATTAGGACTGTTAAGTAGATTAGGTGTCTTTATGTAATAAATTCCATATCTTACAGTTATGAAAAGTGTCAGTTAGTGTCAGTATTTGGAAATTCGATGTATCTAGCCTAGAGGCAGATCATCACATGTTGTAATATGTCTATTAAAGACCAAGGGGTCGAATTAGCAAAGGGTTGGACATTTTTTAGCAAAAAATACTGTGTTTACTGTAAGTGACTGTTTTCAGCTTAATATAGAGTTTTCTACTTAGCCAACTCAAGATTCATAAATATTTCTAGTATGTTATTGTTTTGATGGAATATTTTTAATACCCTATTGCAGTGGTGTTTTCTTATGTTACTCAAAATTCATCATTGATGCTCTGACTTCCTTCATAGAAAAACTGACTGTGTGTCTTACAGTTTCACATATGTATTCCTTGACTTGAACTTTGATATGCCTTAACTTCCATGCTAAGTATATTTTTTTCTTTTGTTGAAGCTATTATGACTCCATAAGCCCAATGTGCACTTGCTAATGTGATTTACAACCAATATCTATTTTTGTCTGCTTTTTACCCCACATAGAGTTAGCCATCTATATTACTATTAAAAATCATTAACTCTTGAGAGAGCCCTCCTAGGTTGAGGAGGCTAAGCCTGAATCAAAATATTGGTTTGAAAAAATTACATGAGATTAACTTGATTGGCAGCCTATTAGGTCTGATTTTGTGATAACAGATCAAAATACCTGTACCTTTTGGAGAAATTATTAAGGTAAATGAATATAGAAGTAAGATTATGAAAATCTAGAATTCACAACCAGGAGCTACTAATATCTTGAATGTTCAAGAGGATCATCCAACCATATACTTGGGTCCAAGATTAGAAGATGAGAAAAATGAGGAGGTGCCTCATTTTTATGTTAGCCTTAGCATTCATGACATGACATTGCATAATTCCATGTTGGATTCAGGGGCCTCTCACAATCCTATGCCCAAAGTAATCATGGAGAGGATGGGATTACAAATTACTAGACCATATAAGGACTTGTTTTCTTTTGATTCAAAAAGAGTTCAATGCATTGGTTTAATTAAATATGTATTTTTTGGTCTTACACAAGTCCCTACCAAGACAGTGGTCATGGAAATTGTGGTAGAAGACATTCCACCGAAGTTTTGCATGATATTACCAAGGTCATGGGCAGCAAAAATCAAAGGTACAATGCAGATGTACCTTTCTTATTCCACCATTCCTAATTTTGGTGAGAAAAGGAGGTTGTATAGAGAGACAAGAATGACTTACATGGTGAGTAGTAAATATAAACCTCAAAAATTTCCAATTTATTCTCTTGATACTGAACTTATATCTTCTATTATTTTTAATGAGTTGACTGATGAAGCAGAGGACGAAAAGAAGGCAGAAATCAACAATCTACAATTCAACAGTCAGAAAATCAGTAAGTAGAAGATCAACAAATCAACGATGAGAAGGTAGAAGGTTGGTGGTTGTTTCACTTTGATGGATCAACAGGAAGAGAGGGGGTAGGATTAGGGATTTGGATCACAAGTCCAAATTTCGAAAGTAAGTTCTTTTCCTACAAACTAAATTTTGATTGCAAAAATAACATGGTTGAGCATGAATCTTTGATTTTGGGCTTAGACGTTTTAAAAAGAATGGGTGCTCAAAAGATTTTTGTTTGTGGAGATTATTAATTAGTCATTAAACAAGTTGAAGGTGTGCATCAAACGAAGGATGTGAGAATTAGGGCATACAAAAAATTCATCATGGACATATTGGAAAATTTCCAAGAACATTCATTCATTGTTAAGACTAGGGACCAAAACTCCATTGCTGACTCCCTAGCTGTCTCTACAAGTCTTTTCATCATTCCCATACATTCCACTGAAAAATATGAGGTTGAGGCTCACCATAGACCAACTATCCCTGATAACATTATCCATTGGCAAGTATTTGAGGATGACCAACAAGTTAAGAACTTTATTGAGCTGAAAGAAGAGTTTGAAAATACACGAGTACATCAGCAAATCATGCTTGCTGAATCTAAAGGAAATTCTGAAGTGCTACAACTAAAGAATAATTCTATACCCAAAGGCCTCATACCCCTTGAGAAGCTTTTTGAGTAGAATGATGTGTTCAAATATCCTAGGATACAAGCAGATGATGAAGAGGTAGAGAGTTGTTGCCTTGGTATAGTAGCTATGCCAAAAAATATTAAACTTTCAAAAAAAATTTCAGTTGATATGAAGCATAAATATATTGAGATGATGAAAAGTTTCATAGATGTTTTTTCTTTGATTTATGTTGATTTGAAGAGGTATGACCCTACTATCATTCAACATACTATTCCCATTAAAGAAAATGAAAAGAATTTCAAGCAGAAGTAAGGAGGATTAATCCACTTCTCATGCCTCTGATTGAGAAGGAAATCAAGAAAATATTTGATGCCAAAATCATTGTTCCAATCAGATTCTCAAAGTGGCTTGAAAACTTGGTTCCAGTCAGAAAAAAGAGTGGAGAAATTAGAATATGCATTGACTTCAGAAACTTGAACAAAACCTCTCCGAAGGACAACTACCCTCTCCCAAATATTGACCAAAATTTTCAGAACATTGTTGGTTCCCAAAGGAGGTCTATGCTTGATGGTTTTTTCAGGTTATAATCATATACTTGTGCATCTGGATGACCAGGAAAAAATATCCTTTAATACACCATGGGGCACATTCATGTATGCCAAGATGCCATTTCATCTCATGAATGTAGGAGCTACCTTTCACAGGGAAATGGATATTTCTTTTGCTGAAGAGACGGAAAATATGGTGGTTTTTTATCTTGATGACATAACAATCGTCTCAAGGAGGGAAGAAGATCAATTGAAGCACCTAGAAAAAATTATGTCGAAGTGTAGAAGGTTTGGCATTTCTCTCAATCCCACGAAAAATATTTTTTCTTTAACTTCAGGTAAATTACTTGAGAACATTATTTCTAAAGATGGGATTAATATTGATCCAAATAGGGTCAATGAAATTCAGAAAGTGGATTTTCCTAGAAGCAAAAAGGAGATTCAGTATTTTCTTGGAAAGGTAAATTTTGTGAGGTGGTTTATTCCTAATTTTGTTGAGATTGTAAAGGACATAACAAGGATGCTGAAGAAAGGAGTTGACATCAAGTGGACAGTAGAAGTAAACTACTCTTTTGAGGAGATCAAAAAGGCACTCACCCAAGCACCAATGTTGATTAGCTCAGATTTCTCAAAAGAATTTCTGGTTTTTACTTTTGCATCAGAAAATACAATTGCTGGAGCTTTGTTGCAGAAAGGATAGCAAGATACTAAGCAACCCATTTCATTTTTTAGTAGGATATTAGCTAACTCAGAGATGAAGTAAAACATATTAGAGAAGTAAGCTTATGCCTTGATTAAGGCCATCAAATATTTCAGAATTTACATTCTGCATTCTCATATTATAGCTTTTGTTCCTAATGTTGTTGTGAAAGACATCCTAACTCAAGTTGATCCTGATTGTAAGAGAGGGAAATGGATTGAGAACTTGCTGGAATATGATATAGAGATCAAGCCAAAAAAAAATTTCAAAGGACAAGGTCTAGCAAAGTTGATGGCATAGTCAAACTTTGACTGTCTTGACATGAATTTAATTGCATAAAGATCATAAATTTTAGATGAAGAGGAAGAATTGATCCCCATTGAAGAAAAGTACATCATTTCAAATTGGTAAAAGGATGTAGTTTTTATAATACATCATCATAGAGCACCTACTAAGCTGAAAATGTCCAAGGCAAGATTTGTGAAGCTAAAATCATTAAGGTATTGCATCATTGACAGAAATTTGTATTGGAAAGATACCGGTGTTATTTTGTTGAATTGTTTGCTAGAATAGGAGGCTGATAAAGTGAATGAGGAGTTCCAAAAAGGAAATTATGGAGGTCATCATTATTGGAAGGATAACACAAAAAATTTTCTCAGAGCAGGGTACTATTGGCCTACAATGTTTAAAGATGTTTACAAAAAGTTTGCTGCTTGCCATGAATGCCAGATTTTTGATGGTAAGAAGAAGCTTGTACCTTTACCTTTGATGTCTATTTATGTTGAGGCACTTTTTTAGCAGTGGGGGTTAGATTTTATTGATGAGATTCATCCATCATCATCAGGTCAAAATCACTGGATTCTGACAGCAACTGAATATCTCACCAAATGGATTGAAGCAATCCCAACTAGACAAGAAAATGATTCTGTTATCATTTCATTTTTGGAAAATAATATTTTTTCTAGATTTGGCTGCCCTATGAAGATCATCACTGATAATGCTCAGGGATTTAAGTCTAAAAGGCTAATTAGTCTTTGCCATCAATATCATATTACTCTTGGGAATTCTACTGCATATTATCCACAAGGGAATGGTCTCGCTAAATCTTCTAACAAGAGCATTATGAGGATTATAAAGAAGGTGTTGCAGGAAAGTAAGAAATCATGGAATTTGAAGCTGAAGTATGCTCTATGGGCTGCTAAAGTGTGCACAAAGAGGTCAATTGGAACTTCACCTTATGAGCTGGTATATGGGGCTGAAGCTAGTTTTCCTACATCCTTAGGAATTCCTGCCATGAAGCTACTACAAGGATTGGAGGAGGAGCCAAATGTGATTCAGAGAAGGATCAATAAGCTGATAGCTTTGCAAGATAATAGGGAGGAAATCTACAACAATAATCAACATTCTAAAAGTAGAATAAAAAAGACATTTGACAAGAAGGTCAAGGAAGAAAATTTTCAAATCCAAGATGTGGTTTTGAAATGGGAGGCCATGATTGAAGAGAAGGGATTTTGAGAACATCTGGAAAGGTCCATTCAAAGTAGCTTCATTCCATGGGAACAACAGTTACATTTTGTAGGAGATGGATGGAAAACCATGTGCTAGAGGGCCTATTAATGACAGGTTTTTAAAGAAATACTCTTCTTAAAATCTGCAGATCATTCATTCCAATGTAAATATTCCATTTTATGTGTTTTTCTGTTAATAATGACAAGTTGAATCATCAATATTGAGCCTGAGGTGAAGGCCATTAGAGTTTGAAGAGAAAGCTTGGAAGTTTCAAAATTTTTCTGTTTTTCCAAGAAGATGGATAGCAACACTGGGACTATTGGTTCTTTGGTGTACCACTGGGGCACACCATCCCAAGTGGAGCCACTGTTATCACCCAAAAAAATGAAGCATCATTTGACAAGGTTAAATAGGTTCATGTTTCAAAAATAGGGTTGTAAGATTCAGTTTTAAGTTTGGTCAAGGGAAATATTTTTTTTTTTATCGTTTAAGTTTACCCTAAGGTCTGAACCCACTCACTTTTAAACTCCCTCATGTCACATCATTCATCATTTTCTAATTGATTTCAATTTCCAAGGTTTTTTTACTGAAAGTGCCAATTTAGCCAATAAACCATAGTTTCGTAACAAAATACACTATGAAAAGCCACTTTTTGCTACGAAACTATTGATAGCTTCATAGTGAAAACAACCAAATTAACACTAAAAAACACTACAAAAGTGCGGTTTTCTGTCTGTCTTTTCAGTCTAGCTGTCAGGTGTCAGAAAATCGTTGGGAATGAGTAGGTTAGATGCCATTCGAGTCATGGAGGGATAAATCCAAGATACATGCTCAAGTATGTAGTCATCGTGATCAGTTTAGGTATGTATGAGTCATCATAAGGTCAAGAAGAGACATCAAAACTTCAAATCCATTCCTAATTCAGTCATTTCCTATTTCTCATTCCTTCTTGCGTGATATTGAGTTATGGAGAGCTAGTGCATTAAGCCAAAGTTGTGGTTGGTGTTTTTAAAAGTTTACATTGAGCATCATCAAGTGAGGCTGCAATTCATCAAGTGAGGTTGTGAAGACATTGAAGAAACCATGGCAGATAAAAGAAGGACCAACAAGGGTGGCCAATGCCTGAGATATGAACATACAGACATGAATGTGATCAATGAAGACCCAATAGTAGTGGAAGCTTTCATAAGGGCAGGTTGCCTACAGTTTTGTGAGAAATTACAAGGCTATCATACATAGGTGTCCAAGGAGTTTGCTTCGAATTTCAATGGAACAACTAATAAATTGGGAATGCTCAATTTTTCCATCACACCAGAGGTTATTGCAGCCACTACAAAGATTCCAAGAGGATAGGAGGACTAGTTCAAAGGTTTCAAGTTTAACATGGAGCAGTGCAAAGATTTCATGAAGCGTGAGCATACTGAAATGGATCTCACCAATGCTATTCCAAGAAGTTACATAAAATAAAACTATTCAAATTTTTTGCTCATCATCCAAAAGTACTTTACTTGTGAAGGGAGATACCACAAAGTCTACTCATATCTTTTCAAATTACTTTTGCACTTTACTGGTAAGGTTTCCTTTGATGCACCTTTCTATTTGCATACAAGTTTGTAAAAAATGGTAGATAAGGTCGAAGAAAATTCTAACGGGAGTGAGACTTAATTATTTCATCATGGTTTAATGAAGTTATTGGTTTTAGATGAAATTCAAAGGTTAGGTAGATACTGATCCTCATTCTTGTTTGTTAGTGGATTTTAGTTGGATGCTCTTACTACTTCAATAACTCCTAAGCCTAGGAGAATTCCATCACCATTAGTAGCAGAACAGAGGGAACCATTAGCAGTAGAACCAAGTGAACCTGCAAGAGTAGAACCAAGTCAAAAAATTATGAAGGAGCCAGAGAAAATGCAGAGTCTTGACACACCATGTGTCCCACCTGCAAAACATAATTCAATAGTGGTCAAACATGTAAAACAAAAACAAACTGTTAGTAAACAAGGAACTAGAATGATGACAAGGAGCCAAATAGTGGTTTTAGAAGAGAAAACAGTGGCTGTAGAAGATAGAGCAGAAGTTAAGGGAAATATACAAGATATTTTACATGCCATTAACATAGAGGAAAGTCCTATTGTCCAAGATGAGTTTATATAGGAAGGTGGACAGAAGTTAAAAAAGGATAAATCTACAAAGAAATTAGAATTTGAGGGAGAAGATGCAGGTTTCATGTTCCAAGCAAGAAAGCCTATGACAAGGCATGATACGAAGCTATTAGAGAGCATTAAAGAAGTTCAACCACCTACTGACAGAACTCAGACACCTCAAGACATTATTGACCTTTCATCACCTACAAAGAAAGATACAGTCAGCAAATCAAAGAAAGGAATAGAGAAGGTGATGGAAAAAACAAAGTTGTAGCTCCTTGAAAAAAAATTGAAATTGGCCAATTATGAAATTGCTGTTATGAAAAGAGAAGCAAGGAAACAATTATAGAGAAGATTCAATTTGAAAAGATGAAGGCATTTTGGGAAGAACAGGTTGACACTGTCTCCAAGACTTTGGATAACACACAAAAACTCATCAAATGGACCATTCCGGCAAGGAAAGAGGCCAAACATGTCATGAGGATGAACACATAGTTGAAATCCACCAATAGAAGATTGAAAGACTAGGTTAAATACTTTCAAGAGCAACTTGAACTAATTCATAAAGAGTTAGAGAAAAAAGGCCTTAAAATGATAGAGCTTGAAGAGCCAATAGCTCAACCAAGTATAAATGAGGAAGAAATGCCTCAAGGATCATAAGGTGAGTTGGTTTATGGTTTATTAAGGCTAATGACATGTTAGAGACAATATTTTGGAACTTACAGGGTTCAGTTTTCAAAATTACACAAAAATCTTGATTTTCGGCACTTTTCAGAAGTTTCGTAGCATGCCTGGGCTTGAAGGACAAAAAAACTCTACGAAACTATTGTAGCTGTTATTTTTACTTTTTAAACCAGTTTTGGTTGCTATCATAAGGTGAAATTGGTGTGGGATATTTGTCTAATGATGATGAAGCCTATGAAAAAGGAAAGAATAAATTTTTTTTAGGGTAAAGGGCATGTTTTGCAGCGCTACGAAACTGACTTAGTTTCATAGTGTACTATATTTGAGCCTTTTTAGAAAGTTTTGGAGAATTTTTGGACATCTGGAGATTATTGAAGTGTTAAAGACCATGAAAATAAATTATTCTGCACTCAAATACTGTGAATTGAAGATAAATTGATAGCCAAAGCATTTCTGGAAGAAAAATACCATTAGCCTAAAAAACAGGGTTTTGTTTCCAGTTTTAGAGGAGGTCAATTAAATGGTCATAAATTTATGAATCCCATAACCTCAATTAGAACATGTGAAAGCATACTTGTCAAAGATGTAATTTCTTTAGAGGATAATGTTGTTAAATGTAATAGTGAACAGTTTGAGTCCTAGTTGGATAAGGACTGTCAAGTAGGATAGCTGTCATTTTGTAATTAAGTAGATGTTTTATGGTTATGCAAGGTGTCATTAGGAAAAAATTCGATGAATCTAGCTAGGAGGAAGTTCATCTCATGATGTAACAAGTCTATTAAAGGCCATTGAGTCGAATTTGTGAAGGGTTGGAGATTTTTTGGCAAAGAAAAGCTTTATGTAATTTGATTGTTTCAACAATACAGAGATTTGTTACTTGACCAATCTGAGATTCTGAATGAGTTTTTAGTTCTTACCTATATTATCTATAACTTTTATGTATCTCATTTGCAATGGTTTTCATTTATAATACTCATAATTCATTCATGTAATGCTCTGACTTCCTTTATGGATGAATTGACTGTGTATTTTCCTGTTTCATGTGTGTGTGTGTCCTACTACTAAAAAATATTACCTGCCTTAGCTTCCATGTAAAGTGAACTCACTGAATCACTGAAAATGTTGACTCCATAAGCCCAATTTTTACATACTGATATTATTTTCAACCTACACTCATCATAACCATGTTATTTCCTAAATAGAGTTAGCCATCTACATCTTTATTCAATATCATTAACCCTTGAGAGAGCCCTCTCAGACTGAGGAGGCTAAGCTTCAGTGAAAAGATTGGTTTGAAATAGTTACATGAGATTGTCTGATTAGCAGCCTATCAGAAGCAATTTTTTGATAACAAAGGGAAATAATTCCTTCGTCACAAAGCCACATGATAGGTTAAGAAGATTGGGATTTGTGTGAAGAACCTCTACAAACTTGATGTAGATGGCTCCACAGCATTGATGAGTAAAGCAAAAAAAGTGGTGAGCCGAGATAAGGGTGAGTTATGGCATAGGATATTTTGCCATCTACACCAAGATGGTTTGAAGGTCATGCAACAAATTTCAACGGGGCTTCCAAAGGGTACTCTTGTGCAGATAGACACATTCAAGGGATGTACCATGGGAAAGTATACAAAGGCCACTTTTCATGAGAAGGAGAACCAAGTAGCGGAAATCCTTGAGAGTGTTCACTCAGATGTGTGTGGACCATTCTCTACAGCTTCTACAGGAAAGCACAAGTATTACGTGATTTTTTTTTATGATTTTTCTAGAAAGTGTTGGATCTACTTCATGTAGAAGGAAGATCAGACATTCTTAAAAGTTTGTGAGATGAAGGCACTAGTTGAGAATGATACAGGGAAGTGGGTGAAGGCTCTAAGGAGAAAATATGGTGGAGAGTACATGTCCAATGAAGTTAAGAATGTCTGGAGAAAAGAAGGAATTCAGAGAGAGTTTATTGTACCTCATAACCCACAACATAATGGGGTTACAGAAAGAAATAACATAACAAATGTGGGTGTGGCATGATCTATGTTACATTATCAAGGCCTATCGTTGAATATGTGGGCAGAGGCATGCAACACAATGGTATCTGTGCAAAATTTCAGTCCTCATCGGATACTTGGCATGAGTACACCAGAGGAGGCTTTCTTTGGTAAGAAATCTAATGTTTCATATTTTAAATTTTTTGGCTCATATTTCTATTTCCATGTGACCAAATATTCCAAATAGAAGCTAGAACCAACAGCAGTGATTGTGAAATTTGTGGGGTACACTGATACTCCCCACAAATATTGGTTATATTTTTTGAAAAATAGGATGACAATTGCCAGACAAGATGTAAATTTGATGGGGAGAAATCCATGCAATTGTCCCTTGAAAGGGAGCTTGATTTGCACACAGATGAGGAACTCTTGGCTCCAAAGGATGAACCTCAAGACATGGAGAAACCAGAGGAGGAGGATCATGGAGTGGTAGAAACTAATCATGCAGAGACATCCACTAGACATGATAGGAGGTGCACCACAGGGTCTGGCAGATTGAGATTTGATGTGGCAAAACATATAAGAGAACCTACATCGCAACGCAGATAGAGACAATCACCAGACAAGTATACTGGATACATGTCTCTTGTGAGCAAGTGTATTGTGATAGAACCATCCTGTTTCGAGGAAGCAGTGCAACAACCAACTTTGGTTGATGCCATGGTTGAGGAGTATGACTCCATCGTTAGGAAAAGTTCATGGGAAGTTTTCCTAAGACCAATCGGGAAGTCAGTTGTTGGATCTAGATGGATCTATAAGATGAAGTAGGCAGCAGATGGGAGTGTGGAGAATTATAAGGCTAGATTTGTAGCCCAAGGATTCTCACAGGTTGAGGGGATTGAATATGAGGATAATTTTATACCAGTTTCACAGTACTAATCGATTAGATATATCCTTGCACTCTCAGTGCAGATGGGTTGGCATATACATCATATGGATGTGAAGGCTGCATTTCTCAATGGAGTTATTAAGGAAGAAGTGTATATTGAGTAGCAAGAAGGTTTTTTGACCTTTGACAGGTAGTCGCATGTGTACAGACTCAAGAGAGCACTGTATGGGATGAAGCAATCACCTCAGTCTTGGTACTCCTAGATTGACTTCTATTTTACCGTGTTTGGATTCACAAAGAGTGAAGCGGATGTGAACTTGTACCAAATTGTTGTTGATTGTAAGTTTCTGATTATTTTACTTTATGTAGATGATCTTATTCTGACAGGTGATGAGTAGCTGATAAATTCTTTCAAATATAATATTGCAAGAGAGTTTGAGATGAAGGACATGGAACTACTTCACTATTTCCTTGGTTTGGAGATAAGGTAGCGAGATGGGGAGCTATTTGTTTCTCAAGGAAATTATGCCAAATTGATTCTGAGGAATGTCCACATGGAGAGCTGTAAACCCGTGGAGACTCCTCTTGCAGGAAAATGGAGGAAGGAGGATGATACTTCAGGTGAGGTACTAGATGCTACTATTTACAGGAAGCATGTGGTTTCACTCATGTAGTTCACGAATACACAACCAGACATATTCTACGAAATTAACAAACTTAGTCAAGCTATAGTTAAGCCGACCAAGCTCTTTTGGAAGGAGGGGAAGCATGTCTTGAGATATCTCAGGGGCACTATAGAGTATGGATTATGGTATAGATGAACAGAGGGAGTGAAGCTTCAAGGCTTCACTAATGCAGATAGGGAAGGCAGTCCATTAGAAAGGAACAACACATCATGAGGGATCTTCAACATAGGATCGACAACAATTTATTGGTATAGCAGGAAGTAGAGATCAATTGCACTATACATGGAAGACATTCAGGTGACATGTGAGGCCATCTAGATGAGGAAGATACTTGTTGGTTGTTTTGGTCATCAGATGGATCTGACGATGATACATTGTAATAACCAGAGTTGCATAAAGCTCTCAGTTAATCTAGTATTCCATGATAGGTCCAAGGATCTTGATATCCGGTACCACCATCTCAGAGATTGTGTTCAAAGATGCATTATGTTACTTCAGTACATTCCCACGGAGGATCAGGATGCAGATATTCTGATGAAGGTGCTCGCCAAGAGAAAATTCAAATACCACAGAGGCAGGATCAGGGTAGTTGATAATCCCTTTCTTGTTGAGAGGGAGCATTGAAAATTCAACAAGAAATATGTCTAATTTAATTTCCCCTTAATTAAATTGGACAATAAAATGTAATCTTATCTCATAATCACTTATAATAGTTAATTGAGTGTGATAGACTCAATTAGCTCATGAAATTTGAGTTGAGGGTGTTTGGTGAGGCATGTAGAGTGATTCTATTTGTTTTAGAGTCCAAGTTATAGTTATTTTATTATTTTAATGCATGAGAAATTAGTTAACTCAATTAAGTGAGTTAAAGTCAGTCTAACTAGTTGTAACTGATTGTTGCACTAGTGAGAAGGCGAGTGAATTAAATAATATTTAACTCATATGCAGTGATCTGTCAAGTGACTGTTGAACTAATATTAATAGCTGCATGCATGTGAGTTCTGATGAAGATCCAGTTGAGACAGAGGTTAAAGGGATTTTATCTATCAGTTGTATTATTAGTAAATTGTCGCTGCACAATTAGACAACCATATGATTTCCCATGGTGTATTGTGCAGTTTTGGAAGGTTTAATTTCCACAAATTAATTGTAGAAGGATTCAATATCTTTCTCTTTAATATTACATGATTATATTGAATTCATTGGTATACATATTTTTGTATCATTTCTACAGACTTAATGGTGGAGATGTCTCTCTTTCTTTCTCTTTTTGGTTAGGTAACCCTCTTGTTATTGGCCTCATATATTTTTCAACCTCTTTGTCCTCCATCTTCTCAACATCTAATACTTCTTTGCCTTTACCTTTATCTGCATGAAGGTTTACCTTTTGTTTTCTTTGGAGGAGTTGTTTCACTTTCAACTGCGTGTTTTCTTGCTCTAAAAAGGTAATCATGAAGTTTTCCCTTGAGATGTTATCCCTCAGCTCTGGTATATATGCATCCTTTTCCCTTATTATCTCATAATTTATCTTGTCTTTTACCTACTCTACTATTTCAACCTCCATGGGTTTTTTTTCCTCATGTTGCTGCAATGGTGACTCATCCTCATTCATGAGGGGCTCACTATCATGACTAGATAGCTACTCCATGGTTTGTCTTTGTTCAGTTGTAGTTTTAGGTGCAAGCACAACTTTTATGGTATTGGGAGAAAAAATCATCCTCTTAACTTTAGTCATAGGTTTGAGTGATCTCAACCCTAGGTGCCTTTGAAACCTTTTCTTGCCTACTTGAAGAGCCAACATCCTTTTTTTGTGTTGGTGCTAATGGTGTGCTATGAATGATGGGTGGGCTAGTAGTAGGCATTGATTCAACTGTTTCCATGAAAGTTTCCCAAGTCATATTGATTTTTGAGAGAAGATGCAAAACAATAAGCCTGACCAAAAAATGGTGGAACAAACTAGGGTGATGATATGTTCCTTTTCTCTATATCGTTCCAGTCATCTTGACCAAACTACCGAATAAAAAATTAGGAAAATTGAGTGGCTTAGTAGCAGTAAAGTGTGTCAATAATTTGACATGGTAGTGGTATAGTTTTGAGAATCTCCCTTCACATCTAAAATATTTCATAATTAGCTTCATCTAAGGGGAACATTTATCAATAAAATGCCTGAAAGGGAATATGTGATTAAGAGCATATTCGAAATGAGGTTTCAGGAACATTTTGTAGTTCTCAAGGTCCAAGTCCATTCCTTTGAATGAGATTTATCTATGGTTCAAGATAATTGTTCTTGAAGAAATAAAATCTTTTGATATGGTGAATTGGATACCTTCTATGAAAACCTTGTCCCTCCTGAAGCTAGTGGAAAAAAGGCTTTTCAATCGAGCATGACAACCTACCTCCTTGATTCTCTCACAAAACCTTAAACAACCAATGTTTTAAAAACATCTATTGGCATAAGGATAAGAATTGATTTATTACCAGCTAGATGGATCAAAACTATAATTGTGGCCTTCTTTATGAATATTATTTTCACCCTCCATAATGTTTGTCAACAATATAAAACCCTAGCTAGATGTAGTGAGTAGGGAAGGTGGAGAATTAGGAAAATAGGGATAGTGGTAGGGTGGTTTTAGGGACAAAAATGAGGTGGAAGGAATCTATGGAAAAATCTCTAAAAAATTGGGGAGAGGTAGGGTGATGAGTTTTCTATAAGAAACAATTGTAATTTTTGGAAATGGGCATGAGGAAGGCACCCAAAAGGTGAAAACACAAGGTTTTCCTAGTTTTCCTGCAAAAATGTAGTGAAAATTATGGTTTCAATGAAAATGGTGGCAAGGAAGGATGTGAGTTATAGGTAGTGTTAGGATAATGTGTATGGAAGGTGTATGAAGGTTTTAGATGATGGAATTAGGGTTTTATTGATTGAAACAAACCATATATGGAAAACACCAAAATCGTAGTCACGGAGAAAACATAGGGAAGGAATCCACTCATTTGTTGATGAATTTGACTTAAGATGTATGGAGAGTAACCACTTACTAGTTTGGAGGCCTATGAATCTTTGAGAAAGATGTTTTTAACCTTGGATGTCTAATTTGGAGCTTAAAACCAAAAGCGTATCATTTTTCCAAAAACATAGTGCAGCACCTCCAGAAGCGTAGAACAAGCAGTTTTCGCATAATTTTCTTGCTTTTTATTCAACCCTTGGAAACTGTAGAGTATGATGATGAGAAGAGAGGAAATATATCGAACATCAAAGGATGAAATGAGTTGAAGAAGCCTATTTTTCCTTTTATAACATCACAAAATGTTCTTTTTTGTCTTCTAGTGAAATCATAAACTCTTTTGAAACAAATTTCTTAAAAAAAAAAAACCTTAATCAAGTAACATTCTTTATGAGAAAAGGAGAATTACCTTTATTTATTTGCCTATATTTGATAATTCCCTATGTAAATGACGTGTATGGTGAAAATGAGATTTTTTTCGCCTTCTTTCGTGACATAATTGGACCTTATGGTGGCGAACAAAGGAGACCTAGACTCTGACCTAGATGAAGGTGTGGTTAATGACTTAAGACCCTAAATGATAATGGATGAAATGACCACTGAAATTATTATGAACATGAATGGATTGAATGCAGTAGCATTTCTTACCTAGACAACATTTAGTGAACATAATTTTATTTGAAAATTGGCTTGAAAACATGAAAATTTGACCTACGACCACTACCAAGTAAACCTGCTAGAAGAGTATTTTTGATCATTGAACATTAAGACACTAACAGAAGGATTACTGGATGATTAATTTTCTTGAAAAAAATTGATATCATCATCTTCGACAAGCCTGGAACAGATAATTTCATCGTTGTCTTCCTTTCTAGACTTCCCAACAGTAATGCTAGTTTACCTATTGAGAATTATTTTCTGGATGAATTTCCTTTTGTAGTTTCCACTAACCCATTGTGTTATACAAACATTGCTAACTATATTGATGCAATAATACTTCCACACTACCTTTATCCTAGAGAAAAATGGAAAATTATTCAACAATGTTCCCAATATCCTTGGGTGGATGGTTATCTCTTTCAGAGTAGGCTAGGTCATCAAAAGAAACGGTGTGTGAGGGAACATAAATTCCAATATATCTTGAAGGCTTTCCATGATGATCCTTATGATGGGAACTTAGTTGATAAGAGAACAATTCACAAATTACTTTGTATGGGATACTTTTGGCCTAAATATCTCAAGACGCAAAGAAGTATACACAAGGGTGTGATAAATACAAAAGGATGGGGAAAACCATTAGATTATATGCGATGAGATTAAAAAATAAGTTGGTTATAGGTCCCTTTGAAAGGCAGGATTTGGACTTTGTTAGGCCGATCAATCCCCATCTCATAAAAATTACTATATTCTATTTTTTATGGATTACGCTACAAATTAGGTTGAAGCCAAGGAACTCACTAAATATATTGAGTGAGTTTCTTTCAAAATTTTTGTTTGAAGACATATTTGTGAGTTATGGAGTGCCAAAGTAGATAGTTACAGATGGAGGGACAAAATTTACTTCCCAATTGATTGAAAAGAATATCAAGAAGCATAAGACTCATCATAGGATCACTTCACCTTACCACCCACAAGATAATGGATAGGTGGTGAGTACCAACAAAGTGATTGAGGCTATTCTTACAAATACCATGGCTAGTCACCACTGAGATTGGGCTAAGAACCTTCTAGAGGCACTTTGGGACTACAAAAATACATGTTGGGACACCATGAGCTTCTCACCATATCAGCTTACGTATGGTAAGAGTTTTATTTTTTATATTTAGTTAGATATTGAGACACACGAGACTGATTTACAAGTGAATTTGGATTTGAATGCAACAAAGAGACACCATCTGGACCAGCTAAATGAATTTGGAAAAATATGATTAGCTTCCATAAAACATATTAATATCATCCAAAAAAAATACACCAAGTGGCATGATAGGTTTATCAAGAAGAAGGTGTTTTAGAAAATTGATTGGTCTAGTACTATATCACTCCAGGCTCAAGGATTTCACTGGAAAGCTCTATAATAGGTGTCTAGGTCCTTATGAACTAGACACAATTTTTGATAATGTGACTATTAAGTCGAAAACTATCGATGAATTGCAAACCTCGTTTCTCACCAATGGATATTGTCTCCACTTGTATCATAAACCAATTTCTAAGGATTCATTTTTCCACGTTGTCTCAAATTCATATATTGAGATTTACGAGGAAAGGGAGAATATTATTTCACTACACACCACCTAAGTATTTTTTCATTTATTTATTTAAAAATAATAATAAATAAATAAATATAAGGGTGAAAATCCCTTTGGTGCGCAATTAGAAAGGTGTTTAATAAAAACCAGCTTGTTGGTGGTCGATACATCCCATTTTTTTCCTGTAGTATACTTTAACAACAAAAACTTCACATTTTCAAGTGTTGTTAAATTCGGTGTTGTTAAATTCAATGTTGTTATTGATAATTATACTAAAGATAGGGTACCATTGTTGATACTAATAATGAAGACCAAGCATTGCTACATCTGATGTTACGTTTTCCACTACTACACTGGGAATTGATAATGATACTAAAGAAGTAATGCTACTATTGCCACTTCAATTTCCTAATTAAATATTGCCAAGGGTAACCACCAAATATGTTTACCATGATATTTTCTAGCGTATCCCTATTGAGTCAGCATTGTCCTAACTAGATACTGCATCATGACATCCAATAAGTACTCGATAGGTATAACTCTCTCATTCCTTATATTACTGTGTCTTGTGTGACATGAACCACCCTTCCATAGTGGCCAAGGATGACCTCCTTATCAGTTAGGGGGATTTGACATCATACTATAATATGATATACCATGTGCCATGATATCAATAATATGAATCGGCACAATGTGTAATCAATTTAAACATACATATCACCATTCCCAATACTATCCCTTATTCACCACATTTCACCACCATTAATCTGATCTTATTTTTTGAGATCTTTATATATATGATAGATCAATTTCCAATCATGACACCCTATGTACCAATTAAACACACTCCTACAACCAACCTTGCCAAATTATGAAAACTTGATATTCTTCTCCCAATGAGTGATTTCATGCCATAATTATCGACACTGTAAAAGTTATGTTGTAAATGATTAAAGCCATTGGGGGAGATGTTGTCTGTAATGGGCCAGACTCAATTGATTCATTAAATAATTATTTGAGAGTCTACAGGATTTTCAAAAATTCAGGATAGCTGGTGTATTTAAAAAATTTGTGGATATTTAATGAAGACATTTCCATATTATTTTGGACAAAACCTAACAGAAGAAGGCTCCACTATGAGAGGTGTTCAAGTCGAAATTACAAATGGATTAATTTATAAAGTAAAATCCTTGCCTCAAACATGGGTGCACTAGTTTATTAGGATGATCTCAGTTCCAATATTGAAAGCTAATTTTCTAGAAGAAGGGGAATATATTAAGGAAAATTGAAGAAGCATAGAGTGAACTTCAATCCCACATCCATGGAAGGATGTATAATACTTCATCCAAAAGTATATTAGTTGTGAAGGATAGTTAGGAGTAGTTTTCAACTATCATTTTCAAGTATTGTCCCATCTTTATCGTGGGAAATTGATTAATATGCCATATTTTATCCTAGAATCATTTAGATATATGGAAAATTTCATTCGACATGTGAAACGTCAAGAGACTTGTGTAATTAACCATGGGATATCAATCTAATTATTATTGATACATTGGAATGAAAAGGGACAACCTGGGCAGGATTTCTGGTCTCAGCTAGAAGTCCAACTCAAGAGGATTAGGGTATGAATCAAAAGAAAAGGGCGAGGATGTTGAGATGGAGGAAGCAGGACCAAGAAAAAATATTGACATAGAAAATTATCTTGTTGACACATTTAATAGGGACTCTTGTGTTGAACTAACCCAAGGAAGGTCGCCTTAAAAATACATCTGCTAGAGACTCTCATGTTTATGAAGGTATTCATGTGGACATACTAGTTAACATAACCAATGGATAGTCAGAAGGTTTGAAATTTGGAGCCTTCCCTATTATGGAGGACCAACCCTTGTAAATGAGAATCAAGAAAAGGTCACTTAAAATGATTTTAGGTGGCTTTTTTTTAAAAATAAGGGTTAGGACTATTGTAATAACATCACCTAATCAATCATATAAAATTTGCAACTGGTATAGAAGATATTAAGGAACAAACCAACAAGGATAAAAAGGAGGAATCTAAGAAAAAAAAGATTGATAAGTCTCCTTCTGGTAAGTATAAATTCGACATCCTTTATCAACAAGTTAATAGCTTAAAGAAACCCTCAATATTATAAACCATATCTAATGTTGTTCAAATGATGATTACATCTTCCTCCCCCTTTATACTGAAAAGGTTGAAAATTTGATGTGTAAATTTTCTGGAGATATTTTAATGAGGTTGGGTATACATGTGATGAGGTAAAAAGGCTATAGTTTGTCTTAGTGGGAGTGTGTTGGAACGCCAACCTATTCCCTTTTATTTATGTACAAAATAAAGGGCCCCTCCTAAAACTTTAGTCTTTTTCTAGTTTTGATTTAATTAGATTTGTATTGGTTTATTTCTTTCATTTCTTCCTCTAATCATAACTTTGATTTGTATGGCATGATGGTTCACTGTCTAGTTTATTCCTCCATTCATTGGGACGTAATGATTACTTTCTTTAATTGTTTTGGTTAGTTTCAATCAACATTTCTCCTAATAGCAAGAAATTTTTTTAGTAAAGGGCCAATACAAAATCATATATTTGTAGCAGCCCTAAAATTGAGTTTATGATATTAATGGGAATTTTTTTTTTAACTATTATCCTTGTGTTTCAATGTGATGTGTGAGTTCAATTGTTTCATGTTTGGATCAATGAGTCCTAACCGAAAGTGTATAACCTATATGGGTGGCATTTTATGTTAAAATGTCTCATTAATATCATTTAATTATGCCATATCCACCTTTGATATGCACTTATTAATGGTCCTTTGAATCCAAATCAAATACATGAGCTTTAATGATTTTTTACGCATTTGAACTTAGGATAAAAATTGGTTTCAATTGATGTGTTATACCATTACACCTAGTCATCCAATGATATGGAACCTTATGTATCAAGGTTGATCTGTAGGATTGAAAATCATCATATGGCTTATGATCCATTTACTACCATTCATTGCTCATATCCTAAGGCCTTCCTAGCCCTATCCCAGCTTGGTACCTTTATAGTTGTTGATTCGATCTTCAAAAGTTTTTGTAGGAGGTTTCATTAAAGAACTTAATTTAGATCATTCTCGTTTTGGTCCTAAGGGTTTTGAAACTTAAGGCTTCATATCTGACCTTTGGTTTCCAAAACCCTATTTCATTCTAGCCTGTATATTTTCCTATGCAATATGCCACTAGTAGTTCAAACCAATATTATTGGAGTAGAACTTGTTGAGGAAAATGAGGAACGCTTAGCTTTGTTTCGCCAAGTTGAATGGTGGGAATTTTTTCAACTATTTCAGGGGCACATCAATGAAGTAGTCAAAGCCATTGTTGATTATTTTAATGGAAGGATATCATATGTGGGTGAATTAGAGAGTAAACTTAATATAGAATTTTTGGCAGCAACCATGGATTTACCCGTGGAAGGAAAATGTTGGACCTTGGTCCAAAAATTTTGTGGTCCAAAGCATTCCATAGAGAAAATTTCTAGGTGAAAAGGACTATAAATATCTTGTCAAAGGTATGCCAATATCATTCTTGAAACCAAAATGGAATGAGTTATTGTATTTGATTCGTACGTACATAACTTGTGAAGTCAGTATATCATTTTTTTATGTATCATATTCAGTTATTAATGGATTTTTTAGGCTGAAATATTAACCTACCATATTACTTGTTTTAGAGCTCAACTAGAATGTCTAGGGCTTACCAGTCTAACCAAAAGAAACACGAAAGTTCCCTTTTCCACCATATTTTAATCTACATGCTAGTCAGACATCATTTGACACAGATTGGTGATATTTGGGAGTCTTTTCTCTGTCGTAACAGTTATTGTAAACCTCTAGAGTTTGAACCTATTAAGTCTTCCACCACCATGGTTATTGAACCTTCTATTGTTGATTCAACTCCATTATTGGCTAAGGAATTACAACAAGATGAGTGTGACACATCTATCCAAGCACCAAGGTCACCTTGTTCAAAGGGTAGTCAGGTTAATGTTTTGAAACTTCTGACCTCTCTCTAAGTTACGAGGAGTGTAGTGAAAGATAAAAAATTTGAATCCCTTTGTTGAATCTCCTAGGCCTGAATTGCAATCTGTTCAACTTGCAAAAAAATAGTAAACTATTTAAATACATAAAAATGAATAGGATAAGGCTAAGGTAAAATAACTACAAAGGAAAATTGCTAGATCACAAAGGACCAAGCATAAAATTACCCTTGAAACTCTTTCCTTGGTTAACTTGGAAGCTAATCCTGAGCCATCACTGAAAAGAAACAAGCCCCACTTGCAGGGTTCTCCTCCTTGTGATGATAATACTGCCAATTGTGATAATTCTTCCTTGGGTAACTTCCATTATCAGATATACTAATTTTAGTTTGTTTCCTTAATAGGCTTTCCATGCTGGCAAGACAATCTTCTTGGATACCACGATATGGGATACTTTCAGTCGCTGTTGTGCCCATTCTTAACTTGTATGGGAATATTTTCTTCCATATGTTTTATTTTAATTTGGGAATTCAGACGATAGGCCTGAAAATTAAATAGTTTTCTTTATTTTTTTGTAACTAACTAATTTAAAGGCTATTTTTAGTTTTACTTTGTTTTTAAATTCTTAAGGCCTATGTTTATATATACCCTTCACTTTGATTAAAAAGGGATTCATAAAGGGAACTCTACAATGGAATGATGCTCAAATTAACTATGGAATACTTTTATATACAATTTATTGACTTGATTTTATTCAGTTTGTTTCTTATATCTTTATGTTAGAGGGTCATATTAATATCTCCTTTATTCTCTAGTAAATTATTCTATGGGGTTTAGAAGATAAATTTTTATTTTGTTTAATGATTTGATTTCTTAAACAAACGACTACTTCTATTGCATTTATTTGTTGTTAAGCGTTATTTCAATTTGTTAGTGCTTAATTAGATTGATATCCTTTTCTAACGAGCTATGTCTTGAGAGAGGTATCCATCTGGGCATTTTGTTTATTTAGATGTCTGTGAGCGTGTTCCATATTCTCAAGTCCATGTAAAATGTCTTCTTTACATGTTGAATTAATGTTGTACCTATAATTGATTGCATTAATTATATAATGTCTTCCGCTAATGGTTTATTGATTGTATTCATAAGCCAAAATATTGAAGCATACCAATTTTATAAATGATCATTTACAGTCGTCCCTTTTATATGTTTTCGACAAACAATATTGATAATTATATATTAGTTAGTTTTTTCATATGTTATTGATGTGATATATTGAAGTAAACATAGCTACGTTGTGTCTTTCTATGAGAACGGGGAACTTGTATTTTTACGGTTACCTATTCTTTTATCATTAAAGTGAGAATACATTTAGCATATAGTTGTAAAAGTACAACTAGTATTTTATTCCATTTTTCTTAATATCTTTTTATAAGTGTATCTACAAATCATCCTTCTTTTGAACCAATTTATTTACGATCTTGTCTATGTTATCTATTGTAACATAGTTTTGTACATTTTGTATCATAGTATGATCTTGTAGTATAAAATATTGTATTATATTCATATTTCATACCAAGGTTGTTTGATTTCCATTATTTTATCTACATAGCTAACTTAATATTTCATTGTAGCATATTTTTAACCATAGTTTAGTGTAAAATTAGTTTATATTAGCATAGAATAACTGTAGTTTAGATTAGGATTATTTTTTCCAGATTCAATCCTTCATAAGGAGAAGGGATCTAAGGCTAAAGAAGCCTATAAAACCATTGAGGGTAGATATACTAAATGTCTTGAGCTATTAAATAGCCTCATTCTATGTTATTCTTCCCTTGTTGACTTAGGTGTAAAACACCCACATCAATGAAATGATACTAGGAGGGAAAAAAACGACTATAGATGGAAAGGGGAAGTCATAAATGTCAAATCATTAGGTCACTTATTATCATTACGAGTCACACCAACCTTCCCCTTAGTGAGACTTTAGTCAACTCTCCGCCACAACTTGAAGAAACAAACAATGAAACTACTACCCTGAATCAACCATATTCACAAGCTAAAATTGACAAGTTCCTTCACATATCTTGAGAACTCATTACTCGAACTCAAGAGATATTTAAAAGGAATTCTTCTATTCAAAGGAGATTGTATCAACACTTAGTCAAACCTATTGATCTATAGCTACAAGAACCTATGATGCTTGAATCACATGAAGGAATTCCTCAGACTACCATCACAATAAAAGATAGGTTGCATGACATACTTACTAGTAAACTTGCTGACTTTTTTGAGTTACCCATTGGTGAGACCATTCGACCAACCTTGATGGGATGATTTGATTCTCCTTATTCTCCACCTAGTTCAATTTCATCCTTGGGAAAATCCTCTGGGAAGAATGATCTTCTAAGTCCTTAGAATCGAAAGGATCTGCTAGGATGGAATATAATTAGGGTGACAATCAAGGAAACCCAAAAAATGATCATGCAACCCCTTGGTTATATAGGGATGTCATGGTTGTTCCCGAAATTCAGCATCCTGTACCAAGGAACCCCCACAAGTTCTTATCGAAGCTTGACTCTGATTCGAAGAAATCTGAAGATCACATCAAAGATTTTATGCTTACCATCAAACAAAAAAGCATCTTCCGTCAGGATGTATTATGTAGATTTTCCCATATACCTTTCAGGGAAATACCATTATGTGTTATTTCACTAAGCTTCCCCAAAGAATTGTTTCTTGGGTACAATTTGAGTCAACTTTCCTTCAAAATTTTGGAGATGAAAAGGCACCAGAGGTCCTAGTCGATGAACTATCAAACATGAAAATTAAAAACAAAGAAAAGGCAAAGGACCTGAACATTAAAATTTTTTGATTGAAAAATAAGATACCTATTGAATCATTGCCATCTCAAAATCTCATAGTTGCTTAATACATCAAAGCTTTACCTCATGATATTGCCAAGTGGGTAAAAAGGGATATATATATATATATATATATATATATATATATATGCAAGCTTTGAGGAAGCCTTACAAGTTAAAAGGAATGTTCTTATTCTGAAACCTATTATTGATAAACAATCAGACGTTGCCACCTATTCTGGAAAAAAACTAGAAACATCAAAACAACCTATAATAAAAAAGGAATAGTAAGTCTTAGATTTAGAAAGCCTCCAAAAGGCTATAAATAAACTATCCAATGAAATAATTGACCTTAAATAAGGAAAATGTGAATGATCAACTGACAAGGGAAATTTTAAGCAACAATTTAAGAGATGACCTCCTCAAAAATCACCTCCCCTAAATGAAGGATTGATAGTTCAAGGACAATAAAATATTTCATTTAATTTAACAATAGATCTTGATTCAACCCTTAATAAAATTGAAGAAAAAGAATTTGGATCTGTTTTTGAAAATCATGATGAAGTTCAACCTCCTAGTTTTTCGCTCAATTTATTTGAAGGGGATATTATCCATGTTTTTACCTGTAGTAAGAAATTAGCTAAAAGTGAAACGCCACCTACATCAGATAAAAATGAAAAAAAAAACACCTAACACTCATAAATATACAACTTTAAAGATTGAATATGATTCAATCGATGATGTTAAGAAAATAAAAGCTAATATCTCCGTGTATGAACTTTGGAAAAATCTTGTAATTCAAAAAAACTTTTAGTAGCATATTGCTAGATTAAAAGCTCTTGCAAGTAAATATATAATTTCTTTTGATAAGACGTTTTTGGAAAAAATTGAACTATTATAATTCCCTTCTATTTAGAAAAATAAAACCCCACCATTCCTGTTAACTCTGGAAATTTTTAACTATAATGTCCATAATTGTATGATTGATGCAAGTGATTCTTCAAATGTAATGCCACTTTCCATTTGTAAGAAGACTACTACAAATATGAAACCTTATGATATAAAAATTGTAGAATTGGACATAAAATATGTTAAAGTAGTAGTGGAATTGAATGATGTTTTGATCAAATTTTCACAAGAACATAAATTCCATCAGATTGTAGATATTGTGATTGTTGACATTCCTGAAGTATATGGACTATTTTTTATTAGGGATTGGCTAAAACACCTTAAGGGATTTATGGAAACTGATTTGACTCAATTATGGCTGCCCTAGAAATGGAATCCAAATAAAATATATATTAACAAATATCAATACATGAAACATATAATTATTGATTTAAGTAATTACAATGAACTAGTAAATATTGATGATTTCATAGTTGTTGACTCGTTCTTTGGAAATTTCATTGCTTATTTTTCTCTTGTTTTGAATTTTGAACACTAATATGATTTTGAAAAAATTAATACATTATTTATATATGATCATAGCATTCTTGATATTAATAATTTGTCAAATCTTGAGAAATATGATATCAGGTCATTGTATTTCGTTGGTTCTAATTCTAAAGAATTAGCTCGTATTGGATATATGCTTTTAGATCCTCATGGAAATAATTTTTCTATCGCATGTAGATTATAATTTCAATGTACTAAAAATGTTGCAGAGTATGAAGCGATTATTCAAGTACTTCGCAAATATTTGGAACTTGGAGTGAAATGTTTAAAAGCTTACGGTGATTCTGAAATAACTTTTAGGCAGGTAAAAAATTATATTCATTTCCTTTTAGCACACTTACAGGCTTATCAAGATCAGGTGTGGGATTTAATATTAATTCTTTCAGCTTTGAATATTGATTATATTTCTACAACTACAATTCAAGAAGCACACTTGTTACCTAATGTAGCTTCTAGATTGATTCCAATTAAAAATTTTGAACCTAATTATTTTACAGTGGAATTTATTTTAGACCATCCATAGGTGACAACATCACTAATTGGCATGTGTTTGTTGATGATAAACAAATTATTTAATTTTGACATATGGAGGATGCATCTAACTATTCATTCATTGATATTCATTGATGAGGCTACTCATGAGGAGAATTTGTGGGACTTCTCTTAGTACAACAAGCAATGGTCATCAAATGAACTCTTTGACATGGTAAAACTGATCCCTAAATATATTTTTAGATTGGAGAATTTATATGACTTGCATGATATATTCAAGAGAGTTAAGAACTATAAAACTAATAGCTCTACCATGGAATTCAAAGTAATTAATTTCGATTTGAAAGATAATCCACAATGCATAAATTTGGGAATAAATTGTTCTACCAAAGAAAGGTCATATTTCATAAACTTATTTAAGAAGTATAGAGATTCATTTTCCTGGAATTACCTCCGATACAAATACCATGCAAAATCTTATTCCTATGAAACACCAAAACAAACCCTTGCACCAAAAAATTAGGAAAATGCACCCAATTATTGAGTCTTCAGTTGAAAAATAATTATATAAACTCTTAGCAACTAAGTTGATTTTACCCATGCGACACACTCAGTGGGTTTATAACTTAGTACCTATTAGGAAGAAAAATGGTGACATCTGTATTTGTGTTTATTTTAGTAATTTAAACAAAGACTCTAAAAAATACCACTACTCGGTGCCACCCATGGAAAAAATTATCCATCATTTCTCAGGAATCAAGATGTTATCCTTCTGAGATGGTTTCTTAAGCTACAATAAAATTATGATAGCACCTTTTGACCAATTGAATACCACATTTCAAAATAATCGGGGTATGTTTCACTATAGGAAAATTCCCTTTGGATTGATAAACATAGGGGAAACTTTCCAGCGGGTGATGGATATCATGTTTAGAGATTTTATCAGTGAATATGTAGTTATATACATGGAAGACATCATTGTTTTCTCAAAACATAGGTCTGGCCATTTACTACACTTTAAAACTGTGTTTGAAAGATACCAAAAATTTGGAATCTCTCGTAATACTAAAATATCTATTTACGCAGATATTGAAGGGAAATTACTAGGATATATTGTATCTAAGGATGGAATTATAATTGATCCCGATAAGATGCAGGATATAAAAACTTTAACCATGCCCAATTCCAAAAAGGCCATACAATATTTTATGGGAAAGTTTAATTTTTTCAGATGATTTGTTCCTATATTTTCCAAAATTGTAAAACCTTTTTAAGATTCAATAAAGAAATCTGTTATTTTTAAATGGGAAGAATAATAAAAAAAAGCTTTCAACACTATTAAACAAGAAATCACATACACTCCTACCTTAATAAGTCACGATTTCTCTAAAGTGTTTCTTTTGTATACATTCGCTTCATACTCTTCATATGTTTTTGTGCTTAAGCAAAAGACTAATTCTAATATTGAATTCCATATTTCTTTCATGAGCTCCACTTTTAAGGGAGAAGAGTTAAGTGATGCATAAGTGGAGAAATAATCCTTTTTTGTGTACAAATAAGTTAAGAATTTTTGTTTCTATCTACTTAAATCCAAGACAAAAGTTATAGTCTCATACCAAGAAATATGAAATATTTTAATCCGAAAGTTTCTCGGGGAGAAAATAGCTCATTAGATGAAAACCTCGTAAGAACTTGACCTCAAAGTTAAACCATAACAAATCATTAAAGCTCAAGGTGTTTATAAATTGTTGTTGTTGAATCTATTTATACCCCTACCAACCATTCCACTTTTATAGATGATTCATCTCTAAACAGTGAAGTATCTTCAATGCAAAATGAAGTCTTGTGTCAATCATATAGTCTTAATTCAATGTATTCACACATTAGATTAGAAAAGGTATATCCCCCTCTCATCTTAATACAACTCAAATAAGATCATTAATATTAAAATCAACACTTTAACAACTTATTAATAATTTTCTTTTTACAAAAAATGATGATGTCGTTCTATTTTGCAATCTAGAGTAGGGAGATGTATAAAAAATACTTCATGAACTCCACTTTGGCCCTGCTGAAAGAAATTTTGGTGGTGATACCACTACAAAAAAATCTTCTAAGGGAAATTTATTATTGGCCCACTCTGTTTAAAGATGCCCATGCCCTTGCTAGAAAATGTGAAACCTGTGAAATTATCACTAGTAGGCTAAATAAACTTGCTTTTTCCCTACAACTTGTCACTTTTGAGGCTCCATTCCAACAATGGTGCTCAGAAATGATAGAACCAACTAATACTCCCTCATCCCAATAACATAAATTCATTATAAAAGCTACAAATTATTTTACTATATGGGTTGAGGTAGCACCTTGGTGTGTTAAAAATACTAATTAAGTAATTAATTTTCTTGAATCTCAAATCATCACCCTTTTTGGTGTTCTTGAGTCATCGTTCTTTGATAATGTGTCTTATTTCTCCTCTCGTGAGTTATATGCATATGGCATGGAAAAGTAATAAAAGTAAAATATTTAGAAAAATATTATCTACAAGGAAATGGTCTTGCTAAATCATCAAACAAGAACTTGTTAAGAATCCCTAAATGGATAGTTTTAGAAAATCAAAGGAACTGTCATATTACACTATTCAATGCATTATGAGATGATAGGGTCACACTGGCTACTATTGGAAACTCACCTTTTTTCCTCATTTATGGAAGAGAAGATATATTACTGTTGGAAAAATACTGAGAGGGGGGGTGAATCAGTATTTAGAGCTGACTGACAATTTTTAGTTTTCCTTTCTCTTAAAAACATATGTTACATTACTGCATCCAACTTGTATGTCCAGAGATCTTATTATGTCTTTAGATCATTGCATCATTTATTCATCAGATAAACAGTAAGCATGAATAGAAATAACAGTACAAACCAACAAACATAAGAAACACATATGAACACCAGGATTTAAGGTGGAAACCCAATTCGGGAGAAAACCACCGCTGCTGTTATCTCAGTCTTCAATATTTATTATACAGAAAAATTCTTAAAATTGTATGCTGGCGCAAACTTATACCAGCACGTAGGCACCCACCTACAGAAGGTTACAACCTTCTCTTGTTTACCAGCCTTTCCTGGAAGGGAGCTACAACCCCTTGTTCTCATTTACCAGCCTCTCCTCGAAGGGAGCTACTACCCCCTGCTCTCGTTTACCAACTACCACTAGAAGGGAGCCACTACCCCCTCACTGAAGGCTTCGACCCTTAGCACCACTGCAGACCACGTTTCATCAATTTTCATACTGGATCCACCAGTTTCCACACGACATACCTTGCAAGCCACTAGATTTATTCATTCAGTATACTCACACTAGTTCTTTATGATTTCGTCCATCATTCAAACCAGAGATTCATCATCATCAGATCATTATATCCATGGGTGCATCATAGTTTCAGATTTATCAGTTAAGAACAGAGCTCGCCCATAAAGATATTCCTTGGAGAAATTTTTCATTCACAACCTTTACGATGCACACATCATTCTCTATTTTTCTTCTCCTTATATAGTTTTGCCTTTATTAAAACCATGAGTCAAAACCACGAACCGCTAATGGTATTCCTCTATCAGTATTTATTTTAGTTTATTCCACGGGGCTTTTTGATCTCTTTTTAATTTATTTATCAATTTTAAAAAATTGACAAATAAATATATATTTAGAACTTTTGAATTCCCAAGCCTTATATCTAAATTTTAACCCTTCGGACTTTATATAAATATCCAATGCTTCCAAATAAATTAATCTTACGATAAACCTTTGAACCCAAGCCCACATATATAGTCAATAGCCAATAAAATATGCGCACGGTACCATAAGTAAATTTCGCGTAAGTCCAGCATCCGATCACCGTTAGATTAGCAAGCTTCCAGATCAACGGCGTATATGCATATCGCTCGACCTCCGATGCCAAACGTTAACGTGCGATGGTCCGCTGTACCTGTGTTAATCTTTGCGCACCTTCAACAAATGATGAGCGTCTAATGACCCCTTCTCAGATCTGTTGTGGACAATTTTGTCACCTCCTAGAGACAGTCTAGAGTTGCCATGGACCAGTGCCTAGGACATCTTAATATAGCAAGGAGTCCTTCATATAGTTTGGATTGTCAATCCAAGAGCTCACTTACTATCTCTTGTTTGAACAAGGAAATAAGTTTTGAATGGGACCAAACTCTCTCAGAAGCTGACACAAAGATAAGAATAGTGTAGGAACATCATGTAAAACTCCAATACAAAGGCATGAGACAGTTAAGAGATAGCTTACTGTAAAGAGGGCCAGTTCAAATAATATATCATAGAAATCAAATATCAGGAAGTGAGTGCAGTGAGGAAACATAGAGAAGATATTAGTTAGCATGAGACTGATACCCAGATACACAACAGAACCACATAAGGGCATATTAATTTATGAATCCTTATATGACAATGGCGTTTTAAAAGCACCCTCCTCAAGCAACTAATATAGCAGAAAACATGGATGAGGTGAACATGGAACAGTATATCATGACTAGGCCTATTTAAAGCGCTTGACTAATTCCAGAAAGGGCACCAACAAGGATGAATCCTTACTGCAAACTAGTGAGCCACTCGCATTCTAGAACATGATACAAGAAGATAAATAGCATGAAAGGAGATATTGTATTAACACATAAGAAAAATTACATACTGTGAGATACCAAAGACCATAATCCTCATTACAGTTATAACTCCTCCTCACTGAGACCCTACGGGCTCTGAACCTTCATACAGAAGTATTATAAAATGTATACAAAAGCCTTTTCACTGCATAGTTTACTGATAGAATCTGGAACCCTTACAATGTCTTCTTTTTGGGCCTTTATAGAAAATATAGAGAATTCTCGGGAAGGAGGTAGGTGAAGTACATTTAATGACTCAATTTTGAATAAAATGGCGGAAAAAATTCACGCCCACTCTATGAATGACTAACTATAAATGACTGTACTTTACATCCTATCTCTGGAAATAAATGCTGGGAGATAAAAATCTCCTTATAAACATGACACAAATAATAAAATATATACAATGTTATGCCTTTCGTTGAGGGAAAGATCCGCCACCGTATGAACCCTGAGATAGTCTGCAATTTTGTGCTGTACTCTCGGCCTTTAGCTTTGAATTTAAATCTTGGATCATTAATGCAGGGCGAAGCATCCCTTGGTTTTCTCTGGAGGGTTCTGCAGATCCATATCTTGTCTTCTTTAATGGTGATCATTTCTCACACCTACCCTTGGCTTCTTCTTTAAATTTCGCCAGCAGAATGTCGCCCTTTGACATACTCTCAACCTTTGCAGTGGAGGAGATAAATTATGGGGCCTCTTTATCATCTTAAAAACCTGCAAAATCCACAAAAAATTAGAGAAAATCGACTCGGGGATGAATAACGTGGAGGGGGAGATGATAATGAAGTCGTGGACACTAACAAATGACAGGGATACAAAGGGTGGCGGAGGAAAAATGATGGAGGCCTTGATTAAACAGACGGAGTGTGACTCCTCCTCGTAAAACAGTTTGAGTGAGACGAATGAGTAAGAACAAAGGGTATAAATGAAAACACATGTGCATACATATATATATATACGACAGGATGACGCCACAGGTACACGGGGTCATGACACATGGGTGTACGGGGGAAACAGGTGGAACGGCAACGTGGCAGCGAGGTCAATCGACGGGAAGACCAATTTCTGGCCGTCTAATCCTGGAAGGCGGATAGACGGTCAGGAGACGACGAGGGCAATACAATGGTGGGCCACATATCGCGGCGGTCACATGTTAACGAGCAAGCAGCTCTGGCGCATATCTGCCGTTGGATGAAGATCGGCAGATCCTACGGCGTGGACTGATTCCGTTGTCTGGCCTTTGTACAGGCTTCAATGCGCGGGAGAAAAGTGGTTTCCCGCCCGTATCAAAGACACGCGGTGTATTCCTAATGGAATCATTCCCCCCTTGGTCGATACTGCCGGCTCAGTGGAAGCGGTGCGGGGCAATACCGTCGGTTTCTGCAGTGAGGTACATACGTGGGGGCCGCCATATAAAAAGATCTCCGCTCCGTTGATTTGGTTTGATCGGACGGTTACTATCGCGCCCGAACATAAAACAATAAGCCCCTTTTCGTTTTAGCTTGTGGTTTCGCGCTCCGGTCATATGGTAGCCAAAGCACGGGGGCTAGGGTCTTAGGACTGGGCCTGATAAATTTTAAATGATAGATTTTTAACCTTTGTGGAGCGGATTTTCGGGCGGAAAAGGTAATATCAGACTGGAGTATGAGGTTTTAGGCCACGGTGGAGCTTTGAAAAGGATTTGGATGGGGCAGCAAACCAAAATTTAAAGGCAAGGGTAAATATGTACAACATCGGCTCCATCTGGGGACGGCATGATTGTCCTCGGGCATGTCGAGAACACGCAGACCACTGAATTTTCCACTTTGCTTCTCAATTCTCCTGCGCTCCTACCTCAGGTAAATGCCAGCATCCTTTTCTTTATGAAAAATAAAAATTAAAACAACTTATATACAATATAATACAATTAGGCACCCCAACCTGGATCAGAATTGGAAGTATGGTTTGAGAAATTGGCCATTCACAGGGGCATCCAACAAATCACCCTGTAGGTTTTCTAACATGAAAGTATTATTTCGCCCTTGACTCACGATTTTGAAAGGGCCAAACCATAACGGATCAAATTTAGCATGCTTTCCCTTCCCTGCTCTGCGAACATCACATCTGAGAACCAGGTCACCAATTTGGAAGTCCCTATCCTTTTCATGCTGATCAAACACATTCTTCATCTTCTCCTGATATTCTATCAATCTTTGATTCACCTGATTCTGTGTTTCCTCCAATTCTACCAGCTGATTAATCCTTCTGATCATGTCATCTGGCTCCTCCTGATTCTCCTGCATGAAACGTGCTACTGGTAATGCCAATTGCACCAGGAACACAGCAGCTCTTCCATATACCAACTCATAGGGAGATTTTCCTGTTGCTCGCTTACTGGTTATCCTATTTTCCCATAGAGCAAACTTCAATTGAGAGTCCCAGTTTTTCTAATTTTCACTTATTGTTTTCTTCAGAGCCCTCACCAGGGTTTTGTTAGAAGACTCTGCTAAACCATTTCCCTGTGGATAGTATGTTGTGGAGTGAGTCAGGATGATGTTATACCTTCAGCAGAAATTCACAAATCTGGCAGACCTGAAAGCCTGTGCGTTGTCAGTTACAATTCTGGCTGGACAGCCAAACCTAGATATGATATTTTCCTCTATAAACCTCATGATCACAGCATCTGTAGTATTTCTTGTAGGTATTGATTCCACCCATTTCGTAAAATAATCCATAGCTGTTAGTATCTATTTATATTGGCCACTTGATGGGGGATGTATTTCTCCTATAAATCTAATCCCCATTTCTGAAATGGTTCATTTACATGGATGGGAATCAGGGGCAAAGCTGCTAATTTCTGTCTTTCCGCAAATCTTTGGCACTTGTCACATGATCTGACCCAAACAAAAGTGTCTGTATACAATTTTGGCCAGTAAAAACCAGCCTTCAATATTTTATGAGTTGTAGCCCTCCAGATGTAATGACCTCCACAAATTCCCTCATGAAATTCTGTCATTACTTTCTGCACTTCATTTTCTGTGAGGCATAATAGTAATATACCTAGAGGGTCTCTCCAATAGAGCTGTCCATTAGCAATTATGTATTTCTATGATTTCATCCTTACAGCCCTGTATTTTATCTTATCACAACCTGGAGGACAGCTAAGTGTTAAAATATATTCAACTATTTCTTTATACCAAGGACTAGTTAGATATTTTATATGTATCTTTTGAGTAGTCATCTCCAGTCCTTGCTGCTCTTCTTCTTTTTTTGATTCTTCATTTTCTATCATGGATAGATTAATGCCCAGAGCTTGATTATTTGACTCAGATAACATCTTGGCAAGTCCCTGTCCTTTAATCAACTTAGTAGGCCTTATGTCCAAATCATACTCCTGGATTTTTGCAATCCATCTCCCTCTTCTACCTTCACTGTCTCCCTGAACCAGAATGTCTTTGACAGCAGCTGTGGGGACATATGCAGTAATATGAGATTGCAAAAAATATACTCTAAATGCTTTAAGGGAATTTACCAGGGCATATGCCTGCTTCTCCAATATATTATATCTCAATTCAGCGTCATAAAGCACTTGACTGAAGAAAGCTATAGGCTGTTCATATCCCTCTTAATTTTTCTGTAATAATACTCCAGCAATTGTATGAGGTGAAGCAAATGAAAAGATCATGAATGGCTTACTGTAATCTGGTCCAGCTAACACAGGAGCTTCAGCAAATGCCTGTTTTATCCTTGTGAATGCATCTCTAGACTCCTGGGACCATTTTACTTCACTATCCTTTTTCAACATATTGGTTATATGCCTAACTATCTCGGCATAGTTAGGAATAAACCTTCTTAGAAAATTAATTCGGCCTAAAAATACCTGTACTTCCTTCTTATTCCTGGGCAAAGGAATGCTGTTTATTACTTCAACTCTCTTAGGGTCTATTTTCACACCATCTTTTGTTACAATGTTCCCTAAGATTTTTCCCTCATCTAATGCAAATAAAGATTTTTGAGTATTGAGGGATAGGCCATACCTTCTGCATTTTTCAAAATTTCTTCTTAAATGCTCAATATGTTCATCATCATTCTTTGAAAACACTGTGATATCATCAAGATAAACCACCAAAAACTTGTCCTGTTCTCCCACAAAGGCTATGTCCATTGCCCTCTGAAAAGTAGCTCCTGCATTAATTAATCCAAATGGCATCCTAGCATACATAAATGTTCCCCATGGTGTAGTGAATGCAGTTTTCTTCTGGTCTTCTGGAAATACAGCTACCTGATTATAACCAGAAAATCCATCCATCATTGACATTTTGGATGATCCTACCACTTTCTGCAGGATGTGGTCCATCTTAGGCAGTGGATAATTGTCTTTTAATGATGCTCTGTTCAGATTCCTGAAATCCACACACAGCCTTATTTCTCCATTCTTTTTTCGAACAGGAACAAGGTTCACTATCCATTATGAGTATCTCAATGGCACGATTATCTTGGCCTTCAATAACTTCTTGATTTCTTTTTCAATAGAGGGAAGCAGCAGAGGATTGATCTGTCTGAGCTTCTGCTTATAAGGCTTTGCATCTTCCCTCAAAGGAATTTTATGTTGCATTATACTAACATAAAAAGTTTTTAGGTCCTGATAGGACCATGCAAAAACATCTTTATAATATTGAAATAACTTGAAATACTTTTCTTTATATTATTCTGGGACTCTTTTAGATAATTTTACAATTTTGGGATCAACATAAGTACCCAGATTCAAATCTCCCACTTGATCTTCTTCTATCGCTTTGCTAGGCTGCAATGGAATATCATCTTTGTTAAATAATCTTTCTAGAGGCACCAGCCCTCTAGGTATAACATTTCCTTTCAACTGCAGCACTCTATTACCTGCTATTTTCTCTTCCCATCTGTTTTCTACAACATTTTCAACTTCTTCCTCCTCATTATCATCAATTTCCATATTTGTGAATTCTCCCACTGTCTCCATGAATCTCTTCATCTGTTCATCATCTTCGAAAACCTGCCAATGCTTTATATTATCTGGAATGGATGGTCTGTAACGTACCTCCACTTCGTATCTCAAAAGTGGATTCTGAGGAGGACGGAATGTACTGGCGGCTACGGCAAGAGAATCTGCTATTCTGTTTTTCTCTCGGGGCATGAACTGTATATTGAATGCTGAGAAGAAATTTTCTATCATGTCCCATACTTCGTTTCTATAAGCTCTGAGCCGAGGATGCTTGGTTTGGCATTGATTTTTGATCTGTCTCACTACCAGCTCAGAATCTCCCAAGACTTTTAAACATTGGATGCCCATGTTTCTGGCTGTCTGTAATCCCAATAATAGTGCCTCATATTCGGCTACATTGTTTGTAGCCTCATATTCCAATTTAAAGGACAGTGGCACCCATTTTCTTGTAGGGGAGATTAGTAGCACCCCAGCTCCATTGCCTTCTCTTGAATTTGCTCCATCAAAATGCAAAGTCCAAATTTCTGATTCCCGATCTCCTTTAGGCTGCTCAGCTTGAATTTGGCTAAAGAGAGGCTCGTGAACATAATTTTGATTTTCTTCTAACCTCAAACATGAGAAGTCTCCCTCTTTGTTATAAACTGGAGAGTTCTCTGAGCAGTCAGCCTTAGTTACCATTTTAACAAATATAGTCTCCCTGTATAACCTCCTCTCCTGACCTCCAAAGACTGGGACAGTAGCATATGTTAAATCCAATTTAATTGATCCCCCAATCTTTGTACCCCAGGACCTTGACAACAGCATGCCAAAGCGGGTTGGGATATCAGCGACCACAATGTCCATGACCACACATTTTGCTGGAATTTGGGCCAAATTGACCACTAAATCTTTTATCATCCCCAAGCATTTAACTCTTTTAGAATCAAATGAATATAAATCTTTGTATGGTCTTGTAATCTGCAGCCCTAGTTGCTCCATGACAGAAAGAGGCATAAGATTATGGGAAGCCCCAGAATCTAACATACAGTTATGTAGCAGCAGGTCATGAATGACTAGAGACACATAAAAGGGAGGAGTAGAAGGATCTATCTCCTCGACATGTGGGCCAAAGACTACCATGGGTCTTTCTTCTTGAAGATTTAGGCTATCAGGTGCAATTGGTATTTCAGGAGGAAGCATAAAGGAAGTAACTTGAGACTGGTATACAGGCTGTTTTAATAATTCTTTTAGGGGGACAGGAATCTTGATATTTTCGAGTTCTTTTTGCAAATTGAAAGCAGATGGGGGATTTTCTATCACAATTTCTTTTGACTCCTTATTTTCAACTGAAGGCTTGACTTCTTTTGACACTGGCTCAGCATTAGAAGGACTGACTATTTTTGAAGAAGAAGGAATCTCATCATTAGGCTGCAAGGGAGTATTTAGAAGATTCTTACCTTTTTCTATGCTTCTCTTTGTTGCTGATTCCTTCTGAGCAGATGCTTCTTTCTGAGGTAGCTCCTCTTCTTGATCTTGAGTTCGGGTCCTCTTCCTTGAAGATCTAAGATCATATTTGAAATTGAATTGTGCTTGCATGAAATCAGCAAATTGCTTACAGTAATGATCAATCTCTGTTTCTTCGTCTTCGTCTTGCAATGGGCAATCCATATCATCATTATTTGAAAGAGCCAGATTTGAATCTTCTAATCCATAAGCTGCATCTCCAGTGGAGTCATCTGCTGGTCCTTCCAGGTATAAAGGATGAGCTACCTGGTCTTGTTGTTCTTTTGCTTCTCTCGGCAATATCTGCAATGGGGGTCTTCTGTACTGAGGATTGTATCCTCTGTTTGGAGCATTGTAATAGTTCTTGGGAGCTGCATTTTTTGCTTCCAGTTCAAGCTTGACCATCTTCTTTATTATTTTGCTTATTTCATCCATTTTATCTGAATATTTTTCTTGATTAGAGGTGGAAACTTCTTCTTTGCCTCTCCTCCTAGTATCTTGTTCAATTTTTCCCTTCAGTTTCCCAGTGGAGGCAAAGTTTGCTTCTAATTCTAGAGCATCTGATTGTGCATCATCCAAAGTGGCAGGTTTTCTTTCTCTCAATGAGAATCCGAAGTCAAAATCAAAGGCTGCTATGAAGATTATCTTGGCAGAAGCTTCATGGGGCTTCATTTCAGGAGGCAGGCTCAAATATAACTTGTTGAATATTTTAATGAATTCTGACACTCATTCATTATGTTTCTTCTTCATTGTGTTAAACTCAGTAAGACATTGGCCATGATCTTTCTTTTCTCCCCACTTTCTGAGAAAAGTATTCTCCATAATATCCCAGGTGGTTATGGAACGGTTCCCCAATGTCTTGAACCATTTTCTGGCTTCCCCTTCCAAAGAATGCACAAACAATCTCAAGACCACGTCAAGGTGTTCAACATTTAAG
This sequence comes from Pinus albicaulis, assembly GCA_034641835.2. NCBI lineage: Eukaryota > Viridiplantae > Streptophyta > Pinopsida > Pinales > Pinaceae > Pinus > Pinus albicaulis. The sequence continues at coordinate 14,683,247 of CM076577.1, read as the reverse complement.
TTCTCTGCAAAAGAGCAGAAAGTCTCAAGGTGTTTCTGAGCATCCACTTCATTTTCACCATTAAATCTTGGCAGAATATTCAAATAATCCTGTGGCATATCATTCAGCACTTGGGGCAAGGCCAAAGGAGCATATTTGTTCAATAGAAAAGCAGGAACATTAGCCATTGGGGGAGGTGGGGGTTGCACAACAGTCTGAGATACAAATGATGGGAGAGGAGTAGGAGGAAGCGGAGTATGAATAACAATGGGAATATATTGCACAGAGGCCTGAGGTGTGGATGGAAATAGTTCACAGTTAACAACAACTACTTCTGTGACCTCTTTAATTTCTTCAGCCTCGAAAGCAAAATGAGATTCTTCTTCAATCCAGGCACTTCCTTTACATGGAGTCTCCGAGTAAAACTCGGGATTTTTCTGTTCTAACTTCTTGAGAAGAAGAGGGCGGATAATATTCAATGGAATATTCATGGTTTTCAGCGCGAGCTGACTTCCTCCCCTTCCAGACTCTTTTGTGAATGATCTTCTATGGGTTAGACACGTAAGGTGTCTTTGATTGGGATGTATCTGACCTCAAATGTGGCTTACGAGGAGCCAGGAATACCAATAAAATTTATCAAATAAAAACCAGTGGAGTTGCCAAGGTGAGAGATACGCAACTTCTTCAACTCTCTATGCTCACCTGATTAGAGAGTGAAAACAATTTGTCGAGACCCAGGGAAACTGATATTCTTGAATTCGATCCCCGGCAACGGCGCCAGAAAGATGTTGTGGACAATTTTGTCACCTCCTAGAGACAGTCTAGAGTTGCCATGGACTAGTGCCTAGGACATCTTAATATAGCAAGGATTCCTTCATATAGTTTGGATTGTCAGTCCAAGAGCTCACTTACTATCTCTTGTTTGAACAAGGAAATAAGTTTTGAATGGGACCAAACTCTCTCAGAAGCTGACACAAAGATAAGAATAGTGTAGGGACATCATGTAAAACTCCAATACAAAGGCATCAGACAGTTAAGAGACAACTTGCTGTAAAGAGGGCCAGTTCAGATAATATACCATAGAAATCAAATATCAGAAAGTGAGTGCAGTGAGGAAACATAGAGGAGATATTAGTTAACATGAGACTGATACCCAGATACACAACAGAACCACATAAGGGCATATTAATTTATGAATCCTTATATGACAATGGTGTTTTAAAAGAACCCTCCTCAAGCAACTAATATAGCAGAAAACATGGATGAGGTGAACATGGAACAGTATATCATGACTAGGCCTATTTAAAGTGCTTGACTACTTCTAGAAAGGGCATCAACAAGGATGAATCCTTACTGCAAACTAGTGAGCCACTCGCATTCTAGAACATGATACAAGAAGATAAATAGCATGAAAGGAGATATTGTATTAACACATAAGAGAAATTACATACTGTGAGATACCAAAGACCATAATCCTCATTACAGTTATAACTCCTCCTCACTGAGACCCTACGGGCTCTGAACCTTCATACAGAAGTATTACAAAATGTATACAAAAGCCTTTTCACTGCACAGTTTGCTGATAGAAATCTGGAACCCTTACAATGGCTTCTTTTCAGGCCTTTATAGAGAAAATAGAGAATTCTAGAGGAGGAGGTAGATGAAATACATTTAATGACTCAATTTGAATAAAATGGCGGAAAACATTCGCGCCCACTCTATGAATGACTAACTATAAATGACTGTACTTTACATCTTGTCTCTGGAAATAAATGCTGGGAGATGAAAATCTCCTTATAAACATGACACAAATAATAAAATATATACAATGTTCTGCCTTTCGTTGAGGGAAAGATCCGCCGCCGTATGAACCCTGAGATAGTCTGCAATTTTGTGCTGTACTCTCGGCCTTTAGCTTTGAATTTAAATCTTGGATCATTAATGCAGGGTGAAGCGTCCCTTGGTTTTCTCTGGAGGGTTCTGCAGATCCATATCTTGTCTTCTTTAATGGTGATCATTTCTCACACCTACCCTCGGCTTCTTCTTTAAATTTCGCCAGCAGAATGTCGCCCTTTGACATACTCTCAACCTTTGCAGTGGAGGAGATAAATTATGGGGCCTCTTTATCATCTTAAAAACCTGCAAAATCCACAAAACATTAGAGAAAACCGACTCGGGGATGAAGAACGTGGAGGGGGAGATGATAATGAAGTCGTGGACACGAACAAATGACAGGGATACAAAGGGTGGCGGAGGAAAAACAATGGAGGCCTTGATTAAACAGACGGAGTGTGACTCCTCCTCATAAAACAGTTTGAGTGAGACGAATGAGTAAGAACAAAGGGTATAAATGAAAACACATATGCATACATATATATATATACGACAGGATGATGCCACAGGTACACGGGGTCATGACACATGGGTGTAGGGGGGAAACAGGTGGAACGACAACGTGGCAGCGAGGTCAATCGACGGGAAGACCAATTTCTGGCCGTCGGATCCTGGAAGGCGGATAGGTGGTCAGGAGACGACGAGGGCAATACAATGGTGGGCCACATATCACGGCGGTCACATGTTAACGAGCGAGCAGCTCTGGCGCATATCTGCCATTGGATGAAGATCGGCAGATCCTACGGCGCAGACTGATTCCGCTGTATGGCCTTTGTACAGGCTTTAATGCGTGGGAGAAAAGTGGTTTCCCGCCCGTATCAAAGACACGCGGCGTATTTCTAATGGAATCGCTCCCCCCTTGGTCGATACTGTCGGCTCTGTGGAAGCGGTGCGGGGCAATACCGCCGGTTTCTGCAGTGAGGTACATACGTGGGGGCCACCATATAAAAAGATCTTCGCTCCGTTGATTTGGTTTGATCGGACGGTTACTATCGCGCCCAAACATAAAAAAATAAGCCCCTTTTCGTTTTAGCTTGTGGTTTCGCGCTCTGGTCATATGGTAGCCAAAGCACGGGGGCTAGGGTCTTAGGACTGGGCCCGATAAATTTTAAATGATAGATTTTTAACCTTTGTGGAGCGGATTTTCGGGCGGAAAAGGTAATATCAGACAGGAGTATGAGGTTTTAGGCCACGGTGGAGCTTTGAAAAGGATTTGGATGGGGCAGCAAACCAAAATTTAAAGGCAGGGGTAAATATGTACAACAAGATCAATGATGTATATGCATATCACTCGACCTTCGATGCCGAACGTTAACGTGTGATGGCCCGCCGTACCTGTGTTAATCTTCGCACACCTTCAACAAATGATGACCGTCCGATGACCCCTTCTCAGATCAACGACGCTCAATGATATCGCTGGGCATCCTGGGTCGAACTATAACGCACGATGGCACACAGTGAAAAGTGGTTTTGTGAAGTCGTATAGGGATGCGTGTCGAGCACTCTATGGAGTCGCTCCTCAACCAGGAAATACTGCTTACTCCGCATAGGTGGCGCGATGAAAATCGTAAACCACCTTCACTGTTCACTCGGTCATGGTTCCGCTCTTCCATGCAGGGTTTCTTTGCCTTTTAAATGTATTATTATAATTAAGTTGATTAATTTTTTTCCTTTTATACTCCTACTTCCGTCCATCTTCGCGTTCGGTTGTCACCAAGTGTTCCACTACTCCATTAATCTGCGCCATCTCCCATCAACTCCCTCATCAGATACAGAGTATCATTCAAGCCTTCCAATTACACAGGACATCATTCGACTCCATTACAGAGATTATTCACACAGAGGTTCTGGGGATTCCACACAAGAATTTCATCAGTCAATACACATATAATACACATATCCCTAACTCTGCAACAATGATTTCATTCCTCTCCGGGCACTGTAGGTATCCTCTACCCATTATGAAATTGATCGCACAGGTCATATATATTCCAGATTTACTCAACCATACTTAACACATTTCCACAGTTCTTCATCATATACAAATCTTGGCCAGATATTCAATTTGTATTTCAATCTATTACCTTGTATCTTCCTAGCAGCTCTCCCTTTTGCCATTTCCTTTGCAAACTGTATTAAACCCCTAATTCAACTCTACTACTCTGTCTCTAATTCCTCTGTTTCATCTGCTGCCTTTGCAACCTCTCTATCTCTTCTACCTTATGGATAGTTTAGGTGTTGCTCCTGTCTTTGCCAATTCCTTTTCCATCAATGACAACATTTCCAACAATCTCCCCCTTTGGCATTGATGGCAATACTCTTCCTCTGATGGCCTTATAGAAGCCCTTTGTTTCTTTTCCTCCCCCTTCGACATCAATGGAAAAGAGTTTGATCAAGATCGTTTGAACCGACAATGCCATGCTCCCCTTGAGATCATGTTGCATCTTCAAACCTAATATGACCAACAATGCATCCTTTTCATATGACCAATGCTCCCCCTTAGCCTATGCATTCAGAGATTCCTAACAGCACCTCACAACCAATTTAATCTTCTGTATTTAAGTAGACCTGATCCTCTACATGAAAGAGACTACTCCCAGTTTCTATCTGAGATATTCGAACGCTTCCCTAGGTAGAGGTTTGGTAAATATATCAGCAACTTGTTCTTTAGAGGAAACATACTCCAATTTCACCTTTTGTTCAAGCACTTGTTCACGTAAGAAGTGATATTTGATGGGAATGTGCTTGGTCTTGGAATGCATAACAGGATTCTTTGAGATACTGATGGCACTTGTATTATCACACATAATGGATATAGGAGGTGAACATTTGATTTGAAAGTCTTGTAGGGTTTGCATCATCCAGAGAAGTTGAGTGCAACATGATGTTGGAGCCACATATTCTGCTTCTGCTCTAGATAAGGTAATGGAGCTTTTCTTCTTGCCGAACCAAGATACTAACCGGGGCCCCATATAGAATGCACCACCACCAGTGCTTTTCCGATCATCAACACATCCAGCCCAATCTGCATCAGTGTATGCATGAAGAGTAAGATCACCATTCTTTGGATACCATAGTCCAAAATCTTGAGTTCCTTGTAGATATTTGAATATTATTTTCACAGCCTGAAGGTGAGACTCTTTTGGATTGGCTTGAAATCGTCCAACAATCCAAACTGAATGCATAATGTCTGGTCTTGTCACAGTGAGGTAAAGTAGACTTCCTATCATAGATCTGTATCCCAGTTGATTCACCGTGGGGGAATCATCACTAGAACTGAGATTACATCCAGTTATCATTGGTGTACTTACAGGTTTGCAATCTTCCATGCCATACTTCTTCGGGATTTTCTTGAGGTATTTTTCTTGTGATAAGAAAATGCCATCTATTGCTTGTTGCACTTGCAATCCAAGAAAGAATGTTAGTTCCCCAAGTAAAGACATTTCAAATTCTTGCTGCATATCAGAAGCAGATTTCTGACTCATACACTCTTCATTACTTCCAAAAATGATATCATCAACATATAAAACCACAATCAATAGTTTGTCATTTTCAGTTTTTGTGTATAAGTTGCTATTAGCAGACCCTTTTGAAAATCCTTTTTGATGAATATATTTGTCAAGACGATAGTACCATGCCCTTGGAGCTTGTTTGAGACCATATAGAGCCTTTTTAAGTCTACAAACAAGTTTTCCATCATTTCCCAAAATGAATCCTTCTGGTTGTTCTATATAAACTTCTTCTTCTAGATCACCATTGAGAAAAGCAAATTTAACATCCATTTGATAAACTTTAATTTTTTGGAAGCTTGAAAAAGCAAGAAACATTCTTATGGCTTCAAGTCTGGCTACAGGAGCAAAGTTTTCTTCAAATTCTATACCTTCTTGTTGAGCATACCCCTTGCAAACAAGTCTAGATTTATTTCTTATAACATCCCCATTCTCATTTAACTTGTTTTTGAATATCCATTTAGTTCCAATGAAATTTTTGTCATGAGGTCTTGGTAATAATTCCCAAGTGTGATTCTTTTCAATTTGATCAAGCTCTTCATTCATGGCTTGAATCCAACATTCATCTTTGCTAGCTTGACTAACACTGTGAGGTTCAATAGTGGACAGAAATGCCAGATTGCTAGAAGATCCCACAAGAGTACTTCTTGTTTGTACACCTGATCCCTTTCTCCAAAAATTTGAGATTCTGGATGATTCTTTTGAACATATTTGGATGGAGCCTTTTCAGACAAATCATCTTCGGGTTCTTCACTGGGTTCACTGTTTGTATCATTACTATTTGATGTAGAAGGATATGTGTGATCATCATCTTCATCTATTGTTTTATTTTCTTCTTTTGGAGCTGTAGGAGACTCATCAATAACAACATCAATACATTCAGAAATCTTTCAAAGTCTTTTATTGTAACATTTATATGCCCTACTCCTAGAGGAGTAACCAAGAAATATTCCTTCATCTGCTCTGGGTTCAAACTTACCAAGTTTTTCATCATTATTCTTGATAAATCGTTTGCTTCCAAAAATTCTAAAATGTTTTATAGTGGGAGGATTACCATACCAAAGTTCATATGGAGTTTTATCACTATTTACACGAACATGTGCCTTGTTGAGAATGTTTACTGCTGTATGTGCTGCTTCTCTCCAAAATGTGTCAGGTGTTCCAGAATCATCAAGCATAGATCTAGCCATTTGTTGAATTGTTCCATCTTGATTGCTCATCTTGCTTGATCTTCCTTCTAGCGGCTAAGCTTTTTCAGAAGGACCTGCTCTGATACCAATTGTTGCAAAAATACTGAGAGGGGGGGTGAATCAGTATTTAGAGCTTACTGACAATTTTTGGTTTTCCTTTCTCTTAAAAACATATGTTACATTACTGCATCCAACTTGTATGTCCAGAGATCTTATTATGTCTTTAGATCATTGCATCATTTATTCATCAGATAAACAGTAATCATGAATAGAAATAATAGCACAAACCAACAAACATAAGCAACACATATGAACACCAGGATTTAAGGTGGAAACCCAATTCGGGAGAAAACCAGCGCTGCTGTTATCTCAGTCTTCAATATTTATTATACAGAAAACTTCTTACAATTTTATGCTGGTGCAGACTTATACCAGCACGCAAGAACCCACCTTCAAAAGGTTATAAACTTCTCTCATTTACCATCATTTCCTGGAAGGGAGCTACAACCCCCTGTTCTCGTTTACCAGCCTCTCCTGGAAGGGAGCTACTACCCCCTGCTCTCGTTTACCAGCTACCACTGGAAGGGAGCCACTACCCCCTCACTGAAGGCTTCGACCCTCAGCACCACTGTGGACCACGTTTCATCAATTTTCATACTGGATCCACCAGTTTCCACACGACATACCTTGCAAGCCACTAGATTTATTCATTCAGTATACTCACACCAGTTCTTTATGATTTCGTCCATCATTCAAACCAGAGATTCATCATCATCAGATCATTATATCCATGGGTGCATCGTAGTTTCAGATTTATCAGTTAAGAACAGAGCTCGCCCATACATATATTCCTTGGAGAAATTTTTCATTCACAATGCTTACGATGCGCACATCGTTCTCTATTTTTCTCCTCCTTATATAGTTTTGCCTTTATTAAAACCATGAGTCAAAACCATAAACCGCTAATGGTATTCCTCTGTCAGTATTCCTTTTAGTTTATTCCATGGGGCTTTTTTATCTCTTTTAATTTATTTATCAATTTTAAAAAATTTACAAATAAATATATATTTACAAAGTTTGAAGTCCTAAGCCTTATATCTAAAGTTTAACCCTTCAGACTTTATAGAAATATCCAATGCTTCCAAATAAATTAAACTTACGATAAACCTTTGACCCCGGGCCCACATATATAGTCAATAGCCAATCAAATACGCGCATGGTACCATAAGTAAATTTCACGCAAGTCCAACGTCCGATCACTGTTAGATTAGCAAGCTTCCAGATCAACGACGTATATGCATATCGCTCGACCTCTGATGCCGAACGTTAACGTGTGATGGTCCACCGTACCTGTGTTAATCTTCACGCACCTTCAACAAATGATGACCATCCGATGACCCCTTCTCAGATCAACGACGTATATGCATATCGCTCGACCTCCGATGTCGAACGTTAACGTGCGATGGCTCGTCGTACCTGCGTTAATCTTCGCGCACCTTCAACAAATCATGACCGTCCGATGACCCCTTCTCAGATTAACGACACTCAACGATATCGCTAGGCATCCTGGGTCGAACTATAACGCATGATGGCGCATAGTGAAAAGTGGTTTTGTGAAGTCGTACAGGGACGCGTGTCGAGCACTCTACGGAATTGCTCCTCAACCAGGAAATATTGCTTACTCTGCATAGGTGGTGCGATGAAAACCATAAACCACCTTCACTGTTCACTCAGTCATGGTTCCGCTCTTCCACGTAGGGTTCCGTCACCTTTTAAATGTATACTTATAATTAAGTTGCGCTTTAATGTTTTTCCTTTTGTACTCCTAGTTCCATCCATCTTCACGTTTCGTCGTCACCAAGTGTTCCACTACTCCATTAATCTGTGCCATCTCCCATCAACTCCCTCATCAGATACAAAGTATCATTCAAGCCTTCCAATTACACATGACATCATTCGACTCCGTTACAGAGATTATTCACACAGAGGTTCAGGGGATTCCACACAAGAATTTCATCAGTCAATACACATATAATACACATATCCCTAACTCTGCAACAATGATTTCATTCCTCTCCGGGCACCATAGGTATCCTCTGCCCATTATGAAATTGATCGCACAGGTCATATATATTCCAAATTTACTCAACCATACTTAACACATTTCCATAGTTCTTAATCATATACAAATCTTGGCCAGATATTCAATTTGTCCTTCAATCTATTACCTTGTCTCTTCCTAGCAACTTTCCCTTTTTCCATTTCCTTTGCAAACTATATTAAACCCCTAATTCAACTCTACTACTTTGTCTCTAATTCCTCTGTTTCATCTGTTGCCTTTGCTACCTCTCTGTCTCTTTTAACTTATGGATAGTTTAGGTGTTACTCCTATCTTTGTCAATTCCTTTGCCATCAATGACAAGATTTCCAACAATCTCCCCCTTTGGCATTGATGGAAATACTCTTCCTCTGATGGCCTTATAGAAGCCCTTTGTTGCTTTTCCTCCTCCTTTGACATCAATGGCAAAGATTTTGATCAAGATCCTTTGAACCGACAATGCCATGCTCCCCCTGAGATCATGCTGCATCTTCAAACCTAATATGACCAACAATGCATCCTTTTCATATGACCAATGCTCCCCCTTAGCCTGTGCATTCAGAGATTCCTAACATCACCTCACAACCAGTTTAATCTTCTATATTTAAGTAGACCTGATCCTCTGCATGAAAGAGACTACTCCTAGTTTCTATATGAGATATTCGAATGCTTCTCTGGGTAGAGGTTTGGTAAATATATCAGCAACTTGTTCTTTGGAGGAAACATACTCCAATTTCACCTTTTGTTCAAGCACTTGTTCACGTAAGAAGTGATATTTTATGGGAATTTGCTTGGTCTTGGAATGCATAACAAGATTCTTTGAGATACTGATGGCACTTGTATTAACACACATAATGGAGATAGGAGGTGAAAAATTTATTAGAAAGTCTTGTAGGGTTTTCATCATCCAGAGAAGTTGAGTGCAACATGATGCTGCAGCCACATATTCTACTTATGCTGTAGATAAGGCAATGGAGCTTTGTTTCTTGCTGAACCAAGATACTAACTGGGGCGCCATATAGAATGCACCACCACTAGTGCTTTTCCGATCATCAACACTTCCAGCCCAATCTACATCAGTGTATGCATGAAGAGTAAGATCAGCATTCTTTGGATACCATAGTCCAAAATCTTGAGTTCCTTGTAGATATTTGAATATTATTTTCACAGCCTGAAGGTGAGACTCTTTTGGATTGGCTTGAAATCGTCCAACAATCCCAACTGCATGCATAATGTCTGGTCTTGTCCCAGTGAGGTAACGTAGACTTCCTATCATAGATCTGTATTCTGGTTGATTCACCGTGGGGGAATCATCACTGGAACTGAGATTACATCCGGTTATCATTGGTGTACTTACAGGTTTGCAATCTTCCATGCCATGCTTCTTCAGGATTTTCTTAAGGTATTTTGCTTGTGATAATAAAATGCCATCTGTTGCTTGTTCCACTTGCAATCCAAGAAAGAATTTTAGTTCCCCAAGTAAAGACATTTCAAATTCTTGCTACATATCAGAAGAAAATTTCTGACACATAGACTCTTCATTACTTCCAAAAATGATATCATCAACATATACAACCACAATCAATAGTTTGTCATTTTCAGTTTTTGTGTATAATTTTCTATCAGCAGACCCTTTTGAAAATCCTTGTTGATGAAGATATTTGTCAAGATGATAGTACCATGCCCTTGGAGCTTGTTTGAGACCATATAGAGCCTTTTTAAGTCTACAAACAAGTTTTCCATCATTTCCCAAAATGAATCCTTCTGGTTGTTCTATATAAACTTCTTCTTCTAGATCACCATTGAGAAAAGAAGATTTAACATCCATTTGATAAACTTTGATTTGTTGGAAGCTTGAAAAAGCAAGAAACATTCTTATGGCTTCAAGTCTAGCTACAGGAGCAAAAGTTTCTTCAAAGTCTATACCTTCTTGTTGAGCATACTCCTTGCAAACAAGTCTAGCTTTATTTCTTATAACATCCCCATTCTCATTTAACTTGTTTTTGAATATCCATTTAGTTCCAATGACATTTTTGTCATGAGGTCTTGGTACTAATTCCCAAGTGTGATTATTTTCAATTTGATCAAGCTCTTAATTCATGGCTTGAATCCAACATTCATATTTTCTAGCTTGACTAACATTGTGAGGTTCAATAGTGGACAGAAATGCCAGATTGCTAGAAGATCCCACAAGATTCCTTCTTGTTTGTACACTTGATCCCTTTTCTCCCAAAATTTGAGATTCTGGATGATTCTTTTGAACATATCTGGATGGAGCCTTTTCAAACAAATCATCTTCGGGTTCTTCACTGGGTTCACTGTTTGTATCATTACTATTTGATGTAGAAGGATATGTGTCATCATCATCTTCATCTATTGTTTGCTTTTCTTCTTTTGGAGCTGTAGGAGACTCATCAATAACAACATCACTACATTCAACAATCTTCCAAAGTATTTTATTTTAACATTTATATGCCCTACTCCTAGAGGAGTAACCAAGAAATATTCCTTCATCTACTCCGGGTTCAAACTTGCCAAGTTTTTCATCATTATTATTGATAAAGAATTTGCTTCCAAAAATTCTAAAATGCTTTATAGTGGGAGGATTACCATACCATAGTTCATATGGATTTTTATCACTATTTACACAAACATGTGCCTTGTTCAGAATGTATACTGCTGTATGTGTTGCTTCTCCCCAAAATGTGTCAGGTGTTCCAGAATCATCAAGCATAGCTCTAGCCATTTGTTGAACTGTTCTATTCATTCTTTCTGCAACACCATTTTGTTGTGGAGTTCCAGCTACAGAAAACTGTCTTTTTATGCCATGTTATTCACAAAATTCAAGCAATTCATATGAAGTATATTCTCCCCCTCGATCAGATCTGAGACACTTGATTTTTAGATCTAATTCATTCTCAACTAGTGCTTTTAAGATCTGAAATTTCTCAAATGCTTCATCTTTGTGTTTAAGTAGCCCAATCCAACACATTCTAGAGAAATCATCAATGAATAAGATATAGTATTCTTCACCACATGGTGACTTTTTCCTCATAGGTCCACATATGTCAGTATGAATGAGTTCAAGAGGCTTACTTGATGATCCTTCCTTGGCATTAAATTGTACTCTGGTTTGATTATCGAATTGGCAAGATTTGCATATGATATTTTCAGGTAGAGTAATATTGGGAAGATCACGAACAGCTTTAAGTCTGCTTGATTTGTTGATTTGAGAGAAGCTCAGATGCTCCAACCTTCGATGCCATAGCCAATTTTCTGAAGATTTACTCAAATAACATTGTTCTTTGTAGTTCTTTAATACATACAGGTTGTTTGGAGTTCTTTTTCCTTTTTTAATTGCTTTACCTATATCAAGATCACGTACCACACATTCTTTTGAACTAAAGACAACTTCAGTTCCTTGATCACACATTTGACTTACACTTAACAAGTTATGCTTTAATCCATCCACATACATGACTTCATTAGCTTTCACCTTTTCTTTTAGGAAAACAGACCCTTTTCCCTTAATGACCACAGGAGTATCATTTCCAAATGTAACATTATTTTCCTTTTCTAGAGCACTATATGCAAGAATTTTGTCTTTATCACCTGTCATGTGTCTTGAGCATCCACTATCAATGTACCATTGGTTTTCTTCATCTTCTGCAAATAACGCTATGCCACAATTTTCAACCTGTAATTCCTTCTTTTTCCATACTTTGGAGCTTGAAGGAACATGTTCTTTTGGTTGAACTTTGATATGGCATTCAGATTCTTCATGGCCAAATTTATTGCAATAAGCACATTCGACTTCATTTTGAAGAGGAGAAAAGTTGTTATAAGTATTCTTCTTTGTTTCAATATCAATCCTTTTATTTCTTGCTTCTCTTGTCATGATGGTTTTATATGCAACACATTGAACAACTTTATGACCAAAATTGTGACATGAGAAACATTGTCCATTGAAGAAGAAATTTATGTGATCATAAAATCTTCTACATGAATTTACCTATTAAATGGTGTTTCTTTGAAAGACATTCCTGTTAGTGTTATTTGAATTGATATGATCATGTTTTACCTATAAAGATTCTTTATTCCCTTGCTGAGTGGCAGCATGTTGTAAACCAACTGTAACTACTTTTAGATAATTTGGTGCTGAAGCCTGAGAAGATTCTCCGATATATCCAAGACCTGTCTTTATAAGAGGAGAACGTTGTACCTTGATAATCTCATCTAAGGTTTCAGATCCTTTAGCAAATCTAAGATTCAGAGTCTTTACTTTCTCAAGTTCTTTTCTTAGACTTACTACTTCACACTCTAATTTCTCATTGAGTTTCTCCTTTTCTTCAAGCTGATTTTTCAAAGTTTCTATGGTTATTTTATTCTCTTCTAAGCAGATTTTTAGTTTATTGTTTTCATCAAGAAAATCGCTATCTTCTAGAGCATCCACAAAAGTATCCTTTTCTTCTTTAGATTCTTTTTCAAATGCTATGAGAAGTCTAAGATCTTGTTCACATTCTTCCTCACTATCAGATAATCCATCATTGTCTTCATGAGTATAGTAACTCTTTCTAGTGCTAAAACGATTCTTATTCCTTCTTGCTACTCCCTTACCTTTTTTATGTGTTTCTTTATAAGGACACTTAGCAGCATAATGACCAACTCTTCCACAATCAAAACATTTGAAAGGAAGCTTACCTCTGAACCGTCCTGTGCCAAGTTGAAGTTTCTTTACAAATTTTATCTCATCTTCTTCTGAGATATATCCTGATCCTTCTGTTTTTTGTACTTCCTTCCCTTTTGTAGAAGTTCTAAAGATTGCTTCTTTGACTTCAGATGGTCCTCCTCTTCTCATTTCATATGTAGTTAATATGCCATGAAGTTGTACCACAGTAAGATTTTGAAGATCCTTCTTTTCTTCAAGAGAAGAAACTTTTGACTCAAATTTTGTCGTTAGTGATCTTAAGAATTTCTCAACCAAAGTAGATTCGGTTATTGTTTCTCCCAGATTTCTCATACGATTTACAATATCATCAAGATTTAAAAAGAAATTGGCAATGCTCTCCTCATTATCCATTTTTAGATTCTCATATTGAATTCTGAGAGTTTGGAGTTTAGCACTTTTTACCTTTGCATCACCTTCATAACTTAGAATGATTTTGTCCCATATTTCCTTTGCTGTATTCAGTTGCATGACTTTGACAAATTCTGATTCAGTTAGACTTCCCAATAGAGCATTGACCTCCTTTGCATTTGTTTCATAATTCTTTCTTTCCGTCGGATCTGTTGGTACTGCAGCTAGATATTGATATCCTTCTTCAACAATTTCCCATACCTCTGCTCCCAGAGACTGAATATAGGATCTCATCCTTGTTTTCCATAAGATTAAATTGTTTCCGTTAAAGAGCGGAGGCCTGATAGATGCTGTTCCATCTTGATTGCTCATCTTGCTTGATCTTCCTTGTAGCGGCTAAGATTTTTCAGAAGGACCTGCTCTGATACCAATTGTTGGAAAAATACTGAGAGGGGGGGTGAATCAGTATTTATAGCTGACTGACAATTTTTAGTTTTCCTTTCTCTTAAAAACATATGTTACATTACTGCATCCAACTTGTATGTCTTTAGATCATTGCATCATTTATTCATCAGATAAACAGTAAGCACGAATAGAAATAACAGTACAAACCAACAAACATAAGAAACACATATGAACACCAGGATTTAAGGTGGAAACCCAATTCGGGAGAAAACCACCGTTGCTGTTATCTCAGACTTCAATATTTATTGTACAGAAAACTTCTTACAATTTTATGCTAGCGCAGACTTATACCAGCACGCAGGCACCTACCTGCAGAAGGTTACAACCTTCTCTCGTTTACCAACCTTTCCTGGAAGGGAGCTACAACCCCATGTTCTCGTTTACCAGCCTCTCCTGGAAGGGAGCTACTACCCCCTGCTCTCGTTTACCAGCTACCACTGGAAGGGAGCCACTACCCCCTCACTGAAGGCTTTGACCCTCAGCACCACTGCGGACCACGTTTCATCAATTTTCATACTGGATCCACTAGTTTCCACATGACATACCTTGCAAGCCACCAGATTTATTCGTTCAGTATACTCACACCAGTTCTTTATGATTTCATCCATCATTCAAACCAGAGATTCATCATCATCAGATCATTATATCCATGGGTGCATCGTAGTTTCAGATTTATCAGTTAAGAATAGAGCTCGCCCATACATATATTCCTTGGAGAAATTTTTCATTCACAACCCTTACGATGCGAACATCATTCTCTATTTTTCTTCTCCTTATATATTTTTTTCTTTATTAAAACCATGAGTCAAAACCACGAACTGCTAATGGTATTCCTCTGTCAGTATTCCTTTTATTTTATTCCATGGGGCTTTTTGATCTCTTTTTAATTTATTTATCAATTCTAAAAAATTTACAAATAAATATATATTTACAACTTTTGAATTCCCAAGCCTTATATCTAAAGTTTAACCCTTCGGACTTTATAGAAATATCCAATGCTTCCAAATAAATTAATCTTACGATAAACCTTTGACCCCAGGCCCACATATATAGTCAATAGCCAATCAAATAAGCGCACGGCACCATAAGTAAATTTTACGCAAGTCCAGCGTCCGATCACCGTTAGATTAGCAAGCTTCCAGATCAACGGTGTATATGCATATCGCTCGACCTCCGATGCCGAACGTTAATGTGCGATGGTCCATCGTACCTGTGTTAATCTTCGTGCACCTTCAACAAATGATGACCGTTCGATGACCCCTTCTCAGATCAATGGCGTATATGCATATCGCTTGACCTCCGATGTCAAACGTTAACGTGCGATGGTCCGCCGTACCTGTGTTAATATTCGCGCACCTTCAACAAATGACGACCGTCTGATGACCCCTTCTTAGATCAACGGTGCTCAATGATATCGCTGGGCATCCTGGGTCGAACTATAACGCGTGATGGCACATAGTGAAAAGTGGTTTTGTGAAGTCGTACAGGGACGCGTGTCGAGCATTCTATGGAATCACTCCTCAACCACGAAATACTTCTTACTCCGCATAGGTGGTGCGATGAAAACCGTAAACCACCTTCATTGTTCACTCGGTCATGGTTCCGCTCTTCCACGCAGGGTTCTGTCGCCTTTTAAATGTATTATTATAATTAAGTTGCGCTTTAATGTTTTTCCTTTTATACTCCTAGTTCCATCCATCTTCGCGTTCCGTCGTCACCAAGTGTTCCACTACTCCATTAATCTGCGCCATCTCCCATCAACTCCCTCATCAGATACAGAGTATCATTCAAGCCTTCCAATTACATAGGACATCATTCGACTCCATTAGAGAGATTATTCACACAGAGGTTCAGGGGATTCCACATGAGAATTTCATCAGTCAATACACATATAATACACATATCCCTAACTCTGCAACAATGATTTCATTCCTCTTCGGGCACCGTAGGTATCCTCTGCCCATTATGAAATTGATCGCACAGGTCATATATATTCCAGATTTACTCAACCATACTTAACACATTTCCATAGTTCTTCATCATATATAAATCTTGGCCATATATTCAATTTGTCCTTCAATCTATTACCTTGTCTCTTCCTAGCAGCTCTCCCTTTTGCCATTTCCTTTGCAAATTGTATTAAACCCCTAATTCAACTCTACTGCTCTGTCTCTAATTCCTCTGTTTCATCTGTTGCCTCTGCTACCTCTCTGTCTCTTTTACCTTATGGATAGTTTAGGTGTTGCTCCTGTCTTTTCCAATTCCTTTTCCATCAATGACAACATGGCCAAAAATCTCCCCCTTTGGCATTAATGGCAATACTCTTCCTCTAATGGCCTTATAGAAGCCCTTTGTTGCTTTTCCTCCCCCTTTGACATCAATGGCAAAGAGTTTGATCAAGATCCTTTGAACCGACAATGCCATGCTCCCCCTGAGATCATGTTGCATCTTCAAGCCTAATATGACCAACAATGCATCCTTTTCATATGACCAATGCTCCCACTTAGCCTTTGAATTCAGAGATGCCTAACAACACCTCACAACCAATTTGATCTTTTGTATTTAAGTAGACCTGATCCTCTATATGGCAGAGACTACTCCCAGTTTCTGTCTGAGATATTCGAATGCTTCCCTCGGTAGAGGTTTGGTGAATATATCAGAAAATTGTTCTTTGGAGGAAACATACTCCAATTTCACCTTTTGTTCAAGCACTTGTTCACGTAAGAAGTGATATTTGATGGGAATGTTCTTGGTCTTGGAATGCATAACAAGATTCTTTGAGATACTGATGGCACTTGTATTATCACACATAATAGAGATAGGAGGTGAAAATTTGATTTGAAATTCTTGTAGGGTTTGCATCATCCAGAGAAGTTGAGTGCAACAAGATGCTGCAGCCACATATTCTGCTTCTTTTGTAGAAAAGGAAATGGAGCTTTGCTTCTTGCTGAACCAAGATACTAACCGGGGCCCCATATAGAATGCATCACCACTAGTGCTTTTCCGATCATCAACACTTCCAGCCCAATCTGCATCAGTGTATGCATGATGAGTAAGATCAACATTCTTTGGATACCAAAGTCCATAATCTTGAGTTCCTTGTAGATATTTGAATATTCTTTTCACAGCCTGAAGGTGAGACTCTTTTGGATTGGCTTGAAATCGTCCAACAATCCCAGCTACATGCATAATTTCTGGTCTTGTCCCAGTGAGGTAAAGTAGATTTTCTATCATAGATATGTATTCTGGTTGATTCACTGTGCGGGAATCATCACTAGAACTGAGATTACATCCGGTTATCATTGGTGTACTTACAGGTTTGCAATCTTCCATGCCATACTTCTTCAGGATTTGTTTGAGGTATTTTGCTTGTGATAAGAAAATGCCATATGTTGCTTGTTGCACTCGCAATCCAAGAAATAATGTTAGTTCCCCAAGTAAAGACATTTCAAATTCTTGCTGCATATCAGAAGCAAATTTCTGACTCATAGACTCTTCATTACTTCCAAAAATGATATCATCAACATATACAACCACAATCAATAGTTTGTCATTTTCATTTTTTTTGTATAAGTTGCTATCAGCAGACCCCTTTGAAAATCCTTGTTGATGAAGATATTTGTCAAGACGATAGTACCATGCCCTTGGAGCTTGTTTGAGACCATATAGAGCCTTTTTAAGTCTACAAACAAGTTTTTTATCATTTCCCAAAATGAATCCTTCTGGTTGTTCTATATAAACTTCTTCTTCTAGATCACCATTGAGAAAAGCATATTTAACATCCATTTGATAAACTTTGATTTGTTGGAAGCTTGAAAAAGCAAGAAAAATTCTTATGGCTTCAAGTCTGGCTACAGGAGCAAAGGTTTCTTTAAAGTCTACACCTTCTTGTTGAGCATACCCCTTGCAAACAAGTCTAGCTTTATTTCTTATAACATCCCCATTCTCATTTAACTTGTTTTTGAATATCCATTTAGTTCCAATGAAATTTTTGTCATGAGGTCTTGGTACTAATTCCCAAGTGTGATTCTTTTCAATTTTATCAAGATCTTCATTCATGGCTTGAATCCAACATTCATCTTTGTTAGCTTGACTAACACTGTGAGGTTCAATAGTGGACAAAAATGCCAGATTGCTAGAAGATCCCATAGGAGTCCTTCTTCTTTGTACACTTGATCCCTTTTCTCCAAAAATTTAGATTCTAGATGATTCTTTTGAACATATCTGGATGGAGCCTTTTCAGACAAATCATCTTTGGGTTCTTCACTGGGTTCACTGTTTGTATCATTACTATTTGATGTAGAAGGATATGTGTCATCATCATCTTCATCTATTGTTTTCTTTTCTTCTTTTGGAGCTGCAGGAGACTCATCAATAACAACATCACTACATTCAACAATATTCCAAAGTCTTTTATTGTAACATTTATATGCCCTACTCCTAAAGGAGTAACCAAGAAATATTCCTTCATCTGCTCCGGGTTCAAACTTGCCAAGTTTTTCATCATTATTCTTGATAAAGCATTCGCTTCCAAAAATTCTAAAGTGCTTTATAGTGGGAGGATTACCATACCAGAGTTCATATGGAGTTTTATCACTATTTACACGAACATGTGCCTTGTTTAGAATGTTTACTGCTGTATGTGTTGCTTCTCCCCAAAATGTGTCAGGTGTTCCGGAATCATCAAGCAGAGCTCTAGCCACTTGTTGAACTGTTCTATTCATTCTTTCTGCAACACCATTTTGTTGTAGAGTGCCAGCTACAGAAAACTGTCTTTTTATGCCATGTTGTTCACAAAATTCAAGGAATTCATCTGAAGTATATTCTCCTCCTCGATCAGATCTGAGACACTTGATTTTTAGATCTAATTCATTCTCAACTAGTGCTTTGAAGATATGAAATTTCTCAAATGCTTCATCTTTGTGTTTAAGCAGCCCAATCCAACACATTCTAGAGAAATCATCAATGAATAAGATATAGTATTCTTCACCACGTGGTGACTTTTTCCTAATAGGTCCACATATGTCAGTATGAATGAGTTCAAGAGGCTTACTTGATGATCCTTCCTTGGCATTAAATTGTACTCTGGTTTTCTTATCGAGTTGGCAAGATTTGCATATGATATTTTCAGGTAGAGTAATATTGGGAAGATCATGAACAACTTTAAGTCTGCTTGATTTGTTGATTTGAGAGAAGATCATATGCTCCAACCTTCTAGTCCATAGCCAATTTTCTGAAGATTTACTCAAATAACATTGTTCTTTGCAGTTATTTAATACATATAGGTTGTTTGGAGTTCCTTTTCCTTTTATAATTTCTTTACTTGTATCGAGATCACGTACCACACATTCTTTTGAACTAAAGACAATTTCAGTTCCTTGATCACACATTTGACTTACACTTAACAAGTTATGCTTTAATCCATCCACATACATGACTTCATTAGCTTTCACCTTTTCTTTTAGAAAAACAGACCCTTTTCCCTTAATGACCGTAGGAGTATCATTTCCAAATGTAACATTCTTTTCCTTTTCTAGAGCACTATATGCAATAAGTTTGTTTTTGTCACCTGTCATGTGTCTTGAGCATCCACTATCAATGTACCATTGGTTTTCTTCATCTTCTGCAAATAACGCTATGCCACAATTTTCAACTTGTAATTCCTTCTTTTTCCATACTTTGGAGCTTGAAGGAAAATGTTCTTTTGGCTGAAATTTGCTCCTGCATTCAGATTCTTCATGGCCAAAGTTATTGCAATAAGCACATTCAACTTCATTTTGAAGAGGAGAAAAGTTGTTATAAGTATTCTTCTTTGTTTCAATATCAATCCTTTTATTTCTTGCTTCTCTTGTCATGATGGTTTTATATGCAACACATTGAATAACTTTATGACCAAAATTGTGACATGAGAAACATTGTCCATTGAAGAAGAAATTTATGCGATCATAAAATATTCTACATGAATTTACCTGTGATTGGTGTTTCTTTGAAAGACATTCCTTTTAGTGTTATTTGAATTGAGATGATCATGTTTTACCTGTAAAGATTCTTTATTCCCTTGCTGAGTGGCAGCATGTTGTAAACCAGCCATAACTGCTTTTAGATAATTTGGTGCTGAAGCCTGAGAAGATTCTCCGATATATCCAAGACTTGTCTTTATAAGAGGAGAACGTTGTACCTTGATAATCTCATCCAAGGTTTCGGATCCTTTAGCAAATCTAAGATTCAGATTCTTTACTTTCTCAAGTTCTTTTCTTAGACTTACTACTTCACACTCTCATTGAGTTTCTCCCGAAGTGTTTACTCCAATTTCGAGAGGGATTACTCATTGGATGCAAAATTTAATTCCTCATCTAAGGAGTACCCATGTTTAATACTTTCAATGTACCCTACTACACGAAAAATGAGAAATACATGGAAAACATGATTACAATCACATTTTTAATGTAGTTATTATTTTTCTTGTAGCAGGGTCCATAAAAAGTATGCAACATGGGTAATCCTTGGATGAGGAATTAAATTTTTCATCCAACAAGTACTCCCTCTTGAAATTTGAGTCAAAACATTGGGAGATAAGCTGAAAATACGAGTTGAAAAGGTAGTTTTTATTATTTTATTATTTTTTAAATCTTTTTACCCTTTTACTTAAAAAATGGTGAATCATCCCCCATGGTTGACATCATCATCTTGAATCCTATTGGTTCTTACAAAGTTTATTTTGTTTGTACATTTTTCTTAGGAGGCCCATTTTAGATGTCAAAATTCCCCTAATGGGATGAAATAAGAAACCTACTTCTTCTCCTGAAAAATCAAGATTTATAACAGTGTTACCTTTCTATTTCTTCTTCTTGTCACCTTCAATTTCTTCAACTCTGAAAAATGGAGTCTC
This sequence comes from Pinus albicaulis, assembly GCA_034641835.2. Classification (NCBI taxonomy): domain Eukaryota; kingdom Viridiplantae; phylum Streptophyta; class Pinopsida; order Pinales; family Pinaceae; genus Pinus; species Pinus albicaulis. The sequence goes on along the minus strand of CM076577.1, from coordinate 14,662,147 downwards.
CTCAATATCTGTAGCTTGGAGTATGTCTTCAATATTTCCCTTTCCAATTGTTTGACTTCTAGTTATCCTCTTGTTACCATGCTTACTAATTTTTTTTTTGTTGCTTGTAGGTAAAGGCTATGGAATTTCTGCCTCTTGTATGGATTATGTTTCGACATCCATTAGCTATAGGATATGCTTTGCGTCTTCTTAATTTACACCTTCTATCACAGTTAGAGATTTATCATTTTTATTTGATGGAGTAGCTTTTGGTTTTGGAGTTTTATTAGGTGTCACTGAATAAACTTCATAACCACTGAGAAAAAGGAAGGTGGCCCAATCTCTGTTTATTTTCTTCAATTATTCCAACTCTAAGAGTTTAATCACACCATGGTGAAATATTGATTCCTCACTGCCTTTAGCCCTGGCTTGAACCTTATCAGACATCTTCCCTAAGCTCCTAATATATATATATATATATATATCAAGAGACTGCTTATCAGTGAAGTGTAATAGAAGCCTAAAATGGTATAGGCAAGCCATATGAAACCTACCCTCATAATTAAAGTACTTCTGGATCACAAAAAAAAATTTAGAATAGTTCTCTTTCATATAACTCCTTGGAATCCTAGATGCCATGTCAACTCCAATGTGTTCTAGTTTAACAAATTCATCACAACTCTGCATATTAAATTTAGTGGTTTTAAAACACTCTTCACCCTCTCTTGGTATATATGTGGATTTAGAAATCGTATCAGGTGACACTGTGAAATTTAAAACCCCTACCTTCGAAGTTGTGCCTGTAAATTTCACTGCAAAATTCTTTGATATTTGAGCATGAAATCCTTGAATCGTTTGGTAGAATTGCAGGCATTCGACGTTTATGAATGCATCCAGGAAATTGGGGTCTTCATTTAATAAATTTAGGTCCATGGGATTGTATGTCACACAAGAGCCTCCCTTGTTGACTTTCTTCTTCATAGCCATCCTTTCTTATAACCACACTATCTCCTTAACTGTGACGCCTGCAGAGAGAAAAAAATAAACAACAAGTTGCTTGGGGTGGGATTTTGCTTCTCAAAGATAATGGTGGAATAATGCATGCAATCCTTCGAACAATAGATGACAGAGAGATGATTTGAGATGAGTTTAAAAAATGGAATTTGAGAAGTGGGAACATGATGCCAAATGTGGGAGTGAAAAGGTAATGCTGAGGGTATTCATGCTTTTTCATGCTTGGGTGATCATGATAACAAATTAGATGACCTCACATTTATCCCTAACAATTAGAACTTTGAAAACTCATAATCCTACGTTTTTATGCTGAAAAACATGATTCTGCAGTGAAGACAGTTATAAACCTGGCATATTCACTACGGAATTGTTAGGTAATTCTGTAGTGAAATCTACCATTTTGCAGTTATATTCGCTACAAAACCATGAAAAAATAGACAGGTGGCATTACTTTGATTTGAAACGATGCATGTGAACCTAAAGTGGAATTTGGTGGATATGAGTGACATGACATGTCTAATGGAGTGTTTTAAACTTAGGATAAAGGTTTATTTCATGGATTTTTCATCAATTTCATCAACCAAACTATTGAGAAAAAATGAAACCTAGGTGAGTGAACCTATCAATCAAAATTTAAAATTTTACGTGTGATAATAGTGGCTCCACTAGGGATGGTGTGCCCCTGTGGTACAACAAAGAACTTGTAGTTCCAATGCCTTCCTTCAAAAAATGAAAGTTTCTTAAATTGATGAAGACTTCGCCAAGCTTTTATGGCCTTCTCCTCAGGTGCAAGCTTGTTGAAAACTACAATCGAAGCTGAAGACTAAATCTATACATGATGAAAATATGCTCAGAATACATGAGCTTATTCAAACATACTCCTACCTACCCTAACAACTACAATATTCATGTCTGATTCAAGCAACATCAAACCTCCAATAAAGCCATTCAATGAGTTGATCTGATACCTAGACTCCTTTACTATGCTTAAAGCATATTGAAAGTGAGTTATATATTGGAAACTCGGAATGAAAATTGAATCCCTTCTCCATAAGAAATACAAAATTTGTATTGGCTGATGACAACAACAAACCTACCATTGGATCTTGGAAACCATGAAAAATCACATTTTTCTAGTGAGTAAAACCATGAGAGTTGAATTCATTCATAATTGATGGCTTCTTTTGTCCTATGTCCTAAATTCCAAGAACATCATAAAATGAAAAGGAAACAATAAATTGTTCTTCCCTTTCATGCAAATAAACAAAACCATCTGTGCATCCTTGAACATATTCAAACACGTCATCCATATTGTATGTATCTAAACTACTCTTTTTCTTATCAAACAAATAAGAGATAATCTTTGGTAGTTTTTCTTGAGGATTTTCATCTTGATTCGGAACACTAACAACTCCTATACCAAAAAATTTATGCATATCATCCATGTCATTTTTGTGATCCCCAAAATAAATAGGTAAAAAATGTATATTCATCTCTTCATGTAGCTCGAGTTTACCTAAAAGTGAACTTTCATCAAATGTTACTTCACTTTGCAGAATTTTCATGCATGTATTTTCAACAACCTGATCTTGAGGATTTTATCCTTGACATAAAATTTTAGAAAAGGAATGGGTTGGAAAACAATTTGAATGATTTGGCCCATACCTTTCACTGCATATAGATTGACAAGGCTGCAAATCCTCATAAACTTCAAGTAATATGACTTGACTGTCAAATTGCTGATCTATTTTATCTTCAAGAAAAGAAAAAAATTATTCTTGTTGGAAACCTTCTTGATTATCATGAAAACTAACATGAGAAGATAAATCATGAAGCTCCTCTAACATATCTTCATCCATGCACTCTCCATTATCACCGTGAATTTTAACATATGGAATGAAAACCTCACAAAATTCACAACAGTCTTGTAATAGCAATAAAGAAGAATGATTTTTCTCATAATGTTCTACAAAAGTCTTATGGAAATATCTTAGATATAACAAGCTTCTTGGTTGCAACCCTTCATACCATGTTCTAGCTTCATCCTCTAGGGTGGCCATGAACATTTTCATGAGACAATTCTTAGGAAACTCAACTCAAAACTTATGCACATGCATATGGAATCTAACCAAGTGAAGAGCAACATTATCTTTCTTTTCAACTTTAAATATTGGAAGATAAGTCAAGCAATTAAATTTTTGCATAGGATTTGGAAAACCAGGGATGTGAGACCAACTCATAGGAGCATAATTGGAATTCTTTGTTGCAATAGAAATCATCTTGGAACTTCATCAAGCTACTGATATTCAATTATTGGAGTCACCATGAAGCTATGAATATCTTAATTCTTTAAAAATGGAGTCGCCAAGGTAGTTTCTACAGCCTCGAAATGTTCTGAGCTCGTGCTACCTTCAAGAGTTCAACATTTCTATTTGAGCACAAACTTCAGGAAATATGTCTTCAGACTCCCGGCAGACGCACCAAAATGTTATCTCTAAATTGGTACAGATGAGCTACTCCACCTGAAAACCTAGAGTAACTACTTCAAACCAGCTTTTGACTGAAAAGTAGCCTCTTCAGCCTGAGAGGGATCTCTCAAAGTAATTATGATTTGTCAATTATGATTAATCATATGGCTGGCTCTGTGATATTTTCTTGGATGTGATTGATTGCGGGTGAAAAATGTGTATGGATCACTACCATTGGGCTTATGGAGTCAGTGTTATGAAATTTAATGACAATGGATCTCCTTGTGGAAGCTGAGGCTTGTAATGTTTCAATGATAGGACAACATAAACACAAAATTATTTAGTATCTTGATGTTTAATTACTCAGAATTTTTGTTTCTCATGCTCTCACTTCTTTTGAACATTAATCTATAGAGTACTTTTGTGTGTATGTTGTCCTGTCATTGAAACATTACAAGCCTCAGCTTCCACAAGGAGAGCCATTGTCTTGAATTTCCTAATAATGACTCCATAAGCCCAATGGTATTGAACCCTACACATTTTTCACCTGTAATAAATCAAATCGAATACAATATCATAGAGTTAGCCATCTGATTAAATCATAATTGAAAAATCATAATTACTTTGAGAGAGCCCTATCTGGCTGAAGAGGCTAATTTTAAATCAAAAGATGGTTTGAAGTAGTTACTCTAGATTGTCTGGTGGAGCAGCCCATCAGTATCAATTTAGAGACAACATAGGATATAATAAATGATTTATTAAAATTAGAAGAAGAGAGATAGAAAGCTAAAATAAATTTAAATAATCAACAACAACTGGTAAAACGATGGATTGATAATAATTTTTCTTCTAACAGGAATCTTGAAGTTGGTGACCTAGTTTTAAAATGGGACAAGGTCCATGAGGACAATGGAGAACACACCAAGATTTAGAGATTGTGGTTGGGACCACTGATTATTATAGAAAATATAGAACTGAACACATTTTGAATGCAGAATTTGGAGGGTCAACTTGAGTCTCTCCCAGTCAATAGGAAACTTTGAAAAGTATTATTTTCATAATCTCCCTAAGGGAACCTTTGTATATATTTATGTTTATGATTTTATTTAATTTTGTGTGTTTGAGTTTGCTCTTTTGAATATGTTGTTACTTGTTTTGGATTCCTTTTGATGTCACTTTTCTATATCATTCCACAATCAAATTTTCCTAGAAACATTTTTAAACAATATTTTTTATTCATGTATTTGTTGTTGAATCAATTATTTCAGTTTTATTTTAGCAAGAGGTATCTTTGGATATTGTCTTATTTAGGGGAGTTATCTCAGTCCACTATTATTCAATAAGAATTCATATTTTGAAAACAAAAAACATTACTTTTAACAACACTATTAATATAAAGTTGTAAAGGTAAACATTTATCGCTATCCATAACACTTAAGGAGAATATTTACCTCCCCGTATATATATATATATATATATATATATATATATATATATATATATATATATATATATATATATAAACTTAAAGATAAGAGATCTTATTATGCACCGACCTACTAGGATCATCGGTCCTAGCATAAGTGACATTACCGTTGCTGGTCACCAAGTCAAGGTAATGGATTGTAGTCATAAGCTTGAAATAAAATAGATATCATTACGAGTCATCTTGTTCACTCTTGTTTATTCTTTTGAGTGGCACTATCATTATCTGGTCACCAAGATAGGACATTGAATTTTAGTAAATTACTAAGAAAACTTTTAAGGAAAGGAAATACTCTTAATAACTCTGAATCTATATCTAATGGATGGGATAGTTGCATATCAATGGGTTAAAATGTATCCCTATTAAGGCTATGGACACTTGTTGGCATAAATTTCTCTACCCATGGTATTAAAGTTACTATTGTGCCAACTTCCATAATTTGTTGTGTATCTCTTGAATATGTTATCTTTATGGATCCTTCTAAATATCTAATGAGTTTTATTCTAATTTATGTAAATTGCTAATTCTTTTAAAAAAGGTATTAATGAATACTTATATTTTTTTGTAGATTGAATTGAAAGAGACCATTTTTTAGCATGTGATGCGTGATTATAATTGCATTTGAATCTTCTCCTTGCATTTTATTTTTCAGGCAGAGAAAATTGGTTCAACCTAGTGAATTGCCAATGTTGGTAGGAAAACCTACTCCCTTTTATTTTTGTATAAAATAAAGGGCCCCTTCGAAAAATTTACTATTTTACTGGTTTTTATTTAGTGGGATTTTATTGGTTTGGTTCCTATGTGTATTCCTTTAATCATCGTTTTTATTTTTTATGGCACGATGGTTCACTATTTGGTATATTCCTCTATTCATTGGGTTATAAGAATTACTTTATTTAATTATTTTGTTTAGTTTCAATCAACATTTCTCCTTATAGCAAGAAAATTTTTAAGTTAAAGGGCCACTATAGAATCATATATTTTGTAACAACCCAAAATTGAGTTTATGATGCTAATGGGAAAATTTTGTTTAATTATAATATTGGTTCCTATGTTTATCTTTTTGTTTCAATGTGATCTGTGAGTCCAATTCTTTCATGTTAAAATCAATGAGTCCTAACATAAATTGTATAGCTTATATGGGTGGTGTTGTATGTTTTAATGTCTCATTGATATCATTTAATTATGCCATATCCACCTTTGATATGCACTTATTAATGTTCCTATGATTCCAAATCGAATATATGATCTTAAATGATTTTTTTTTATGGACCCTCACTTATTACAAATGTGTTAGAAAATTATATATTATAGAGAAATGCAACACATAAAATATGCGGCAAACACAAACACAAAAAACACATAAAACCAAAGAGACAAAGATATATGTGGTTCACCCTATTTGGGCTACATCCACCCCGAACATCCAGTCCTTCCTTTATATTATCCAGCAAAATGAAGAGACAAAACCTACAATAGATCTGCTATAATATCTTATGTTCTCTCTCATAGTCTCCCTATATGTTTCTCACTCTAAGAATACACATACAATACACAACTGCAATACAATACCATCATACAAAATAAGGGGTTTCCTTCTAGGGCAAAAAACCCTAAATTAAACATAACTTCTACTATCAGATCATCTTCCTAATGAACGACTCAGATTGACTAGAAATTACAATACTTGTAAAAGGAATTTTACATATGTTTTTAGCTTCGGGGACGCTACCCCCTGCACCCCCCAGGAAACATCTAATTACGGGCGGCATTTCCTCCCCATTAATAATAGGGGTCCAACGTTGTGATACAAAATAAAGAATATAATCAGGCTCCACGCCCAGCAAAATGTTGGAAAATAGATCACTACTAAGAGGGGGAGTTGAATTAGTAATGGGGGAACTTATAAATTTTCCTTCAATTAACTAAAATTTAAACCATGCATAAACTAAAGAAAATAATAAATTACCAAATCATCAAACATAAACATAAAAACATGAAAACATTCAACACAGAGGACACATTTATTTCTAGTGGAAAACCCCCTTTCGGGTCAAAAATCACCCTTGCTGCTACTACACTACTCAAAATATTTTATTATGTTAAGAAAATTCATTACATAGATATTCAACTGGCTACAATCATTAGGAATTCTCTTTCTTACACGATCTACAGACACCCATCCGTTGGAAGCCACCACGACCAACGAGCCTCACCCAACACTCATTGGACTATCCAACCACCATTAGATTGAACCACTCCTATATGTGGTTCATGTTTCAGAATATTTAAAAATGGAACCGTAGAAATAATTAACACAAAAATCAAAACAACATTCTCTTCTAAACACACAATCAAAAAATCAAATACAATACCACAAACTACAACAAAACCTCAATCAATACATCAATCACAACATAAAATAATCTGATAAAAAATTCAAACCCCTCTTCAATAGATAAATATTCTCACAGAAAAATTCTAAACACAACCAATAAACTGAAGAATAACCAGACTGTTACCAATCACCAAGAATATCTACAAAAAATATCTACATCATCTCCTCACTCTCTGCACAAAATGATAACTAAATTAACAGACTTTTGCAATCTGTTGCAACTCCTAGAATATTCTTTAGAAAATTTTCATCACAACCCTTACAACTTGCACACTCTTCTGCACTCTCACTCTCACTCAACACATAGCACATCCAACCATAATATCATTGATATTTCCCCAATATATAGATGAACTGAGGTGATTAACTCAATAATTACCAAGAAATATCGAGGTCAACAAAACTTTCTTCATACGCTTGATTTGATTTGGTTTCAACCCATTCACTTGATCCTGCCACTAAATCCACTTCATGAAGGGTGTTTTCAACGTTAATCACTTTTTGTAAGATCCCTAACCTTTTACGACCTTTACATGAAAATTTTTGAACAACACAAACCAGAAAAACACACGAAAACCTTATGTGCATGACGAATGTGGAGAAATTATCGTGAAGAGGCTCGGTCACATGCACAAAAAAGTCACATGTTAGTTGGAAGGCTTCCACCCACATGCACATTCCTCCCTCCCAGTTGCCATAAGCCTCCAATGGCAGCACTAGCCTTCCACAAATAATTAAGGGAAAAGTGTAGGATAAGACATAAAGTCTCTAGGTCAACACTTCTTCCAACTACATCCAATCCTTCATAAGCATATGTACACCCTTCAGAACATCAGTGACATTCTCTGCAACTGATAACAAAATCCAATAACCTATGTAACAATTGAAGGAAATTGAGACCTATTCTGCCACACTCCTCAACAAGACTAATGCCTCTAACACTTGTAGCAACATCAACAACCTTTCAAACTAATTCCATCACTTTTAGCAACATCATCAAACCATCATCAAAATTTCAAATTAAATCTATGAAAAAGTTACTGAATCTATAGTTCCTGCACTAGGACATAACCATGTTGACATCAATGTCAACCAATAGCTTGCAACAAGATACATCACTACTACAACCAATGAACATTATACCTCTGCACAATGCCAACAACACTAATCACAAGCATAAGAAGGAATACCACCATTAGTTTGACCTAAATCATATAATGTATAGTGCCAATACCCTATTGACATAAATTATAACACTACAATTCCAAAAAAATCCCCCTTTGGAATTTATGTCAACCTCAACTAGATCTCCAATATATGAGGTTTATCTCCATACACTCTCCAACTCTGAAGTTGCAACTCTGAGGTTGATCTCCACTAATCCAAATTCTCTCTCCATTTTACATCAATTGAAAATTGTCATACTAACACTCAAGAACAATGCTAATAATGTGTTGGATAAGAGAAGTATTCCCCATGTCATACTAAAAACCATGTCGACGCAAGTCAAATAAGTCTCTCCTATAAGATAAGCATGTAAAATAGGGAACTCAACTGCCAACATGTCTCTAGTCAATGACATGCACACATGGAATTTACCTATGGTATTGTAAGTGACATCCACCCATGGTATTCATCACCCATGTTATTTATCCACCCATTTTATTTTAAGTGACATATACCCATGGTATTCATTCACCCATTATATTTATCCACCCATGGAATTTATCTGTGGTATTGTAACTAAAAAATAATATAAGTAATAATTCACATTTTGTAAAAGGATAGATTTTCCACCACAATGTAGCTTTTACAATTATTCTTTATTTTAATTGAAAAATTTCTTTGTGGCTTTATTTATTGTGTGTTCTCTCCTCTTTTGCATTTCAAATTTTCAGATCTTGGGGGTCTCCTCCCAATTAAAGATCTATTTCAATTTTTAGATCTTGGGGGCCTCCCCCCAAGATCTGGATCAGTGGTATTAGATTCAAGTTATGGATCCATGGGAATGAGGTTTTGCCACATATTTTAGTTTAAAACTTTTAGAACAATATTAAAAAAACTTCATGCATGTGCTACAACCTCCACATAGCACTTTCTTTGGCAAAGAAGGATTTTTTTTTTCTTCATTTTTTTGATGGAAATTTTTGGGCGAAGAGTTTGCATATCATATCTTAAAATTTTGGTGAAAAAATAAAAAATAAAATAGCATATCTGGATTCTGCAAAAAATACCCAAATTCAAAATAACATCCACCAAATCGGAGTCTGAATTAGGGAGATATCACTGATTTAAATTTAGTTGTGTTGCAGAAATTTTTATGACAATAATTCATGAATGATGACTCTCGTATAAAGTTTTGCAATTTTTATACATAATTTCAGAAAACATATTGTATATCTGATCTCCTCTTGAAAAATCACCCAATTTCAAAAAAACAATTGGTCTAATCGGAGTTCAGATGAGGGAGATATCATTGACTTAAAATCAACTATTGTTTTAGAACTATTGTGATGTCGGACAATTGTAACATGAATCTGAGTTTCCAACGTGTCCAAATAGGTATTTCAATTATAAGAGAAGATGCATAATGGTCGTTATGTTTCCAAAAATAGGTTATAATAAATATTGTGAGTTATATTCACTAAGTTATGCCCATTTTAAATTATTTTTTATATTTGGAGCAACATTTGGAGCAGGTTCCCTTGGGAGACGTGCCCTCCCACCCTGCTTTTGTAGGAACCTGCTTCACATTCATCATTTTCATCATATCAGCATATGGCTTGGGTTATTTGGAGATGTTCCATCCCTCCCCGGGCTATATAGCACCTGCTACTCATCAATAGTCAACATCACAGTTATGGGCCAACCGCACAAAATCCTTGTCATCGAAGTACATTTGCAAGGTCGCACATTGTTAGTATAAGATTTGGTCATAAGAATTACATGGTATCTCTAGCCTCAGATCTTTGTTTTTCATGGTTTTGGGTCATCCACAAACCCACACTTCATCGAAGTCCATTACTAGGCCACGCACTATTAATATCACATTTGGACACAAGCATTAAAGGGTTTCTCTATCCTCGGATCTTTGTTCATCACGGTTATGGATTAACCACACAAAACCCTTCTTTTCACTGACTCTTCATATTCAACAAAGGCTTCTTGGGAGGGAACTTCATGCAATGGGCACCATTGCTTTTTAAGAAAGGAGGAATGATATGAATGGAAAGTGGCATTCACCCATGGTATTGTATGTGGCATTTATCCATGGTATTTCATCACCCATGGTATTTATCCACCAATGGTATTCATCCACACATGGAATTTACCCATGCTATTGTAAGTGACATCCACCCATGATATTTATCACCCATGGTATTGTAAGTGACATCTACCCATGGTATTCATTCACCCATGGTATTTACCCATCCATGGAATTAACCTTTGGTATTGTAACTAAAAAATACTATAAGTAACAAGTCACATATTGTAAAAGGAAAAATTTTCCACCACGGTGTAGTTTTTACAATTATTCTCTATTTAAAAGAAAAAATTCTTTGTGGTTATATTTATTGTGCGTTCTGTCCTCTTTTCTTCTGAAATTTCAATTTTTCAGATCTTAGGGGCCTCGCCTCAGATACATTTCAATGTTTTAGATCTTGGGGGCCTCCCCTAAGATCTAGATCGATGACACTGTAATATACAATGAAGTACCATACATATACAACACTTCATGGATAAATTTCATGGTCGTGACAAGTACATAGGAATGACATAAGACTCCTCTATAAATGTATTTCTCATGAACCAATGACTCTATGGACACAAGTTTACATCATTCACCCAATGTAATAGTGCTACATCAAAAATATTCAAAATACATTTTACTGGAGATACATGCTATGCACCATGAGTCTCTCCATGAATAATACATCAACTAGAAAAACAATAAGAATAAATGGATTTTACATCTACACACAAAAGTTTTGTCCTCTATGCATACCAAAAAAAATGATAAAATATAAATGCATGACTTCAATGAGCAACCATATATGCTCCATATTGCAGCATCAATTAAAAATATAATACATGGCATGTGCATCAAGTAAAAGGCCTCCATGAGAAAATACATAGGCTTTATATGTGGAAACAAAAATAGGAGTACTATCTGAAGCATATGCTAGTGCATGATCATTTTGAACACATTTTCCATCAAAATCCCAACAATGAAACTCCTGCAGTAAAACCATGATAACCACCAACAACCACCATGCTCCACATACACATCTCCAACATAACCATATGCGAACAACAACATGGAAATATGACATAGAAGCAACAACACATGCACACACACACACACTCATCATCACCATCACTGTTGGGATTTAATTTCCATATCCATGAACATCCCATTTTTGACATAATACCTTCAACAGAACCTCCATTTCACATCATTTTACTATTTTTTAGCATTTAAAGGATGAGTTTAAGGTAAAAATCATTTCCAAAATAATTTTTTTCTTTTTAATCTTTAAGTGTTTATAAAAAAGGTTATTTTTGTTACTAATAAGGATGGAAGGTACAAAATTTGTTAATATACGAATTGAGCCACCAAATATGATCCATGTCAGCAACATGGATTTTATACTAGAACATGATCCATGTGAAGGAAAGGTGTGTCAAATCATCAGAATTGAGCGAAATATTGTGGGACTACCATCATTATCTCCAACAAATTCTAAAATAAAAATATGCATTGTAGATTTGGAGTTGCTGTGTTAAGTTCTTTTTAGCATGAAAATAATCGAATTGACCCTAATTTTGGGCAAATTTGTTAGGCAATTATCCTTTGCATAAAAATATATATAGGATACATATAGGGGTTAGAGATGAAGAGACTAAAAATATATATACACTCTTTTGTATCGAACTTTGTTTTTCCAGCAATATACTAGCTAAATTTATGATATAGTTTTGTAGTAACTATTCATAATTTCATAGCATTACTTCCCAAGAGGGCCCCTTGGTACGTGCTGCTTATTATTTTGTTATATGTTTTTATGATTAGATATGGTTTTTTTTTACTGTTATTTAAAACTCATGAAATGTATGTGATAAACAACATGCTCTGCTTTTATTTAACTACATAATGTTCCTATAATCACATGTTGAAATTTCATGTAGTTGAATTCTAAGGCTTCCTGTAGTGATCCTGTAATCACAACATGAATTCCCGTAATAAATCTGAGTTTCCTGTATTGATCTTGTAATCACACAGGAACTTTTGTAGGAATTACAGGATTTCCTATAGTGATCCTGTAATTACGTAGGATCCAACTTGTTTTTTGTAGTTACATTTTTTTATGTCTTTGAGTGATTTTATTTGAATTTTATTTATATGTGGATACCTTTGAAACATTTAATTAATTAGAATTTTATCAATTGATTTGTGTCTATAATAAACCGAGTGATTGTAATTAGAATTTGCTTTTGAAACTTAGAACACTAATTTTATTTAAATTTATTTTAATAATAGTCTTAATTGATTTTGATGAAAATTAATTCAGATGGAGTATCTGGTGAGGAAGTGTGATATATCCTATTGAATCTATAATTTTGTGTCAATAAGTAAAATTTCAATTTAAGAATATGGAAATCAACATAAGGTGAATCAACTTTGGGATCTACCTGTATATGCTTTGTGATTGATTTTGATAGAAAAATATTAAGAACCAGTTTATATACATTGTGTTTCACCTCAAAGTTTACCTACCTATATTGACAAATAAATATTAGTTTATTTATCCCATTTTGTGACTTGACATTTTTTCTCCGTGGCCGGGGAGGTGTAACAAACTGTTGCTTAGGAGTTTAATTTTTTTTACGAGAAAAATAAATAAAAATGTTCTTTATTTATATCCTATAGTATGAAAAATTTATTATGGGGGAGTAACAATATAAGGAAGGAGGTAAGAACCTCCGACACCACCATAGTGTGTCCTACAAATCCAATTACGCTAAATATAGTGTGTATAGATTAAGAGATAGTAGAGAAGGTTTATTGGACCACCTGGAATCGTTAGACATAGAATTCCAGATAATTTGGATATTTTTACCCCGTATACTCATGTGATTGCAGAAAAAGAAATAGGATATAAAAGTTCAAGAGAAGGAAAAAAAGTATCAAGTTCTATAAGTGACACATCAGTAATTCAATTAGAATCACTGGTTGGTTCTCCCCCTACAAAGTGGAATACAATATATATTGTATTTTGGAATGAAAACATGACAGAAGAGGAAAGAGGATATAATATAGGAGTTCACCTTAATGGACATAGAATTGGTAGAGGAGGCCAAAAATATGGTGGATAAGGTCAAGGAAATGGAAATGGAAATGTAGGAGGAAATGGACCACCACTAGAAGATAATAATAAGGAAGCAACATTTGGCTTTCCAATTGTTAACATTTCAGGTGTTGAAATTCGAATGAATAACATTCCACCATCTGTGCTCCCAACATTTTGTGGTAGGATCACTTAATACCTTGAATCCATTTTATTTGAATTTTGATATTTTATGTCACAGTTATGCTTATAACACTGATTCAATTTTTTTTTGATTATTTCCTACAACATTGAAAGGAGATGCTCTATGTTGGTTCATGGGTTTAAGTAAGTGTACTATTTCATATTGTGATGATATGAAAAAGGATTTTCTTAAGAAATATCAACCCTATTGAAGACCAAGAGATTCTCAAGAGGATATTTTCAGAATGACGCAACAAAAAGATGAAATCATAGAAGGTTATTTAGAAATACTTTTATATAATTTATAGAAATTTAAGAAACATGATTTGAATCTTGACACAATTCGTACTATATTTATAAAAGGAATTTTTGATGAATATATAGATATACTTAATCTAATGGGTGTAGGTGATATTTCACATCTTTTATTTGACAAAATTAGTGACTTGTACAAGAAATATTCCATGGGGGCTTCACTAGGGAGCAATACCATAACACGTGGGTTCATATTGGGGGATATACAATAAGGAAAAAATGACATAATATATTGGGGGAAATATAGGGGGTAAATGGTTTTTATACTGGTAGGTATAAAAAATGGAGCTCAAAGTTAATGAAAGATATAAAGGGGTATACAAAATGTTAATGAAAAAATGGAATATTAGGGGCTTTTTAAATTGGGAAGGTGTATTAGGTATATATTGGTAGGGGGTTAAATAATGTGATTTTTAGAGGTGTTTTCCAAAATTCACTCAAATTAAGGGTATTGTTTAATATGCTATGATTGAACGTGATATGTTAGAGGTTCATTGAGTGAAGCCCCCATGAAATACTCATGAGAAAAAGATAAAACTAGTGCAAGCATAAGAAATCCACTTTCGAAAGTTACTATATCAACGATTGGAAGTGTCAGTAAGTAAGAATTAGGAAAACTATTAGAGGGTTTTTGTTGTGAAATCAGCTCCAAAAATAGAAGAAAACAGATATCAACGCCTTAGAAATAAGCCACTTCAAGGGGGCAACCTCCAATACATTACATGAATGAACAATTCTTGGATGATTCAAATTACAAAACCTCCTTTCTATATATAGGAGTCCATGGGGCCACAATGTAATCCTAGCCGACCTAAAAATAATAATTTAAGGGCACAATAATAACAATATGGGGGTTATAGGGGTAAAATAATAACAATAAGGGGGTTACAGTAACAACAATAAGGGACTATAATAGTAATATAGGGACCTAACATGCCCCTTTCCTAAAAAAGTGTTGTCCTCAATGCTTGAGTAGCTCTGGGTACTTTTGTATAAAATTCTCATCCTCTCATGTAGAATCTTCAGTGGGTAAGTTCTTCCACTTGATGAGATACTCTGAAATTGATCAATTTCATAGCTGTCGTGTTCTTGTTTCCATGACCGCTTTAGGTTCCAATATGATTTTTCCTTCCTCATCAAGTTCTGGAAATATTGTTTGAACTGGAATATTTTCACCTATAACCTTCTTTAAGCATGAAACATGGAAAACTAGATGCACTCATGAAGAAGAAGGAAGCTCCAATTTGTATGCCATCGTACCAATATTTTGCAACACCTTGTAAGGACCATAGTACTTTGGCGATAATTTATTATCATTATTAGCTTGCTTGAGGGACATTTGTTTGTATGGTTGTAGCCATAAAAATACCCAGTCTCCTACATCAAAACTCCTATCACTACGATGTTGAACTGCCAATTGTTTCATTCAATTTTGTGCCAAATTCAGGTTATCCTTTAAGAGCTAAAGAACTTCTTGTTGATGCTTGATGTGATCTTCCACTGCTTGAACCTTCAAATTTTCTCTTAAAGATGATGTGATGGACAGTGGATGATATCCATAAAGTGCCATAAATGGGGTCATTTTTGCTACAGTATGGAAGGAGGTGTTATACCAACATTCAGCGAGAGGTAACCACTTGACCCATTGTGTTTGTTTATCAGATACAAAACAGCGAAGATATCCTTCCAAACATTTATTTAATATCTCAGTTTGACCACCGGATTGAGGATGATAAGATGAGCTATGAGCTAATTGAGTACACAAACAAGAAAATAACTTTGTCCAAAAATTTCCAGTAAAAATGGGATCTCTATCGCTCACAATAACCCTTGGGTTTCAATGTAGCTTTTGAATTGTGTCCATAAATGTAGTAGCAACTGTACTTGGTTTAAATGGATGCGATAATGCACAAAAGTGTGCATACTTGGTAAGTCTATCAACTACCACCATGATGACACTCTTTCCTTCGGACCTAGGTAAACCTATGATGAAATCCATTGAAATATCCTCCCAAAATTGACTTGGAATGGATACAGGTTGTAGAAGACCCGGGGTCTTAATTGTATCAACTTTATTCTTTTGGAAAATTAAACATTCTGCCACAAACTTTTGAATATCGGATTTAAGGCCATCCTAAAAACATTTCTTTCTTCACCCTGTGGTAAGTTTTAAAAATCTTGAGTTTCCTCCTAAAGGAGAAGTGTGCAATTCCAAAATAATCTTTTGTTTTAGTTGGGAATTCTTACAAAGATATAAGCGATCTTTGTACCATAAGGAATCATTTTTCCAACTAAACGTATCATATGTACTAGGATCTTGTTGCAACTTTTGAATGAGTGTCCACACTTCTTCGTCCTTCTTCCATTCATCCCTTGCTTTGGTTATCCAATCTAGTTGGATAATAGAAATGGCACAAAGCAATGCTTCCGCCTCTTCATTCTTTCTTGAGAGTGCATCTGCAACAACATTTAGCTTAACTTTTTTGTAGATTATTTCAAAGTCATAACCCAACATCTTTGTGGCCCAATTTTTGTTTCTCTTTTGAAGATAGTCTTTGTTCCAAAAAGTTTTTAAGACTATCATGATTAGTTTTTACCTTGAAGTGTCTTCCCATTAGGTAAGTTTTCCATTTCTTTAGTGCATGCAGTATTTATAACATATATTTCTCATAAATAGCTTTCTATAAATACTTTCCTTTGATTGGATGACTTTCAAAAGCAATGGGTCTTCCTTCTTGCATTAAAACAACACCAATTCCATTTCCTGAGGCATCACATTCCACAATAAAGGTTTTTGCGAAGTCTGGCATAGCTAAGACCGGTGCTAGCAGCATTGACTCTTTAAGATGTTCAAAAGCCTTAATTTCTTTAGGAGTCCATGAAAATGCATCTTTCTTCAATAATGTTGTTATAGGTGTTGCTATTCTCCCATAATTCTTAAAAAACTTGTGATAATACCCTGTTAACTCGAGAAATCCTCGCAAATGCTTTATGGTTGTGGGGACTTTCCATTCTTTAATGGCTTTAATTTTGTAAAGGTCTACCATTTTTGGTGTGAGGGGTCCTGACCCAGGTTCGAAGTTTAAGGTTTGCCAACAAACCCCTATACTACTGGCCCTTTCGGCAATGACCTACTTGCGCAGGTCAAAGTCTCACCCGAAGTAGTATGGGTGGGTGTTGGAACCAAGTTTTCGCACCTTGAGAAAGGATAGGTAAGGCAAGAAGAGCTGCATTTGGCCCTGTGATATCCAGATCGCCTTGTTCTACGCAGCGCCAAGGAGGTCTCTATTCGCATCCACGTGCGCTAGATCTATAGTTATATACTTTTATGACAGTAGCACAATACTGCATAAACAGAACAGAACAGATCTAGATACATAAAACACACTTACACGGATCTTTCACAGCTTAAATACAGAATGTGAAAAATGCATTAATTACCAAGATTCACACAAATAGTACTCACAGATTTAGTTCTCTATCAACCTTTCTTATTCATCAATTCATTAGTTCCTTATTACAATCCCCTTCCCAAACTGCGCACTCAACAGCAAGGTCTGCACACAGCTAGACTCTAGATCTCTGCAAACACAACCAGCAAGAGTCCTCTCCCCAAAAACCCAAACAGACAACTTAAACCACAATTCACATCAATAGCTTTTCATTTTCTACCTTACAATAAAAAATGTTCCTCTATTTATAATAATATAGCCTAGACTTTCCTATGGTTTGCAAACCATGGTTTTCGGACCCCTGGTTTACCCTTTTACCCATTAAAATTCTTTCGGGGCTTTGACCCACCCCAAAACCCCTGCGCTAGACTAAATCTAATCAAAAGTATTCAAATTTGGACCAGTTTCGCAGCTCGTAGGAGACCCTATTCCAACAGTCCCCCAACACAATCTTGTGACTCGTCCCAAGTCAATGTGGTGGTGCGGGCTCTATCTACGTACGTAAGGACGTAAGGCAGTAAGGGTGGTGACCAGTAGAGGTAACACTTCTTGACTCTAGGTAGCAGCTCACTGTGCAATGTTGACAAGTGTCAGGGAGGCAGGACCTTCCGAAGCCGTGGTAACCTGTTCTAACATCCTGTGGAGGCGCGTGATGGCAGTATGAGCATCCTGGGAGATCTAGAGGGCTATATCACCCCCATGGTTTCAACCGTTTCCTGACGCTGCACTTGGTGCGGTGGAGATTCACAATCATGTCCATGAAGGCTAGACGTTGTGCAGAGACGCGAGAGGGCAAGGTAGCTTTGTCCTGATCGAAAGAAGCTTCCATCGGTCATAATTCTTCCTGGATACACTGAAGCATGGGGTAGAACCAGACTATTGTCCAAAGCTACATAGCCTTCTCAACCAACTAAGCGCCCTGGGTAAGCTGCTCCTTAATAATATTCATTGCTCCTGTGACCAATGCAACCTGTTGTGCCCAAACTTCCGGGGGTATTTCATGCTAATGCTGTGTAGTTCGGCCACAGTGACGGATCTCTTGCAACACAACAGTGTATAATCCTTGTAATTCCTCTTTGGATAGCTATGCCAAATCTATTTGTAGGTTCGTAGTTGTTTGGGTGTGGTCGTTAAATATGACAGTGCGAGGGAGCGAAAAAATATGTCTTTCACTGGTCGGTAATCTGGGACTGTGGAGAAGTCGCAACATATCCCTATATCACTTCATTCCTTCCTTGCATAGGACTAGCTGTGCCTTGAACGCGACAGTGTCAGTGGTGACACGTGGCAATCGCGTACCCTCCTTTATGGTATCATCTGAGGCCATCCGGCTAGGTCCTGCGATTTGTCCCGGGTTGTGAAGGTCGGGAACTATCGTTGCACAACTATGGTGCCTCTCTGCATAGGTTTCAAATTCAATTCCCCCTGCAGGGGGCCAATGACCAATCATATGATCAATCTTGACATCCCTAGACCCCCTCAACATGATGTCTTCAGGTGCTGAGCTGATAGGTGCCGAAGCGTTCGGCGGGTTAGGGACAGCCATAGTAACAAAAGGATAGGCTTCCCAGAAAATGTCAATGATCCCAATAACCCCACACGAGGATAATAGAGGCAGGGTGCAGAGACAATATGGAGCCCATTGCGAAGTTATCCAATTGACCTTATACTATCTGGAGCTATCTAATGGCAGAGTAACCCTTACTTGAATCGATCGTCTAGAACAAACTTACCATAAATTGCTGCATTGATGGCTAGCCGCCCATTTTAGGTAATGGTAAGGTTCCCTTCCTAGAAAAGTGTGGTGGTCTAATGGTTGTTATTCGTACTTGAGGGATTTCCCATGGATATTCAGACTTTGGATGATGCCTACATGATGTTCGCGTACCCTGAATTAAAGTTGACGCTAGGTGTTTTGTAACACGGTTCAGGTAACATTCCAGTATCTTGGCCACCATACTTCTTAACAGGCACACTTTTCCCTTGGTCAAGGTGTTCGTGTGCAGCAAGGCTGCATCAAACATCCTTGTGCCATCTGTCGCCTGAAATTTTCGTAGAGACTCAACCCGCAAATTCTCCCAATTGTGCGTGGGCTGGTGCAGCTCTGCATCTAAATACCATGTAGTTGAACGCAAGCGTAGGTCATGAGTAACCAGGTGAGCTTGTTTGGTCAGGGTCCTATCACACCCTTGTGCTTCCTACGCCAGTAAACATCTGTGTGGGTCCTCTGACCCAAAGAACCTTAAGACCCATGTTCCAACTGGGGCTCCAAGTCACAGGATCATCTTATCCCAGCACTCCTCCCAAGTGCGATATACTGGTCCCTCCGTATCCCACCAATGTGTAGGAAGCCAGTGTAGGGATAGCGGAAGTGCCTCTAGCCCGCATTCCTTGGGAACTTTGGCTTCCAAAAACTCCTTAATATTACCTGCGTCATCAAGGTAGGGCAGGTCTCTTACCTTGGTGGAGACGCGACGAAAGTTATTGGTGACCTGAAGACATCGTAGCACTGAAACCTCGTGCAACCGACCTTGCCAATTTTCCAGTTCCTCATCAGAGTCGGAAAAACATTCACTATCCTTTTCCCAGAAGAGTACTCCTTTTGCCATGGGATTAATATAGTCCTGTGTAGTCAATTTGTAAATGTGATCTATTTCCTCCTCGTCGCATGATGGCTCGGTATACCGCGCACCTTTTGCGGGATCCAATGGTACTATTAAGCACGTATCGTTATTTTCAAACACCATGCTACATTTTTTGATATTGATGACACCCCCCATGTCTATAACCTAGTCCATTCCTAGGAGTGCAGGGTATGGATCCGCATCTTCCACAATTTCTATTACTTCGAAGTCAGTGAGAACTTTTTCCCCTACGATATCGACCACGACTCTTGGCAACCTACCTAGAGGGATGATTTTTTGTTGATTTTGGCATTCACAGCTAGATGGTGGACCATTCCAATTTAGGCTCTCCTATTCATTTCCATGTATTCTTTGGTAATATGTTCGCATCTGATCCAAGATCTATGATAACTTGATCCATCTCGCAGTCACCAATCTACGCAGTCAACTGCATTTCTCTTCCAGTGTATTTTTTATAGTTGTATAGTTTGTTTACATCCTTGGTCTCGGGAATCAGATTGGTCCAAGCTATGCAACTATTCAATAATGCTTGAAGGTTCTCTATGGCCTGTGGGTTACGTAGTAGCTTCAGACATGCCTGTAGAAAGGGCTCAACCCCCTCCTCTAACTTGAGGTGTGTCGGCACCTGCACGGGGGCTACCAGTGTTTATTGTCCTTTGATGTTCAATCCTTCCTAAGAGGTAAGTGCTTCCTTTGCTCCCTGGGTGACCATCCCGCTGCGTGTCATGACTTTCACACTCAGGTCTACATTCCTTAGTTCGGTTTTAACACTTTTCACATTTTGCGTAGGGGTGGGTTGTTTGTCTTGAATCTTGGCTATTAAGATTGGGCAATCCTCAACCACATCATCTAGCTGTCTACAATATTTGCGTGATGTCTTGGCGGGATTTGGGAATTCTCTGGCGAAGTGTCCTAACTCTCCACAGTTATAACAAATTAGCTGCCCACGTCCTCATCTTGTGCTCCCCCCCTCGATCTCCTCTGCCCCTGGCTGGGGAGCCTCCGAAGTTTGCAAACATTCTTGGAAATGTACAGTCTGATTGTACCCTATATAAGTTCCCACGATCTATCATCAAGTCATAAGTACAACAGTTCTGCTCATCGTGTCCCATCAACTAGCAGAATCTGCACCATTGTTGCTTCAGTTTTGGGACATACGCACCTAGCCGAGGGCAATGGTTCAGATCATGCAGTCCTGCTACATGACAATCATCGCACCACAACGCAGGTCCACTTGAGCCTGGTCGTGACAGGATGGGTTCCCCACTTGCTCCTGGGTGTACCGTACTAGGTCCTCCTACCTACATGTAACCTGCCAATAAAGGGCACTGATCCTTCGTATGGCCAGATACCCGACATTGTGTGCACCATAGATATGCGCGGGTGTCCCTTCCAGGCTCCTTTCACAGGTTCTGAATTTCCATATGCATAGCTCCAAGTTGCTCCTGAATTTGTTGCACCCCTATCGAAGTATCTTCTCTGGGTGCAGCTTCTAGTTTCATAGTGACTTCCACAACTTTTTCCTGCAATTCAAAGGTTTGGTGACTCATTGGCATGCACAGGTGAGGTAACAGCTTCATGATGAACCATTCCATATGTTGTCTATCATCATACTCAAATCCTCCTTCCTTGATTGCTCTCTTCAATTGTTGATCAGCCTCCCACACTGATTCAGACACACCTTGTTTGAAGTCCTTTACATCCGCTACCAACTAAGAGTAAGATTTTGGCTTTCGAAACTGTTGCTTCAGAGCATCTTTGATATCTTGAATAGATGCACTCCCATTCTGGGAAATGTATCTCATATACCAGTCTAGTGCTCTGTCCTCGAACGCCAAGGACAGTGGCGCCCTCTTCACCGTATTGCTCACCACACCCTGCGCAGTCCATATCGAGTCTGCCACAAACCAGAAACGATCCATGTCTTCATCGGTTGCACATTTAAAGGTAGGTAATTTCAAGTGCACTGCCATGTCTCCTTATTCTTTGTCAGGCTCCTAGTGTTCTTTTGTCATTACCTGATCCCTTTCTCAAAATGCTTTAGGTCCCGACAACGGAACCATTTTTTGGCGTGAGGGGTCCTGACCCAGGTTTTGAGTTCAAGGTTTGCCAACAAACCCCTATACTATTGGCCCTTTCATCAATGACCTACCTGCATGAGTCAAAGTCTCACCCGAAGTAGTATGGGTGGGTACAGGAACCAGGTTTCCACACCCTGAGAAAGGATAGGTAAGGCAAGCTAAGCTACGTTTGGCCCTGTGATACCTAGATCGCCTTGTTCTATGCAGGGCCAAGGAGGTCTCTATTCACATCCACGTGTGCTAGATCTATAATTATATACTTTTAAGATAGTAGCACAATATTTCATAAACAGAACAGAACATATCTAGATACAGAAAACACACTTACATAGATCTTTCGCAACTTAAATACAGAATGCGCACAATGCAGTAATTACCAAGATTCATAGAGATAGTACTCACAGATTCAGTTCTCTATCAACCTTTCTTATTCATCAATTCATCATTTACTTCTTACAATCCTCTTCCCAGCATGTGCATGGAGCAGCAGGGTTCACACACAACTAGACTCTGGATCTCCGCGCACACAGCCAGCAGGAGTCCTTTCCCCAAAAACCCAAACAGAAAACTTAAACCACAATTTGCATCAATAGCTCTTTATTTTCTACCTCACAATAAAAAAAATTCCTCTATTTATATTAATCTAGCGTAGACTTTCCTATGGTCCGCAAACCATGGTTTTCAGACTGCTGTTTTACCCTTTTACCCATTACAATGCTTTCGGGGCTTTGACCCACCCCAAAACCCACGCACTAGACTAAATCTAATCAAAAGTATTCAAATTTCGATTAGTTTCGCAGCTCGTAGGAGACCTTGTTCCAGCAACCTTAACACCTTCGTGAGATACATTATGACCCAAATATTCCACCTCTTGTACTCCAAAGAAACATTTGGATGTTTTTGCATATAATTGTTTCTCCTTTTTCTTCTTGATATGTCCTTCTATCTTGAGAGTTTGAGGAGTGGAAATTCCTACCAATGAATTACACGATATGGTTGGACTAATTTCTTCCTCTTCTAGGGTTGGTTCCTATTGTATATCCTCTTCTTGTTCCTTTTCTTCTTCCTCTTCACAATCTATGTAAAATAATTTCTTCTTAGCACACTTATGACCTTTAGTGTATTTTCTATCACAACTGTAGCAAATCCCTTTTTCTCTTTTTTCTTCCAATTGTTGTGTTGTCAACCTTGTAGGTTGTGGAAATCTAGGAGTACCAACACTTCCCTCTTTATAGAAGTGAGTGGTAGGCTTCCTTGTCGCCATAATTTTACATTCAATTTTTCTTGCCAACCTGAATGCCTTCTCCAACGAATTAGGTTCCAAAACGCGAACTTCATGTTGGATGTTATCCTTTAAATTCCCTATGAAGAGATCAATCCTGTGCTCCTCTGGAATATCAGTTACCCTTATATTCAATTTTTGGAAGTCCTCAATGTGCTCCCCCACTAAACCCTTTTGTTTGAGATTTATCAATTGGCTAAAGAAGGTGTTGATCTTTGTATCCTCTGTAAAAATTGACCAAGTGACAATTTCTTTACAGAAGAAAAGTCATATATACCATACAAATGTATTTTTTTCTAAATTTAAAGTTGCAATGCGTACATTTTATGTGTGTTTGCACATTATTGAGATCAAAATATTGCTCCATCTGTAGTATCCATGTTACAGGATCCTTTCCATCAAAATTCCTCATATCAATTTTTGGAATATGGTGGTTCTTCCCACCAACATTAGAGTTTATGAAATCACAATTAACATTAATTTTTTTCTCATCATTATTTTCCTCTACTATATTTTCACCATTAGGAAACATTTTTTGTATCAACTTTGTCAAACCTTCGATGTCTACTTTTATATCATTCTTCATGTTTTCCATTTTTTCATCGATCTTAGCTTCCATCTCATCCATATTAGCTTCCATGCCAACTTCCATGCCATCCATATTAGCTTCCAAACCATTCATCTTAGCTTCCACGGCTTTCTTCAAACCATCCATTTCATTTTTTGTTGCTCTTTGTAATAGCAAAATTTGGCACACTTGCTCATGGACTTTTGATATCTCATGTTGCATTTCTTCGTCTTCATGAGCCATAGTAGATCCTTCTAAAGGCTTAATGGGTGTTGAATTATTTTTAGGAGGCTTTTTAGAACGCAATACTATTATCTATGCTCAATAGGCCTTTGGAATCACCTAGAACTGGTTTTTCAAAAAAGACTTATGCAATTTGAAAAAAAATACACACCTTTTTCTTGATTTTGAGGAGCTCGGTATTGAAACTGATTTATCTATGTGATTTTGGATCTTCAATATCTGGAATTTGGCCTTGATTTAGCCCTCTAAATCATCTTTCGAATGCCATAGGTCTGACCTGATTTTGATTCTTGAATATAATGTTATGCCCAATCTACTATGATGACCTAATTATGGATTGGTTCAATAGAGCGAACTTGTACGACCTGCCACATGTCATTGTTTCCTCCTTCGGCTCTAAAAATGACATAGTGAAAAATATAGTCCATGTACTTGCGGCCAATTTTTATAGAATTCCAATCCAATGCCCAGAGAGAGACAGAGTTATGAATATTCTCCCACGATCACTCTGTGAGATGAAATTTGAGAGCCTGCAAAAGACCTAACTTTCACAAACCATATCTCCACAAATATTGCAAACCAAGCTCTCCAATTTTGTGAATATCTGCCTCAAGATTTCTTCTTCGCTCCCTAAAAATTTCAACTTATCAACCTTTGTAGTAAAAACATTATAGAAAAAATGGCACGATGACCGGTTTAGGTTAAATTCAGGAGCCTCCAAAAACACCTAACTTCCACAGATCATATCTCCGAAAATATTGTGAACCAAGCTCTGAAATTTTGTGAATATGTTCCTCAGGATGTTGGCTTCACACTCTAAAATTTCCACTTCTGAATCTTCATAGAAAAAAAATTATAGCGAAAATTCCACGAGGACCTATTTGGGGCAGCGAAACCCTATAATCCAAAGCTCTTATACCAAATGTTGTGAAACCAGCTCCAAAAATAGAAGAAAAGAGATATCAACACCTTAGAAATAAGCCACTTCGAGGGGGAAACCTCTAATACATTACATGAATGAACAATTCTTGGATGATTCAAATTATAAAACCTCCTTTCTATATATAGGAGTCCATGGGGCCACAATGTAATCCTAGCTAACCTAACAATAATAATTTAAGGGCACAATAATAACAATATGGGGGTTACAGGGGTACAGTAATAACAATAAGGGGGTTACAGTAACAACAATAGGGACTATACTAGCAATATAGGGACCTAACAGTTTTAAGAATAATATTTTAAATACTCTCACTCCTTAAATATATGATGTGAATATGAGGAAAATGAAAGAAAAACAAGAATTAGTCTTATCTATATTTTTCAGTAAATGTTGGAAAAAAACATCCATTAAGAAAATGTCCTCTTGATAATATTCAGTTTTGTTTGATTTGTGCATAATTACACAAAATTTAATAATGTCCTACACTACCTGAGTTAAATACAACTTACCAAGGAGACTTTGGAAATGCAGAATAAATTTACAATACTGCACCCAGAAGACCATGGAAACCATGTGGAACAATTATGTATAAATATCCTAATTGGAAAAGTATTCCTTATTATAATTTGCCTCACAATACATGGAATGCACCTGTGCTGTGGCAAGCATGGCCTCCACAAAAAAAATAAAAAATAAAATCAACCCTATCAACAAACCTAGAGGGAATTTCCTTGTGGAAATATACCCCCTCGTCCTTATCCTCCACAATTTAAATATCCATATCAAAAAAATTCATATCAACCACCTCAACCTCTATATCACCAATATCCCAAAATTCCACAAATTCCGCAACAACTACATCCTTCACAACAACCTCAATTAACCAACCTCAACAATTACAACTTCCATCCAATCAACCACCTCCACGACCTACACAACTTCATTCTCAACCAGTTTCAAACCCAAATAATAAGATAAAAAACATGTTTCTAACGCTAAATATAAATAATTCCCTACATATCTTATGTATCTAGTAAAATTACAAGAATTTTGTGTACAATTACAGGAAGAACCAATAAAATTACAGGAATTTTATGTACAATTATAGGATAATGTAGTGAAATTACAAGAATTTATTGTAACAGTAACATATAGTCATGTAGAATTACAAGATATTTATTTGTGATCTGGTAAGTTTGTAAGCCAAAAATATACAGACCTAATTAACCACCTAACACAATTGTAGATAAAACAGAAAAAACAAAAACAACCCCTTTACAAGAAAAATTGAAAACAACAATGAAAAAAACTATCCCTTTCACAAGAGCAACCTCAAACTTCTAGGAAAACTCCATCTCCTAAGATATTAATTTATGAAAAGAAATATGTGCCAAAAATCATACCTTAATTTGATATTATTGATGAATTGAAAAACATTACCATAAAAATTCCATTAGAGCAATAAAAGAGATACCAATCTACACCAAAACAATAAGGGAATTATGTACTAAAAGAACAGGAAAAAGGAAACAAGATCCATCAAAAATATAAGTCATAGGTAAATTGGCGAGTCTAATGACTACAAAAAGCATTGTAGAAAATTTTTTCGATCCAAGAATTACTGTTGTAACAATAGTAGTAATAATTTTTCTATTCCTAGTAAGCTTATTTATTTAGGTGTTACTATAAATGTGATGACAAAATAAACCATGGATATCCTAGAAATATACAACATTATACCAACTCCAATAATGTTAGAATTGGTTGATAGATAAAAAATTCAACCTGGAGGAATTGTAGAAGACATCATTGTTTCTATTGACTCTTGGGCATATCCAGTTGTTTTTATGATCCTTCAACACAAATCCACATTAGGAGAACATCCTTTAATTTTTGGAAGACCGTGGTTGGAAACTGATGACGCTTACATTTGTTGTTGTTCTGGAAATATGAAAATAACAAACGGTGATGAAATTAAAAGTGTTACTTTGTACCCCCTGCTAAAACAAAAGGACAACTAAAGAAAGCTCACTGGTTTGACAAAAATCAAGTATATAATGAAATAATTAAACCTTTGTTAACCACTAAACAATAATTTAATCTCGAAGAAAATATTGATGAAAATAAAATTGACCATTTTATTTCTCATTTGGATTTTCTATAGTATTTTAGGGAGTAGTAATCTAAAACATGAACTAAAATAGAAGATTGTGAAGCATTTGAAATTTATGCAATTTCTGAATAAAATATTATTCCTGTAAATTCTGATCAATCTGCAATATTTCAACAAACTTAAATTCCTATAATCTCTCAGAATTTTGAAATTTTTTTACACCCAAAAATTCCTATAAACACTGTAAATTTTCATGTAAATTCTCAAATTTCTCTAAATTCTAAAAATTATGAAGTGGCTTTGTTGAGAAACCCATTTTTTTCTTTGCATTCTCTTTTAGGACAATATTCTCAAGAAATTTTTACTGAGAATGGTTTAAAATAAACATAATTATTAGTTTTTCCTGTACAATCAATATCAAATCTTTGAAATTAATTTATAGAAATATCTCTTGGAAAGACTTTAAATATAAATTCTAAATTGAGAAATTTCCAGTAGGATCAATTGATTACGTTATTGCAAAAAAAATTCCAAAGCATTTTTTTTGGAATACACTGATATTCCAGGAATATATCCTAATACATTCACACATCATATTTATATTCAAGAGAATGTTAGACATGTTAGACAACCACAAAGAAGAATGAACCCTGCATTGAAGGAAATTGTCAAAAAGGAACTCCAAAAAATACTAGATGTAGATTTTATCTACCCAATATCTGACATTCATTGGATATCACCCTTGGTTATTGTTCCTAAAAATAATGGTAAATGTAGGGTACGTATAGACTATAGGGAACTCAATAAAGCCACTGTAAAAGATCATTTTCCTCTACCCTTCATAGATCAAGTCCTGGATAAAATTACTAGAAAGAAGTATTTTTCTTTCCTTGATGGTTTCAATGGATACAACCACATACAAATAAGCTTGGAAGACCAAGAAAGGACAACCTTTACCTGCACATGTGGAACCTATGCTTATAAAGTACTACCTTTTGTAATTTTTAATGCACCTACTACATTTGAAAGGGCGGTCTTGGATATTTTTGCTAATTTAATTCATGATTATGTAGAGGTATATATGTATGATTTCACTATTTACGCAAACACATTTGAGGAAGCCTTTAATAACCTAGAAACAAATCTTAAAAATATGCCAAGATTTGAATCTTCCTTTAAGAAATGAAAATTGTTTTTTAACGTTTAATGAAGGATTTGTCCATGGAAATCATGTCTCTTTCTTGGGTATTAAGGTAGATCCACAAAAAGATGAAGAAATTTTTAACTTTCCCATTCCATATTTTAAGAGAGATGTATGAATATTTTTGGGACATGTTAGCCCCCTATGAATTTTTTGACAAGAAAAGTAGGGGGCTAAATTATTTTTGAGCCTTCAATGAATGCATCTCCCCTGAAGACACATCATCCTTGAAGTCTCCTGTGCTTTGCCTTTGTTAAAAATTCCCTCTATTGACTCCCTTTATAAGGTCTCTTTGATTGCAAAGGCCTCTGCTCCAGATTCCACATTTTCCCCTTGTTCCCTGCTAAATGCCCATTTTAACCTTTGTTTTCCACTTGTCCAATTCCCCTCTAATCCCCTAAATCTTCCCAAAGTCCTCTTTACATCCTACACATCCTCCTTTTTTGGCCAAATTCCCCTTTCTTTCCCCTATCATTACCATTGGTTGGCCCGAAATGCACTAAAAATCTGCCAAAAAACCATGTTTCCCACATAGTCTGGGTCTCAACCCTTTTCGGCCTAGCCCCCTCAGCCTTTCCTCCAAGTGACCTAGCTGCTAGAACCGAGCGCTAGCACAAAAAGTGCTTATCCCATTTGGTTATTAGGCACATTTTTCACCGTCGATTTGTATTAATCGGACGACCGTCATTTTCCCCATAGCACCCATCGCCCACCTCCATTTATCGTTCATCGCATTCTTAACCATTCATTTACCTGCCATATCTACAGTCAGATTTCACCCACCTAGTGGTCCCCGCAACCGCTCCAACACTATTCAAAACCACCCGGTTTCTATCGCACCACCTTGCGGAGGTGGGAGGTTTTTCCCGATGGTCCAGCGATTCCACTCATCACGCGACGCATGGCAGCGGCACTGTTTTAAAACCGCCTGCTCATCGCACGTTAACATTCGGTACATGATACGAAGTGATATGCATGTCAGCCGTACGATCTGGGGCGCACCATCCAACGGTCGTTGTTCCACGAAGCTGCACGTGGGTTAATCCATGGTCACCGTACCCTTGTCCCACTTTTCATCGCCCTCCATTGCATTTTCAACCGTTGATCTCCTTTGAGATCTGATGGTCCAAATTTGTTTCGCCTACCGTTGACCCCGTACCACCACATCACCGTTCCACGTGTTCCATCGTATATTCGCCCATCCATTCGTATCTATTCATTCAAAAGGTCAAAATTAAGGTTTTCACGTTAAAATTCTCTGCGTCCCGCCAACCTTCCCACCAGAGCACTTCTCCACCATTCCTCTGCGTTTTTTGCCATTCGTCCGCAGTCCCACTGCCATCCTCGCAGTCATCCACACCATCCAACCCCATGCATGGTTTTCCTAACATTTTTCGTATTTTGCAGGGTTTCAAAGAGGTGTAAAACCGCCATGGTTCAATTGTAGTATTGTAATGGCGTGTTGCGCAGGGAAAGTTGAATTTGGAAGCTTGTACTACAATGGAAATACTCGAAAAGGTAGCGGTGGAATAAATAGTATCCCAGGACAGTTCAATCTCCGCAAAAAACCTATCCGGCACCATTAAAACCCAGATTTTCCAGATCGAGACACTTATGAAGTGGTAGGGAAATACCAGCTAATGATCAAGGATTTCAACATGCAGTATTGAAGATTTTAAGCCTCAATCCAGAGTTCTAAAGGCAGAGTACTGGATCGGAAATCTCGAGGATCACACAGGAGGTCCAGCGTGCAGAAAATAATGTAATCAGGATTTCAAATCAGCAGAACATTTCTTCCTGAGCACTCACATAGTACACATTATGGTTTCAATATACATTGTGTCCAAGAGAATTTTTTCCCCTCCTAGAGCAGTCCTAGGCTATCAGAAGCATTTGTTGCACAGTATGGCAGATCTTAGTGTCTTGGTTCTACGTTTTTCTTTAATTCACCATAAGTAATACAGAATGTTGCAGCCAAAGTACATTAGAGACATACCGAGAGTAAATGGAAGCCTGGAGAAGACCACTCTTTCACCCAAAAGAGTGCCAGAGATAAATACATAGAATTTATACAGAGAGGGCTTCAATCGTTTTCCTCTTCTGAGTTTTAATGTTGCATTTAGTTTTTCACCTACCTTCTCTGCTCCACTAGAGCTATAAATTCATGAAGAAACTCATTGTAAAGGTGGTTGATCAATTATCAGAGAATTGCAAGTAGTTTCTTTTGAGACACAGTCTCTGTGTAAAGTTGTAAGATAGACTGAGGGAGATGTTTTCAGACTAAGTATTCAGCTATTGGCAATGTTGTACTTGACTAGTATTGCTATTTAATATGACAAGCACATTTCTTTGGATCCTGATCTAAAGCAGCAGTGATTTTTTCCTATCTCTGTGTTTATATTCATTTCATTCCGTTTCTATGGGCTTGCATCAGAATATTGGCATAGGATTTACCCTTGTTAGGTACCCTATGTTTCTGCTCTCCTTGCCTTTGATGTTTTTCTTCTAAATGTATTATCTAAGAATTGATTTCAGTTAATTTAACCAGTGTAGTGGATGTTATTGCTTGCTCTCTGATGTATGAATTAAATGAGTTTGTTCTTAGATGTTTCTTGTTAAAGATTTAGTCAGAAGATTTGGGAACACTGGGGATTGGATGTTAGCCCTGTCCACTAGGATCCTTGTGCGACCAGCTAGTCTTTAACTTTGTGTCCTGAATCTGTGTTGTCTCCTCCTCTCCTACCATTCCATATCACACTATCATCTTTAAGATCCAACGTTTTATATGACTAGCCCAATTGAAAGCCTACCTATTAATTACCAAGCAAATCCTTTCCTAAATCCATTTCCCAATGGTTTTGAATGCTCCCTGGAACACTTCACCTCTACCTTATCCTCTTTTCTCATCCTTGTCTTACACTGAACCCTTATTTCCTGATAACCAACAACCAAACCAACAATAAAACAAACAAACCTGAGCCTTATAACTAGCCTAACATTTTAACACTGAGCTTCAAAGTCATATACCTTTGACATATCATATAGATATCCCTCTCTGGACCCAGGAGGGCTAGATCCTGAGGTCTGAAAGTGGTTTGATGTTGTCTCATCTTTTGGTCTTGCCAATCTAGCCAAAACATGGGAACCCCAACATAATGGCAACTCCATTGGGGACGATCTGAGAACCTTCCATCTTACCACATCACAAGAAACCTCAGAAACCTATAATCTCTAGTTAGGTTGGCAGTTAAACACTCCTATTCACAGATCAACCTCTATACCATTTTTTTTGTTCTCCCACACTCTTAGACAGAGTCTGGAAAGGGCCAGGTAGCCTCCAAATCTCACACTCTTTCAGAGGTGACATATCTGGTAAATGCCCTCCCAGTCAATCTCTGGTTAGAGTTTGCTGTGTTTGAAAGATATCCTTGAAAGGGGACATCTTATAAGCACTGTGGTGGACAGTGCACCCTCCAAAAACATCCTAAACCCTCCACCTAGTGACTCCATAATTCCTAAATGATTTAAAGACTCCACAGGTGATCAGTAGGCCTGCTGATTAGCTTGGTTTCACATAAGACTCCACTGGGAGACTAGCCTCCATAACAACATCAACCATAGTAGAAGTAACGAATAGGGTTAAGTTGCTTGGTTAGAAAACAACATTCTGGCTTCAAGAACCATTCACACAAGAGCTTACCCTAACCTAGACCCACCTGAAATAGTTGACAATCCTGAGAGCATCCTCAAGGGATCTCCTACACCTAAACAGTCAATTATTTCCAGCCACATACATAGAGCTAAATCTACACCAGAAAACTTTACAACTCTATCAGACCCACATTTCGACCTAGGCACTCAAAATAACTTACCAAGAACTAGGTCATTCAATGCTCTAAACCAGCTAGACCTTGAGTTTCCTGTTTCACCACCTCAAGGTGGTAAGCACCTTAGGAATAGACAAACCCCTCCATATACACCTCCTGATATACACTTCATTCATAACTTGGGGCTCAGTCACCCTAGATCTCCTCATCAGTCTTCTGCTGGTCACAATATCCTTGTCATCCATATACCAGCTGCTCAAGCTAACCCTTTACCCCACCAGAACATCATCATGGCAGCCTGGTATGAACCTTTGGTTTTACCCCAGCCTCTAGTACCCTTACCCAACGATTATCAATCAAATATCCCACACTTCACCACAAAAGAGTCTACCACAACACAATACCATGTAGATAGGATGGAAGATTCTTTTGACTACATGGAGATAGATGATGATACGGTCAAAATGAGAATCTTTGCCCAAATCCTAGGGGGTGATGTGAAGAAATGGTTTAAA
Organism: Pinus albicaulis; assembly: GCA_034641835.2. Taxonomy (NCBI): domain Eukaryota; kingdom Viridiplantae; phylum Streptophyta; class Pinopsida; order Pinales; family Pinaceae; genus Pinus; species Pinus albicaulis. The sequence continues at coordinate 14,629,084 of CM076577.1, read as the reverse complement.
GGCCTACCTTCGGGTAGCATTAATGATCTTCCATCTCTATATCAGACTTTCATAAACAAATGGGAGGTTAAGGCCAACCCTTGCCAACTCCTAGCTGAATATATGAACCTTAAAAGGAATGTAGGAGAGAGTGTCCATGATTACACAACGAGATTTAACAGCATTTACAATGTTCTCCCCCCACACATGAAACCTCCCCAAGGTATGGCTCTAGAGAAATACGCTAAAGGTTTTGATGCTGACATGGACTACCAGCTTAGGGAGAGAGATTACAACACGTTGGAAGACATGCAAAAGGGAGCAGTAAGTGTAGAGGCTAATCTGATTGAGAAAAGAGAAATATTGAGAGCTGAGAAAAGGGTAACATATAGAGATGACAGTGTAGCTTCCACATCTGATCCAAATTATGATCATTTATCTAAAAATGTGGAAAGGCTACAACAAATGATGGAAAAAATGGTTGTCTCAGTTAGTAACCAAAACAGAAATCAGAACCATAACCAGAACCAAAACTTTAGAAGAAACAATGCTACTCCCAACAGACAAAGAGAATCAGATCAACAAGTTATTCCCCCATTCCAAGAAAAATTTCTCGATGAAGATAAGGGAATCATAGAAGAGTCTGAAGGGAACAAAATAAACATGTTTGAAACAGAAAATTAAATCCATAACTGTTACTCAGAAGAAGATCAACCCTCACCATCATATTTGGATGAGGAATGGTTAGAAACTGAGGATTACAGATTAGGATTCGAAAATTCCATGATGCAGGTCAGAGAACAATATGAACTTAGAAGAAAAAAGAGCCAATAAACTACCAAACCAAAAGCTTCTAAGGTCACCATCAAGAAAATGCCTGAGAAAACTTCTAAAGCAACTGCTGAAAGCAAAAAATCAGTAGCTGAGGGTTCTGGAAAGGACAAAGAAAAAGACAACCAAAACGCTGATACACAAAGTAAACCAACTAGAAGCACCAACACCGCAGTTAGTACTCCTCATAAAACAGTTCCTAACACTGCACATAGTGAAAATCAGCACAATGATTTAGCCACTAAGGAAGTGGCTAACAAAACAGAGTCAAACATTCCAAAGAGTCAGTCCACTTTCAATTTGGAGAGTGAGATTGCAAAAATTAAAATCTCTGTCCCACTCTCTGAGCTAGCCACTCAGGATGTATATAAAGGCCAAATTTTGAAAGATTTAAATTTAGGTGAGAACAGTGACACTATAAATCTGAGTGATGATCAACATGCCCTTCTGTTTGGTCCAAATTTAGAAGGAAAGTTCAGGAAGGGGTAGTACCACCTTTCTATATCAGTCTCAACATCCATGATAAGATTCTCCACAATGCAATGCATGATTATGGGGCATCACACAACCTAATGGCTAAAGTAGTGATGGAAATATTATGCCTAGAGATAACCCGTCCCTATAAAGACCTATATTCATTTGACTCTAGCAGAGTAAAGTGTCTTGGCCTGATCAAAGATTTATGTGTGAGCCTTACCCAGATTCTAGCAAAATGTATGGTCATGGACGTTGTGGTGGTAGATGTGCCATCCAAGTATGGCATGTTATTATCAAGATCATGGGGAGCGAAGCTGCAAGGGACAATGCAGATGGATGCGGCTTATGCCACAATCCCAATCTTTGGCCAACTTAGAAGACTGTACAGGGAGGCACAAATGAAATTCCTGGTTAGTAGCCCTGAAAAGCCTAAAAATTATCCTCTATACTCTAAACATACAGACCTGGATTCCTTTATCCTCTGCAATGATGAATCTTTGGGAGAACCAGAATCTAAAAATGTAGATACAATAAAAGGTACACATGATGAAACAGAGCCAATGGACTTTAACATAACGGCTACCCTAGACTCAGAGGAGGAAGAAGTAGAAAACTTTGAACAGTGCACTGAAACAACAAAGGCTCAAAGTGAACCAGAAATAGAACGTAGTCAGCCAGCTAGCCACCCCTCTGATTTCCACACACACGACAAAAAACAAAACGACCCATAGCCTAGTGCAGCTCCTATAATACTACATGATGGCGAGACCAGCTATAGGGAAGAAAGTGATGATAAAACGAGAAATGAACCCTTGTGGGAGATGAATTTCGATGGGTCATGCACCAAGAGAACTGCTGGAGCAGGAGTGTGGATACATAATACAGAAATTGGTTATGCAGAGAGTCATGCCTGCAACCTGCACTTCAAATGTACAAACAATATTGCAGAGTATGAGGCTCTCATCCTAGGTTTAAACCTGTTGAGGAAATTAGGAGCCCGTAGGATAACTGTGCATGGGGACTCTGAGCTGATTGTTAAACAGGTGAATGGTGAATACATAGCGAAACATCCTTGGCTGAGGGCATATAGGAATGACACTATGGATTTATTGAAAACCTTTGTTGAATACGAATTAGTGTTTATTCCTAGGAGTCAAAATGTCATAGCAAATGGATTAGCTTTCCTAGCTAGTTCATACCCTAAGACTCCAAGCAACCAACAGATCATCATTCAGACCAAATTTAGACCTGTAGTGCCAGACAACGAAAAATATTGGCAGTTTTTTGAAGGAGATAAACAGATTGAAGATTTCCTGGTAGGCAGAAATGAGTTTGAATTTTCTGATTCAGACTCTAAATCTGACAATAGCTGCCTAAGTGAAGAGTCCTTAGACGAGGAAGAAACACCCTGTAACATAGAAGTAAACTCTTTAAATGAACAGACTGGAAATCCAGACAAAAAATGTGAAAACGTATATAGTGAAGAAGTAGAGGTGCTACAGACCAAAGATAAGAACCTACCTCAAGTTTCGGCACCTTTAGAGGACCTTTTTGAATTTGATGATGTAGCAAAAAAGCCCACAATTGAACATGCATACTCTGATGTCAAGGAATGCAACATAGGCACTAAAGGTAAACCCAAGATGATCAAATTGGCTAAGTCCCTTCCTACAGACATGAAGAGGAAATACATTGACCTATTCAAGGAATTCATTGATGTATTTGCTTGGAATTACGAGGACCTAAGGGCCTATGACACAAACATCATCCAGCATAAGATACCCTTGAGAGAAAACCAGAAGCCCTTCAGACAAAAACTTCGTAGAATAAACCAAAAGCAATTGCCTGCAATGGAAAAAGAGATTAAGAAGATGTATGAAGCAGGTATAATTGTTCCTGTGAGGTTCTCTGACTGGGTATCGAACCTAGTGATTGTGAGAAAGAAAACAGGGAAATCAGATTGTGCATAGATTTCAGAAATCTTAATAGAGCCTCACTCAAAGACAATTACCCTTTGCCAAAAATGGAACATATTCTTCAGAGGGTAGTAGGTTCTAAAAGGATCTCCCTGCTATATGGTTTCTCAGGTTACAACCAGGTCTTAGTAATCCCAGAAGATCAACTCGAGATAGACTTTACCACTACATGGGGTACCTTTATGTATGTGAAGATGCCCTTTGGACTGATAAATGCTGGAGAAACCTTCCAAAGAGTGATGGACATATCTTTTTCAGATGAAATAGGACACTTCATTGTCATCTACCTGGATGACATAACAGTCTACTCCAAGACTGAGGAAGAACACCTAGAGCACCTGAGAAGAGTGTTTGAAAAATGTAGGAGGTTTGGTCTGTCACTAAATCCCAAAAAGACTGTATTTGGGCTGCAAGAAGGTAAGCTCCTTGGCCACATTATATCTGAGAAAGGGATTAGGATAGACCCGCAAAGAGTTGATGGAATACTAAAAATCACACACCCAAGAAACATCAAAGAGCTACAGTCCTTCATTGGGAAAATAAACTTCCTAAGAAGATTTATCCCCAACTTAGCTGAACACCTTATAAATATGACTAACATGCTAAAGAAAGGTGTAGGAGTTAAGTGGACTGTTGAAGCTAAGAAATATTTTGAATTAGTAAGACTTGCACTGACCCAGGCTCCTGTCCTAATCAGCCTAGATTTCTCAAAGGATTTCCTGATTTTTTCATTTGCCTCCAAGCATACAATAGCTGTAGTTATACTGCAGAAGAACCCGGAGGGAATGGAACAGCCCATTTCTTTCTTTAGCAAAGCACTCATGGATGCACCCTTGAAATACAACATTATGGAAAAACATGCCTACGCTCTGATTAAGGCCTTAAAAGACTTCAGGGTGTACATACCGCATTCCCACATCATAGCCTATGTGCCAAATATAGTGGTTAAATACATATTGTCCCAAGAACTAGATGGGAAAAGGGGCAAATGGATTGTTGTGATCTTAGAATACGAACTTGAGATAAAACCCACCAAGCTGATTAAGGGTCAGGCTTTAGCACAACTAATGGATGAATCAAATCTACAAGACCTTGATATTAATATGATAGATACCTTGGATGAGCAGCAGGGATTGCCTGATCCCACTGTTGAGGAGAAATTTCAGAGCTATCCTTAGTATTCTAACATTCTGTATGTGCTTACACACCTCAATGCCCCCCCTAAACTATCAAAGACCAAGGCCATATTCTTAAAGCTAAAGGCTAGAAGCTACTACATATTGAATAACTGTTTATACTGGAAAAATCCAAATGGCCTATTGCTTAAATTTTTGCCTGAGTCTGAGGCAGAGAGGATTAAACAAGAGTTCCATGCAGGAGAGTGTGGAGGCCACCTGAGCTGGAAGGCTACTGCAAAAAAAATAATCAGAGCTGGCTACTATTGGCCTACACTCTTCAATGATATCCATAAGATGATAATTGCTTGCCACAAATTCCATATTTTTAAAGGCAAAAGAAAACTCCTCCCCTTACCTCTACAACCCATCACTGTTGAAGGTCCCTTTCTGAAATGGGGCCTAGATTTCATAGGGGAGATTCACCCTGCTTCTTCTGCACAACACAAATGGATCCTAATAGCCATATATTACTTCACTAAGTGGATAGAGGCCATACCTACTAGGAATTCCACAGATTCAGTCATCATTAGTTTCCTAGAATGTCATATCCTCTCTTGGTTTGGCTTCCCAAGGAAAATAATCGCTGATAATGTTGTTTCTTTCGGATCCAAGAAAATGGTTGATTTTTGTCACAGGTATCAAATAGAACTCAGTCATTCAACCTCCTATTACTCTCAAGGTAATGGATTAGATGAATCTTCAAACAAAATCCTGGTGACCATCATTAAAAAGCTGCTAGAAGAGAACAAAAAGTTATGGCATAACAAGTTAGTACATGCTTTGTGGGCTGACAGGCTTACAACAAAGAAGTCCATTGGCATGTCACCATATCAACTTGTCTATGGGACAGAAGTAGTGTTTCCTACCAGCCTTGGGGTACCAGTGATTAAGTTGGTCCGAGAGATTCAAACAGAAGAAGACAGTATGATGAGAAGGATAAGCCAGAAAATCCATCTCCAGCTAACAAGGGAAGAAGTTTACAACAGAGCAGTGAAATTTCACGAAAATATAAAGAGGTTATTTGAAAAAAGAACCAAAGCTGCCGATTTCAAAATTGGAGATAAAGTTCTGAAGTGGGACTCAAGGAGAGAGGACAAAGGAAAGCACAACAAATTTGACAGTTTGTGGCAAGGTCCCTACATCATCCAAGCCAATGTGGGTCCAAATGCCTTTTTTCTACAGGAGTTAGATGGGACAAAACTGTTTGGGGGTCCTGTCAATGGCAGGAGGCGCAAACATTACTTCTGCTGATTTCCAATTTCCAGTTTCCTTTTCCATTGTATATACCATTGCAGTGTTTTCGTTTCAAAAAAAAAAAAATGGAGAAAATAGAGAAAGGAAGAGGTTCAGACATGCTCAAAACATGAACCTCTGCAGTGCAAATATTGGCTCTAATAAGATCAAAATCTGAGCCAAGGAAAGTAAAGATAGCTGGTCCAAACATGCTCAAAACCTAGACTAGCAGAGAAGAAAGAAGAATCAACTCTTACAAGCCCAAAACCAGAGCTGAAATGAAGAAAAGGAAGTGACTCTAACAAGCTCAAAACCTGAGTCACAAAAAAGAAAGAAGGATGCTTCAAGATTCCAGATTTCAAGCCTTCAAAGTTTTGTTTCAGTTTTTTGCAATTTTTTTTCCATGTGCAACTGTCTTTATGCCTTGGATCAACAACAAACTAGACTATCTAATCCTAGTTTGACTATTTTTAAATTTCTGTTGTAGAATGAAGAGAAGCAATCTGCTAGATAGTCTAATCCCAACAGATATTAGATTAGGTAGAGAAACATATGAGACCAACAGTCTAATCTGGTCTCATGGAGTAATAAGGGTATAAATAGAATAGGTTTATTTTCCTGTTTGTAAAAAATAAAATATGTAAAGGGTGTGCTAGTTCAAATGCACCCTAGAAGAAAAAATGCTAGGATTGTAGTGTGGGTAGGTAGATTGATTGGGAAAGTTTTTCTGCTAAATTGATGTCTTCACAATTGTGGCAGCTAAAAATAAAAGAAGAAAGGTGGCTCGAGCAGCAGGCATCTGGCCTACTCCAAAGATCTATTCTCTGAATTCTTGACTCCTTCAAAAAGAAGCCATCCCCATGTGGAGCCACTGTTATCACCCTATGAATTTTTTGACAAGCAAAGTAAGGGGCTAAATTGTTTCTGAGCCTTCAATGAATGCATCTCCCCTAAAGACACATCATCCTTGAAGTCTCTTGTGCTTTGCCTTTGGTAAAAATTCCCTCTGCTGACTCCCTTTATAAGGTCTCTTTGATTGTAAAGGCCTCTCCTCCAGAGTGCACATTTTCCCCTTGTTCCCTACTGAATTCCCATTTTAACCTTTGTTTTCCCCTTATCCAATTCCCCTCTAATCCCCTAAATCTTCCCAAAGTCCTCTTTACATCCTACACTTCCTCCTTGTTTGGCCAAATTCCCCTTTCTTTCCCCTATCGTTACCCTTGGTTGGCCCGAAATGCACTAAAAATGGGCCAAAAAACCATGTTTCCCACATAGTCTAGGTCTCAGCCCTTTTCGGCCTAGCCCCCTCAGCCTTTCCTCCAAGTGACCTGACCGCTGGAACCGAGCGCTAGCACAAAAAGTGCTTATACCATTTGGTTATCGGGCACATTTTGCACTGTCAATTTGTATTAATCGGACGGCCGTCGTTTTCCCCATAGCGCCCATCACCCACCTCCGTTTACCGTTCATCGCATTCTTAACCGTTCATTTACTCACCAGATCTACGATCAAGGTTCACCCGCCTGGTGATCCCCGCAACCACGCCAACACTGTTCAAAACCACCTGGTTTCTATCGCACTGCCTTGCGGAGGTGGGCAGTTTTTCCCGAAGGTCCAGCGATTCCACTCATCACGCGACGCGTGGCAGTGGCACTGTTTCAAAACTAACTGCTCATCGTGCGTTAACGTTCGGTACAGGATACAGAGCGATATGCATGCCAGTCATCTGATCTGGGGCACCCCATCCAACGGTCGTCGTTCCACGAAGCTGCGCGTGGGTTAATCCATGGTCATCGTACCCTTGGCCCACTTTTCATCGCCCTCCACTGCATTTTCAACCGTCGATATCCTTTGAGATCTGACGGTCCAGATTTGTTTTGCCCACTGTTGACCCCGTACCACCACATCACCGTTCCATGTGTTCCATCGTATATTCACCCGTCCATCCGTATCTATTCATTCAAAAGGTCAAAATTAATTTTTTCACGTTAAAATTCTCTGCGTCCCGCCAACCTTCCCACCAGAGCACTTCTCCACCATTCCTCTGCGTTTTTCACCATTCGTCCACAGTCCCACTGCCATCCTCGCAGTCATCCACACCATCTGACCCCATGCATGGTTTTCCTAACAATTTTCGTATTTTGCAGGGTTTCAAAGAGGCGTAAAACCGCCATGGTTCAATTTTACTATTGTAATGGCGTGTTGCATAGGGAAAGTTGAATTTGGAAGCTGGTACTAGAATGGAAATACTCGGAAAGGTAGCGGCAGCATAAATATTATCCCAGGATAGTTCAGCACCATTAAAACCCAGATTTTGCAGATCGAGAAATTTATGAAGCGGCAGGGAAATACTAGCTAATGATCAAGGATTCCAACATGCAGTATTGAAGATTTTAAGCCTTAATCCAGAGTTCTAAAGGCAGAGTACCGGATCGGAAATCTGGAGGATCACACAGGAGGTCCAGTGCGCAGAAAACAATGTAATTAGGATTTCAAATCAGCAGAACGTTTCTTCCTGAGCACGGACACAGTACACATTATGGTTTCAGTATACATTGTGTCCAAGAGAATTTTTTCCACTCCTACAGCATTCCTAGGCTATCAGAAGCATTTGTTGCATAGTATGGAAAATCTTAGCGTCTCGATTCTACGTTTTTGTTTAATTCACCAGAAGTACTACATAATGTTGTAGCCAAAGTACATCAGAGACATACCGAGAGTAAATGGAAGCCTGGAGAAGACCGCTCTTTCACCAAAAAGAGTGCCAGAGATAAATACACAGAATTTATACAGAGAGGGCTTCGGTCGTCTTCCTCTTCTGAGTTTTAATGTTGCATTTAGTTTTTCACCTACCTTCTCTGCTCCACTGGATCTATAAATTAATGAAGAAACTCATTGTAAATGTGGTTGATCAGTTATCAGAGAATTTCAAGTAGTTTCTTTTGAGACACAGTCTCTGTGTAAAGTTGTAAGATAGACTGAGGGAGATGTTTTCAGACTAAGTATTCAGCTATTGGCAATGTTGTACTTGACTGGTATTGCTATTTAATATTACAAGAAAATTTCTTTGGATCCTGATCTAAAGCGGCGTTGATGTTTTCCTATCTCTGTGTTTATATTCATTTCATTTCGTTTCTACGGGCTTGCATCAGAATATTGGCATATGATTTACCCTTGTTAGGTACCCTATGTTTCTTCTGTCCTTGCCTTTGATGTTTTTCTTCTAAATGTATTATCTAAGAATTGATTTCAGTTAATTTAACCAGTGTAGTGGATGTTATTGCATGCTCTCTGATGTATGAATTAAATTATTTTGTTCTTAGATGTTTCTTGTTCAAGATTTAGTCAGAAGATTTGGGAACACTGGGGATTAGATGTTAGCCCTATCCACTAGGATCCTTGTGCGACCAGCTGGTCTTTAACTTTGTGTCCTAAATTAATGTTGTCTCCTCCTCTCCTACCATTCCATATCACACTATCATCTTTAAGATCCAACTTTTTAGATGAATAGCCCAATTGAAAGCCTGCCTATTGATTAGCAAGCAAATCCTTTCTTGACTCCATTGCCCAATGGTTTTGAATGCTCCCTGGAACACTTCACCTCTGCCTTATCCTCTTTGCTCATCCTTGTCTTACACTGAACCCTTCTTTCTTGATAACCAGCAACCAAACAAACAAACAAACAAACAAACCTGATCCTTATAACTAGCCTAAAATTTTAACACCGAGCTTCAAAGTCATATACCTTTGACATATCATAGAGAGATCCCTCTCTCGACCTAGGAGGGCTAGATCCTGAGGTCTGAAAGTGGTTTGATGTTGTCTCATCTTTTGGTATTGCCAATCTGGCCAAAACATGGGAACCCCAACAGGACATGTGGGGTATTATAGGAGTTTTATTAAAAAAATTTAAAAAGTGCCTCACCATTTTTTAAACGTCTTGCAAAAGATATTGAGTTTTATTGGAATGATGACTGCCAAATTTCTTTTGATGTGCTTAAAGAAAAAATTTCCAAAACTCATTTGTTAAGAGAACCTAATTGGAAATTAAATTTCCACTGATATCTATATATGGTTCTAATTCAGCCATAAGATCAGTTTTGGGGAAAAAATAACAACCAAGAACATATATCATTTACTATATTAGTAAGAACTTGATTTAAGATGAAATGGATTACACTATTACAAAGAATTAATTTTTGGTAGTTGGTTATGTAGTTAAAAATTTCTTCATTACATTACAGGTTATGAAGTCTCTGTGCATTGAATAGCCTAAATATTGCAACAATAATGATGCAAATCCCAAGGCTATTGACTTAAATTATCAACCCGGGGTTCGTACAAACTTAAGAGGTGTTGGCACTTTATGTGCAACATGCAATGTGTCCTTCATTGATCTGATGTAATGGAGTGAATGTCATAAAATCAAAGCCTAAAATAATTGAAGAAATGGAAATGTCACTCTATTTCAAATAAATAGGAATTTTGCTTTCTCAAATGTAAATTTTGATACTGATTTTAGAAATGTAAAGCCTATACTAGTAAAAATGTAAACATTAAGCTACTTGCAAAATGTAAATGTTGCATTGAAATGAAACATACTCTATGGAATGGAAATAATAGTGCTTAAAATAGAATCCCCGGATTAATAATGAAGATATAAAGCTAATATAAATTTCATGAAGGAGATATAATATAATTAATCACTGCATTTTGAATAGGTTAGATCCATTGACATAGTTCATTAGATACTTCGTGTGGCAGACAACAAAATCATTATTGTGCTATCCAATTCATAGAGTTGTCCACTAACCCAAATTGTAGAGGTAAATTGAAATGGATAAGAGGAAATACTTAAGAGGTATTTGAGGCTTACTTAATCAAGGATTCAAAGCCTAGGGGTCATGATTCAAGCCTAAGAGACAAAACCAATATTTTGGAGAAAATTTGGTCAAATTTACATGTGCTACATGACTTCTAATCCTCGAGATAACTTGTTGAATTCCTAAGAAAATCAAATGAAAATTATATGGGACAAATATTTTTATAAAATAGGATGTCTTAGAACACTATTCCAAGTCGAATCACTCAAAAGTACCCATGTTAACATATGATAAACAATAGCAGAAAATTGCTACTCTAAATCCAAAAATTCAAGAATTAGTGAGATCATTAACCTACTAAATTCCTAACCGAATAAAGTGAAATGTTATGGGGTAATTTGTTTTTATTAACTTTAATTTTTTTATGAACTAATCCAAGCAGAATCAAATCAAATGAATCTCATTCACGCATTCTAAAAAATAGCAGAAAAATACTGTTATTTTACCACAAGGGACTTCTAGAAATTCTAGATTTGTGAACTAGTAAACCAATCCAAGTAGCTCAATGATGAATATGAATTTTAAAATATGCTCCAAGGATGCATAATTATAGTGAATCTATAAATAAACTGAAAAAAAAAATTAAAAAATAAATAAAAAAAACTCACTTCAATTATGTAACCAATATAACCCGCAACACAAGTCTAGGTATGAACACTAAATGGAGAAATAAGAGATGCAAGTGAAAGAGACATTCAAAGGAAATAAGGAAATTGTGAAAGAGGGCTCTAAGGCTCCTAGGATGTCCAAGATCAAGGAGACTCAAATAATATTAAGGAAACCAAACTTTAGAAGCTAAAAATGGCACCAAACTTCATTATTTAAATCAATCCAAGTACATCCATGCTAGAAATGAAAGTGGAGTTGCTAAAGAACACGTTTTCTCCACAAGAACACTAAGAAATACATGCCCATAGAGGAAAATTCAAATTGGTACTTATAAAAAGTAATGAGAAAACATTTTCATTGAAATCAGGTATATTTCCTCTCCAAAATCCCTCAAAACATGGATCTAGTTCCCAACATTATGAATCTTCATTAAATGACATGGAACATGTTCTTAGATTTTCTCAATCACTGGAGGTCTAGAAATTTTCAATAATTTAATGCTATTTTTTTCATTTAATGCTATTGTAGTAGGGAGAAAGTCCCTATATTATCTCATTCAAAATTTACTCAATATTATCTCAAAATTATGCAAAAATAAATAATATTAGACACATAATTTGCAATTATCTCTAAAACTTCCTAAGAACATATTAAATATGAAAACACATGAGTGTAGAAGGAGATATTTAATATAGCCTTTATGTTCCTAATAAAGGTTAGATAGGCCTTAATTTGTGTCTAATGTGGAGGCCCATCATGCCCCCCTAATGAAACTGTTTTTCATCCTCTAAGAAACCTATCCATCTTATTGCATTGTTGTTCTTCTTTAATACCTCGGATGATTTTTCTAATGTCCCATACTGATGTGGATCGAACGCTGCATGCTATTTAATTTCTTCCTTTTTCTTTCAAGCTCAATTTTTATTTCTTCTCCATTGATTTCTCCCATCTCATTCTCAACTTCTTATTTTGCTAAGTACTCCTCCTAAGTGTTTGAGGGATATTTTGTCCACTATCAAGTTTCTTCCAGCAACCTGTGACTTTCCTATAACACTTTCTCTTCATCCTTTAATATCTTTTTCCTTTCCTGTAGTAGATTTTTTCCTTCATGTAGTAGCTCTATCTTCCCCTTTATCATGCATAATTTACTCAACAAATGTGTGAAAATTGGAAGGAGAATATGCCACTTACCCCTCTTGGGATCAATTATTTATGTTTGAGGGGGTTTGGAGGAAGGTTCTCGGTGGTTTGGACCATTTTTCACCTCCCGTCCTCATCGTGTAACACCTCCTCTACAATCTTGTAGCACTACTAGTACTCCTATAGCATTTCCTGTACTCTTGTAGCACTTCTGGTACTCCTGTAGCAGCAAACGCGAATCATGTAGCAGCTATTATTTTCATGCCAAGAGGTGGTGCGTCCACCTTTTTAATTTCATTTTTGTCTTTTATTAATTTTTTTCATTTTTTTCTATTTTTCTCATTGCATGAAAATTAAACTCAAATTTATTTGAGTTAACTAAGTTTCCCCTCACCTACCACTTCACATTCCTTGTCCTATGTAATGACTAAATGATTAAAACCCACTTTCTCAAGTCCTCTTCACTTTTGTCTTTTTTCTCTGCCACACATGTGCTAGGTGTCTTGTTGGAAAGGTGAACTTAACTGCTAGATAAGGTCAAGGTTACTCTGCTACTCATTATGGATATAAGAAAAACTTTTCCTTCATACACTTGCAGAGTTTTTCGAGCTAAAATAAGTTCATAGGAAAGTTTTAGAGGATTGCATACCTGAACCTTACCATGGGTGTGTTTTTTCTGGTGATGTTGGACCTATTAATGTGACTATTGAATCTACTAATGTGACGATTGGAACACTGATATGAGTGTTGTAACTCTTCCTAATGTGATTCTTGGAACCTAGATGTAGTGGATGGGAGGTTGGTGTGGTTGTTGATCTGGTTGTTGGAATTCCCTTTGAGGTACAAAATGTCACTTTCATTAATTGTTTTCCACTAGATGGAATCTTTTAGTTGTTGATTGAAGTTCCATGATTCATGTTATCAAAATATAGGTGCCACCATGGATCAAAGGTTGTTGTTGGAGATAAACAATGATCATATAACAGCTTTTTAGAGGTCTTGTAGCTATTCAAAATTGAGGAAATGACTCTCCAATGTATTCATGATGATTGTTTCTTTATTCTAATGCTCTCAATTGTGATATTGTAGCATAATCAAGGACTTCTATAGGAATTTATTTATTCATGTAACCGTCATAAAAAAATTTCTATGAAAATAATATCCTTGATATAATCCTTCCAACAACACCGATAATTCATTATCAATCTTTGGACAAGGATCAAAAGCATTGGTTGTGGTAAAAGTAATGAAATAATTGGTGAAAATGGGGATTTTTTATGGATAGAGATGAATTTTTGGATGGAGAAGTGACCAGATGGTGTGGAGGATGGATGATGGAGGTGTGGTATACTTATTTCTTCATTCCCCCAAGGAAAACATAGGATATGACCCCTCTCTCGATGTCTATCATAATCTTGTAGCAATTCTGGTAAGTCTTGTAGCATTTTAGGATGATCCTGTAGCATATTTGTTTTATCCATATATCTCAAATTGTAGTTTTAATTGACCTAAAAAAATTCAAGCATGTTTCCATCATCCTTTTTCATATCCCCATAAATAATATTGGTTAATGGATGCATGAATTGTGAGACAAATTAAAAAAGGATGTAGGTGATGGTGGCCAATTTCTCGAATATTGTGCACTGGAATTTGTTGAAATTCCTTAAGCATGTTACCATCATCCTTATGCATGTCCCCATGAAAAATGTCATCCAATGGATGGATGGGTTTTGATATATGATTAAAAAAAAAATATGCCTTATGTATTTTGACAGTCTTGTAGAAAAATAAAACATTCCTGTAGCACTTCAGGACAACAAGAAAAAGGAGTGATAAAGGCTTGGGAATTATGGGAAGTGTCATGGAAATGGATGTGGGCTATTTACTAAAATGGCCTTGGTCCCATTAGAGAAATTAGGCAAAGGGGGATAAAGTCCAAGTTTGACTTTCTTTGACTAGGTTTTTGATCAAGTTTTTTTCTTTTGGTGCTAAATTGTTCTTGTTTATTGCAAAGGATGGAGAGAACTTACATTCATTAGAGAGAGATACATGGAGCAAAGATTTTTTTTTTTTCATTTTCATTTTTTTTTCTTAGGCCTATTGGCTTCCTCAATGAGGTTTTCAACTAGTGGTTCTGCTTAGGTGGTTCAAAAGGAGTTTTCACCTAGGATCTCTCTGCCCCTTTTTATTTATTTTCAACCCAATGACCACCTTAAGGAGTTTTTCAATCAATGAGCCAATATTAGGTGCCTTAAAAGATTTTTTCACCTAATATTTTGTTCATTTCCTCTTATTTATTATTTTTTTCATTTTTTTATTTCTTTTTTCTATCCTACTCTACTTGAAAAAAAAAATATTTCAAGTATAGGAATACTTCCAATGGAGCCATGTGCACATCAAGATGATAGATAAACTCATGTGTAGGCTCAAGATATATGCTTCAACATGTACCTAACTTTGAGAGACTAACTTCTTTGATAGAGATGAGATCAGGGATTGTTAAAGAAGAGTGTGTTTCTACAAATTAATTATTTTCTGGAACCATATTTCAATATAGTTGTGATTCCCCTCATTCACTTGCACATTTTGATCACTTTTTGTGTCCTCTTATACCATAACTCAAATAATCTTCTTTTTTATAATTACTCTTTTGAACACATAAAGAATATGATGATAAGCATAACATAAATTATTCTTTCGGAGGCTCAAATGGATTCTCTCCATTAAATGTGGTCCATGATTCCTTGGTCTCCTCTGGATCTTCTTCTTTTGAATGTTTTTCTTCAATGTCATGAAGAGAATCTATTTTTTTACAATACACTTCCCGACCTAAGGTGAACGCCATTCACATCAAGAGGATTTATTTGGAAGTATTTTACCTTGACATTGTAATTGGGTTGAGTTACTATATTTTTCTTTTTCTGATATGGTTGTACAAGTAGTTGAGTGGGAGTGGATATTTGAGATGGATGTGGTTGAGGTTGTGGTTGTGGTGGAGGTGGAAGGTAGGGATAGGATAGAGTTGGGTATGGAGGATATTGAGGAAAATATTGAGGATATTATGGATTTATCTCATAAGTTCCTTACCAACCTTTTTTCCAAGATTGGTTTTGAGATTGAGATGGCCAAGGTTGCCAAGGAAAGGGTGTGTTCCAACTACTTTGAGCTTTATGTGTGTAAATTTGAAATTGTGAATTAGGTTCTTGCATCATACCAATTTGAATTGGCTGCCATAGTATTCTTGGAGCTACATAACAGAGTTGCTTTGGTGATTAGCTTGCTCCATTGTCTTCTTGGTAAAATTCCTTCAACCTTGGTAATAATGGGAAATATTTAGTAGCATTTGATTCTGCTTGAATAACACAAATATCGACATCTTATTTTTGCTCCTTTTGCATTCTTAACATTTCTACTTGTTCCCTTAGATTTTTAAGGATTTAGATTTTAAAGTTATCAAGCAAATTTCCAAGTTCAGCTTGACATACTAATATTGGTGATTTACTTACTCTTTCCCTTCCTCTTGATATATGTTTTCATATTTAACAAATTTATTCAAATGATAATTTTATACATCACTTCTAATCATGAGATCACGGATATCAATCCACTCATCTGTAATTTTTCTATGTAATAGGGTTGTTAGTGTGTCAGATCCTAAATGATGTAATTTTTCCCTATTAAAATTATACATAAATCTGTCTGTTAGATCCTCAAGGCTCTTATCTTCATTTTGATTCATTATAAATATTTATTCTTTAAGAATATGGTGTTCATATTTTTCTAGAAATATTTTTTTCATATAATTCCATGATCTAATTAAATTATTCCCTAAAATCATGAATAATTTAAGAGTTCTATCCTTTAATATTGCTAGAAAGAGACTCAATTATTGAGTGTTTAAGGAGTAACCATAAGATTTACAAAGTATTTCAAATTCAAAGAGAAAGGTTTCTCATTCTTCTGACCTCATACCATAGAAGTTGGGAAGGAAATATGGAGGGATTCTCTTCATATGAATGTTGGTATCAGTATATTTAATGGAAAATCCAAGATGACCTTCTTCATTTTCATCATCTCTATCCATTTATTATACCTTCTCTACCACCTATTATAGGTAAATTTGGGCATCATTCCCAATGACCTGGTCAAACTGGACATCATCCCTAGGACCAATGATATAGGGTCTATCATCCCCTATCATTTCAGTTGCTACATGTCCTAAGACAAGAAAAAATCATTCATGACTTCCATTGCAAGGTTTCCAAGGGTTGAAGTATATGTTATATCACTTATTAGCTCACCAACGCAGCCTCTCAAGGCACTAACTACTTTTCATATGCAGCTTCCTCCATTGAAGGGTGCTCTACAAAGGACTTCCTAACATTCAAGAGTGCGTTGGTCAAATGGAAGTGAAATTCTCATTGTTCCAGAATATCCACATGGCCAATGCCTTCTAGAAGAATCCATATGTGTCAAAAGTCGAATCCATGTGTCCATAGAACACCTATGATCTTGGGAAAATTTCTTGCCTATTATTAGAAAGTCATGTATTGAGAAACTACCTTCAGTTTCCCTATAAATTGAGCACAGATCCTAGTGCTAGGGAAGGAAGAAATTTGGTAATGAAATGTTGTTGGATTCTCAATTGAGAGAGTGATAGGAATGATATGCTACTGGTGAGATGTTTATTGTGATGAGGCTGGGATGAATGATGGAGCTGGTGACATCAAATTGATCGCTGGTTGTAACCTCCCCCTTCTATCCATTAATAAATATTGTTGTTCATTTTCCCATATATGTATATGTTTATGTTTATGATTTTCATATGATGGATTATTAACTGATATATATGTTTCATGTTTAATCATTTTAACTCATTAAGATAAATATACATCTATATATTGCAATCTCTTTTTTGTTTAGTGTTTATACTTGCAGGAACTAGTCTGATGATCTAAGTTTGATTGGAAGCTACAACAAGAGCGATAGAAGGAGAATAGGAAGCACTTGAATCACAAATAGTTTCCTCTATATTTTTGTATGTTTATTTACTCTTAGATAAATTTTCTGCAAATTCTTTGATCTGTTGTTCTAAATGCATAGCACCACATTTAGGGAATGTGTTTTATCTGTAATTCATAATTCCGCATAAAAAATTGGCGACTCCACTAGGGATTTTCCCATCATCCTTGGTGTTTTTTCCTATTATTATCCACCCAGTAGCATCTACTATCAATTATTAGACTTTTGAATGAAATAATTGCATTAGAAGTGTGTTCAGTAGCTTGAATTTTGAATCTCTGTTGCGCCCAATGCACTGTTGGTCAAGACATATTGCTTTGCATGGAAATGTCTCCTACTCGGGGGTGCTATGCAACGCACCATCTCCTCTTAGAGACTGCATTTCTCCCTTAGCCAACCAAATTCCCTTTGAATTTTTCATTGCCATCATACTCAAACTTTTGTTTTTTGTGTTTCAAATTATCTGATACCTCATAAAGACCAGTTAATTTTCCTAATTCTTCCTCCTTTGAAAAGTAAGTTTCTTCAATGTGTCTTTAAGTGTTTTTATTTATCATTGAAAAATCAATTTCAAAGTATTTTATTTCCGCATTAGATCCATTTATTTTTGTAACGAAAATTTTCATTAAATTATTCATTTCCTATAGGAAAAATTATAGTTCCATTCTTTGTTTTTCCTAAACGAGAAATTGTTGTTAAATTCATCATTTCTGAAAGAAGAAAGCATTTGTTTTTTTTTATTTGATGCATATAGTTTCCTTTCTGCATTCAAATTAAGGATATTGAAAAGAAAAACCTACATTTTATGTAGTGAATTGTGTGTGTTGCATAGGAACAAGTTAGGAAAGCTGCATATTAGTTTTTTCGCTTTGTTGTTTTCTCTCAAAACTGATTGCTCTTTCCCTTTAGTAACTAGGATTTTCATTGAAAAAGCTAAAATTGAAATTTTTTCTTATCATTTTAGTTTTCATTTTAGGAATTCCATCACATCATCATGGTGAATCTTGAAAGCAAAATTGATAAACAAGATCAACTTAAAATTTACTTCAATTTACCTAAAAAAATATTGGAACCATAACGATAACATTTAGAAGGTCTAGGCTAGAGACGTTTTTTGGCGTCGTTAAACATAAAAGTTGTCATTAATTTTCTGCAATACATTATGAGTGTGATACCTCACTCCACATATGTAAGTATATCATAGCTTGCCCACATACCTTCAGGTATATCGGGTGTTTTTATAGTAATAAAAGTATAAAGGGGTGCTCTCACTGTGCAGTTTCACATTAGACAATGCTAATACGGACTTGGGCCTCCACGTACCTTCAAGTATATTTGGGAGAAAAAATTTATTTTTATATCCATCCATAGTGAACCGAGTCGGCCGCCTTGTAAATTGTGATACACTGAACACATCATTAGGGGAGATTGCCTGCCTGTACTTCTTGGTTCACCAGGAGGTATTCTACAATTCACTGTTTCTTGGTAAACCTTTTGCCTAGAATTACCCTTTTATTTTTTTAATTTTTTTTTTGTTATAAAATAAATCAGTCACTTTGGAAGAATAAAATCCCTTTCCCCGTCATTCGCGTAGAATTGCATTGAAACCACCTTTACCACCGGAAGTCACTTATGTTTGGTGAAGGCGACATCACTCTACTGAAACCAGTACCATCAGTACCTTTGGTGAAGCATCATCTTCACATATACTAGAGTTAGAACAAGTTGTTTCCACAAATCCTGGTTCATCTACTACTGTCGAGATGGAGTCCTCACAGCTACCCGTGGTCACAATCCATCTAATCAGTGACACCATACCTCCTGAACCTGACATTTTTCAACTGGAAGTTGATCCAGATCTTGTCTCTTTTTTGTGAGAACATCTACATCCTGAAGTTGAACAACCAAAATTTGTTCCTGTATCGGTCACCCCACACTATATTGTAGCCATTGAGTCTCCCATATCATGCAGTCAACCTCCTGAAATATACTTTGGGCTTGGCAGAAAAATCCTTCCACCTGGTTTAATTTCGATTGAAGAAATACCACAAGATGAAACATCTTTAACTCCAACTCATTTATGGGTGGAGCTTTACCTACATGATTCTTTTCCTCAATCACCTGCCTCTGCTTTTTTTGATCCTGTGCCTATCAAGTTCCCATCGATCCAATATGGTACACATTTGGTCAAGTAACCATGCATGAACCAACATCTTCAGCTGGACCATCTGTTCCAATTGAGACAACACCCACTCTCGCTACCCCGTCGATGTTCACAACTTCACCGAAGTCATATTTACATGGTGGCCCTATGGTCCCATCAGGTTATAAATCTTTATCTAGAATTTTCTCTGGTGCATCTTCAAATCCATTGACTTCACCAATGTCATCATCTGGTACTCTAACTGGTAAACCTATAGTGAGTATTGAACATCTTGATCCTTTATATCCATCATTAGGGAAATATCAAGCTGGTCCATCTTTGTATATTCCATGTAGTACAATCTCAATTGGACTCCCTGTATTTGGAGAACAATATTTTCCATCTTATTATACTCCTCATGTTGGGGGGAAACCTATGGTCACCCACTTTGACAGTACCCCGTCGTTATTTGGTCATCCTAATGTTAAAATGAATGTTTTTCAATGGGCACAACCCACTCTGCCTATCCAACCACAAATGGTTATACACTCGTATCAACCGGTTCAAGCTGTTGCACCCACATCAAATCCACTTGTTAATACATATTTACCCCTATTATAGACTCAAATTTTTGTACCTCAACTGTTTAAGGCGGTCCTTCAACCCAATACCCTCAAGTTTAGGGCTCTCAAACTCCAACTCCTTCTGTTGGTTTACAACAATCACTTGTATCCGGAATAATTTATTGACAAGATGGATTACCATATTATGGGATGTCATAGCCACAACCAGGTTATACCTATCCTTAACCGAATCTAAGTTATCTTAATTTGGGTTATAAAATTGGCAGAAATACCCCTTGGCAGCCACAAGCACAAATGCCACAACCTCCATTTCAACAAGTATCATACCCAGGTTTTGGTCAACATAATCCTCAAGCATTTGCCTATCAAAACAAACCCTATCTAGGTTACTAGAAAGATATTCTGTATGTTGATGCTCAAAGGCCTATTGCCCAAGGAATTCCATCATACCCTGGCTATGCTCAACCCGACCTAAATTGACAGTTTCCCTTTGTTGCAACTTTAGAGTTACCATATTTAAACCAACTCACCAATGACCCAATCAATTATGCTCCTTAGTGGTCAGTGATACCTCATAAATTACCCTTAGATATTCCTAAGTTCAATGGAAACCTTGAGGAAGACTCGTTAACTCATGTTATGACCTATCATTTGTGGTTTTCATCTAACTCCCTGAATCATGACTATGTTTGACTATGTATTTTCTAGCATACACTCACTAGTCCGGCTATAAAATGGTACATTGAGTTACTAAGAGATTCTTTTGATAACTTCACTTCCCTAACTACTGTATTTTTGACTCACTTCCAATTAAGCATACAATATGAAACTGGAACAAAACTCTTGAATAATTTTAAATAGACTAATGTTACTCACATTTATGATCATATTCATGAGTGGCATCATCATCGTAGAATGGTTAAAACATTTGTTCCTGATCATCTCCTTACTGAGTGGTTCACTAAGTCCTTGTTACCATCTATAATTGAGGATGTTGCTAAGGGTGGGATAATCACTAAAGAGTAGTTCATTGCTCATGCCCAATATTTAGACTTTATTTATACTCGGTCTGGCACATTCTATGAGAAATTCCTAATGCTTCGAGATCTAATTTTACTATTCATCCACCATCAAAGGACTCTCATGTCGGAAACGATATGATCGGTACTGCAAGCACACATTACACTACTGCATCTAATCCTGTGCCTTCTTCTGAAATCCATGTTGTTTCATATGACAAGGGAAAAATTGAAAAGAAACCTATAAGTAAGAAAAAAGATAAATCAAAGTAAAAGAAAACTTCTACCTCGCAGGAAAGATCATCTGATCAATCGTCTAGAAATCAGAAACCTCATTACCCTTGCATAATCTGTAATGAGGAACACTTTGTTCTAGATTTTCCTCATCGTGTTTAAGTATCAAAAATTGATTTGAAAATTGTATGGATGACTTTTTTATGTTTTTCAAGAACCTCCCATTCCATTAAACAAATAAATGATCTATCTTATACTTGACAATTTGTGAAATTTATGCTTGAAAGAGGTGTATGATTTTTAAATGTTTAAGTGTCTTAAGTGCATTTGTTCTTGCTGAAATTTAACATGTATAACAGAAACATAATCCAACAATAAAACATTCACACACAACAATAAAATTAATCTAGGAGTTCACCCGAATATCGTGGGCTACGTCTCCTTTGAGATTTGTCATCTTGACTTGGTTCTTTGGGATTATGGTAAGGTTTATTTTAAAATTTTCACACTTAACTCCAATGGATACTGAACTGATCCAAAAGGATGATAATACCATCTATATCCCTTTTATGGTTTTCATCACTCTGCAAACAGCTTTAGGCTCCCTTAGACACGATTCCTTGAGTCGGTGCATTGAGGTACACTGAGCTTCTACATGCCAATAACTCCTTTAGAATTATTATTCTATCCTTGAAACCACACCTACTATTTCCAGCACACATCAGACACCAAATATCGACTGATAATTTTCTCAAAACGAGCACTACATCCCCAAACTAGGCCTTCCTCCACGGTTTGCCTAGGGCTTCCCAAAACTTCCTTCTAGCTCCTCAAGATCTAGAAGTCATAGAAATGTTATGAAAACACTTTCATTGGTTTTAAAATTTCTGAAATAGTCAAGATAGACAATTCATTTTCGGAAAATGGCCTCCGGCTGCTCCAGTTTCGCCTCTAACACTTGTCGGCACCCCCCGGCACTAGGGTCACTGAAAACTTCTTTGCTGGGTTCTAGACCTTTATAAGTCCTTCTAATCTTCTACAAACTTATTCAATGGATTTATAATTTTTTTTACAATCAATAATGACTATTGGTTCGCTTCATATGGTCTCTAGGTGCTTTGGCTAGGCCCTGAACTACTGTTGGTAAAAGCTGGCACTGATGGCCCATGGAAATTAATGAAGCTTCTCGGCCTTAAAAATTTATCTATAGGATATGAAAACCTCTCATCAGATTAATAACATCTAAATTATCCAAAATTGATTATTTTATTTCTGAATAAGGCCTCTAGCTCCCCTGGCTAGGCCTCAAATTGTTGTTGCCTCCTCGTGGCCCTCGTGGCCCCTTGAACTTCACTGATGAAAAGCAAATGCTTATAAGCTCTCTGATGGCTCTAAAACCTACTCCATTGAGTCTGGAATGTTGGAGATAGTTGAAATTGACTATTGGCACTCCAAAATTGGTCAAATTTAGCTCCAGATAGAGCCAAAACAATTTTTTTCCCAGTGTCCCCTACATTTGCTCCACTAAAAATGGAGAACTTCAGTTAAATGAAGTCAAATTCGGAAAAAATATGAAATTTTGGTAGCCACCACTATTTCACCACCTTTCTAAAATTTAATTTAAATGCTTGGGGTGGCCACATAACCACAAACCCCGTGGTCTATCCATTGAATGGGAGGAGGTTATGGTTTTAATAAACCACGCGAATATAACCGCTCACATGTGATAGCGATTAACACAAAATTTGTGGATGGAAGTTGGGATTAAGCCCTAGGTTCCAACACTGGTGGTCATATGGGGGGACTAGCCCTTCGAGGCTGGCCTCCCAAACCCCCAAATCGAAAAACACCAATCTTCAAATATAACTGTGCTCCATTGATTATTAAGAAGCAATGCTATGGTTGAACGCTAAAGCATGGGATTGCTACATAGGTGGTTGGTTGTTCGATTCCTACCGGCTCCAAAAATAATTTATTGTGCCATCCCAGGGCCACGTGATGGCCTCCCATTAGCCATTCAAAACACGTACAAGCCAATATCCAATGAGCATCGTCCACTTGGAAACATTCGACTGGTCCAAATGGAATATTCGAGGAATATTTCAAGGAATATTCCAAGAATATTTCTTGGAATATTATTTTTTTAATTTTCCCAAATTCCAAGTCAAACTTGGTCAAAGTCTAGTTTTTGCAGTTTACTGGACTTTTCAAACTGTGATAACTTCTTCATATGATGTCGGTTTTTCGAAAAGTTCATGGCACCGAAATCGCAACAACGAGACCTTTTTGGTCACTTAGGTTTAGCACACTTCTGAACACTTTGAATTTTAATCTATCATTGTATTCCATGATCTAGTTCTGATAAAAAATGGTTAAGACATCACATGCATCAGTTGTGTTGACAAATCTGTTTCCGAATCCGGACACAAATTTAGTTGCTACAGATTTGGCTTCTAGTTTCTAAGTTGTTATGCTATCTGTCACAAAGCCATCAAATTTTTTTTTGGTTTCAATGTGCAATAAATATTTTGGTATTCAGGCCACTGATCAACCTACTACCTCGACCACGAATCCGTCTACGGAATCAATACCACCACCTTCTATTCCTGAATTGACAATCAAGCCACTGAAGGGAGTCATTCATAAGTCGACATTTAATCCTCGAGCCAGAGCTGCTAAAAATTATAATATAGTTGAAGATTTGGCTCAATCCCCTTCAACTATGTCAGCACTTGAGGTGCTACAAAATTTTCCCTCCCAGAAGCATGATTTATTGTCGAAAATTGGTGGAATTTATCTGACTAATTCTATTCTCGTAGTCTTTAATCATATGAGCTATGTTCCGCAATTACCAGTAGAATTGGCATTCTCCATCCAAGTAAATTTTCTCAATCACCTTGTTCATCATACTATTATTGATGAGAGAGCATCTACATGCATTATGTCTCTAAACTATTCGAATTCACTTGG
This sequence comes from Pinus albicaulis, assembly GCA_034641835.2. Taxonomy (NCBI): domain Eukaryota; kingdom Viridiplantae; phylum Streptophyta; class Pinopsida; order Pinales; family Pinaceae; genus Pinus; species Pinus albicaulis. Next base: position 14,604,806 of record CM076577.1, on the reverse strand, counting down.
CTTGCCACACCTATCTCAATCGCCAACGACGTTGAAAGCTTTCGACGGATGTACATATAAGCCTTGTGGTATTATCAATAACCTGCATGTTGAACTAGGGGGAAAAATAGTGAATGTTTAAGTTGAGGTCGTTGACAGAATCCTTGACTACAATATTTTACTTGGAAGGCCATGGGTATATGCTATGAATGCGATTTTTTCTACATATTTTAGAATGATTTCCTTTCCACATAAAGGTGTTATCACAGTCATCAATCAACTATCTTTCTTTGCCTCCAGTTCCCAGGTAACTGGAAGTGTTTGGTTAGTTCACGCACCCCAACTCACACTTCAGAACATCGATGTAGGACTCTTAAAGGATTCCACTCTCATGGGAACCTTTGCATTACTGAGGCCTGTGAGGTCGGCAGAAATTGCAAGTATAGATACCTGCTACATGATCTCTTCCACTCCATTTGGCTTAAGGAAGAGTACGGGTGATTCTAAAATTGTTACTTTGGATGAGTTTCTACCACCCAGCCCTATTGAGCTGGCATAGAAATTAATATATCTGGATTGGGCGGCGAATGCGAAATCATCGTCATCAGTCATTTGGGTAGATCGTTCATTAGATTATGGTACTCCATATTATCCTTTTTCCTCACTTTTATTGACAGATGAGAATATTCTGGAAACCATGATGTTAGAAGGATAACCATGGGAAGATTATCATCATCATTCCCATCTTCCTAATTTTGAATAAGATAATATTAGTGAACTATATCACCCATCGATCAAAAATTTCTTTTCGAATTATTTTCCTATTAATGCAATCAATTCCGAGAAAAATTTGTCAAATATTGAAGAAACCATTTCTATCGATATTTAGACCAAACCTCGCGTAGTAGAAAATATTCATGTTGGTGTGTCTTGTTCTCCATCAGAACTCGAAACATATCTCTCTCTCTTTCATGAATTTCGTGATTTATTTTCTTGGTCTTACGAGCAAATTCCAGACATAGTTACTAGTATCGTTGAACACACTATTAATATGTACCCTGATGTCAAGCCGGTACGTCAACGCTTTCGTCCTGTTCATCTGAAGAAGGTCACTGAAATTAAAGCAAAAGTTGAAATTTTTTTGTGTGCTAGTTTCATTTACCCCATAAAGCTAATTGAGTGGGTTTCCAACATCATGAAAAACAAGGAACCATCAGAGTGTGTGTCTATTATTAGGATGTCAATCTTGCTTGTCCAAAAGAGAACTATCCTACTCCCTTTATCGACCAGATTATTGATGATTGTGTTAGATGAGAAATATTTTCGTTCATGGATGGATTTTCCGGCTACAATAAAATAAATATCCACCCATAGGATCAATATAAGACAACATTCATCTATCCCTGGGGCACATTCACTTATAGGAAACTCCTGTTTGGTTTAAAGAACGTTGTGGCAACTTTTCAGAGAGAAGTGGATTATGCTTTCAATGACATCAAGCACATTGTTCAACCCTATCTAGACGATTTACTCATGCATTCACGAAATCAGACTGATCACCTGATGCATTTTAGAGCTATCTTTTTATGCTACCGACACTACAAAATATGCCCCAATCCACATAAATGTGTGTTTTTTGTTGGTTATGGTCCTTTTCTCGTATTCGTTGTCTCAAAATAAGGAATTCGAATAGACCCATTGAAGGTCTAGGCCATTCTTGATTTGCCTGCGCCATCAAATTTTCTTTTATAGAAAATTCAGGGGAAGGCTAAATTCCTAAAGAGGTTCATACACAACTATGCCGAAATGGCTAAAGGATTTACTCAACTCTTGAAAAAGGGGATTCCCTTCCACTAGGACCAAGTTTCGCAAGCTTCTTTTGATTTTTTCAAGGATAATCTTGTCTGAGCATCATTAATGTATGCCCCCAACTATCAAAGTGATTATTTCTTATATATCGTCGTGGTTGATACGACCATTTCTATGGTATTGGTCCAAGTAGAAAATGGGATAGAACATCCGATCTATTTTTGAGTCGTAATCTCAATGATATGGAAGTAAAGTATTCGTATGTAGAAAAGCTTCCCTTGGTGGCTGTTCAAGTTTTCCAAATATTTCACCACTATATCCTGTTCCAAAAGACCATTGTAATTTAGGATTGCAACCCCATGACTTATATCTTATCACATCAATTGCTGGGGGGGAAAGTATTCAAAATGGATTTTCATTTTGTAGGAATTTGGTTTGGAATTCATCAAATCCAACTCAAATAAGTATTTATTTTTTTCTGAGCTTCTCTGTGACCTTCCCTCTGATAGTACTGCTACTACGTCAAAACCATCTATTCCTGACGAGTCTTTGTTTCTGATCGGATCATCTAATCCTTGGTATGGGGATTTTATCATTTATCTCCAGACCTAGACTTTTAGCCTAATACCTCTCACTCTGACTAGCGATGTATTCGATACGAAGCCAAAGATTATCTGATCATAGGAAATACACTTTATCATTGTTGTGTCGATACAATTTTAAGAAGGTGCCCCACTCATGAGGAGGCTGAAAAGGTTTTAAATGATTGCCATGTTGGGACTTCTGGTGGAAATTTTTCTGGATACACTACTATGCAGAAGATACCCTGTGCCGGTTACTTTTGGCCTATAATATTTCGCGATGGCATCCTCGCGGTCATAATTTGTCATGCATGCTAGATATTTGATCATAAAATCTGCAAAGCGCTAGCGCCAATGCATCATGTTGTCTGTCTGGGACCATTTTAGAAATGGGGCATTGACTTCATGATCTATAACCCTTATTCATCTGGGGGACATGGTTATATTATTTTTGTAGTAGACTACTTTACCAAGTGGGCCGAAGCGATGCCTACATTCAACAACACAAGATAAACAACTGCATTGTTTTTTTTAATCATGTCATTGCACGGTTTTTGGTCCCACAGACTATAGTCACAGATCAAGCTAAGAATTTTCATAATCACATGATGAATAAGTTGAATACCAAGTTAGGACGGTCTCATGAAAGTTCTACTCCTTATTATCCGCAATCAAATGGACAAGTTGAGGCTATCAACAACATTCTTAAATGAATGCTTCAACGAATGATAGGAGTTCATAAACGAAACTGGCATCTGATCATATACTCGGCCTTGTGGGCATATCGAACCTCGGTGAGAAACACAACCGGATTTACCCCCTTTTCATTCGTGTATGGTATGGAAGCTATCTTTCCAATATAATGTAAAATACCATCGTTAAAACTCGCAATCGACTTGTTACCTGAAACCTCAGATGAAGAAGTGCATCTTTTTAACCTCATCCATCTTGATGAAACATGTTTTGAAGCCCAATTGGCCAATGAAGCGCATAAGAGACATATAAAGGCACAATACAGCAAGCGTGTATAGCCTTGCATTTTCTGATAAGGCGACTTGGTCCTTCTTTATGATCAGGAAGCTGATGTAATAGGTATAGGGAAATTTGAGCAATTATGGCATGGCCCCTATGTTTTCAAAATATTTCTTGCTAAGTGTGCCTACGAGTTAGTAGATTGGGATGGAATTCCGTTGGCGGAACCCAAAAATGTGTTGTATCTAAAAAGTTATTATGCTTAATCATGAGCGTAGTAATCTTTTGTATTATATTATATATATATGCTGATGATTTGCATTCACTGTCTTAGTTTTTTTTTAGATCTTTTTTGACGTTAGTAATCCGCTTTACATTTCATTGTAGATGTATAGATATTTGGAACCATTTGTTGGGTATGATGATGGTGCTAGTCATATTACGTAGAATCTATCCTCTCTAGTGTGGGCCATTTTCTCTCCAAATGACGAGTTAGTGAGTTTTCAAGGGATTTGTATTGATAGATTTACAAACAATATCACTGAGTATAGCACGTTGATTTAACTTCCCTCTGATGCCATTTCATTTGGTATTAACCGCATCATTATAAGGTAAGACTCACAACTTGTGGTATTACAACTTACTAGTGTTTATACTGTTTTAAATCCAACACTGCATGATATGTTCCTAGGATTTCGACTTTTGGAAAGAAATTTTTATTTTATTCAATATCAACACATTTCGAGAAACTTGAACACATTGACTAATTATTTAGCGAATTGTGTTATAAATAGTCATTTTCAACACATGTAAAGATACATTCACATAATTGAATAGGATTGCATAATAAACATATGAAAACACTGAAATCAAATAGATATATAGTTATGGTTTCTACAAAAAATTGTGCCCAAGACACATTGATTATATGACATCAAAATGTATGCAACATGTCAAAAGTAAACTAGTGATGCTCATGGTAACATGCTATCGATCTAGCTATCCTACGCAGTAATTGCATCTAGCGTTTAGGAACGCCAATATTATGGTGTTGAAATCACACGGGTAACTCTTCGATCAGAAAATACAGAATCTCGAAGGTCAAAACCTCTATGTGTTGCCGAAGCTCAGTAAGAGTCTCAGCCATGTCTAAATCCTGAAGGACTGCTCTCCCGACAACCCTCTCTGCTGGCTTATCTACTCCATGCTCTTGTCCCTCCACCAATTTAACCTGAACCACATCTGCATAACTTTAAAACTTTAGTTTAGTCTTGGGAAAACATCAAAATACAAAAACATGTATAAACCTTAGAAAAATAAAAAAACATGGTCAAAACATTCTTACCGATTTCACGCCACTGAGCGCCTTCTGGTAAAGCTAAGTCTGGATCTCCTCAGAAGTCAACACCTGCATATGCATACTCATAAATGGCAATAGCCTGTCACCTGAACCAGGAAAAGAATGTAGTCAAGAACACGATGGACAATTGGCCTACATGTCTAGCCATCAGTTCTACCCATCTCTGCATCCTCATATATCTAGGGTTAGACACACCCAACATCATATACTGAGGCTGCATTAGTGGAACTTAATTTAAGGCAAACAAAATGAGGATCGATCCATAACTAAATTTTTTCTTCCTTCCTCACTTTTCCTTGCTCAAATTTTCTTTTATTTGAGAAAGTACATCTTCAAACTAGTTGAAAATTGTTGGTTCCATGCACTCTAGTGCATACTGCATATAAGATATGTTCGCTACATGTAGGGTAATGGTACCAGCAAGCTTTGCAATCATGAATAGAATGGTTCTCAATGGAAAATTACGAATTTCATGGATGTTTATTTTCCCATCCTTGCTTGGCTCTTCCCCTAGATAGAAATACTGCAAAATATATTCTCTCACTATCTCTCCTCTGAGAGCATACCCTGAGAGAGAAATGGGCAAGCCTATCCTCAACAAGCCTATCAAAAAATATATGTCCTCCACTATAATAGGAACCACTTTGTTCCTAATATGAAATGCCTCAATTTCCAGATCCCATGCATGAACAAGGAACTCCAAAATTTCTATTTGTTGCCTCATACCTGATAAGCAGAAGTACTTTAATAACCCACAATCTCTTAGGGTTCTTATAGTACTTGGATCATTAAGGGAAATCAATTTTTTTTCTTCATGCTCTCTTTCTCTCCAAGTAATCGTCATTCTATTCTGATGAATCCCTAAAACATAACCATAAAACTCATTAGACTCCTTTTCATGAAAAAAATTAGGCAAAATTTTGGTACAATGCAAGAATAAAAAATGTGGATTGTGCCCAACGCAGTCTTATTCAATAGACAGTGTGTTTCATATGCACCTAGGCTTCATTTTCGGTGCTTTACAACATAATTTTTGATGCCCAAGGGTGTGTTTCCCTGTTTGGAAAAATAATTTACCCTAAGGGGTCCAAATCCCTAAAAATTTGCAATGAAATGAAATGAAATTACTACTGAAAGAAAAAGGGGGTTTATGGCACCAACCTGGATCAAAAGGCAATGAAAGCCATCCACAGAATTGATTGCAATCAACAACTGAACTTTGGGGGAAAAAACAGGTTCAGAGCTCCAAAATGAAAATGGTAACTTTCAAATGGTAAAAATGAATAGTAAAACCCTTTTAATTAGTCATTTTATTATTTTCAAATAATTTTTATTGTTGTGACTATGGTTTTACTCAATTTTTATCACGAAACATGTATTTTTAATCCATTTGATGTTGTTCTAAACATGTTCGCAACTGATGAGAAGATTAGTCATGCACATTTATTTAAGAAATGGTTTGATCACAAAGCATACTTTTATCCTTATTTTTTGAGCTTTGACAAAAATGAAAAAGGACTTGAAGCACACTTTTATCTCTTTTTCGAGCTTCAATAACAGCGAAAAAGGAACCCCTATAGTCTTCTTTTAGCTCTTTTAAGACTCTAATAATGTGAAAATATTGCTGACCACTTGTCGTTTCGAGCTCGTAAAAGTAAATGAATTGATATCTACTCATTACAAGTTTAACCCTTTTCCGGACTAAGATAGATTATTTACGAAAAAGGAATTCCTTAGTCGAACATGGCTAGGAGGTTCTCTAAGATATTATCTTACACTTTTTTGGATCTGAGTGAAAACTTTACGAAAAAGTACCTATGGAGTTTTATTTTTTCCTCTTTTTCAAACTCTCTAAATATGAAAAAGGATTGGGCTATCATTGTTGTTAGGCTCATTAAAACATAAAATAGCAACGGTCCTGTCGATCATGGAAAGAATTGAGTTTCATTCATCGCTAGACTAATTAAATTATAGTGATATATTATTCACCCAAAGGATTGAATTATATATCAATAATATGTTATCCTCCTAAATCTTGTTAAAAAATAAAGAGGTACTAGTCGACAAATGACTGGGGAAAATTTGGGAAAGTGAGTAGAACTTTTATGGTAGCTCTTGAACTTGAAACTTCACTCAATCATCATGACTGTTTGGGTTGGGTAATATTCTCAACAGTTAATTCATACCTATGTTTCATCATGGCTTCAATTCAGTTTTGGGTCAATGCTTCCAAATCATCTCATTGTCGCTGATATGTTCATGAGAATTCATCCAGTGAATACTCATCCTTCTGCAATACTCATAAACTTTCATTCTCACGATAGTCATCACTGAACATTGCTATATCAAGTCACATTTTGTCTATGAAATAAGTAACTCCCATTTCACAATAAATTGGCTTCCTGTCGACATCAAATCATCATCCAGAAAGTTTATTTAGAAACGTCATCTTCCAGTAACATGAGGCTTGTTACAGCATCGAAAAGATCCTCGCTTCGGGACCTTTGATCGAAATATTTTGTTTTTCGTTTGACATCAAATCATCTATTCATGCCTTACGAAATGTACTGCAGTACCTTGAGAGCTATTAACATCAATGGTGGTTCTCTCATGTTTGTTAACAGCTCACATCATTGACTGGTAATCAAACGATGTCTTACCATGTTCGACTACAAATAATATATTTGAATGGCTAGATTTGTACTCGAACGATCAAGTGAAAAAGATAAGAAGACCACGAATCTAGTTTCAACCATCCGGGCTGCAATTTCAGGATTTTTGTACACATCATTTGTACAGTGACCTTACATACATATCGTGATCCGAACATGGGCCTATATCTGTAGGCATGTCTATATTGGGAAACATTCCAATGTAGACGACATTATGCACTATGTACACACTATTAGATATTTTATGTGTTGAGCATGGGAATGCCTTCCCTTAGAAATTCATGATGAAGAGGATATATCATGTTGTAATGTATTGTAAGATTGATGTAGGTTGCCACTCTACTTCAGTTCCAGCCCATCACATCATAAAGAATCTCATTCAAAAAATATTGTTATTATTTTAACTTCATGCTTTAGGGGGAAACTATTATAGCTCAATTTGGGCATCATTCCCAATGACCTGGTAAAACTAGACATCATCCCTAGGGCCAATGAAATAGGTTCTATCATCCCCTATCATTTCAGTTGCTACATGCCATAAGATAAGAACAAATCATTCACGACTTCCATTGCAAGGTTTTCAAGGGTTGAAGTATATGTTATATCCCTTATGAGCTCACCAACACAACCTCTAAAGGGAGTAACTGCTTTGCATATGAAGCTTCCTCCATTCAAGGGTGCTCTGGAAAGCACTTCCCAACATTCAAGAGTGTGATGGTCAAATGGGATCGAAATTATCATTGTTATGGAATATCCACATGGCTAATGCCTTCTAGAAGAGTCCATATGTGTCAAAATTCAAATCCATGTCTCCATCTAACACCTCTGAGCTTGGGAAAATGTCCTGCCTATTATTAGAAATTCATTGATTGAGAAACTATCTTTAGTTTCCCTATAAATTGAGCACAGATCGTAGTGCTAGAGAAGGAAGAAATTTGGTAAAGAAATTTTGTTGGATTCTCAATTGAGAGTGATAGGAATGATATGTTGTTGGTGAGATGTTTATTGTGATGAGGCTAGGATGAATGCTGGAGCTGGTGACATCAAATCAATTTTTGGTTGTAACCTCCCCTTCCTATCCATTAATAAAGATTGTTGTTCATTTTCCCATATATGTATCTGTTTAGGTTTATGCTTTTCATATGATGTATTATTAACTGATATATATGTTTCAGTTTTAATCGATTTAACTGATTAAGATAAATAGAAATTTTTATATTGCAATCTCTTTGTTGTTTATTGTTTATACTTGTAGGAACTAGTTTGACAATTTAAGTTGAATTGGAAGCTACACCAAGAGAAACAGAAGGAAAATAGGAAGAGCTTGGATCATATGTAGGTTCCTCTATATTTTTGTGTGTTTATTTACTCATTGAGAAAGTTTCTACAAAGTCTTTTATCTATTGTTCTAAATGCATAGCACCACATTTAGGGAATGTGTTTTATCCGTAATTCATAATTCTGCATAACACCACCTCTTCTTCTTCTGTTGATCAGTGGTTGTCATTGATGTCAACCCAAGCAGCACCAGGGGATAACCCAATATTTCAGGGAATTTTGACCTACCAAATTAATATATTCTAGGTCAATAATGCTTTCAATGGTTTCTACTTTTCAAGTTGTTTCCGTTGATATATGGCACGCCATGTAATTCTTCACGGTTTGAGAGATATTCATGTTTGAAGTGGTAGATAGTGCACATTCTGTACTTTTTTCTATCAATGTCAGAGCCAAATAAGTAAATAGTGACACATGGCACGTCGTACAAGTGTGCTCTACTGAAATAGTCCATAATTAGGGCATTGTGAGAGATTGGGTCAGACCTGTGGCATTGGAAATATGACTCAGAGGAATACTATAGGACCCAAAATTAGATATTGAGGATCTTAAATAACAGAGATACACCAGATTCAATATCAAGCTCCTAGAAGCCAAGAAAAAGCTAAATCATGTGTTGTCAAGGGTTGCAAAGGACCAGACTTTCTATGGCAGCAAAGTAAAGCAAGGTGCAGCAGAGGGTAGCATGACAAGAGCAGCAACCAAGGTGCATAACAGTAGCAAGAAGTTCATCATATGAAGTCTTCAAGTGGGCAGCACTGCATACAATCATTGTAAAGGTATCATTGTACTTAGTCATTGTAAATACATTATTGTACAAATTTTACTAGTGCCTATCTGCCAAGGGTTGAAGAGGCAGTTTTGGGACATCTAGGATCATCATTAGGTGGTTGTGTCAAAGTTGGGGCTATGGTCTAGTATATCTTCTTCTTCTGCATCATTCTATATCATTGTAAAGTGGACCATTTTCCCTATTACGGGAGTCCATTCTTCTTTTATTCTTCTATAGGGTGGTAGGGTGTTTGTAGGGTGAGTTATAGCTCATTGGGTGTTGGGGCATCCATTCATTTGACTACTAAAGAATCTCGGGCGTTGGAGCATCCATCCAGTGGGAGCTAGAGAAGAATGCTTTTCTAGATTCTAGGAAGTTCGAGCTTTATTTTCAATTGGAGTTGAATATTAAAGAATTATTAGAAAATCATTAGGTGGTTTTTGTCCCATAGTGGGTTTCCACCTTAAAAACTGTGTGCATTTGTGTTCCTCTTATTTGCTGCTATCATTGTACAAACAATGATAATAATTGAAGATTAACAAATGCTATAATTGAAAGGAATACTGATACACCCACCGCCGCCCCCCCCCCACCCCCTCTCAGTATTTCAAACATTCTTCTACCTACAAAATTGGATGGTGATTTGGTTCTTACTACACCACATGATCAAATGGCGGGGTTTGGTGTTGGAGAAATTATTTTTTGTTTTTTATCAAAAAATTTGAATAAGGATGCCTATGCAATTCAATTTTTTGAAATGCAATATGCCTTATGTAATTTTTTTGTTTTTGGAAAAAATGATCAATTAGGGAAGAAAACAATGCAACTTTGATACATACCCAGAAACAATACCAAAAAATGATGAGCCCCAGTATTACAACAAGAATGTTGAAACTCCCAAGTATATCGACTTAAATTATCAACTCGCGTTTCGTACAAACTTAAGAGGTGTCAACACTATATGTGCAGCATGCAATATGTTCTTCATTGATGTGATGTAATGGAGTGACTGTCATGAAATCAAAGCCTAAACTAATTTTAGAAATAGAATGTAAGTCTATTTGCAAGAAATGGAAATATTTCTTGCTCAAATGTAATTTTTTTCCTAATTTTATAAATGTAAAGGCTATACTACTTGCAAAAAAGTAAACATTAAGCTACTTACAAAATGTAAATGTTCCATTGAAAATAAACCTAGTCTATGGAATGGAAATAAAAATGCTTGAAATAGAATCCCTGGATTAAGAATGAAGAAAGAAAACTAATATAACTTGCATCAAGGAAATATCATGTATTTAAACATTTCATTCCAAATAGTTAGATCCATTGACAAAGTTCATTACATACTTCATGTGGCAATCAAAAAAATCATTATTGTGTTATCCAATTCATAAAATTTTCCACTAACCAAAATTGCATAGGTGAATTGCAATTGAGAAGAGGAAAGGATTAAGAATTTTTGGTCTTACACAATCATGGATTCAGAGCCTAGCGGTCATGATTCAATCCTAAGAGACAAAAACCAATATTTTGGAGCAAATATGGTCAAGTTTACATGTGCTACAATAATTTTCAATAATTTCATGATATTTTGTTCATTTATTATCCAATCTTGATCCCTATATTATCTCATTCAAAATTTACTCAATATTATCTCAATATTCTGCAAAAATAAATAATATTAGGCACACAATATGAAAGTATCTCTAAACCTTCCTAAGAACATATTAAATATAAATAAACATTATTAATCATAGAAGGAGATATTTAATATAGCCTTTATGCTCCTAATAAAGGTTAGATGGACCTTAATTTGTGTCTAGTTTGAAGGCCTGCCATGCATAGTGACCATTATGCTATTCGATATCTAATGAAAAAACCAATAATAAATGGAAGAATCACAAGATGGTTGTTGATATTATAGGAATTTAATACCATAGTGCTAGACATTCCAAGAAGGGAAAATTAGTGGCAAATTTCCTTTCTTGAATAAAAAGTTATGGTGAGATAATTCATGTAGTAGATAAATTTCTCGATGAAACATTATTTGCAATTTTTGTTATAACACATTGTTTTGTTGACATTGGAAATTATTTTTTTATAGGAATTTTTCCAGCACACTTTTCATCAAAATAAAAGTAAAAAGTGATAATATAAATTGCTAGATACTCTTTGATTCAAGGAGATGTCTTCTATAAAAGAGTAGATATGGTTATTCGTAGATGTATTAGAGAAGATGAGATGTTATATATCATGAAATCAAGTCAGATGAGCCATTTGGAGGAGACCTTTCAAATAAAAGGACAACCTACACAATTCTTCTGTTAGGATACTATTGGCTAAGTCTCTTCAAGGATGCCCAAAAGTATATGAAAACATGTGTCTGTTTCTAAATAATGGGTCTTCTAGTTGCGACCGATGAAATGCCTCTTCATCCACAAGTTCTTTAACAACCATTTAATAAATGGTTCTTAGATTTTGTGGGACCCATCAATCCATTATCAAAGAAGAATAGATACAGATTATTCAGTACTGACTATGTGACAAAGTGGGAAGAGGCAAAGGCCTTGGTAAAAGCTAATGGACAATGAATAGTGTATTTTCTTTTTGAAGATATTTTCATTCATTTTGGAGTACCTAGAGAGATATTTACTCAACAGGGGGCTCAATTTTACATCAAATATAGTTGATTTAATCATGAAGGATTACAAAATTAAACACCAGAAATCAACTTATTATCCATAGGCCAATGGCCAAGTGGAATATACAAATAAGGTTTTGGAAGGAATATTAACAAAGAATGTTCAACTTCACCGAACAGATTGGGAATAAAGGCTTCCCAAGGCCTTACAGACATATATACCAACATGGAAGAGTACAATTGATCATACTCCATATGAATGAGTCTATGGAAATCAGGTACTTTTTCCCATTGAATTTCAAGTTAAAACTTTTAAAATTGCAGTTGAATTGGGATTAAACTTATCTAAAGATCAACAAAAAATAATCCTACAGTTAAATGAATGAGATGAAATGTGATTAGATTCTCTATTGAAAACCACTCTTATACAACATTAGAGAGCCAAATGGCATGACAAATTCATAAAGAATAAAGAATTCAAAACTAGAGGTTGGGCCCTATTGTTTGATTCAAGGTTTAAAGACGCGAAAATTAATTTTACTACTAATTGGTTGGGACCATATGAAATTCAAAATTTATTTTATAATGGAATTGTAGAATTAAAAACAATTGATGAATCAAACATTTCATTTATAGTCAATGGCCATAGGCTGAAATTATATCATCGACCAATTTCTAGGGATGATTTTGTTTCGAATTTGCAGCATGCAGAGATAGAAATTGTGGATAAAGGGGGTAATACCCTTAATCCAATTTCATCCAGAATTTATATTTTTGAAATAATGAGCTAACATTGTCGCTTCTTATGCTCATTAAACAATGAGAAGGAAATCTGTCAATTTTAGGTTTATTCCTTTATCTGACTTTGATAGATTAAATAATGGAAAAGGAACCCCTTCAAAGTTTTCTTTAAGTTTTTTCAGAATCTCTAAAATCGAAAATAATGGGGAGAATCAACCATCTTGGGATCGAGAAAAATCCACGGGATAGTAGTTTAGTTTTCTTTAATTTTTTTAGACTCTTTAAAATTGAAAATACCAATGAGAATTATTTTTCTTGGGCTCGATAAAAATCCATAACGTAGTGTTCTAATGATATAAGTATTATAGTTTAGTAATACATGGAAACCACTCAAAGAAATAGCCTCTCAATTTCAAAAACAATGTGAAAATTGTTTTATGTAAATGTAGGATAAAACAAACATTTTTGTATATTCTTGTAGATACAAGCATTTCTGGTGATATTTATTATCAATCACTGTAAAAACATAACAAAAAAAGTATACTAAAAAATCCTTTAATTACAGGGATCTCTAAGCTTAAATTACCTTCAATATTTATTGGACGAAATAACATTTTATGACTGATTGTCTATGTTGAAAAGATGAATGGAAGAGAATCTACATTCGATATCAGTTGTGAAAATTTCAAGTAGTATTAGTGAGAGAAATATCTCTTTTCAGATTCCTGTAGATGAGAACAAATTTATATAATATTAAGCAATAATTTAAAGTTATTCTTGTAAATCAAATCCAAATTCTTGCAAGAAAAATTCAAATTCTTAAAGTGAAGTTCAAACTCCTACAATTAAAGTTCAATTTTTTGCAATTAAATAGTGATTTCCTATAAACCCAATCTTAATAGAAAGAAAATGTTTGCAGCAAAAGGACCTTTTCTCCATCATGGTAACAACGGTGGATCTACTATAAATATCATGTTTCATACTTCCTTACAAGTTAATGAAAAGGTAACTAATTTATTTACATTTTTTTATTAAATGGGAAAGAAATTTAAAAGTGATTTTATTTTTAAATAAATTCTATGCCACTGTCCCCCACCATCATTACCATGATTCATATATTTTTATGTAATTATTGTTAAAATGACCACTTATTCATTGTGAATTATTATCCCGTAATGTCTAACTGTCAAAATTCTCCCGATTGTGATAAATATGTTATGGCTAGTGATTATGAATAGTGACATTTGTACCTTTGGTTACAAATATCACTTCTATCCGAAATCAAATTATTCTTGTTCTACATGATATAATCCACAAAAAAAATCCAACTTCGAAGTCCCATAAATCTTAGTTTTGCTACTTTGTATCATACTATGTATCCCTAAAACCAAGTCTAATATTTCTGATCGGAGACAAAATTAAGGATGCTAGCCCTAGGAGTGGTACATACTGAACCTTATGGAATTAGAATCCTAGAACCTTTCCAAGCCTATAGGATACATTTTCACAGAGTTGGACTACTCCAATTATTTGAAACATTTCAGGGGCATAATGTTATAGTCACAGAGAAGGTTTCTAGTATATTTAATGGAGAAATAACAAGAGTTAGTGACATTACATTAACGGTCTTAGAGGAAACCCTAGCTAGGGTTACAGGGCTACTAGCAACAAGTGAAAATGGTTTAAAGGGAGGATGATAGTGAAATAAGAAACTACGCATTTTTTTAATAGAACACAGAGGAATGTCGACTGGGCCAAAGTAGTATCAATATTTTTCCTAAAATATCCATGGGGAGACATCATTTATTTCCTACAGAAATACATGACTTGCAAGCATAGGTACAATATTATTTTCCTCTACCATATACGATTCATGGAGCATATTAAAAACAACAATCGGAGGATAGATTTCACTTTTTCTTGCATAATTTTTTTCGAAATTGACAGTCAATTTTAAAAAATGTCAAGGAAACAAGGAAAGGTTTCTCTATCATCGTGGTTTAGTTAAATTACTTGTGCTAGATAGATTTTCTAGACTAAATCAAACATGGAATGAATTTTTTCAAACAAACTAATTTGGATTTGAAGAGGAAGAGCCTCTTGAAAACCCTAATGAAATAAATCCTACCCATAACGAGGAACACATTAAATGGGAGGTGTTGGAGGAACCAAAGATCCCAATTCCTCAACAACATGATAATCTAGAACCTCAGGGCCAAAATCAAATTGAGAAATACTAGACGAGATAAAAGGAGACACATGAAAATCTTGAGGAACAAGAGTGATAGGAAAAATAAAAAGACCAAGAATCTCTGCCATCCCTAAAGGTTATTGGTTCCTCATCTACCGGCAACAAAGCAAGAACCAGTTCTATTCAAGTGCAAACAGCATGTAGCAAGCTTACAAGGGGACAAATTTGTTGCTAAAGGATACTTATGGATAAGAATACACCATTATTGAATCATGGAGACTTTCTAAGAAACCTAAAACTAAATCCCAAATTTTGCATGAGGAAGCTCTCAAAGAGGTACAAGTTGAACAAACTGAAGAGCTTCAAGAGAATATTCTCAAGACGATGCAAGATTAATAGATAGAAACATTTCAAGAGGAACAAGAAGTAGAAGTATGTACTAGGGAAGATTATACTGAAGATGCCTATGTAGAACCAAGCCAATTACCTCAATAGGAACTAGAATAATACTCACTTCAAATTCAATCACCACAGTAGGAACAAGAGGCATATGAAGGAAAACCAACTGAACAAATTCAAAAACAAGGAAGTCCTAAAAGTCAAATAGCCATTGTGTTGAATAAATTGTAGAAGTAAAATAAGACAATTAAGAATTTTAAACATAATTTACATAAGGAAGAAATGGTCAATGAAACAATAAAATCATAAAATTAAATGTTGAAAGATAGGTCTTATAGAAACAAAAAAAAATTCCAAGGTCTCAAAAGGAAATGTAAGGATACGTATCGAGAAAATATCCACAACATTCAAATAAATAAAAGGTTGATGATAAGGATTGGGGGCTTGAAGGAAAAACTGAAATAAAAAGTAGAGCCCTTCAACAATAGTCTTAATCTTCTTATTCAAGCAGCTTGAGAGGTTAAGGAAAATAAGGGAGTCAAATTTTGACAGACATGCAAGAAATAAAAACAATTGTGGCCAATGATCAATGTGTTGGAAGAAGGTTCTCAAATTTTGGTTTCCTAGGGTAATGAAAAAAGATAAACTTGGGGGAAATGTTTGGCTTGAATTTCCATATCCATTACCATCCCATTTTTGACATAATACTTTCATCTAAACCTTCATTTCACATAATTTTACCCATTTTTCGTGTTTAAAGGATGAGTTTAAGGTAAAAATAAACTGCAAAATTATTCTTTTCTTTTTAATCTTTAAATGTTTTAAAAATATTATTTTTGTTAATAATAAGGATGAAGGTACTAAATTTTTTAATACAAAAAATGAGCCACCAAATTTGTTCCACATCAGCAAGAAGGATTTTATATTAGAATACTGATCCAAATGAAGGCAAGGTGTGCCAAATCATCAGAATTGAGAAGAAATATTGTGGGACTTCCATCTTTATCTCCAAGAAATTCTAAAAGAAGAATATGCATTATAGATTTGAAGTTGTTGTGTTAAGTTATTTTTAGCATGAAAATAATCTAATTGACCCTAATTTTGGGAAAATTTGTTAGGAAATTATCCTTTGTATAAAAATAGACAAATGATACATAGAAGGGTTAGAGAGGAAAAAAAAAAAAAAATTTTATATATATATATATATATATATATATATATATATATATATATATATAGACAAATGATACATAGAAGGGTTAGAGAGGGAAAAAAAAAAAAAAAATTATATATATATATATATATATATATATATATATATATATATATATATATATATATATATATATATATATATATATATATATATATATATATCTACACTCTTTTGTATCAAACTCTATGTTTCTAGTAATATAAGAGCATATTTACAATATAGTTTTTTAATAACTGTTCATAATTTTCATAGCATCACTTGCCAGGAGGGCCCCTTGGTACATATTTATATTTTTAAGTTTATTTATGTTTCAGTTTGAATGTTATTTAAAATTCATGAAATGTATGTGATAAACAACATGCTCTATTTTCCTATAACTACTAATTGTTCCTGTAATCACATGTTGAAATTTCTTGTAGTTGTGTGCTAAGGCTTCCTGTAGTGATCCTGTAATCACAACAAGAATTCCCGTAATTAATCTAAAATTCATATATTGATCTTTTAATCACACATGAATTCCAGTAGTAATTACAGGATTTCCTATAGTGATCCTATAATCATGCAAGATCCTACTTGTTTGTTGTAGTTACATATTTTCTGTCTTTGAGTGATTTTATTTGAGTTTTATTTATATGTGGATACCTTTGAATCATTTAATTAATTAGATTTTTATCAATTGATTTATGTCTAAAATCAAAAGAGTGATTGTAATTAGAATTTTCTTGAAACTCATAACACTCATTTTATTTAAATTTATTTTCAAAATAGTCTTAATTGATTTTGATGAACAATTCATTCAGATGGATTATCTGGTGAGGAAGTGTGATATATCCTGCTAAATCTGTAACTTTGTGTCAACAAGTCAAATTTCAATTTAAGAATTTTGAAATCAGTATAAGGTGAATCAACTTTGGGATCTACCTTTACATGCGTTGTGACTTATTTTGATAGGAAAATACTGTGAATTATTTTACACACATTATGTTTCACCTTGAATTTTACCTACCCGAATTGAAAAATAAATTTTAATTTACTTATCCCACTTTATTACTTGACAATCATCAATGAGGATCAACAATAAGCATCATTTTACAATAGTACCAACTTTGGCTTCAGGAATGAAATCAAAAAGTAGAAAATGTGTCACTAGTATCAGATGTGAAAAAATAGAAAAAATTTCTCTAACACCATTAATGTATGGTCACATATGCACTGTATCAAAGAATAATTATGAAACAACAACAAAAATATAAATGTATGACAATAAAACACAATTAGTGGCACAAAATTATCATCTCCTCAACCTCATGCCATAAAAAACATGTAATCTCTCCTCAGTATCAAAAGTACATCGATAACTTGTTCCAAAATCATATGCAAGAATATACTCTCTCCATGTATGAACAACACATGCAGACCTCTCATGACTCATCCATATTAATAAAAAATATCTCGTCATCAACATGCATCATACCAAAACAATATAATCAATAACACACTCTCTCTCCATGCAACATCATCATCGTGACTCAACTATCCAAATACATATTAGCAACCACATATATCAAACATAAAAAAATAGAAAACATGAGCAATAAAATGCATATTCTAGATGTACTAACTCCAACACATCTTCATTCGATCTCCATGGTAGCTACACATGCATGGAAATAAATGACATAAATATGATGAGCACAATCAATATACCAACTATGTCATGCATGCATATGACCTCATTATACTAGCAATATATATGGTAACATCAATAAACCTTATCTTAACACCTTTCCTACAAAAAAACTCATGTCACATAAGCACCCCAAGCTCCTCCATAGTGAGCACAATTCCAACCATATTCAATACCAATAGGAAGAAAAAATTCTCCCCGTCAATGTGTGATCATCTATCACACCTTGAATGTGCAGATAAGACAACCATGTAGCTGTTGTATCTTCAAAAACATTAATAGGAACCAAACATGAAACTTCTCCAAAGCTAAAAAAAAAACATATGTGGCTGATATGAATGATGATAGGTTGAAAATGAACATAGGTCATAAATAAAATTAACACTTCAAACCTCATGCACTCCCCCTGAACACATGCATCTCCTTCATATCGTGATTTTTTTTCATGCACTTATTCCAATATGGATACATCTCTAAATATCTACATGTAGCTCAATATGTGGCCATATGCTCCCCCTAAGACCATGCAGGCCTCAGTTTTTTGTGGGAGTCCCTTACTGCTCCTTTCTCAAAACTTAGAGGGGTTGATCTTCCTTATTTTTATGTGGATGACCTTGCATGTTATTATCTCTTTGATTGGATCTCCTGTATCACATGGGAAGCTTATATTCCTTAGCCTTATGGAAAATATTGTCACACATAAAACACCTTATGTGACCAAGGAACTAAGGAATGGCCTCATATATTCTAATAATATTATTTCTATTCCTTTCATGTGACTTGTATCCAATATCCTTATGGAAAAAATTATTACATGAGAAAAAAAAACCATAAAAGTTAATATTATACCTGATCGTAGACAAACTTAGTGATGAAGAAGATCTACTTTGGATGCATTGTTGGAACACGATTCCCTAGCCTGAATTTTTGGTACAATTTTGTTCAAGTTGGTCCTATGTAGGGGTTTTGCGGTGGGTCAAATCCCCTAATGTGTTGTAATGGGTTAAAGGGTACCTCTAGGGTCTTTAAACCATGATTTGTGGACCATAGGATAGTGAAGGCTACAATATTATAAATATATAGTTAGTTGGGTCTAGTAAGAAAGTAAGTCGATAGATTGATGCTACATGCGAATTTTTAATATCTTTTTGGGTTTTTTTGGGGTAAGGACTCCTGTTGGATGTGTGCATGGAGATCCTCTATCCTGATGTGTGTGGACCCCGCTAGGCTATGTGCGCGGGCTGTGTTTGGGTGGTAAGTGGATTTTGGATATTAACAAATGCAAATTATTGTTGAAGTATCTGTGTGTTATATGAAGTGGTAATGTTTAATGTTGAAGCACATCTGTGGTAATTAATTAAGCTACGAATGTATATGTGTCCTGGAATTGGCATAAGTGTATCTATGATATGATACTAGCTGTGATTATAATTCTTTGTGATGATATTTAGTAATACGCACGTCGATACAAATGTACTGATTAGATATGATAGATTTTTTATGGTTATATTCTAATTACATTGTTAAAAGAGTTGTGAATAGACTCATTCTATGAAAACCTAATAATTTGTGGCCTAGATCTGCCTCGAATTACCTTCTCTCTCAAGGTGCAAAAAACTGGTTCCAGCATCCTCCCATACTACGTAGGGTGAGACCTTGGCCTGGCAGGCAGGTCATTTCCTAAAGGGCTAGTAATATAGGGGTTTCTTCGAAAACCTTCACCTCCGAACCTGGGTCAGGATCCCTCATATTTCCTGACTGGGAAAAGGTTTTCCATGTTCATGTAGATGCATCAAGGATCGCCCTGGGATATTTCCTTACACATCTTGGAGATAGATACATTCACCATATAGTTGCATTTTTTAGTAGGAAAATTTCTGGTGCAGAGCGCAACTACTCCACTACTGAGCGAGAGGGGTTGGCCATGGTATACGCCTTGCAAAAATACAGGCATTATTTGTTAGGAGGGCACTTCAAGATGTTTACTGATCACTCGGCTTTGAAGTACGTAGTGAATAAGCCTATGTTGGGGGGGGAGGGAATCTGCCGATGGCTACTATTGTTCCAAGGATATGACTTTTAGATCATCATAAAGCTAGGAAAGTTCAATGCTGGGCCAGACCACTTATCCCAAAATTGAAAGTGGTGAAGAGCTGACCAACCTAGAAGAAGGACTACCTAATGCACATCTGTTCACTATTAAGGTAGTTGACGCGCACTTTGCTGACACCATTCACTTCTTGACTACAAGGATGGCACCTGTGTAGTATTCAGTACAATAGAAGAAGGATTTGGTAACACACGAAGCAGATTTTACCATCATCACAGGCCATATGTATAAGTTGGGAGCTGACGAGGTGCTGCAAAGATACATTTTAGAGAATGAAAGGTACTCCATCTTAGCAGAAGCCCATAGGGGCATAGCAGGAGGTCACTATGCAAGGAAGGCGACGACGCATAAGATCCTGAGAGCAGGGCTATGATGGCCCACACTGCATAGTGACTCTCACAATTATTGCAAAGCCTATGAAACTTTCCAAAGGATGGGAAGAGCATCACGTAGAGATGAAATGCCCCTGCAACCAAAAATGGCCTTGCAAGCATTTGAAACATGGGCCATCGAATTCGTTGGGCCCATCAACCCACCAGGAAAGAAGACAGGTGCGCGCTACATCATCACTGCAACTGATTATATAACTAGATGGGCCGAAGTACAATATCTGAAGGATTGCACTATAGATACTATTGTGCACTTCCTTTTTTAGCAGATTCTGACCAGGTTTGGATGTCCGAAGATCTTAATGAGCGATCAAGGTACACATTTTGTTAATGAAACAATAGAGGCCTTGACTGAAGAATTTTAGATCCACCACGTGAAAAGCACCCCGTTTCATCCACAAGAAAATGGATTTGTAGAAGATTTTAATAAGATCTTGGAGCAGGCACTAAACAAGGTCTATAGTGTCAATCGCAGTGACTGGGATGTGTGCATCCCGTCAATTCTTTGGGCCTATCGAACCACCTACAAGAAGCTGACTGGGAAGACACCATTTAGGATAGTTTATGGCAAGGAGGCCATTATGCCCATGTAGTATATTTTTCCTATCCTACGCATCACACCCTTTACCAACATGGAGTAGCATGATATCATGGAGGAGCGGTTAGCGCAGCTTGTGGCCTTGGAAGAAGATCTTTTTATTGCTAACTTCCATAAAAAAGTTCAGAAGGCTCGGTATAAGGCATGTCATGATCGACATATTCGGCAAAAGGAATTTGCAGAGGGAAAATTGGTCCTGCTATATGATAGCCAGTTTGAAAAACACCTAGGGAAGTTCTGTCAGCACTGGCTAGGTCCCTATATGGTAAAGGAAATTACTGACGGGGGAGCGGTTTGGTTAGCCACCCTATGCAGTGATATGGTACTAGGCTATGTCAATGGTAGCCGACTCAAACCATACCAGATCAAATGACTGTATGGCCAGAGTAGTCGTATGGGGCAGGATACGCGCCGAAAGAGGGAAAAACGCAGGTAGAACCATGGTATGTGTGGGGGTCGATCACAGGTCTAGAGGGCTCGGAGAGGTGTGCTGGGAGTGCAGGAGGTGCAGTGGAAGCATAGGGGTAATCTACAACTGTGAAAACTAGATGTTGAAACAATAAAACTGGGTAAAAAGAAAATTTTACCTTTGAAAGAAGTGGGCAACCGGAAATTAATGAGGATATTTCCAAAGATTTTTTGTCGTTTACTTGATAGTAAGTTTCTGATAAGCCTCACCCAACCATTGGTTCATCTAAAAGGTTATAAAATCAGAAGAATAGCTCAAAAGAGGGTTCCATGTATCTTGAACAGTTTGTGCTCTGCAAGAGTCTGTGACTATTACGCTTTGTTCATGTCTGAGCTTGCTTCCCCCTCTGATAGTAGCCACCCTGGGTTCATTTTTCATGCAAGAATGACTGCCACTAATCCCGTTGAATCATCACAGATTGTGGCCTCAACAGAGAAAGAATCTAATGAAGTACTAGAACTCACCCTTGAAGTTGAGGAGGTTATGTCCACGCCAAGCAAGGGAAAGAAGAAGGGGAAGGGAAAAGGCCAAGAGCAAGGGTCGGGGAAACCTGCGAAGTGTGCTGGAGGGAAGCCCTGCACCTCCCCTCGGAAAGTGAAATCCCCCCAAATGGTGCCCTAGGAACGTTCGCCTAACCCATTGAAGCGACCCCTCTCTGCTCAGGAAGAGGCCCGGATCGCTGAACTGATAAATTGGCTATCGCCTTATGTCCGGCCTTGCAGTCCCTCATCGCACATGCCTAATAATCTCAATGTCCTGCACACCTATCTGCAAATGTTGCTGATTCTAGGTGAGGTCCCCATTGTTCGCGACTCCTTTGGCAAAATCCACTCGATAAAATTCGACGACCGCGATCTAGCCAACTTGGAGGCCTTCCCAGAACTGGCACTTGAGCTCTATCTTGAAAGAATATTAGAGGATGATGTTTTGAAGGTAGTCCCCATGCCATGGGCAAGCGGGTTGGCTAGCTCTGGGATATTAAACCTCCTGCAGATGCCTCATTTTGGCCACTACAACATCACCGACCGACTCGTGTGCCAACTTCTTGCCTTGGTCCATGATGTCATCTTAAGGATCCAGGATCGCATCCCCATTGACACCGCACTTATTCACCATATCACTAGTATCCCCATGGAAGGGTCGAGCCCTATGGAGTGCGTCAGCAAAAATTATGAACAACAGATCGTCGAGAAGGTGTGTGAGGATTTCCATGTCAAGCAGAACTCTATGGGGTTCATGATCATCACCATCAGCGACCCCGGTGCATGCATGGGCACATTTTTGTTATCATACAAAATGATGTGAAAATTCTAGGTTGCAACCATCCTTGCGTATGTAATTTAGTTGGCTGGTTGTTGAGAAAAGGGGGTCTACTACAACTAGTCCCAGTTCCTGTGCAACGAATTTATAGAGAATGTGCGCGAGGCCTAGGATTAGGGAAAGGCATTCTGCTACTCCTGGCTACTGCTCCTCATCGCGATGGTCACATGGGAAGCCCCAGAAGATTCAGTTCTCTTTGAGCTTATGCCAGATATGTGCAAGGGAGCGCGATATGCGAACTTGTGGGATTCAAAGGATGCGCAGCGTATTGAGGATAATCAAGTCTTCTGGGTCTTATTTCAGAGCGAGCTCGCAACTACCATCTATTCCCAGCCACACTTGTCACCAAAAAATTATGAAAAGTACAAGAGCATCGCAGTGTTTCAAGTAACAATGCATAATGTAAAGATCAGGGGCTGTAGGGATATAGCATGGGTATCACTCCTGTACATGGCCGTTGATGAGGAGATTGGCTGCCTTATTGCTACTTGGCCCCCACACTGGAAACTCGACTTCAAATTATGTACGATGGACACTACAGGCACGAGCACCACAAAGGTCACCCTGCCCACCACCGCCAAAGAGACTGGAGCACCGGGAAAGAGTACTGGAAAAGGGGTGGACCCGGAATCATAGAAGGAAGGAGAGGGCAAGAGCACTGGAAAGGGAGTGGACCCAGAATCATAGAAGGATTCACAGCAGGATCAGGGCACAGAAGGTCTGGATGCGGGAGGTGCTGACTCCCCTCGAGGTATGAAATTGATTGGTGACCCTATTAAAGGACCACAGAAGAAGCAACAAGCTCAGTGGCTAGAACAAGACACAAGAGTTACTCTGATAGAAGAGGACCTGGAGCAGATCGCAGATGTAGTCACCCTCACCATAGAAGATAAATGGTTGGCATTGGAAGAGTAGTAGAAAGCCACAGTTGCTACACTCTAGGCTGAGCTCTAGGCTCTCTAGCTCAAGACTGAAACCTTGCAAACAATTATTATTCATGTAAGGTCGGCCCTAGCAACAAGCGGAGAATTGATCATTACAATAGAAAGCCACCTCTGCCCTCTACTGGGTGCAACCCTCGTTTGGAGCCCACTCGACTTAGAAGCGCAAGTCCAGGCCTATGCAAAGGTACAATTGGACCTAGCTTGGACGTCACATGAACCATTACAGTTCCTCCACGTATCATTTTTTGAAGAGATTCAAAGTAGAGACCGTCGAGTGCACCAGCAGCTCAGTACGGTTGAGCAGACGATTGTGGAGAAAACTGCTAAGGTGTTCGAGGCACAGGCTACATGTACCCTCAACGTTGTGCAACAGACAGAGTTGGAACGCCTAATCAATAGGATATGTGTAGATGTCACTGAAGATATCTCGGCTTCTGCCACCCCCAAGGCCAAGATTGAGGGGCTTGTTGCAGCACTCAAGGCTTCAAGGACCGAGATCCAGGAAGTCAATTCAGAGATGGAACAGCAGATTGCAGCCTTGCAGGTCAAATTACAGCTGAAAATGGCACCTGAGGTAAGGGCCCAGCGAGCTGCGTTGGTCACAAAGGCCACCAATGTCATCACATATCAGATTTCTTAGGGCGCGGGACTGTTGGAGATAGCTATGCAGCTATGGACTAAGGTGTAGCATGATCATCTCCTAAGCAAAATTACTCAAGAGCTACGCTAGAAGGAAGAAGAGTTTGAGCATATGGAAGCCACTATGCCTACTATGATCCCTGCACAACACCTAGCATGACTGCATACTAGTCACACACTGAATGATGACATTGAAGAGCTCCACCAAAATAAGAAGGTCCTCAGTGACCACCTTAAGCCTTGGGTCGATGAAGCCCTCAAGCTCTCTCAAGATGTCAATATCGTAGTTAATTAGCTGAACCAGACTTTGGAGAGCATCACTACTGCTATAGAAGGTCCAACATCACAGAAGTTGGTGGAGATTGTTCAGAATGTTGCTGTGCAGAGCAAAGGAGTGTTTCCCCCGCTGGTTGATGCGATCAAGCAGCTGAAAGTGAAGATGGAAAACCCATGACTGTAATGACTCAGGACGAGTCAGAAGATTGTGTTGGGGGCTTGTTTGAATAGGGTTCCCTAGCCTATGTTTTTGGTACAATTTTGTTAAATTTGGTCCTACATATGGGTTTTGGGGTGGGTCAAAGCCCCTAATGTGCTGTAATGTGTTAAAGGGTAGCTCTAGGGTCCGCAAACCATGTTTTGCAGACCATAGGTTAGCGAAGGCTATGATATTATAAATATGTAGTTAGTTGGGTCTAGTAAGAAATTAAGTCGGTAGATTGATGCTACATGCGAATTGTTAAGATCTGTTTGGTTGTTTTGGGTAAGGAATCCTGATGGCTGTGTGCGCGGAGATCCTCTGTCTTGCTGTGTGCGGACCCCGCTAGGCTGTGCGCGCGGGCTGTGTTTCGATTGTAAGTGAATTTTTCATATTAACAAATGTGAAGTATCGTTGAAGTATCTATTTGTTATCTAAATTGGTAATGTTTACTGTTGAAGCTCATCTA
Organism: Pinus albicaulis; assembly: GCA_034641835.2. Classification (NCBI taxonomy): domain Eukaryota; kingdom Viridiplantae; phylum Streptophyta; class Pinopsida; order Pinales; family Pinaceae; genus Pinus; species Pinus albicaulis. The sequence continues at coordinate 14,579,035 of CM076577.1, read as the reverse complement.
TGATAATTAATTAAGCTGTGAATGTATCTATGTCCTGGAATTGGCATAAGTATGTCTATGATCTGATACTAGCTGTGATTATAATGCTTTGTGATGATATTTAGTAATACGAACGCGGATATGAATGTACTGATTAGATCTCATAGCTTTGTTATGGTTATATTCTAATTACACTGTTAAAAAAGTTGCGAATAGACTCAATTTGTGTGAACCTAATAAGCTACGGCCTAGATCTGCCTTGAATTACCTTCTTTCTCAAGGTGCAGAAACCTGGTTCCAGCACCCTCCCACACTACTGTGGGTGAGACCTTGGCCTGCACAGGTAGATCATGTCCGAAAGGCTCAGTAGTATAGGGGTTTTTTTGCAAACCTTCACCTACGAACCTGGGCCAGGACCCCTCAAGCCAACATGCATGCATCTGGCTGCTTCTCTTTTGACTACTCCTTTCTTTGAGAGGATATGATCTCCCCACTACTGAAAATCACTACTATATGTCCATGTTTTACACATTTATAACATTTTCCAATTATTTTCTTCTTCCTTGGTTTTATTTTTTCTAGTCTTATTTGCATGCTCTTTTGGTTCTTGCACGGATATTGTTTTTTTTATGACTCTGATTTTTCATGCTACCAGTAGCTGTCTAATATTTTCTAATTTTCTTCTTGTTTCTTGAGCACTACATCTGACCCTCCATAATCATTATCTAGCGTAATTTTCTTCCACTTTCAAATTTTAACACTCATCCTCCATTTCTGTGTACTTCTTCCTCATTCCTCATTCCCTCTTCCAGCTAAATTCTCAAATCTGAAATTTATTCTTTGTAGGCACACTCCTTTTCATCAGAAATTTGCAATAAAATTCACTGATCTTTATTCTCAATTCAGTAATTTAATTTCTACTTCTAGTGCCATAATCTTGGATTTCTCTTCATCTTTACGGTTGATTTATTCTTGTTGTCCCTCTAGATAAATCCTTGATTCATAATTTCTATCACTAGTACTTTCATCTTCTACTTGTGAGAAGACCTTATTTTCCATTGTAATTAGTGTGGGATCCTTTGCATTTTTCTCCTCATTAGCATGCGATTGGAAGAGCCCTTCATTCTTCTTTAAAATATTTAAGTTTCCTGCACAATACAAAATTTGCAACCTATACAACATCTTTTTGCAGTCTCATAATGTCTCACAAAAAGAATATCAGATCTTGAAATTCCATGCAAAACAATCTCTTTAGCCTTATGATTAAATTCATATTTAACTCCATACTCTACTGATAGAAAAATATTTTCATCAAGAGATAACAAATACATTTCTAATTTCACCTTTCATGTTGCAAATTAAGCTTTGTGAAGAATTGGAACTCCTTGTTGATCCATTTCAAAAAAATTGCAAAAATTATGTCAAAACTCCCCAAATCTACTCTCCATCGATCAAGATGCAATTGAGATTCCCTCTGTGATACTAATTTCAGGAAAATAGATCATTAATGGGGCGGGGAGGGGTGGTGAATCAGTAATGGAGACAATTAAAAATTTTCCTCCAATTAATTAAACCTTTAAACCAAGCATAAACTATAACACATAAGCGTATATCAGAGCATAAAAGATAAAAATAAAACTATGAAAAAATTCAACACAAAGGAAATCAGTGTTTCTGGGGGAAAACCCCCTTTGCGTAAAAAACCACCGTTGTTGCTATTGCGCTACTCAAAATATTTTATTATGTTAAACAAATTTATTACATAGAGATTTGACTGGATATTATTAGTAGGAAGTCTCTTTCTCACTCGAATTTACAGACACCCATCTGATGGAAGCCACGACAACCAAAGAGCCTCAACCAACACCCATTGGACTCTCCAACCACCATTATATTGAGATATTCACTCCTTAAATTGATTTTTCTAGATTCACCCAACTCCACTTCTTTATGTGGTTCACATTTCAGAATGTTTCAAATTGGAATCGTAGAACTTCTCAACATGAACACTACAACAACAATCTCTTCTAAGAATAAAATCAAAAACTCTAATACAATACCAAAAAATTCAACACAACCTTAATCAATACATCAATCACTCCATAAAATAATCTGATAAAAACTTCAGAAAAAACCCTTTCTACAATAAATAAATATGCTCACAAAAAAATGTTGCACATAACCAATAAAATGAAGAATAAACAAACTAATACCAATCACCAAGAAGATTTGCAACAAATTTTTACATCATCTCCTTACTCTCTACACAAAATTATAACTGAAACACATTTCCACTATTTGTTCCAACTGCTACAAACTACTTCAAAAATCACTCTTCTGTACTCTCACTCTCACTCAACACACAACACATACAACCATACTCCCATTGATATTTCTCCAATATATAGATTAATTAAAGTGATTAACTCAATAATTACCAAGAACTACTAAGCTCAACATAACTATGTTCATACGCTGGATTTGATCTAGTTTCATCTCCTTGACTTGATATTGCAACTAAATCAACTTCATGAAGGACATTTTTAATGTTAATCACTTTCTAGAAGCTCCCTAACCTTTTCTTACATTTACATGAAAAGTTCTTAAAAACGCAAGTGAGGAAAACACATATACACCTAATATGCATGAGGATTGTGGAGATATTCTCATGAAAAGGATCGACCATAAACACAACAAAGCTAGATCTCGGCTGGAAGGCCTCTAGACACACGCATAGTCCTTCCTCCCAGTAGTCATAGGCCTCTAGCTACACACACATGCCTTCCTCAAAGCAGCCAGTGTAGAGTATAGGAGAAGTCATAAGGTCTTAAGGTAATCACTTCTAATCTAGGTGTATATTAGTGGCCACCCACCTATTCCCCTTGGACCTCGCCATTGCTTCTTTCAGATTCCTTAATTGTAGCATAATTTACTATTTTTGGTCATTTTCCAGGTCCTGAACTTCTGAAGCTGTTTTGAAGCCCTAAATGATGTTTTTTTTCCAAAAATGGCAAGCCCTAAGCCTAGGGTAGGTATTTATAGTAAAAAATTTTAGTCCTCAGATAGATATTTCTAATGAGGTATTGTATGCATCAAACAAAGATACTATTCCAAAGTTACAACCCCGAGAAGTTGATGTACCAATTTACCCCAATGGGGCCCACAATTTTTTTGTGCTTCATCTCCTAGGATTACGTTTTTGGATGGTTAGGGTTTTCCATTATTTATTAATAATAAATAGGTATTCAAGCCTTATTTTAATGTAGTTTAGAAGGCATTTAGCTACCACATATGTTCTCAAAAACAAGCTACCATCATTTGAGCTAGTTTATTTCCATTTTGCATATAAACTATTTTTCGTACTTTGTTATTAATGAATCGAGGTTATGTTTTCACTGTATCTCTATGTTTATGTTTATATCTATATATCATTTCATTCCTTCATAAATATGGACTAGTGATATTAGAATGGTCTTCTCTTTCTCTATTTTTTTGTGCATGTCCCCAACGAGGTAGTGTATAAGGAGTTTGGAATTGAGCTAGTTGATCCTTTACAATACTGTCCTCGTCGACACTGATGGTGTCCCATGGCCAAAGAAAATAAGAAAAAGGGAGTAGGAGGTCTTATCAATTAATTTCTTGAATAATCCATCGAGCAGAAAAGGAGCAAGATGATGGAAAATGTTTCCTAGATCATTCAATGAATGCCCACCAGTGACCTGTCTTCACCCAAAACTCACTTCGAAGGAACCACCCCCTTCAAGGTACAAGTGAAATTCAATATCGCTATATTTGAAGGTCAAATAAAGGCATATGTTATAGATAAATGGTTGAATCTATTGGAAGGTTATTTTTCTGTCCATAGTTTCTCTGATAGGGGGGATTACTATTTCATTGTTCAAGGTTTCCCCCCATGTCAAGGACTGGTGGAAAAATTATTGTGAGAATAGGGCCGAGGAACTCTCTATTTTTACATTCTCCCCCTCTTGGAACTCTTTCTGAGACATTGTTAAGAAACAATATTACCCTGTGGGGAGTTATGAGGACAAGTACATATAGTGTACCATGCTATGGAAACAAAGGGACTAGGATGTGAATGAGCTCACAAATATTTTTCATACTCTATGCAAAAAGTTGGGTATCAAAGACTCTTAGTGACATCTGGTGCTCAAGTACCGTATCTGTATGCAAAAATACATTTAGGAATAAATAAAGTTCCTATTCATCTCCTCACTTGGTGCAACATACCGATATGATTCCAAGAATGAACAAAAAAGTGTGACTTTGGATCTACAAATCAGAAGAAGGGAAAGAGCGCCTCAAAACCACAGAACAAAAGATAAAGACAGGGTGGAGAAACCCATGAGAACCCTTCGAAGCCACAAGAAAATGATGGCACCACGAATACAATGAAGGACACTAGAAAGTGGTGTGAGTTCCATAATAGCCCCACTCACAACAAAAATGAGTGTCATGCCAAGCAATCATTGGTGTCCAAGCTAAAAGATTCAGAATTTGATGCATGTTTTGATTATGAGTCAGAACATGACAAGGGGAATGACAAGGGGAAGTAGATAATTGATGCAAAATACAATGCCACTATTTCCACCACTAAGGTCCAAAAGGTTGAGCCCAAAGATCTAGAGGAGAGGAAGTGTCTCTTCCTCTCACAGATGTGGGTGAAGGGTTATACACTATAATTCATTTTTGATAACGAGATCCTAAATAAGCTCATTTCAGCATATTTCATGAAGCGCTTGGGCCTAAATACCACACCACACCTGCAACCATAAAACATCGGGTGGATCCATTAAGGACGAGATCTCTGCGTCAACCAGTGGTGTCACCTTCCATACAACATCAACCTCTTCATGGATGAGGTATTGTGTGACATTTCTCCTCTTGAATTTTTTGATGTATTAGTAGGCCTATTAGTTTCCAATATTCAGTGATAAAAAATACTCTTTTCAGGTTTACTTATGTAGCAGTCCTAGGTCAAAATTTTATATTCCAAGTTAGTTTTCAAATAAAATTTGGTTCATTGGATATTGTCTAGGTTTTAAAATATTCTACGTCCACTTAATTCATGGTCATTTTCATTTTGTGGGTCATGTACTCCATTATCATCTAGAGTCTTAGGTAAGTCATCATGCTTTCGCCTAGGTTAGTGTCTAGATGTCTTTTTTTTGCCACCATAAATGCCCAAATTCTATCATAAAGAAGGCAAAAAAAGAGTCATTTTCACTATAGAAGTTATCTTCAAAGGGAGTTATCTTAGGTAGGAAAATAAAGTAAGACAATTTCTCTTCTTTCAAAAGCTTGCTACATTGTCAAATTTTTCAAAAAGGGCAAATATTTTCTTAAAAGATCATGATTTCACTAAAGGACAAAAAATGGTGTTTTATAATGTTATAAAGGGAAAAAGTGACTTCCTCTACTCATTTTATCCTCTCTCACCTTCATAACATTCTACAACTGCCAAAGGTGGAAGAAAACCAAAGAAAATTACAAGAAAACTCATTCTACTATGCTTTTGGAGGCATCTCGATGTTTCTATGTGCAAGTGCTACATTTCTGCCACTCCGCTACGTTTTTGCCAAAGGTGCTATGCTTTTGGGTTTCAGCCTCCAATTCAACCATTCAAGTGAAAAAAAAAGTGCATAAAGCTTATGTGTCATCTTTATCAATAAGTGGACACTCTTAATACATTTTTCAAGTCAATTAATCAGAGTATGAGTGATTTCTCTTCTTAGGGTTTTGCTCCACAACGTTTTTAGGCCCTCCCATTCTTGATTGGTTTCAGTTGTTTAAAACCCTCATCCCACCATCTAATACCTTCACATATCTTCCACAGACCCTACCTTAACACTCCCTATCACTGACAACCCTCTTTACCATTATTTCCATCAAAACCCTAATTTTCCACTACATTTCCATAATAAACTACTAAATCCCTGTATTTTCACATTTTGGTCAATCCCCCCATACCTATTTCAAGAAATTTCACTTGTAGCCTCAAGATAACACATCACCCTAACTCCTCAATTTTTGGAGAATTTTCCTTAGCATCCTTATACCTTATCATAGCCCCTAAAGTCACCCTATCCCTATCCCCTGTTCTCCCAAAATTCACTATCCCCATGTACTCCATATAGCTAGGGTTTCGTCCTATTCAGAAGCACTTTGGAGGGTGAAAATAAGGTTCACAAGGGAGGCCACCATTCCAAGTTTAAGCCATCCACTTTTCAAGAGCTTAATGCTTCCCCTTATTCCAAGAGATGTTTTGAAAATAGTTGATGTTTGAGATTTTGTGAGAGAATCATGGAGGTAGGTTGTCATGCTCAATTGACTAGCCATTTTTCCACTAACTTTAGCAGAGAAAAGACCATCATAGCAGGTATTAAATTAAATATATCAGCAAATTCCATCACTTTAGCAACATGTATTCCAAATGAAGGAGAAGTTTGGTTCAAAGGCATGGAATTAGACCTTGAGAACTAGCTAATGTTCCTAAAACCTCATTGCAGAGATGAACCTAAGCATGTTTTCCCTTTCAGGCATTTAATTGATAATTATGCCCCATTAATGAATTTAATCATGAAATATTTTACGTGCAAAGGGATATTTTCAATACTATACCAATACCATGTCAGGTTATTAATGCACTTCACAGCCACCAAATCACTCAATTTATCCAACTATTTATTCAGGAGTTTGGTCAAAATTGTAGAAAATGTGCAGAGAAAAGGTAAAAATCATCATCCTAGTTTATTCCACCATGGTCTGGTCAAGCTGGTTGTTTTTCACCAACTCTCAGCAAACAATATGACATGGGAAGCTTTCATGGAGAAAGTAGCATCAACGCTTGCTACTAGTCCACCTATTGGTCATAACACAACATCAACACAGCCAAAGGAGGTGCGATATTGTAAGAAGGCACGTAGAGGTTTCAAAATCACCTAGGTTTGAGATCACTCATACCTATGAGAAGGGTAAGAGGATGGTTTTTTCTCGTAAGACCATCAAAGGTGTACTTGCATCTAAAGCCACACTTGAGAAAACACAAATAGTAGAACAAGCACCTAGTCATGATGGTTAGTCATCATTGCAACAACATGATGAACAAGCACCCATAGAGGTTGGCATGGAAGAGCATGTGAAGGATAAGTTAGCTAATGAAATCATAAAGGGAAAATATTAATCAATAACAGAGTTGAGAGATACTTTCTCGATGGAAAATTCTCAGATCACCTTGCTACAACAAGAGAATCTATAGTTAAAAGTGAAACTACTCCTCCAAGACAAGCAAAAGGTGAATATTGAGGAAGATAAAAGAAAATTCAAATAAATGGTAGATGATTCTCAGTTGGAGGATACAAAATTTGAAACAAAACAAAGGATACTAAGGACAAGAGGTCTCAAAAGGGTGCTTCAGAAATAAAATGAATCAGCTCCTAAATTAGGTTGGAAAACTTTTGATGAATTAATTATTGATGAAATCAATCAGGATAGAGATTATTAGCTTGCTAGGGTGAATGGAGATCTTGAGAAGCTTCTGAATAATCAAAAAAGATAAATGGCCTCCAGAGGCATATGGAAAATCATTATTGCAGCAGAAACAAAATCTCCCAAATCAGGTTGAAGCGAATGAAGAAAAAGCTCAAGGAATCCCAAATGAAGTTCAAGGAGAAGGATAACTTGGACCTACTTCCTGAAGAATCCTTGGATGTTTATATTATCATCCACATGTGTCATAAAAAAAAAATTGACAAATTTTGAGCATTTTGAGCATTTTTTATGATATTTGGGAAATTATGGAAATTTGGTCTCCACGGAAGCATCGCGCAGTGGCACGACATTTTCTCTCATAGAACTCAAATGAAGGATGGATTATGTTTCTAGATGAATTTTGAATTATAAATTCTAGATAAGGTCCTGATTTTTCATGACACCCCTTGGTTATGGATAAAAATCCAAAAACCTGCCTATTTTTCATGTTTCTGCCAATGATTTTGACAAGGCGCGACACTTCTGGAGTGAGGTTGGGAGAATCAAGTGTTGGAGGTCTTTCTGTGGTTTTTTTTTCAATTTTGAAGGTGCAATGGAAATTAGACACGTAGGAATACCTATCCCAACCTTCAAACTTTCAATTGTATGCTTTAAAGTGGGTCAAATTCAATTTTGAACAGGTGTGACGCTTCTGCTAATGGCGCTACTTTTCTGCATTGGATTCCCTTCAGACAGTTGTAAAGCCAAGATAAATTCATAATTCGATGATAATCTATCCCATGAGGTGTCATTATATTATTTAATTTTTTTCTTCCTCTTATGATGAGGAAACATGTAATCTGATGAAGGAGACACACACTCATAGTCTTTAGCTTAATGTTAGGGAATAGTTTCTAACTTCCCTATATTCTTGGAAGTGACTCATTTGATGTAATTATGATGCTTTTTGGATAGGATTTAGACCCTACGAGGTTTCATGACTCTTATTTTCCTATATTTATTCCAACTCAAGCCATTTGAAGTGTTGGATAGTTGTCGTTTGCAATGGCGCTATTGTACAAGCCTTTTTCTAAATGAAATCAAAGACAATGTTTCAGACATAGTGTTGAGACTCCAGTGGTATGCCTTTTAGCATTTTTTTTTCTCTGTAGTATTATCATGTTGAATGTTATTTTATAATTATTTCACAAATGTGCTTATTTATGTTGATCTTATCCGTTTATAGATAGAAATCATGCTCTCCATGCTTTGTTTTTATAAGATTTACATAAACATGTCTATGTTCTTCTGATGAATGAATTCATTTTAATGCTCATTCTGACTCCTTTTGTCCACCCTATACACAATTAAAAGTTAAGAATTCTTCTAAGCTTACCTACCTTGCGTCATTTTTTCCTCTTAAATCTAACCTTTAAAATATGTAATAAACCCTAGACCTAGTTCCCTAACTGTCATTCCTATCGAGCAAAACTTCAAACAAAAAAAAACCCTAATTTATTGAGAATCATAACTAGCCTAAGGTCAATATATTTATTCATCTCATTAGCTGTAAAGTGACAGTGAGAGATCCCTCTCTGGTTATGGTAGGGCTAGCTACCTCACCTAAAGGTTGGTTTGTGGTTACCTTCCTTCAGCTTTGTGGTTACCTTCCTTTAGCTCCATTCTCAGCCTTGGGAAGCGGGGGGAAGTAATAACATTTTTTTGGTGTCATTGTCAGGGAGCGATTGCAAGAATTTCCCTGGGAAAATTTATTTAGTTCACTAAAGTTTATACTTGTGGATGATAAGTTCTAACATTCGAAGAAGGCCAAGTCAGTAAATTCAAGCCAAAGTACAAATTATCAAGAAAATTGTTATGAAACCAGCTCCAAAAATAGAATAAAAGAGAGATCAGCACCTTAGAAATCAACCAATTCGAGGGGGAAACCTCCTTTACATTATAGAAATGAAAAATTCTTGGATGATTCAAATGAAAAAACTACTTTCTATATATAGGATTCCATGGGGTCACAATATAATCCTAGCCAACCTAACAATAATAATGTAAGGGAACAACAATAACAATAGTGGGGTTTTATGGGGCACAACAATAACAATATGGGGACTATAGGGGTACAATAATAGCAATAAGGGGGCTACACTAATAAAAACAAGGGACTACACTAGTAATATAGGGACCTAACATGCCCCTCTCCTTCAAAAAAGTGTTGTCCTCAATGCTTGAGTAGATCAAGATGCTTCTGTATAAAATTCTCATCCTCCCATGTGGAATCTTCAGTGGGCAAGTTCTTCCACTTGGTTATATACTCTAAAATTGATCAATTTCGTAGCTGTCTAGTTCTTGTTTCCATGAATTCCTTAGGTTTCAATATGATTTTTCCTTCCTCATCAAGTTCTAGCAATATTGTTTGAATTGGAAGTTTCTCACCTATAACATTCTTTGAGCATGAAACATGGAAAACTGGGTGCACTCGAGAAGAAGTAGGAAGCTCCAATTTGTATTCCATTGGAACAACCTTTTGCAACACCTTGTAAGGACCATATTAATTTTGTTATTATTTATTATCCTTCTTATCTTGCTTGAGGGACATTTGTTTGTATGGTTGTAGCCGTAAAAATACCCAGTATCCTACGTCAAAACTTCTTTCACTGTGATGCTGATCTACCTATTGTTTCATTCGATTTTGTGTCAGAATTAGCTTATCCTTTAAGAGTTAGAGAAATTTTTGTTGATGTTTTTATCACTCTCCCCAACTTCCCGAGGCTGAAAATGGGATTGAAGAAAGGTAGCCACAGACCAGGCTTTAGGTAAGGTAGCTAGCCCTAATAAGACTAGAGAGGGCTCTCTCATTGTCACTTTTGTAGTCAAATGAATGATTGGGTATCTAATTATCTTAGGCTAGGTATGTAAGCTCACTAAATGGGATATTTTTTATATTTTAAGTGATGGATAGAAAGGTCAGTGATAAGGTTGTGTGTAGGGTTTTTCATATCTGAATTCCAAGGTCAATTTGGAGAGAATGTGTGAGGCTTGACAAGTAGTTTGAAAGCATGTTTAATAGGTAATTTAGTATAGTATGAACTAAGAGAGATTCTGAATGAGCACTGAGGTGAATTCATTAATTTAGAAGTGAATAGACATAGCATGTAAACCTTGCCTAAAACATAGCATGAACGGACATGATTTATGATTATAAACTTACAAGATAAACATATGGAAAGATGTATCTGAAATAAGAAGATATATCATATAGCATGAATAGATAAACATACATAAGAAGAAAAAATTCTCCAATTCATAACACAATATTCTCAACACAAGTTTTGCAAATTTGTCTCTGATTTCATTCCAAATGTTGGTTACAAGAGCTCCACTACAAAATAATATTATCAAACACAAAAAAAGACTAAAGAGAGTCTACTTATAGAAAAAATAGATTATGACACCTCATCAGGTCTAAATCCCATCTAAAATGCATCATAAGTACACAATATGACTCATTTCCTAGATTATAGAGAGGTTAGAAACCATTCCCTAAATTTCAGCTATTAACTAGGAGCGTTTGTCCCTTACATTAAATTAAATATTCCCTCATGATAGGAGGAAAAAAATAACTCAATAAATCTAATTCCAACTCATAGGACAACAAAACCTCGAATTTGTATCATTTTCTGAGCTTGGCAAGTGTCCTGAGGAATCCAATGCTAATTTGTAGCATTTCTGACAGAAGGGTAATATCAATTTGCAGAAGCGTAACCGAATTTTGCAGGAACTTTTGAGGCACTTTTAGGAGTCCAATTCCACTTCTAAAAGAATGGTCAACTAGCCTTGTGTGTCTAGTTTCCAAAACATCTTGAATTCAAAATTACCCTCAGGACGCATTGAAAAATCCATTCTCCCAAGGTTACTCCAAAAGCATAGCAGAGGTTTCAAAAAGGTGGCGGAAACATGAAAAATGATTGGTTTTTGGGGCTTTTTCTTCAAAATTAAATATTTTCATGCCAAGGTGGTTCATGATCTGTGATTTAATCATCAAAATGAACCCATCAATGTAAATATATCATCATTTGTATGCCCCCAAAGTAAGCATAATTTTTTTTTGCTACGCTTATGTGATGAGGAATTTCCATAATTGTGCAAAAATCACAAAAAATACCAAAATTGTGCAAAATTGGTTCTGTAGTGCCTGTGAGTGATGGGCTAAATAGCCAAGGAAAATTTAGCTATCAAGTCCAATATATCCTTCTCTTTAAGCTTCATTTTTTATTCTTTTAGCCTTTTCTTTAGTTTTTTTAGCCTTATTTGAGAAATTGTGTCCTGGTGTGATAATTATTTTCCATGTGTATTTGCAGCTTATTGTCCCTCTTAGCGCTCTTCAAGAGCTTCTCCAAATTTTCATTTACCCTTGACAACCAAAGCTCTCTATCTTGATTAATCTCCATGGCTATAATCTCATCAAAGGCCAACTCTTTAGGTGGATGAGCTGTCTGTCTTTATAGCTCCAACACCCTTTTGAGGCCTCTTGTTTTTGGCCTTCTTGGTTGTGTTTCAGCCTCCATGTCCTGCATTTGATCAAAATCAATAACCTCCTTACATTTACCTTTGTCTGCCTCTATGTCTGGCTTGGGCTTTGTAACAACTGCTTCACTCTCAATTGATAACAACTGCTTCACTCTCAATTGAAAATTTTCTTGCTGCAAGAAAGTGATTTGAGAATTAGAAATGGAGAACATCCTCCTCAACTTTGTTATTTCCTCATCCTTCACTCTAATGATCTCTTATTCTAATATGATCTTCAGCTTCTCTGGTACCTTGAACTCCAATGGCGTTGATTCACTATCTTGATGCATAAGAGGTTGCTGATCTATCTCACCTTGGTCAACAATAGTGTCAAGTGTAAGAAAACTTTTACTATACTTGGGGGAAAATACTTGTCTCTTCCCCTTCTCATAGGTGTGAGTAAACTCCAAAAACCCCAGGAGCATATGAAAACTGAGATGGCATGCTAGAAGATCTAGCCTCCATTAGTTGTGTTGATGATGTACTATGTAAGATAGGAGGGCTAGTGGTAGGAGTTGCTGCTAATATTTCCAAGAAATTTTCTCAAGTCATGTTGATGGATGTCAGGTGATGCAATACAATGAGCTTGACCAGACCATGATGAAAATTACTAGTTTTATGATATTTTTTTCTTCTCTGAACATTCTCAGTAATCTTAATCAAACTATTTTACAAGTAATGTGGAAAATCAAGTGTTTTGAGAGAGGTCAAATGAATCAAAATCCTGATATGGTACCTATACAACCTAAAAAATATTCCTTCACATGTGAAATACTTCATTATTAACATCATTAAAGGAGAATATTTGTTTGTAAGGTGTCTGAAAGGGAAGAGGTAATTTGGCTCCTCTCTAGCATGAGGCTTGAGAAATAGTTTGTAATTTTCAATGTCTAAATCCATGCCCTTGAATCACTCTCTCCATGACAAGGAATACCTATTGCTAGAGAAATTAGGTCCGCTAATAGGTTTATCTCTACACCTACAATAATGACATTTCCCATGGTGCAGCTTGTGGAAAAAAATTTGGTCAGTTGAGGGATGTGATACCTTTCCTCCATGATATTTTCAGATAACCTCAAACATTCAGTCCTCTCAAAACATCTTATGGCCAAGGGCGAGGCATTGAGTTCATGCACTGTCAAGGGTTCTAACCTGAGGTGGCACCCTCCCTTCAAGCTCTTATTCTGACTCTCCATATTGTTTGTCACTGAAAGAATGAAAACCCTAGTTTTTTGGTGGAAGGAGTATATGTAGTGAAATCTGGAAAAACAAAGTGTGGGAATAGTGTAGGTTTAGAGGGTGAGATGGAGGGTTATGGAGCTAGGAAAAATTCTACAAAAAAATCAGTAGATATTTTTGTGTGTTAAATCCATGTTGTGGGTGTAATTAAGTGAAATGGATGTGAGGAGGGTGATGAAATCAAGCAAACATGGGAAATTCCCAATTTTTAACTATGAAAATTAACTAGAATTTAGGGTTTGATGAACATGACTTGTTACAAATGATATGGATGATGGGGATGAGAATGTAAGCTATATGAGAGGTTTAGGGTAGTGCTTATGTAATAGGGTTAGGGTTTATTTAGTTGGAGTAGGTTAGGGTTTGTTAAATTAATTCGTTATATGTTATGGAGAAATGATGATATGGAGAAATATAGAGTAAGCATGAAAATGAATTGAAAACTCAATATCTTGACCAAAGGAGGGTATAAGAGTAGTGACTTACTATTTGTGAGGAGTCCAAGGTGTAGTGGTCACAAACCTTGAGCTTGTTTGAAGAGATTTGAAATCAAAAACCTAATTTTGGACCCTTAATTGAGGTGAAAAACCAAGTTACAAAAGTGTAACAACACTCTACAGAAGCATAACAATAGGTTTGGAAGTGTAGCAACAAATTTTGTAGAAGTGTAACAACTATTGTGAAATGCCTGCACAACACCTCTGCAACACACCAAAAACGTAACATGTGTTGTGTTGCACACCCAGAAAAGTAACAAGAGTTGCCCATAAGTGTAACAAAAGCTGCCAAAAGTGTAGTAAGAGGCTACAATAGCGTAACAAAAGCAGCTTGAGGTGTAGAAATTTGGTGTTGGAGTGATTTTTTGCCTTGGCTTCAAACCTTTGACCACCTTAGGAGTGAAAATGAAGTAAGAGAGGAGCTGTTACACATAACAAAAGATAATAATGAGTCAAGATGAGTTTTCTTTTGCCTTTTATAACCTTGAAATGACCTTTTTTTGCCTTGTAATGAAACAATAAGACAAATTTGAATTTTTGAAACTTTTTGGGATTTAAACCATTTTAAAACAAGACAACTTGTCTTATTTTACCTCTTAAGCATGCTAGCTCCCTTTTAAATGTTTATGAGTGAAATGAAGGGTGAGTGCCTTGTTTTGATGACAAATCAGATAGTTTTCAAAGGCAGATGATGACACCTAGACAATGACCTAGATGAGGTGGAGTGACATGGCCCTAAACCTTTAAATTATAATGAAATAGATGAAATTGAGAGTGATGAAGGTCATGAATGAGATTAGGGAGCAACAAATTTGACCTAGACCTCTTCAGTGACCAAAATTATTTTTTGAAAACTTGTTTGAAAAACTAAAAATTTTGACCTATGACTTTTAGGAAAACAACTGAAAGAGTTATTTTTTATCACTAAGATATTAACACTAGTATTGGCTCCAGATGGGGATGGCATCTACTTCAGGAGGCGTTAAGAAAAACGTAGACCAAGTAGCCTTACCATTGGGAAATGGAGTCAAAACTAGACATTGAAAAAATTTGACAAACTAGAAATGATGAACTAAATATGGAAATGACTTCGGCTAGAAAAAATTGAATTGACTCTGAATTGACAACTGACTGAAAATTTTTGAACTTCTTGAAAGAAAAAATGAGCTGAATGAAGAAGTCTCATGGCCATCTCCTCGAGCTTCAAAATTCTGCAACAAATTCTTTATTTATTGAACATCAAATTGAAATGATATGCACAATGAAAGTGGACTTCATATTCAATGATCAAGTAAGATAATGTTTTATGAACCTACCATTGATTGGTCCCCCCATCACTTCCTTCCCTTCAAGATCCTCCAATAGAAATTATTTATTACCTCTGAATGCAGTGATCTTGTAAGGACCTTTCCATAGATTTTCAAACTTTTCGTGCTTACCTTTGTCTTTATTCTAGGAATCCTAGCAAAGAAAAACATCTTCATCTTAAAATCATCAGATTTGTTCTTCTTATCATAAATATTTTTTTATTTTATCATGAAGATTTGAATTGTGACTGAAGACTTCATCTCTTCACTGTTGTAGATGTGTCATTTGGTTGACTCTTCTCTACATATCATTTGGTTCACTGTTGATCTCTTGCAGAATAGTATTCACAAGTAAAACTAAAAAAGTAGGGAACACCATGTCAACACCATACACGAGTTGGAAAGGTGACATGTTGATTGATCTCTTTGTGCTAATTCTATCTTCCCATAGAGAATTGGTGAGATTTTTGTGCCAATTCCTCTTATTTTCTCACAACATCTTCTTGATTATGTTCACTAAATATTTATTTGACGATCCAGGGAGCTTGTTTCCTTGAGGATAGTATGTTGTAGAATGACCAAGCCTAATGTGATAATTATAAAAAAATTCAATAATTTTCTTGGACTTAAAGGCAGCTACATTGTTAGTAATGATTTTGTATGGACAGCCAAAACGAGATAGAATATTGTTCTCTAAAAACTGAATAATAACAGCATAAGTAGCTTGTCTCGTGGGGATGGGTTCGATCCATTTAGTCAAGTAATTAGTGGCAAATATTATGCATTTATGCTGATATTATGATGGAGGATGGATCTCACCAAGGAATTCAAGTCTCCATTGTTGGAATGGCACTTGCACTTCAATTGGTTTTAAGGGCAAAGCCAAGAGCTTCCTCTTTCCCTGAAATATTTGACATTCATGAGAGCTTATGAATATTTTATAAGCATCAAAAAATATACTTGGCCAATAGAAACCTGCCCTCAATATCTTTTTAGTTGTATTCTTCCAATAAATATGACTGCCACAGTCACCTTTATGAAAATTAGTCATCACATTTTCAACTTCTCCTTCAATCAAACAATTCATCAACACTCTACCAGGATATTTCCAAGAAAAGAAACTGTTAAGGTTGCAGTACTTAAGAGATATAAACTTCAAATATCTAGCCTTACTACTTGGCAAGTCGGGAAGATGATTCAAGTGTTGAAAAACATGAACTATATCATCATACCAAGGCGATAGAGATAAAATTTCAGATACCTCAGGTAATGTTTCAGCCTCTTGTTCCTTAGATAATGCAGAAATAAAATGAATGTCCAGAGAATGGATATTTGATTCGCCATGAGATTTTCTAGCCCTTGTCCTTTGATCAGATTTGTGGGCTTGATCTCCAAGTCATATTCCAACATAGCAATGATCCATTTACCTCGCTGCCCTTTAGGATCATTCGGTGTAAGTAGATCTTTGACAGCAGTGTTTGGAACATATGCAATGACATGAGAGTGGAGAATATAGACTCAAAATTCCTTCAATTATTTGACTAATGCCAAGGCCTATTTCCCAATGATGTTGTACCTCAAGGATATGTATCTTATGGTTCTATTGAAGAAGGTGATGGGTTGCTCCATGTTTTGATTTTTCTTTTGCATAAGGACAACAACAAGAGTGTGCTCCGAGGCGAATGAAAAAATGATAAAATCAAGTTTATAATCTGGAATAATAAGAATAGGAGCATGAGATAAATCTAGTTTAACTTGATTGAATGAATTATTCACCTCTTAAAACAATTTTACTTCACTATCTTTCTTTAGCATATCAATAATTTTCCTTATGTGTTCAACAAGATTGGGGACAAACGTTCTTAAAAATTTGATTTTGCCATTGAATGACTGAATTTCCTATTTTCTCTTCGGATAGGCCAAAGTCTAAATTTCTTCAATCCTTGAAGGATCTATCCTAATTCCATCTTTTGATATGATATGGCCCAACCATTTACCTTCCTCCATAGCGAAAAGGCTCTTCTTTGGGTTCAACGATATGCTAAAATTTCTACATCTATGAAAACATGTTTTGAAGTGTTGCAAGTGATGCTCATCTATCTTGGAAAAAACAATGATATTATCGATATAGATGACAAAAAATACATCCTTTTCATTGGAAAAATAAATATCCACTGCTCGCTGAAAATTAGCCCCTTTATTCTTCAATTCGAAAGGAATTTTGGCATACATGAAGGTGCCCCATGGTGTTGTGAAGGTTGTATTTTCCTAATCATATGGATGGACTAAAATCTGATTATACTCGCAGTATCCGTCGAGTAGTGAGTCTGGAAGATCCAACTACCTTTTGCAGAATATGGTCCATCTTTGGCAGTAGGTAATTGTCTTTCAATGACACTTTATTCAAATTTCTGAAATCTATGCACAAGTGAATATCTCACTTCTTCTTTCTCAGTGGCACTATATTAGACATCGTTGCGTATTTACCTTTCATTTCTGCACTCAAATATTTTGAGATTTTAAACATCTTCAGCTTTTCCGGAGTGCCAAGATTGAGATCTTCCACTCCCACTTTTGTTAGTAGCATGGTTGTTTTGTGTGCAATATCATCTTGATTGAAAGGCTCTTCCAAAGGTACTAAACCTCTTGGAATGGAGTTATCTTTCTACCAAACCACTTTCATCTCTGCTCCATGGAATTTTTGGTCATCTTCATAGCACTGGTTATCCATTTTTGAATTCACAAATTCCTCTTTTGTCTGCAAGAAGTTGCTGATTTTTTTATCATCTTGAAATAGTTGGGAATACTGAACATTATCTGGGATAGCACGGTGGTGTTTGACATTTATCTCATACTTCTTATTAGGATACAATGGAATGTTGAGCATGCTGGATGAATTAGCAAGATAATCAACAATAACATTATTGTCCCTTGGGATCAACGACAAAGTATACTCGGTGAATGTATTAAGGATATCTAAAACTAATTTTCGATAAGCTCACATCCTTGGATGCTTGCCTTGGTATTCCCCTCTGAATTACTTTATTACTATCTCAGA
Organism: Pinus albicaulis; assembly: GCA_034641835.2. Taxonomy (NCBI): domain Eukaryota; kingdom Viridiplantae; phylum Streptophyta; class Pinopsida; order Pinales; family Pinaceae; genus Pinus; species Pinus albicaulis. The sequence continues at coordinate 14,560,886 of CM076577.1, read as the reverse complement.
GTTTCCATACACAAAAATCTTCTTGGCACCTAGTTTCTTGAGATTTTTTAGACTAGCTATCAAAGCCTCATACTCAGCTTCATTGTTTCAATAGTTGAAAGCCAGCTTATAAGAGGACATTCAAACATTGGGAGGAATGTTTCATGATTGATTTATAGGGTTGTGAATCTACACTCCAATTATATCCCCTTATTTACCCAAATATCAATCGAAGTCCATAGTCCACAAAATACTTTGTTCATTAGGAAGCTGCAAATAGGATGGCTGAACTTTTATTTTTTCTTGAGAGAGTTCTACTGTACCAAAAATTTATGTTTCATTGTTTCATCACTTTTTTTAGGTAATTTTATTGGTTCCAAACCACTTGGAACCTTTTCATAAATTTCTACATTTTCCATTTCTAAAATAGAATTTGAAAATTTAGAATTTTTCTTCTTTTTCTTCAATCAAAACTTTGGAAGATGCTGAAAATTCATCATTGAATAAGATAAAGGACTCTAAAACTATGTGGAAAAAATGTATGGGATGGTTATTTAGATTTTATCAGTTATTTTATCAGTTATTTATCATGTACTTCATTTTACTTTCCCAGTATAGTTTCCAAATTTTCCCAAAGACGGGAATGGTAGCATATGAAAATTCAAGTTGTAAGGTACCTCTAAGCTTCGCTCCCCATGACCGAGAGAGAAAAATTCCATACCTAGGAGAGATATCAGCCAAAAAAGCATCCATGAGGACATTCTTGGCTAGGATTTGCTCTAATGACACCACTAGGTCCTTAATGAGTCCAAGACATTTCACGCTCCCTTAATCAAATGAATAAAGACCATGATAAGGTCTTGTGATATCCAATACTAATCTGTCCATAATGGCCTTGGGAATGAGGTTGTGAGAGGCTCCAGAATCAAGAATTCCATTATGGAGGATAAAATCATTTATTTTGAGGCTCAAATAAAATGGAGGGACCTCATTATCTTCTAGATCATCATCAACAGCAGGGCCAAATAGAGGCTCAGGGTGATCATCACTCACATTAACCATGTCAGAAATTTGATCCACTCTAAGAAACTTCGCTACTTGAACTTTGTACTGATCATTCTTGACAATTTTAGTTAGAGGAATGGAGAATTTCAATTTAGAAATCTCATTTTCAAGACATAAAAGAGCAGAATGTTTTTCTACATCTTTCAATGATGCATATTTTCTTTCGAGCTAATATTTGTGTGAAGTATCCTTCTTTTTTCCTCCATATTGGAAATATTTATCCTATCTCTTACCACTGGAGGAAGCTTCATTTCTATTAGCATCATTAGGAACAATAGTTCCTTTGTCTTTACTTCGATTTGGAGCAGCAATTTCTTTATGATGTGAATCTACTTGAGTGTTCTGTTTTTTATGATTTAAGGTTATAGCAACATTCCTACTCCTCAAAACATACTGTCTCTAAAATTGAGAAAGAGAATTTTGATATCCCCTCTGATAATCTTCCATCTACATTAATAAAATGTCATCATTTGACAAGACATATTGTTGATCATGTGGTGCACAAATTTATGCAGAAAAATGATCTTCTTTATTGAGGAAAATAGGCTACTAATTTTCCTCAAATAAATGATTCTCACCACAAATTTCTTCTTCATCACCTTCATCTGGGCCTTCAATGTAATTCTACTAAAATTGAGTGTGAATTTACTTTTGACTCTATGGATCCTGACCCCTCTGTACCCTTTACTTCATCACGTATTGAGGCTACTGATTTTGACCCCTGAAATTTGGATTTCTAATGGAGGGTTCAGCATGTCTACCAGCAACGGAAATTTTATCCATCATCTTCTCCATGGTCTTGATCAAGGTATCTAATTTTCCCTTTGATGAAGTAGATGTTTCCTCTTTCATAATGACTCTTTTCTCCGTCTTGATTTTAGAATTTTTGATGATCAAATTAGCTTCCATGTTGACTGTGTTTCTCTGAATTTCTTCAAGAGTTGATGGGTTTCATTCCCTTCGTTGATAGGCCATGTCAATATTGAAACCATCAGGACAATGAAGTAAAGAAAGGCTTGGAGGAGGCTTAATATTCTTAGGAATTCAATCATAGATTTTATCGAATCTAGTTGTAAATTCTTGGACAGACTCATTGGAATTCCTTTTCAAGGCGCTATACTCAACTAAAATCTACAATGGATTCTTCTTCTCTTCCCATTTCTCCGTAAACAAGTCAATCATCTGTTGTGAAGTACCTATTGAACCAACTATGAGAGAGCGAATCCATTTATTTACCTATCTTGAGAAAATTTGTGCAATGATGCACATCTTAGCATCATCATTGTCGATCTCTTCAATATCTATGAAATCAATCACTTTGATAATGTGGTGATAAGAAATAACCTCTGATGTTCCATCGAAAAGGGGGAGACTCTTACCATAGTTCTGAGGTAGTGCATTGAGTTGTAGAGGTAGGATCAATAGAGAAAATATGTCCATGACTAATGGAGGAGGTGGTGGAGGTGTTAATGGAGTGAAAACTTGCAGAGGTAGGTAATGATGGAATGAAAGGAATTTTTGATGATGTAGCAGTATGAGAAGGTGTAATGATAGGTGGTGAAGAAAAAGCCTACTGCTAATATTGGAAATAATATATTTCTAAAGTTTCTTAAAAATTATCCACCAAGCCTTTAAGTTTATGGAAATTAGACCAGACTTCTCTATCAACTTTGGAATAAAAAGACTCATAAAATGGTTCAAAGGTCTCAAAATCAAAAGGATCAAAGATATTTTCTGAAATAAAGATTTCAGAATTGGTCCTAAACAAAGATATTTCAGATTTTGAATTATAAAACAAATATTCTAAAACAAATCTCGTAGGATAGCAATTTGGTTTGACAAGTGAAGGAATAGCTCTTCCAAACTTTCGATACTTAATTTTATGTTTTATTAAAATACTCTCAGGGTCATTCACAATTGGTGAGGGATTTGGGTCTAGATTTGACCTAGTATGTCTTTTAGGAGCCATCTTAAGATAGGAATTTTGGACCTTGGCTCATATTTAAGAATTTACCTTGTTTCGAATGCTAGAGCCTGTCACCTACAAGTCTAAATTTCAGAGGATTAAATAAATATTCCCAAGGAAATTTTAGCAATCGCTCCCCGACAAAAATGCCAAAAATATTATCACTCTCCCAAACTTCCCAAGCTTAAAAATGGGATTGAATAAAGGTAACCACATTTTAGGCTTTAGGTCAGGTAGCTATCTCTACCAAGACCATAGAGGGCTCTCTCGTTGTCACTTTTGTAGTCAAAGGAATAACTGAGTATATAATGATCTTAGGCTAGGTATGTAAGATCTATAAATAGGATTTTATTTTTATTTTTTAATTGATGGATAGAAAGGTCAATGAAAAGGCTATGAGTAGGGTTTTTATATCTTAATTCCAAGATCTTCCTTCTTATATTAAAACAACACCAATTCCATTTCCTAAGGCATCACATTCCACAATAAAGTTTTTTGTGAAGTTTGGCGTAGCTAAGATTGGTGCTAAGAAAATTTCTTGTTTATGATGTTCAAAGGCCTTAGTTGCTTCATGAGTCCATGAAAATTCAACTTTATTGAATAAAGTTGTTAGAGGTGTTTTTATTCTCCCATAATTCTTATCAAACGTGCAATAATACTTTGTTAACCTGCGAAATACTTGCAACTACTTTATCGTTGTGGGGAATTTTCACTCCTTAATGGCTTTAATTTTGTTAGGGTCTACCTTAATAGCCTCCTGAGATACAATATGACCCAAATATTCCACCTCTTGTACTCCAAAGAAACATTTGGATGTTTTTGAATATAATTGTTTCTACTCCAATAGTTTGAGCACCATGTCAACATGTTGAACATGATCCTTCCAAGACCTGTTGTAGATTAGTATATCATCAAAAAATACTAACACAAATTTTCTAAGGAAGGGTTTAAAAATGGAATTCATAAACCCTTGAAATATAGAAGGTGCATTGGTAAGGCCAAAAGGCATGAAAAAAAATTCATAATGACCCTCATGAGTTCAAAATTTTTTTTTCAGAATATCTTTAGTCTTCATTCTAATTTGATGATATCCTGAATGAAGACCCAAATTGGTAAAATAAATTGCTCCATGTAATTCATCCAATAATTCATAAATCATGTGAATGGGAAATTTATCTTTAATAGTGAGCTTATTTATATCCCTATAATTCATACACATGTGCCATGATCCATCCTTCTTGTGCACCAATACTACTGGAGTAGAGAAAGAACTTTGGATAGGTTGAATTATACTAGCCTCTAACATTTTTGCAATCATGCATTCAATTTCTCTCTTTTGGACATAAGGATATATGTAAGGCTTGATGTTTGGAGGAACGCTTACTGGAATCAAATTAATAACATGATCATGATCACAAATATGTGGGAATCCTTTGGGAGTTTCAAACACCTTGGAATGATTGTCCAAGGCTTTTTGGAGATCTGTAGAATAGATGATTTTGATGTTGGAACTTCTAGTGAGCATAATTGTGCAATTACGCCTCGCTATTCTTTCTTTAGAAGCTTTGTCATGACATTAGAGCTTTTTCATGACATTAGAGCTTATTATATTTCCTGGCTTCCATGCGATACCCCGTAATTCAACTTCCTTTCCTTCCAAAAAAAAAATTCAAGAAAATTTCTTGAAAATTAAAAGCTACAGTCCCCCAAAGATTGTAGCCATTGTACTCCTAGTACAACGTCAGCACTCCCATTGGAATGGAAGCCTTGGACTATTCAATACATATTCCCCCATGGTTGGCTTGATATTATGGCATTTTCTGGAGGAATTTATATTCCCTCCATTTGCAACAATCACTTGACACTTTGGTGCTAGGTATAGGAAGCAATTCAATTCCTTGGCTACCTTGTAATGAATAAAATTATGGGTACTACCTGAATCAATCAACACTATTACATTTTTCTTATTGATATTTCCTTCTATATTTAGAGTTTAAGGAGTGTTAGTTCTTTCCAACTCATTACAGGACATGATCAGACTCATTTCTTCTTTCTCTAGGGGTGGTTCCTGGTGTATATCCTCTTATTTTGAAGTTTATTTTTTAATTTTATTCCTCCTCTTCACAATATATGTAAAATAATTTATTCTTAGCACACTTATGACATTTAGTGTATTTTCTATCACAATTGTAGCAAAGATATTTTGATATTTTTTCTTCTAATTGTTTTCATGTCAACCTTGTAGGTTGTCGAAGTCCAGGAGTAGCAACAACTCCATATTTATATATGTGAGTGGTAGGCTTCCTTGTCACCAGAATTTTACTTTCATGCTTTATTTCCAACCTGAATGCCTTCTCCAATGAATCAGGTTCCCAAAGTTGAATCTCATGTTGGCTGTTATCCTTTAAAGTCCCTATGAATACATCAATCATGCATTCCTCGAGAATATCAGTTACCCTTATATTCAATTTTTGGAATTCCTCAATGTGCTCAACCATTTAACCCTTTTGTTTGAGATTTATCAATTGTCTAAATAAGGTGTTTCTCTTTGTATCCTCATAATTTGCTATTATTTCCTCCATAAAAATTGACCAAGTGACAATTTTTTTATGAGAGAAAAGCCATAGATACCATACAAATGTATTCTTTTCTTCTCATCATGAGTTTCCTGTACTACCTTTTTTCCATTAGGAATAATTTCTTGTATCAACTTTGCCAAACCTTCCTTTAAACCTTCCATGTCTACTTGTAGGTAATTCTTCATGTCTTCCATGTTTTCTTTCATTTTTTCATCTATCTTAGCTTCTATGTCAACCATCTTAGTTTCCCTTCCATTCTTCAAACCATCCATCTTAGCTTCCACACCTTTCTTCAAACCATCCATATTAGCTTCCATTTCTATCTTCAAACCATCCATCTTAGCTTCCATGCCTTTCTTCAAAAATTCCATTTCATTTTTTGTTTTTATTTGGGAGAGCGAAATTTGGTGCACTTGGCCTTGTAATTTTGATATATAATGTTGCAATTCTTCCTCTTCATGACTCATAGTAGAGCCTTCTAAGGGATTAATGGGTGTTGAATTATCTATAGGGGCCATTTTATAACCCAATACTGATATCTATCCTTCAATATGCCCTTTTAATCACTTCAAACTAATTTTTCAAACAAGACTTATGTAATTTGAAAACAAAAGACACACATTTTTTCTTTCTTTTTGTTAAACACATGCATGGTAAACACACACAAGGAGAAAGATAAATGTGAGATGTATTATTATTCACCCTAGATGTACATTTATATTACATTGGTGTGACTCTTGGATTCCACATTCCAAGGCCACTTGGACTTATTTTTTCCATTTGGCTTCCACACCTACCCATAGAGGATTAGGTGTCCAACATTCCCCCCCTTAATCCAAAGGGGTATGTGTGAGTCCAAGAATAGAGCTGTAATACGAAAATGAAAAAATATGCATGGCATCACTTAGCTGAATGATCTCTCTGAAATGTTGGCATAAAGAGGTGGTTTAAGGATGACCACCAACATTGGAACGCTTATTGTAGTTCTCAGAGCTCTTCCAAATATGACTAGAAGCTGAAGTCTTCTGCTAGAGGAAGTGCCCCCAATATTTGAAGAGGGATAAATTAAAACTAGAATAAGGGATTTCTACAACCTGTGATGGTTTAAGTATGACCACCAACTCTAGAATGCTTGATGCATTTCCTAGAACTCTTCCAAAACTGGCAAGAAGCTGAAGTCTTATGCTAGAGGAAGTGTCCCGAATTCTTTGAAGAGGAAGAATATCAACCTTGCATGGATGGTTTAAGGTTTTTCACCAACCAAAGGCATTCTCAGAGGCATCTATGTCTCCCGCTACAACTTTGAATCTAGAATGACAGGTTGTGGTTTAGGCTCACTTGATGTGGCTTCGAAGCTTGTAGATGGCCACCATTTTCACCCCTGTCATGTACAGGGTGAGATGATGGTGAAAAATCAGTTGCAATATTGTTCAATATTTTAGAACAAATTTTGACATACGACTTAAACATCTTCTTGGGTGTTGATGCCCATTGCCAAGAAGCGATCCATCCAAGATGAATCTTTGTTCTTACAGGAGGCTTGTTTCTGAAGCATCTGTGTGAAGAATGGGTGCGCTGACCACAGTTCTTGCATGGGGGAAGATTGAAACAATTATATTTCATATGGCCAACTCGATCACATTGTTGTAATTTTACAATCTATTGTTGCTGCTACGGAAGAGGAGCAGAATCTATAACAGCTGATGGTGAGCTCTCATGAATAAATCTAGCACTTTGAAATTTGATGGCTTTGGAACAGTCTGGAATATGAAGAGACAATTCTTTGTCATATCCAAGACCTATCCTTTGCTTATTGTGGACAAGCTCTTCCCAAGGTCTGACGATGGGATTTGGAAGCACATGTTTAATTTCAACACCTATATGCGAATTTGTTCTTGAACTAGGCACTGAATGTGAATCGACTGCAAGATTATTGACTTGTTGCTTATAGGAGTCGGTTTCTATTTTCTGAACAGAAACAAGTCTAGAATGATGACTCCACTTCTGTAATTCCTCTTGTTGTAGCTGAGATTCAAGCTGCATAAACTCGATATTTTCATGTGCATGTTGTAAATAGTTTCGAATTTGAGAGAGAGAGAGGTTTTGCTAACATTTACCATATCATTAAAGGTGGAGAGTATCATAATGTTCAAAAACTCCAATACTTCATTAACTTTGGTCATTTTTACAATGAGATTTCAAAGTTTTTTTTTTTTTTTGTCAACACTGAATAGAGAATTATGCACTTATGGTGTACATATATCATATACTTCCTCCCCAAAATAATAAATTATATATATATATATATATATATATATAACAAAAATTTATTATTTTGGGGAGGAAGTATATGATATATGGAGATATATAACAAAGGTGTTATATATAATTTTCTTCTCTCATATTCAATACCATAAAAAATGTAATACCATTCAAACAACGTTGAGGATTTTAGGAATGCTAAATGTCTCTCTGACAACGAGTTCATTGGAGGACAGCAGGCGTTATGATGGGTCCATTTAATTTGGATGATCAACCTTCCTGTAGATTCTAGCCTAACAAATTGTTGCCCAAAAATGGCTACGCCCAGTGGCGTTATAATGGACACTAATCAACTTGAAAAATTATCCACAAAATTGTTGGTAAAACATAAGACATGCCATAGAAGACACCTTCTAAACATATAGAGAGAAACGATGAATGAAGAAAATCTTCATGATCAAGCCTTCACGAATCATCCTCTCACATGTTCCCAAATAAATTTTCTGAAAAAAATGTTTCCAAATGAATTTTCAAGATAGGTTGATTGATTTGTTGGCTGAAAAAAACAACATTAAGAAAATTCGAGTGCAGATTGTCAGTTGTGGGCTAACAAAGAGAGGGCTGAAAGGATTGGGCTTGTAGGTTGTTGGCTTCGCTGATTGGACGGTGGGTTTAGAGAGTAGGGCCACGGATGGCCTATTGTCTATACTGTGGTGAAATGGGCCTCAAGGGAGGGAGTGGGGTGGGGAGGGGAGGGTCGCGAGGGTTTGCGTGCGAGTGTGAGGGAGGGGTGGGGAGGGCTGACAGAGGAGGGAGAAGAAGCATCATGTATGGAGTGGAGAGGAAACGAGGAGTTAATGTGGATGTGAGTGTGGAGGGGTCGTATGTCCACGATAGGTGTGAGAGTTATGGGATCATGCATAGGCAATGGGAGAGCAACACACAAGGAGTGTAAGTAACTGAGAGGTGAAGCGGTATGAGGGGAAGTATTAACCGATAGGTTGTAACATAAAGCCAAGAATTATTAACTAGAGGGTGAGGCCGAGGGGCTGAGGGTGTGCAGAGTGGTTTTAATATGAGTCATGATACTGATAATACAACACAGACAATGGAGTCGTGAAGGGTGTGATAGCATAATAGCTATGGGTACATTACACAAAATTCACGGTTTTCACTTTAATGGCAATCACAATGCAAAATAATAGAATTCATTTACATAAAATTAAGCACCCTACACACCATACTGATCAATAAGATCATACGCATATTCAAAGAACTAATATACTCACAAGCAAAGCAGCAGTTCAATCGTAGTCACCGTTTTCCAGAACATAAATTACACATGGATAAAATTGTCCTCCTCAAAAAACGTTCAATGTAGCTCGAAGGGATTTGAATGCAAAAAATATTTTAGAGAATATGTCAGGGAATATGGCACAAAACTAACAGGAGTTATGAGGGCATAAATCCTAAAAATGGAGCTGGCAGAGTTTGAAAAATATCAGGGTTTCACCTGCTGCTCTGATAGCATGTTAAACACAAGCATGGTAAACACACACAAGGATAAAGATAAACGTGAGATGTATTATTATTCACCATATATGTACATTTATATTACATTGGTGTGACTCTTGGATTCCACATTCCAAGGTCACTTGGACTCCTTTTGTCCATCCGTCTTCCACACCTACCCATAGAGAATTAGGTGTCCAACACTTTTGAGGATCTCAATATTGAAATTGATGTCTCTGTAGATTTAGATCCCCAAGATTTTACCTTAGGTCCTTTGGTAGCACTCTGAATCTTCTTTCCAATGCCACAGGTTTGACCTGATTTGGATTCTTCAAGGAAACGTTATGCATAATATCCCGCAATGACCTAATTATGGATTGGTTCAGTAAAGCGAACTTGTACGGCGTGCCACGTGTCATTTTTTCCTCCTTCAGCTCTGAAATTTATAAACAGTAAACTACAATCCATTTAATTTCAGTCGGTTTTTAAAAAATTCTAATATGATGCTGAGAGAGAGAGGTATGAAGATTTTTCCAAGGTCACCTCTTTGAGATGAAATTTGGGAACCTGCAAAAACCCTAACTTCCACAACTTATATCTTCGAAAATGTTGTGAACCAAGATATAAAATTCTCACATGATGTTCATCAGGATTTCTTCGCAGATGAGTTTTTTGTTTATCTTCTAAACCTTCATAGAGCACAAGTTATAGAAAAAATTCCACGATAACCTATTTGAAGCAACGAAACCCTAGAATCCAAATCTTTGATACCAAATGTTATGAAACCAGCTCCAAAAATAGAATAAAGGAGAGATAGATGCCTTATAAATAAGCTACTTCGAGGGGGAAACCTCCTTTACATTACATAAATGAAAAAATCTTGGATGATTCAAATGACAAAACGTCCTTTATATATACAGGAGTCCATAGGGTCACAATATAATCCTAGCCAACCCAAAAATAATAATGTAAGGGAACAACAATAAAAATAGTGGGGTTTTGTGGGGCACAATAATAGAAATATGGGGACTACAGGGGTACAACGATAATAATAAGGGGGCTACACTAACATTAACAATAAGAGACTACATTAATTATTTACTGTTGGTGTTATAGTTCCCCTTCGCTTCTCAAATTGGATTTCTAACTTAATACCAGTAAGAAAGAAGACCAGAGAGATTCACTTTTGTATAGATTTCAGAAATCTGAATAAAGTGTCGCTAAAAGACAATTACCCACTTCCAAAAAGGGAGCATATTCTGCAAAGGGTAGTTGGATCTTCAAGAATTTCATTGTTAGATGGATATTCAGGGTATAATCAGATTTTAATCTATCCAGAAGATTAGGAAAAGACAACCTTTACAACACCATGGGGTACCTTCATGTACACCAAAATTCCCTTTGAATTGAAAAATGGAGGAGCGACTTTTCAGCGAGCGATGGAAATCGCCTTCACCAATGAAAAGGATGTATTTTTGATCATCTATCTTGATGATGTCAGTTTTTTTTTCTAAGAAAGATGAGCAGAACTTGCAACACTTGAAAACATTTTTTTAGAGATGTAGGAAATTTGGCATATCATTGAATCCTAAGAAGAGTTTGTTTGCTATGGAGGAAGGAAAATTGTCGAGCCACATTATATAAAAATATGGCATCTGGATAGATCCTTCAAATATTGAAGCGATTCAGAGCTTGGACTATCCTAGAAGCAAGAAGGAGATCCAATCATTCAATGGTAAAATCAATTTTCTAAGAAGGTTTGTTCCCAATCTTGTTGAACACTTAAGACAAACTACTGATATGTTGAAGAAAGATAATGAGGTAAAATGTTCTGAGGAGGCAAAGAAGTCTTTCAATCAAGTTAATTTTTCGTTATCTCATGCTCATATTCTTATTAGTCCATATTTCAGACTTGATTTCATCATTTTTTCCTTTTCTTCGGAGCATACTCTCACCATTGTCCTTATGAAAAAGAAAAATCAGAAAATAGAAAAGTCCATCGCCTTCTTTAGTAGAACCATTAGAGACAAAACCTTGAAGTATAGTATCATTGAAAAACAGGCCTTGGCGCTAGTTAAATCACTGAAGGACTTCCGAGTCTATATTATTCACTATCATGTTATTGCATATGTCCCAAACACTATTGTCAAGGATGTGCTTACACAGAATGATCCTGAAGGTTGACGTGGAAAATGGATCGCTTCTATGTTGGAGTATGACTTGGAGATAAAGCCTACAAAACTGATCAAGGGACAAGGCTTGTAAAATCTTATGGCGGACTCAAATATCCATGCTTTGGAAATTAATTTTATTTCTACATTATCTCAGGAGAAAGAGGTTGATTCATTACCTCAGGTATCTGAAATCTTTATTTCGTCGCCATGGTATGCTAGTATTGTTCATGTTTTGCAACACTTGAATCCTCCTCCCAGCTTGCCTAGTAGTAAATATAGATATTTTAAGTTGAAGGCCCTTAATTATTGCATCTTTAACAATGATTTGTATTTGAAAGATCCAGGAGGAGTGTTGCTGAATTGTTTGGTAGAAGGAGAAGTTGAAAAAGTGATGAATGAATTTCATAAAGGTGACTGTGTTGGTCACCTTTTCTGGAAGACTACAACAACTAAGATTTTTAGGGCTGGCTTCTACTAGCCAAGTTTATTTTTAGAAGTTATAATACTGTCATGAGATGTCATGAATGCTAGATTTTTGAAGGAAAAAGAAATATTTTGTCACTGCCCTTAAAACCCATCACAATTCAAGCACCCTTCTAGCAGTGGGGTCTTGATTTCATTGGTGAGATCCATTCTCCTTCATCAACTTATAACAATTGGATACTCACTTCCACTGATTACTTCAAAAAGTGGATTGAAGCCATTCCAATGAGGCAAGCTATAGATACTATCATTATTCAATTTTTGGAAAGAAATATCTTGTCTCGTTTTGTTTAGCCATAGAAAATTATTATTGATAATGCATTTTCCTTCAAGTCTAAGAAAATGAATGACTTTTGTGATAAATATGACATAAGACTTGGTCATTCTATAGCATACTATCCTCAAGGCAACAAGTTGGTTGAATAATGTAAAAATCATTGGTGAATATAAACAAGAAATTGTTGCAAGAGAACAAGAGAAATTGGCAGAAGAAGCTCATAAATTCTCTATGGGAAAACAGAGTTAGCACGAAGAGATCAAGCAACATGTAACCTTTCCAACTTGTATATGGTGTTGACATAGTTTTTCCCACTTCTTTAGTGATCCCAGTGATGAAAATTTTGCAAGAAATTGATAGTGAACCAAATTATATCTAGTGAAGAATCACTCAAATGATTCATTTACAATAGACAATTCATTTACAATAGACAAGAGAAGTTTTTAATCACACTTCAAAACTTGAGGGGAGAATCAAGAAAATATATGACAAGAAGACCAAAGATGAAGATTTAAAAGTAGGAGATGTTTTTCTTCGATAGGATGCCCAGAATGAAGACAAAGGTATGCATGGAAAGTTTGATAATATATGGAACGGTCCATTGTTACGCAGAATTATGAATTACAGATAAATCATTCTTCCCTCAATAGGTGCTAATCTAGAACAATAGGTCAAATACTTTACGACTATCTTTCCTAACTTTAAACAAACACACAGAATGAAATAAGGAACCTACTTGAGATCCAAGCACTTCCAAAGTCTCCTTCTATCACTTTTGTTGTAGCTTCAAATTATAGCCAGATGTGCAAAATATTTCCTGCAAGAATGAACACTAAACAACAAGAGATAGCAATAATACGAATGTATATTCAAGTTATTTAGCTAAATCAATAAAGCATAAATCACATACAAAAACTAAGAAATCATGATATTGGAAATCAAAACTTATACAGATGCATATAGGGAAAAATAAGTAGTAATATTTATTGATGATAGAAGGGGAGGTTACAACTCAGTGATTGATTTAGTGTCACCATCTCTAGTAGCATCTCAGCCTCATTACAATGCATATATCTTCAGCAATATGTCACTCAAATCAATATCCTCAATTGAAATTCCACCAACATTTCTCTACACAAATTCTTCCTCCTCAAACACTAAGATCTGTGCTCAATTTATAGAGGAGCTAAGGTAGTTTTACAATCAATGACTTTCCAATAATAGGTAAGAAATGTTCCCAATATTGTATATGTCAAATGGACACATGGATTCGAAGTTTGAAAAATGTGAACTCTTCTAGAAGGCATTGGCCAAATGGATATTCCGGAATAATGGGAATTTCACTCCCAATGTGACCAACGCACCCATGAGTGTCGAGAAGTGCTTTGCAGAGCAGCCTTGCATGGGGCTACCTGCATATGCAATGCACTTAGTCCCTTTAGAGGTAGTGTTGGTGAGCTCTCATATGATATATTATAAACTTCAAACTTTGGAAACTTTTGTAGATGAAATTATTTGATTGATTTGTCTTGTTCTTTGTCTTAAGGCATGTAGAAATTGAAATGTTAGGGGATGAGAGACCCTATACATTGTTCCTATAGATGATGCCCAGTTAACCAGGTCATTGGGAATGATGCCCAAATTGACCTATAACAATTTTCCCCTAAATCATGAAGTCAGAATAATAACAACTGTATTTTGATTGATATGCTTTACACTGTGATGGGATGGAGATGAAGCGGAGTGGTGACCTGCATCAATATTACAATACATTAAATCATGATATATCCTCTTAATCATAATTTCTGAGGGTAGGCATTCCCATGTTCAGCACATATACAATCTAATAACATGTACATAATTCAGAAAGTCATCTACATTGGAATGTTTCCCAATATAGACATGCCTACAGATATAGGCCCATGTTTAGATGAAGATATGTATGTAAGGTCACCGTAAATATGATGTGTACAACAATCCTAAAATCATAGGCTGGATGGCTAAAACTAGATCCAAGGTCTTCTTATATCGTTCACTCGGTCATTCGGGTAAAAATCTAGTCATGCGAATATATGATTTGTCATCGAACATGGAAATACATTGTTTGATTACCAGCCAATAATGTGAGCTATTAACAAACACGAGAGAACCACCATTTATGTTAATGGCCCTCAAGGTACTGCAATACATTTCTTAAGGTGTGAATAGGTGATTTGATGTTGAATGTCGAACAAAACCTTTCAGTCAAAATTCTGGAAGCGAGGATCTTGTCGCTGTTGTAACAAGCCTCCTGGTACTAGAGTTTGATGTTTCTAAGTGAACTTCCTGGATAATGATTTTTTGTTGACAAGAAGTCACCTTATTGCAAAACGAGAGTTTTTTATTTCGGAGAAAAGTGTATGACTTGATATAGAAATTTTCAGGGATGAAGATCATGAGAATAAAGGTTTATGAGTATTGCAGAAGGATGAGTTATTCACTGGATGACTTCTCTTGAACATATCGGCGACACTGTGATGAGTTTGCAGCATTGACCCAAAACCGAAGTGAAGGTATTATGAATCATAGGTATGAATGAACCATAAAGATGATTACCCAACCCAAACAGCCACAGACATGGAGTGAAGGACGTGTCATGTTCAAGAGCAACTTGCTACCATAAAGAATTCTGCTCACTTTTCCCAAATTTTCCCCGGTCATTTGTCGACTGGTACCTCTTTATTTTTTAACAAGCTTGAGGAGGATAACATTTTCTTGATCTATAATTCAACCCTCCGGGCAAATAAAGTATCCCTATTTAATAGTTTAACGAGTCTAGTGATGAATGAAACTCGATAGTTGCCATGATCGACAAGATTGTCACTATTTTATGTTTTAATGAACTTAATGACAGTGATAGCCCAGTCCTTTTTCATATTTAGAGAGTTTGAAAAAGAGGACGAAATACAACTCCATAATCACTTTTTCGTAAATTTGTCGCTCAGATTCAAAAAAGTGTAAAATAATGTCTGAGAGAACCTCTTTGGTCATGTTTAACCAACGTATTCCTTTTTTGTAAATAGTCTATCTCAGTCCGGAAAAGGGTTAAACTTATACTAAGTAGATATCAATTCACTTACTTTTATGAGCTCAAAAAGACAAGTGCTCGAAAATCTTTTAACATTATCAAAGCTTGAAAAGAGTTGAAAGAAGACTCTAGGGGTTCCTTTTTTGTTGTTATCAAAGCTCGAAAAAGAGATAAAAGTGCGCTTCAAATCCTTTTTCGTTTTTAACAAAGCTCAAAAAATAAGGAGAAAAAGTATGCTTTGTGGTCAAATCATTCTTGAAATAAATATGCATGACTAATCTGTTCATCTGTTGTAAGAACTGTTCAGAACAACATCAAATGGATTAAAAATACCTATTTCATAATAAAAAAACATAATAAAATTATAGTCATAGCAAGAAATTCAATTTGAAAATAATTAAATTACTATTAAAAGTAGTTTTACTATTCATTTTTACCATTCCATAGTTACCATTTTCATTTTGGAGCTCTGAACCTAATTTTGCCCCCAAACTTCAGCTGCTGATTGTAATCGTTTCTGTGGACGACTTTTGTTTCTGTTTGATCCAGGTTAGTGATTGTTACACCATTTTTTGGTCATCTAACCTATTATCATTAGATGGACCCAAGTACACCATGTAAGACCAATTTTACCTTAAGTAAAATTGCTTTCACTATGTAAAATAACTTAATAAAACACATTTATTAGGTTGTTTATGGTCTAAACAGGAAACCCCAAAAGGAAATATTAAACAAATCTATATTTGTTTGATTTTCCTCATGGAATAATTAATTAAACAATAATTTAATTATTATTCCTAGACATGTTTAACTCAAAACAAGGAAATCAATTAGATAAATCCTTATTTATCTATTTGCTTGATTTTCCACATGGAATAATTAATTAAACAATAATTTGATTATTATTCCTGGTCATGTTTAACCCAAAACAAGGAAATCAATTAGATAGATCCTTATTTATCTTATTACTTTATAGGAATAATTATTTAAATCTTATTTAAATAATATTCCTTGTTAAATATGACTAAATCATTTATAAATAATTAAATAAATCATTATTTATTTAATTATCATTCAACCACTTCATTAAAATACTAAATAAATCATTTATTTATTTATTATTTATAAATAAAGGGATTTGACCCAAGCAAATGCCTTTTCCCTCCAACAAATATAATAAAATATTTCATAAAAGGTGGATCTAGATTTGGTTAATATTATTTTAATCATGCATCAAGATCTAAAATGACCCAATATTTTGTTATAAATAGAAGGGTTTTCTCATTCATTAGTCACCTTTTGTTGCCTCTTAGATCACTCTTCTTGGTCTAACTTTGAGTCATTATCATTGTCATATTTTTCAGTTATTTGCTTTGTGAGCTCCCTTTGAGTTCTATGTTTGTTTGGGTTTTCTACACCAACAAGAGAGAGAAATTCTAGATCTGACGTGTTGAGGACTTCCAAGAACCCATCCCATTGAGGAGAATTGGAAACACCTTTCTTGTTTTCCTCCTAGGTGCCCTTAATATAAAATTCTTTAAAACATATTATTCTTGTCTTGTCTATTGGATGCATGGAGCAAAACCTTATTTTTACTGCTTAATGTCTTTTTATGCATAAATCTAGATTTTTGCAGCATTTGTCTTGATCAACTAACTGTATATTTGAAGATATTAGCAACCATCTTTGATGTTAGGGCTATAAGTTATGCATAGCTAAAGTGGTCTTTTTTCGTACACTTTGACAAAAGATTCATACTAACAACTGGAAACTCCACTGGCTTGATGCAATCGTCTCGGGCTGACCTTAAGCAGCCCGCTTCGGCTAGTCAACAACCTCAACCTCAACCTCACTCGCTGCAACCTGCTCCTAGCCCTTCGCCTCAGCCAGTTGGACCTCTTCCTTCTGGCCCTTCTCCTACAACTAGTACCCATGAGCCCCTCTATCCTCCCGGGTCGATTCCACCAGGTCTCAACCATCTTGGAGCCATTCCTCCTAGCCATTACCCCACAAGTCAGATACCTTTCCTTGCTCCCCCTCCCAGAGTTTATTCGATTCCCAGCATGGCCACCCTCTCCCTCCCCAATTTGACCTTGGGTATAACCGTCTGGTACCTTGATCCTCCAGCCGCTACCCTGCCTAGTCACCCCAAACCTTACCTTACTTTGACATCGGTTTAACCGATTCCCCTAACTTCTTCCATTGCTACAGTGCCACCAGGACCTCAGCAGGACCCTTCTCCTGTTGTGACAGCTCCAGGAAAGAAAGGAAAAACTCAGAAGGGGGCATCCAAAGACAAGACCACCCCGACTAACCCTGCCCCTCCCCTGCCCGCAAAGCCCTGCGCCTTGTGTGATGTCATCGGCCATGCCAGTCATACTTGTCCTGAGTTTCCCCGCATTAAACCCATGGTTAAAAGTCGTGTTCCCTAAGTCTACGGTTTCTAAACCCTCTGTTTCTTCCTCATTCGTAGCCGAGAACCCCAAGATTATTCGCACCAACAAACCCTGTGCTCTGTGTCGTGTCCATGGCCATTATTCCCACCATTGTCCTCACCTGACACATTACCGAGCCTCTTTGGAGGTCATTCGCGAGTATCAGGTTGAACACAATCAATCCGCCTCTCCCATCCTCACGCAATATGCGTCCAGTCAGCTCGAGGATTTACCCGCTCCTATTGACATTCCTCCTCCTGATGTCGAGATGACAGAGCCTACTACCACCATCCTCTATCGATCATCATCCTTGAGACCCTCGGTGGAAGTCCCCTTGGAGACTTCCCCTGATGTTTTGCTCGACCCCCCTTCAGCGATCACCCTTGGCTCAACATCGGTAGATCCTTTATCTGCTTACTCTTCTGTCACCCCTTGTAATGATGCACATGTGACCCTCTCTTCTCATGATGATGAGTCAGGTAGCTTTGCTGCGTCAGGTGGTCTTTTTTCCACCAGTCACCCCATCTTCTATCACGATGATGACATTATGGAAGGAATCACCTCCCCTGACTTTATTTATTCCCCCTTACATCGACCCCATGTGTTCGAACCACATACACTGTGTGGCCATTACATTGAAACCCAATGTTTGGGTAAGGGGGCACCCGTATTTGATAGACTAAGAGAAGAAATTATCCACAACTCTCCTAGTGTATCTGGTTGTGTTGACTCTAGTACCATTATGCTTCCACATTTAGAAGAACCTCTAGAGTCCCATATCACTTTAGATCACTCCAGGGACGATACCCCTTATCGTTCCTTCATCTTACATCAGTAACCTAGTCCCTTAGACATTGTTTTTGACCAACCTATAGCTTTTCTAAGAGAGCATCAGTTCATTATCTCCAAATTCTCTTTTTGGGATAGTGACACCAGGTATGCCAACCTGGAAACTTAAAGACCATTTGATTCATATATGCAGTACTAAAAGAGATTGGTAATCCTCCATTTCCTTTCTCAAGCTACATAACCATAACGAAAACAAGTGGTGTACCACATCATTAAAATGTGTTTAGATTCCCCTTCTCCTTAATACATTTTGGCATGAACACAACATGCTTGGGGGAACCTATGCCCCTCAACCCTAAAAATCCTAAATCTCAGCCAAAAACAACACTGAAACCCCCTTTCTCTGGTAGGTCGCACTTTTCAGGTCATTTCTTCGGACAGGTCATCGTTTTCTACCCAGTACCTGCTACCCAGGTCAGAGAACAGACTCCACAAAGTGCGACCTGGCCTGTTTATGAGCTCTGGGTACCTGTTACTTTTTAGTTACTTGATACTTCACCAGGACACATTTTTTCCAAGAAGGGTCTCTTCACTTGTCCTCCAAATCGGATTTCCTCACTTACAACACTTGTACTTGGGGCACCACCTTACCTCCATAATTGTCCTTGTTTGTGTCGATTTTCGCCATGAGATACCCCCTTATACTCATGTTTTTATGGTCCCACATTTGGACCTCTATTGTGTGGCAGCACCATTGAGTCGCCCTTGTTTAGAGCATCCAAGTTGAGTCATCATCACATTCATGGAGTCTATCCTGAGTCCCTTTGTATCTCGCTATAGTCCTCCATCCTTGATTGCTTGGTTCCTCTCTCATGTCAAAATTATGGCCTTCGGTCACATTGTCCCCTATCCCTCATGATATTGTGTCAGTTACTGCCAGGTCATCCATGCCCTTTATCCTTTAACAAGGGAATTCATCCATTCACTACTCAGTTACCCCCATTTTATCATTATCATTCGTGTCAGTCTGTCAGTCGCTCTACTATTTTCTCTCATGCCTTAGTTGAAGATTCCTTATTGCCTCACCTATGGCAGACCTCCTTCTGTTGACATCAGCTCATTCATTCCAGAAGACAGGTCTAGAGGGCAGCGTACCTTGGTTCCAGCTTCCACTCTTGTTCAGTGCCTCAGATTAGGCAAAGGGACTTCTCATTACCCTTTGACTTGATTGTTTCTCAGCTCCAGCTCCTTTCAACATGATTGAGATCCGTATACTTGATGGTCTAGTGATGCAGCAGCTGATACCAGTGATTCCTGGGTGTGTGTGAGATGTCTCAACCCTCATGAGGGGGTGGCCCTGCAGGTAGCCCCCCACATGCCCGGATGACCTCTTCATTGCAGCCTTCGATGCAACTCCATATATTTGATGATTTTGGCCCTAGATGCTTGCAGCGCCTCTTTGATTTGCATGTATCAGTCAGATTTTGCGAGCCCTTCCCCGTTTATAGGGGGAATTTGGGTTGTACTTGTATCTCATGTACTCAGATATTATTGTATAAGTCCTGGATGTTGTCCTAGGCACAACATGTATGTGGGATTCATCATTTATCTGGCTCATTTTTATGCCAGCATGTACTTTACTGTTTGGTCCCTTGTTTACTGGACACACTATTCTTTTGTACTTTGTCTCGGTGGGCGTAGATATGCCTCCCCTGTCGCATTTAACATAGGTACCATCTCATAAAAAGAGACTTATTGCACCTATAAGTATCATCTCCTTAGGGTCTAGTTATTTAGAACTTTAGACTACCTTACATTTCTCTCTCTGACTTCCCTTTTGATGTCTGGTGATTGAGTTCGTACAACGTACTTCGGTCATACCATTTTCTCCTAACACTCGCATGCTGGGGGGAAATCTGTTACACCATTTTTTGGTCATCTAACCAATTATCATTAGATGGACCCAAGTATACCATGTAAGACCAATTTTACCTTAAGTAAAATTGCTTTCACTATGTAAAATAACTTAATAAAACACATTTATTAGGTTGTTTATGGTCTAAACAGGAAACCCCAAAAGGAAATATTAAACAAATCTATATTTGTTTGATTTTCCTCATGGAATAATTAATAAAAAAATAATTTAATTATTATACCTGGTCATGTTTAACCCAAAACAAGGAAATCAATTAGATAAATCCTTATTTATCTTATTATTTTCTAGGAATAGTTATTTAAATCTTATTTAAATAATATTCCTTGTTAAATATGACTAAATCATTTATAAATAATTAAATAAATAATTATTTATTTAATTATAATTCAACCACTTCCTTAAAATAATAAATAAATCATTTATTTATTTATTATTTACAAATAAATGGATTTGAGCCAAGTCAAATGTCTTTTCCCTCCAACAAATATAATAAAATATTCCATAAAAGGTGGATCTAGATTTGGTTAATATTATGCTAATCATGCCCCAAGATCTAGAATGACCCAATATTTTGTTATAAATAGAAGGGTTTTCTCATTCATTAGTCACCTTTTGTTGCCTCTTAGATCACTCTGGATCTGCACTCTTGGTCTGACTTTGAGCCATTATCATTTTCATATTTTCTATTATTTTCTTTGTGAGCTCCCTTTGAGTTCTATGTTTGTCTGGGTTTTCTACACCAACAAGAGAGAAAAATTCTAGATCTGAAATGCTAAGTACTTCCAAGAACCCATCCCATTGAGGGGAATTGGAAACACCTTTCTTGTTTTCCTCCCAGATGCCCTTAATATAAAATTCTTTAAAACATATTATTCTTGTCTTGTCTATTGGATGCATGGAGCAAAACCTTATTTTTACTGCTTAATGTCTTTTTATGCATAGATCTGGATTTTTTCAGCATTTGTCTTGATCAACTAACTGCAAATTTGAAGATATTAGCAACCATATTTGATGTTAGGGCTGTGATATGAACCTCCTCCTTCCTTTAGTATTCATTTCATTTCCAATTTCTACAAATTTTCAGGGTTTTAAGGCCCCTAGGGTAAATTCTGCCCAAAAAGAGGGCAAAGCACCCCTGAATGTCGAAACCTGTGTTGCATAGCAAGTACAGTGATTGTTACTTGCATACACAATGCATTGTCTCTTGTTAGGGAGTGTGTTGGGTGCAATCTAGATTTTTGTTTCTTACATTATGCCCAAAATTTTCTTAGTTTTTTTCAATGAATGGAATCTAATGGATCTTATGGTTGTATTTCAGGTTTCCATCAGATTACAATGATGATTACATGGAGGGAAAGAGAACATGAAGAAAAAGATATGATTTCCTTAGATGATCCAAGTACAGTAAGAGCCCTAAGAGATTGTGGACTACTTAAGTACTTCAAATTGTCAGGGATGAGGCAACAGGTAGAAATCTTGGAGTTATTATTTCGAGAATGGGATCTGGCTAATGAGGCATTTCATATTAAGAACCAAGTGGTTCCCATAACAATTGAGGATGTATACTTTCTCATAGGTTTGTCAAGGAAAGGCTTGCCTATGTCTCTCTCAAGGTCTATTGTTGGAGGAGAGACAGTGAGAGATTATGTTTTGCCACATTGTTATCCAGGGGAAGAGCCAAGAAAATATGGAAATATAAACATCTGAGATGTTAGATAATTTCCTTTGTTAACTGTCCTTTTCACAATCGCAAAACTTGTCGGCTTCGTTACACTACATGTAGCAAATAGATCGTATATGCAGTATGCGCTAGAGTGTATGGAACCAACAATATTCAACTGGTCTGAACCTATTCTTTCTTAGATAAAGGAACAAATAAATAAAGCAAAGGGAGGAAGGAAGAAGAATTTTAGTTATGGTTATATACTTATATCCTTCACCTTGGAAAGGATTCCACTAATGCAGCCACAACATGTGACACTGGATGTGTCTAATCCTAGTGATTCGCAGATGCATAGATGGGTGGAACTCATGGGTAGTCATGTAGACCAATCTACCATTGTGTTATTGACTACGTTCTTTGCCTGGTTTCAGCAACAAATTGTCTCCATCAATGAGTATGCATACGCAGGGGTTGATTTTTGAAGAGATTCAAATTTATTGTTACCAGAAGGCGCTCAGTGGGGTGCAATGGGTAAGAATGTTTTGACCAGTTTCAATTTTCCTAAGGTTTAGAATTTTTTATTTCTATTTTGATGTTTTCCCAAGACTAAACTAAATGTTTGATGTAATGCAAATGTTGGTCGTGTTCAACCAGTAGTGGAACTAGAGCACAAAGCAGATGTGCCAGCAGAGAGGGCTGTCGGGAGAGTAGTCCTTCAGGATCTTGATATGGCTGAGACTCTGACTGAGCTTCAATAGCACATAGAGGGTTTGGCCTTCGGTATTATATATTTTCGGATTGAAGATCTACCTATGCCACTTTAGTGACACACTATTGGGCTTCCTAACCATTGGATGTGGTTACTACGTAGGGTAGCGAGATCTATAGCATGTTACCATGAGCACCAGTAGTTTACTTGTGACCTTTTGCATACATTTTGAGGTCAGATGACCAATGTGTATTGGGCACAAATTTTTGTAAAAACCTATAACTATATTTCTATATGATTTCAGTGTTTTCCTATGTTTATTGTGCAATCCTATTCAATGATGTTGATGTTTTATTTACATATGTTGCAAATATTTGTCTAAAAATTTATTAGCTAATGAATCAATCAATGTGTTCAAATTTTTGGAAATGCGTTGATATTGAATAAAATCAAAGTGTCTTTCAAAAAGTCGAACTCTAAGGAACAATCTATGCAATGCTGGATTTCTAACAATATAAACACTAGTAAGTTGTAATACCACAAGCTATGAGTCTAACCTTATGATGATACGGTTAATACCAAATGAACTGGCATCAGAGAGAATTTCGATCAACATGCTATACGAAATGATATTTTTTGTCGATCTACCAATAAAAATCCCTTGAAACTCACTAACTCACCGTTCGGAGCAAAAATGGCGCATGTCGCAGAGGATATATTCTGTGTACTACGACTAGCACCATCAGCATATCCAACAAAGGGTTCTGAAGATTCAGACATCTACGATGAAATGTAAAGCGGATTACTAATGTTAATAAAACTCTAAAAACAAACTAATATAGTGAATCCAAATCAACAAAATATATATACAATATAATACAAAAAATCACTATGCTCATGATTAAGCATAGTAACGTTTCAAATACAACCCATTTCTAGGCTACGCCAATGGAATTCCATCGTAATCAACCAACTCATAGGTGACCTTAGCAATAACTCTTTTGAAAATATAGGGGCCATGCCATAATGGCTCAAACTTTCTTGTGCCTATTACATCAGCTTCTTGATCGTAAAGAAGGACCAAGTCTCCCTCTAAGAAAATGCACGGCTGGACATTTTTTTCGTTTTGCACCTTTATACATCTCTTATGCACTTCGTTGGCCAATTGGGATTCACGACACATTTCATCAATATGGATGAGGTTAAGGAGATGCACTTCTTCTTCTGAGGTGTTAGGTAACAAGTCGATTGTGAATTTTAATGATGGTATTCCACATTGGATTGGTAAGATAACTTCCAGACCATACACTAATTGAAAAGGAGTAAATCCATTTGCATTTCTCACTGAGGTTCAATACACCCACAAGGTGGAGTACAGGATGAAATGGAAATTTATTTTACGAACTCCTATCATTCATTTAAGCATATGTTTAAGAATCTTTTTGATAGCTTTAAATTGTCCATTTGATTGTGGATAATAAGGAGTAGGATTATCATGTGACAATCCTAACTTGGCAGTCAATTCAGCCATCATGTGATTGCAAAAATTCTTCCCATGATTTGTAACTATAGCCTAAGGGTATCCAAACCATGTGATAGCATGATTAAAGAAAAAAATTGTAGATGTTTGTCCTGTGTTGTTGAATGTAGGCATCGGTTCGGCCCATTTGGTAAAATAGTCGACTATGACAATAATATAACCGTGCCCCTCTCAGACGAACGAGGGATATAGGTCATGAAGTCAATCCCCTATTTCTAAAATTGTCCCACAGAGACAACAGGATGCATTGGTGCTGGCGGTTTGCGGATTTTACGATAAAAAATCTGGCACGCATGACAACTTCTGACTGTGAGGATGCACTCTCGAAAAATAGTAGGCCAAAAGTAACCAACGCAGAGTATCTTCTACGTGGTAGCATAACTAGATAAATGTCCACAAAAGCCCTAGCATGACAATAATTTAACACTTTTTCGGCCTCCTCATGAGTGAGGCACCTCCTTAAAATGGTGTCGACACTGTGACGATAAATTATATCGATGACGATCAGATAATCTTTGGCTTGGTATCAAATACTTCACTATTCAGAGCGAGAGGTATTAGGTCAAAAAGTTTGAGTTTGGAGATAAATGATGAAATCCCCATACCAAGTATGAGATGGTCTGATCAGAAATAGATACTCGTTAGGAATTTATGGTTCTGACATAGTTGTAGTACTATCGGAGGGAAGGTCACAGAGAAGCTCAACTAAAACTAAAGACTTATTTGACTTAGATTTGATGAATTCCAAATGAAATTGCTGCAAAATGACAATCCATTTTGAATATTTCCCCCCCAGAAATTGATGTGATAAGATATAAGTCATGGGGTTTGAATCCGAAACGATTGTGGTTTTTCGGAGCAGGATATAATGGTGAAATATTTTGACAGCTTGAATAGTTGTCAAGGCAAGCTTTTCTACGTATGAATACTTAACTTTAGTAGCATTGAGATTACTACTTAAATAATAAATCAGATGTTCAATTCCATTTTCTACTTGGACCAATATCATAGAAATGGTCGTTTCGACCATGGCGATATATAGGAAATAATCATTTTGATAATTAGGGGGATACAATAATGAAGCTTGGACAAGAGTATCCTTGACAGCATCAAAATAATCTTGTGCAACTTGGTCCCAATGGAAGGGAACCCCCTTTTTCAATAATTGAGTAAATCCTTTAGCCATTTCGGCATAGTTTGGAATGAACCTTCTTAGGAAGTTAGCGTTTCCTTGAAGTTTCTGTATCTGAAGTAAGTTTGATGGTGCAGGAAAATCAAGAATGGCCTGAAAATTCAATGGGTCGATTCAAATTCCTTCCTTTGAGACTACGAATCCAAGAAAATGACCAGGATCAACACAAAACACACATTTATGTGGATTGAGGCATATTTTGTAGTGTCAACAGTGTAAGAAAATGGCTCTCAAATGCATCGGGTGATCAATCCAATTTCGTGAATGCGCTGGTAAATCATCTAGATAAGGTTGAACAATGTGTTTGATGTCATTGAAAGCATAATCCATTGCTCTCTAAAAAGTTTCCCGAGTGTTCTTTAAACCAAACGGTAGTTTCCTATAAGTGAATGTGCTCGAGGGATATATGAATGTTGTCTTATGTTGATCTTATGGGTAGATATTGATTTGATTGTAGCCAAAAAATCCATCTATGAACGAAAAGATTTCATATCCAGCATAATTGACACACACTCTAATGGTTCCTTTCTTTTTCATGACAAGATGATATTGGAAACCCACTCAGTTAGCTGAATAGGGTATATGAAACCAACACGCAAAATTTTTTCAGCTTCTGCTTTGATGGAAACAACTTTCATTGGATGAATAGAATGAAGCCATTAATGCACCGGTTTGACATCAGGATACATATTAATAGTGTGTTCAACAATACTAGTATATATACTCGACATTTCCTCGTAAGAACAAACAAATACATCACAGAATTCACGAAATAGAGAGTGATATGATTCGAGTTTTGATGGAGAACAAGATAGACTGACATGAGTATTTTCTACAATGCCAGGTTTGGTAGAAATATCGATAGAAATTGTTTCTTCAATATTTGACAGATTTCGCTTGGAATTAATTACATTAATAGGTAATGAATTCGAAAAGAAATTTTTGATTGATGGGTGATATAGTTCACTAAAATATTTTTCTTCATAATCAGGAAGATGGGAACAATGATGATAATCTTCCCATGGTTCTCCTTCTGACATAATCGCATCCAAAATATTCTCATCTGTCAAGAACATTGAGAAAAAGGATCAGAGGGAGTACCAAAATATAAGGAACGATCAACCCAAACACTCAGCGATGTTGAATTCAGATTTTCCACCCAAGTTAGATAGATTGATTTCTATTCCAACTCAATAGGGCTAGGCAACAGAAACTCATCAAATGTAGTAATTTCATAAATCCAAATAGAGTGGAAGAGATCATGTAGCAGGTCTCTATACTTGCAATTTATGCCGACGCTGTGGGCGGTGGTAATGCAAAGGTTCCCATAAGAGTGGAATCATTTAAGAGTCCTACACCAATGTTATAAAGTTCTAGTTGGGGTATGTGAACGAACAGAATGCTTCTAGTTACCTGTGAAGCAGAGGAAAATAAGGATAGCTGATTAATGACTGTGATAGTACCTTTATGTGGAAAGGAAATAATTCTAAAATATGTAGAAATAATTGCCGTCATTTCATATACCCATGGCCTTCCGAGTAGAATATTTTAGTCAAGGGGTCCATCAACAACTTCAACATCAATATTCACTATTTTTCCCACTAGTTCAACATGCAGGTTATTAATAATACCCCAAGGTTTATATGTACATCCATCAAATGCCTTCAAAGTCGTTGATGATTGTGATAAGCGCATCAAGCCAAGTGACCTCCAACAATTTAGAGACATAATGCATGTAGATGCTCCCTCATCAATAATAGTGTAATGAACAAGGTGATTGAGAACATTTACTTGTATGGAGAATGCCAATTCTACTGGTAGTTGCGGCACATAGCTCGTATGATTAAAGACGACAAGATTAGAATCAGTCAGACCAATTCCACCAATAGCCGACAATAAAGCCTGTTTTGGGGAGGGTCAATTTTGTAATACCTCAAGAGCAGACATAGCTGAAGGGGATTAAGCCAAATATTAAACTATATTTCAATTTTGAGGAGCTCTTTCTCGAGGATTATATGTCAATTTGTGAATTAATCCCTTTGGTGGCTTTATTTTCAATTTAGGAATAACAGTAGGCACTACTGATTCCATAGACGGGTTCATTGTCGAGATAGTAGGTTGATCAACAGCTTGAATACCATAATATTTATTACGTGTTGACACCAAAATATCTGTTGAAGGTTGTGTGACAGATAACATTAACACTTGGGAACTAGGAGCTGGATCCGTAGCAACCATGTTTGTGTTCGGATTTGGAAATAGGTCTGTCAATACAGCTGACGCATGGGAAGTCTTGATGATTTTTGATACTTCAGTGCGGTGAGGAAAATCCCTAAAAAAATTTTCCTCAATACAGATTATGCATGGATAACGAGGTTTCTTAGGTCTAGATGATTGATTAGATGATCTTTCCTACTGGTTAGAAGTTTGTTTTTTCTTAGGTTTCCTCTTTTTCTTACTTCTGGGTTGCTTGCCACTTTTTCCCTTGCCAAATGACATGGAATTAATTTCGGAAGCAGGATCAGGATCAAATGCAGTAGTGTGATGTGTGCTTGTAGTGCCAATCAAGCCATCTCTGGCATGAGAGACCTTTAATTAAGGAGGAACAGTAAAATTAGATCTTGACGCATTAGGAATTTTTTCATAGAGCGTGCCAAACTGAGTATAAATGAAGTCGAAATATTGGGCACGAGTGATAAATTTCTCGTCTATGAAGAAACCACCCTTAGCCACATCCTTAGTTATAGATGGTAATATGGACTTAATGAACCATTCAGTAAGGAGCTGATCTGGAACAAATGTCTTAACCATTCTACGACAACGACGCCACTCATGAATATGATCAGAGATGTGAGTAGCATTATTTTTTTTGAAATTTTTCAAGAGTTCTGTTCCAGTTTCATATCTAATGGGTAGCTGAAAATTAGTCAAAAAGATAGTATCTAGGGAAGTGAAATTTTCAAAAGAAGCTCTAGGTAATTCAATTTACCATTTTGCATCTAGACCTATGAGCGTACGCTAGAAAAGACGTAGCCAAACATAATCATCATTTAGGGAGTTTGATGAACACCATAAATGATAAGTCATAACATGAGTCAATAGATCTTCTCCAGGGTTTCCATTGAACTTAGGAATATCCAAGGGTAATTTATGAGTTATCACTGGCCACCAAGGAGCATAGTTAATTGGATCATTAGTTAGCCAATTTAAATCTGGTAACTCTAAAGTTGCAACAAAGGGAAACTTTCAATTAAGGTCAAGTTGAGCATAGCTAGGGTAAGATGGAATTGCTTGAGCAACAGGCCTTTGAGCACCAGCATAAGGAATATGTTGTTGGTAACCAAGATAGGGGTTGTTTTGAAAAGCAAATGCTTGAGGATTTTGTTGACCAAAACATGGATATGATACTTGTTGAAATGAATTTTGAGGCATTTGCACCTGTGGCTGCCAAGGGGTCTATCGACCAATGTTAAAACCAAAATTAGGATAACTTGGATTCGGTTGATAAGTATAACCAGTTTGTAATTGTGACATCCCATAAAATGGTAAAACAACTTGTGAATAAATGATTCCAGATACAAGTTGTTGTAAATTAACCAAAGGATTTGGAGTCTGTGGACCCCACATTTGAGGATATTGAGTTGAAGGACCCGCTTGATAAGGTTGTACAAAATTTTTATTATGTAATAGGGGTAAAGATGTATTGACAAGTGGAATTGATGTGGGTGTAACAGGTTGAATTGATTTATATGAGTGTACAACCGTATGTGGTTGGATAGGCAAAGTGGGCTGCCATTGTCAAAAATTCATTTCGACATTAGGTTGACAAAAAAGTGATGGATTACTGTCATATTGAGTGACCAAAGGTTTCCCCCCAGCACAAGGAGGATAATAAGATGGAAAATATTTCTCTCCAAATGATAGTAGTCCAGGTTGTATGGTACTTGAAGGAATATACCCAAAAGGACTGGCTTGATATTGCCCTGATGATGTATATAAAGAATCAAGCCTTTTAGTACTTACTATAGGATTACTAGTTAAAATATCGAATGGTGACATTGGTAAAGTCCATGGATTTGAAGATGCACCAGAGAAAATTCCAGATAATGATTTGTAACCTGACGGGACCAAAGGGCCACCATGAAAATATGACTCTGGTGACGTTGTAAACATCAACGAGGTAGCTAGGGCAGGAGCTGACATAATTAGAATAGATGACCCAACCTAAGATGTTGGTTGAAGCATGGTTACTTGACCAAATGTATACCATTTTAAATTGACGGGAGTTTGAATAGGAATAGGATAAAAAAACGCAGATGGTGTTGATTTAGGAAAATAATCGTACAAGTAAAGGTCCTCCCCAAAATGGGTTGGAGTTAAAGGTGTCTCGTTTTGTTGGATTTCTTCAATCGTAATTAAACCAGGTGAATTATTTCACCATTAGGCCCAAAGTATATTTCAGGTGGTTGACTATGTGATATTGGAGATTCAATAGCTACAGAAATTTGTGGTATGACCAAGGTAGGAACAACTTCCAGTTGTACGAATTCAGGATTCAGATGTTCTGATAAAGAAGAGACAGGATCTGGGTCAATTCTTGGTTGAACAATGTCAAGTCCAGGAGGTATGGTCTCACTGATTAGATGGATCGTGACCATGGGTAGCTGTGAAGACTCCGTTTCGAAAAAAATAGACGAACTGGGATGTGTAGAAAGAACTTGAGCTAACTCTGGTTTATGGAAATATGATGTTTCACTAGAGGTACGAATTGTACTTAATTTGGCATATCGTGATCACCTTCGCCTACCATAAGTAACTTTTGGTGGTAAATGTGGTTTTAACGCTAGTCTACGCGAATGACGAGGGAAAGTATTTTGTTCTTCCACAATTACTAATTCATTTTAACCAAAAAAAAATAAAAAAAATAAAATGGTAATGCTAGGCAAAAGGGTTTACCAAGAAACTATGAACTACAGAATACCTCTTGGCGAACCAAGAAGTACGTGCAGGCAATCTCCCCAAAGCCTGTGTTCGATGTATCACAATTTACAAGGCACTCGACTTGATTCATTATGGATGGATAGCACCTAAAATTTGTCCTCCCAAATATACCCACAGGTACATAGACGCCCAAGTCCATATTAGCATTGTCTGATGCGAAACCGCACATGAGAGCACCCCCTTATACTTATCATTCTATAACACTGCCTAATATACTCGAAAGTATCTAGACGAGCTACGATATACTTACGTACATGGAGTGAGGTATCAAACTTGGAATGTATCACAAAAAAATTAACAACAGATGCTATGTTTTACGACGTCGGAACACGTCTCTAGCCTAGACCTTCTAAATGTTATCGTTATGGTTCCAATGCTTTGTTAGGTAAATTGAGATTAATTTTATGTTGATCTTGTTTAACAATTTTCCTTTCAAAGGTTCACCTCGATGATGTATTGGAAAATTCCTAAAATTCAACTAATAATGATAAGAAATCTTTCACTTTTAGTTTTTCAATGAAAATTCTAGCTACTAGAGGGAAAGAGCAAACAATTTGCGGGCAAACAAATCAAAGAACACAAACTAAATGCAACTTTCCTAATTGTTCCTTTTGCAAAACACACAAACCATTACATGCAAATGTAGATTTTTCTTTTCAGTTCCTTTAATGTTATAAATGAAAAAAGTAAAATAAGTGCACTAAATAAAAAACAAATGCCTTTTACTTTGATAAATTAGGAATATAAACAAGAATTTCTCTTTTGAATGAAAAATGAAGAATGAAACAACAATTTCTGCTATTAGGAAACAAATATTTTATGACAATTTCCTTTTTCAAAAGAAAATGGATCTATTGCAACAATACTTTGAAATTAGTTTTCCAATGATAAAGAAAAATTATTTAAACAAACATTGAACAAATTTTCTTTCAAAGGAGGAAGAGGCTCAGGGTTTTCAAAAAACAGCAACAAACAAACTGAAACAAACTGCTAAGACAAATTCAAGGGGATTTGGATGGTTTCGGGAGGCAACCCAGTCTCTAAATAGAGACAGTTCTTTGCAACGCAGGCTTGAAAAGGAGACAGTGCTATGCAAAGCACTGTGTCCTGTCCAAGAGTGCATTGGGCATAGTGTAAAAGGGAAAACATAGCTTCTTAACACACTTCTTTTGAAAATTTGGATCTTAAAAAGCTCAATCTTTGTGAGTAACAACTACTGGGTGAATAAACAGATAAAATTAGAGTCTAAAACACCTAGGTTAAATAGTAATCTCCCCAGTGGAGTCACCAATTTATTTTGCGGAATTATGAATTACGGATAAATCATTCTTCCCTAGACAGGTGCTAATCTAGAACAATAGGTCAAAGAATTTACAACTATCTTTCCCAACTGTAAATAGACACACAGAATGAAATAAGGAACCTACTTGAGATCCAAGTGCTTCCAAAGTCTCCTTCTGTCGCTTTTGTTGTAGCTTCAAATTCCAGCTGATTGTGCAAAATATTCCCTGCAAGAATGAACACTAAACAACAAGAGATATAAATAATACAGATGTCTATTCAAGTTATTTAGCTAAATCAATAAATAATAAACCATATACATCAACTAAGAAATCATGATATTGGAAATCAAAGCTTATAAAGATGCATATAGGGAAATATAAGTAGTAATATTTATTGATGATAGAAGGGTAGGTTACAACTTAGTGATTTATTTAGTGTCACCATCTCCAGCAACATCCCAGCCTCATCACAATGCAGATATCTCCAGTAATATGTCACTCAAATCAATCTCTTCAATTGAAATTCCACCAACATTTCTCTACACAAATTCTTCCTCCTCAAACACTAAGATCTGTGCTCAATTCATAGATGAGTTGAGGTATTTTTACAATAAATGACTTTCCAATAATAGGAAATTCATGTTTCCAATATTATAGATGTCAAATGGAAACATGGATTTGAAGTTTGGCACATGTGAACTCTTCTAGAAGGCACTAGCTAAGTGGAGATTCCGGAACAATGAGAATTTCGCTCCCAATGTGACCAATGCACCCATGAGTGTCGGGAAGTTCTTTGCAGATCCACCTTTCATGGGGCTACTTGCATATGCAACACACTTAGTCCCTTTAGAGGCAATTTTGGTGAGCTCTCATATGATATATTATAAACTTCAAACTTTGGAAACTTTTGCAGATGAAAGTCTTTGATTGATTTGTCTTGTTCTTTGTCTTAGGGCACGTAGAAATTGAAATGTTAGGGGATGATAGACCCTATAAATTGGTCCTAGAGATGATGCTTAGTTAACCAAGTCATTGGGAAAAATTCCCAAATTGACCTATAACATCCATACAAGATCACAACATTCAAATGTAATAAGGAATTTTTGTTGGCAGATCTCAATGGGCAGGAAATTATGGGAGGACCGGTGAATTTTGGGTTCCTCAAACATTACCTTATGTAAGTTTGAAGAAAAAGGCTCGCTTTCATTATAAATATCACCTTATATTTTCTGTCAAGAATAAGAAGTCATTGCAGAAGTTTGAAGCCTGAGGAGAAGACCATGAGACTTCTATGATCAACTGATGTTTTTTCTTTCAAACATTTTAGAAAGTCCAATCAACTTTTTGAGTCAATTTTTCAGTTTGTCAAAGTTATTTCAATTTCCATTTTTTATTCCATTTCCCAATGGATGAGGCTACCTTATCTATGGTGTTCTTGACACCTCCTTAAGGAGCTGCATTCCCCAACTAGAGCCAATGTTAGTGTCCAATATTCAGTGATAAAAAATACTCTTTTCAGGTTTACTTATGTAGTGGGCCTAGGTCAAAATTTTATATTTTCAAGTTAGTTTTGAAATAAAATTTTGTTCATATGATATTTTCCAGGTTTTAAAATCTACTCCCTCCACCAAATTCATTGTCATTTTCATTTCATGGTTCATGTTCTCCATTATCATCTAGAGTCTTAGGTCAGTCATCATGCTTTCACCTAGGTCAGTGTCTAGATATCTTTTGTTTCACCACCATAAGTGTCCAAATTATGTCATAACAAAGGCAAAAAAAGTTTCATTTTCACTATAAAAGTTCTCTTCAAATGGATTTAGTGCAGGTAGGAAAATAAAGTAAGACAATTTCTCTTCTTCCAAAAGCTTGTTACATTGTCAAATTGTTCAAAAAGGGAAAATATTTTCTCAAAAGATCATGATTTCACTAAAGGAAAAAAAAGGGTGTTTTATAATGTGATAAAAGGAAAAAGTGACTTTCTCTACTCATTTTATCCTCTCTTGTTCGATAGAGTTCCTCTCTCCCCTGCAGAACATTCTACAACTACCAAAGGTGGAAGAAAACCAAATAAAATTGCAAGAAAACGCATTCTTCTACACTTTTGGAGGTAGCGCGGCATTTCTAGGAGGCACCATGGCGTTTTTGGGTCCAAGTGTTACGTTTCTTCCAAAGGTGCTACGGTTTTGGGTTTCATCCTCCAAGTCAGCCATTCAAGTGACAAACCATGTGCATGAAGCTTCTCTGGCATCTTTATCAGTAAGTGGGCACTCTTAATAATTTTTTCAAGTCAATTCATTAGTGTATGAGTGATTTGAGTTGTTTAAAACCCTCATCCCACCACATAAGACCTTAACATATCTTCCACACACCCAACCCTAACACTCCATATCACTCACAACACTCTTTACCATTGCTTCCATCAAAACCCTAATTGTCCACTACATTTCCAGAGGAAAACTAGGAAATCCCTCAGTTTTCACATTTTGGTCAATCTCCCCATACCCATTTTAATAAATTTCACTTGTATCATCAAGCTAACACACCACCCTACCTCCTTAATGTTTTTAGGGAATTTTCCTTACCTTCCTTAGACCTCATCATAGCCACTAAAATCAACTAATCCCTATCCCATGTTTTTCAAAAATTTACTGTCCCTACCCACTCCATCTAGCTAGGGTTTCAACATGTTCACAAGAAATATCGAGGGTGAAAAGAAGGTTTACAAGGGAAGCCACCATTACAATTTTTAGGCATACACTTTACAAGAACTCAATTCTTTCACTTATGCCAAGAGATGTTTTGAAAATAGTGGATGTTTGAGATTTTGTGAGAGAATCAATGAGGTAGGATGTCATGCTCAATTGACGAGCCTTTTTCCACTAACTTCAACAGAGACAAGGGCATCATAGAAAGCATTGAATTCAATCTATCAGTAGATGCCATCACTTTAGTAACAGGTATTGCAAATGAAGGAGAATTCTGGTTCAAAGGCATTGAATTGGACCTTGATAACTACCAAATGTTCCTAAAACCTCATTGCAAAGATGAGCCTGAGCATGTTTTCCCTTTCAAAATTTACTTGATGAGTATGCCCCATTAATGAATCTAATCATGAAATATTTTACATGTCAAGGGATATTTTCAAGACTATACCAATACCATGTAAGGTTACTAATGCACTTCAAAACCACCAAATCACTCAATTTGTCCAACTATTTATTGAGGAGTTTGGTCAAAATGGCAGAAAAGGTTTAGAGAAAAGGTAAAGAACATCATCCTAGTTTATTACCATGGTTTGGTCAAGCTTTTTGTTTTTCACCAACTCTCAGCAAATAATATGACATGGGAAAATTTCATGGAGAAAGTGGCATTAGTGCCTACTACTAGTCCACCTATTGTTCATAGCACAACATCAGTGTTAGAAAATTATATATTATGGAGAAATGCAACACATAAAATATGCGGAAAATACAAGCACACAAAACACATAAAACCAAAGGGACACAGATATACATGGTTCACCCAGTTTGG
Source organism: Pinus albicaulis (assembly GCA_034641835.2). Taxonomy (NCBI): domain Eukaryota; kingdom Viridiplantae; phylum Streptophyta; class Pinopsida; order Pinales; family Pinaceae; genus Pinus; species Pinus albicaulis. The sequence continues at coordinate 14,525,440 of CM076577.1, read as the reverse complement.
GCTACGTCCACCCCAAACAACCAGTCCTTCCTTTCTATTATCTAGCAAAAATGAAGAGACAAAACCTACAACAAATCCGCTATAATATCCTCTGTTCTCTCTCACAGTCTCCCTATCTGTTTCTCGCTCTGAGAATACACACATAATACACATCCACAATAAAATACCCTCATATATACAATGGGGTTGCCTTCTAGGGAAAAAAACCCTAAACTAAACATAACTTCTACTGTCAGATCATCCGCCTATGAACGGCCTAGATTGACTAGAAATTACTATACTTTTACAAGGCAATTTTACATCTGTTTTTAGCTTCGGGGGCATTGCCCCCGAAACCCCTCACCACGGGGGGCTCCGAAAATTTTTGCCGCCCCCCGTGGACCCCCCGCGGTAGTGATTAATTACGAGTGACGTTGCCACCCCTTTTAAGGTACATGGGTCCAATGCTGTGATACAAAGTAAACAAGATAATCAGGCTCCACTCCCAACAATCTCCCACTTGGAGACTGATTGTAGCAACTCCACCGCAGCTTCATTTTCTCGACAATGACTCCTCTTTGGACCTGGATGTTTCTCATCTTCATCGTCATCCTTGAATACCAATTGAAACTAAGCATGTTCTCAGTTTCTCCCTGGTTACAACTTTTGTTAGCATACCTACAGGATTTTGGCTAGTGTTTATCTTTTCCAGCTTCAACTCTCCATCTTCCAATACTGACAGTATGAAATGGTACTTGAGATGTATGTGTTTAGTCCTGGAATGAAATGTTGAGTTCTTTCCAAGATGAATGGAAATTTGGCTATCACTATATAACGTGCCCATATCATGCTTCTTACCCAATTCATCCATAAACCTTTGTAACCAAATCATTTCTTTACTAGCCTATGTAGCAGCAACATACTTTGCTTCTGTTGTTGAAAGTGCAACAACACTTTAGATTTTTGAAACCCAACTGACAGTTGCTCCACCTATAGTAAATACATATCTTGTAGTTCTCCTCCTGTTATCTCTGTCTCCTGCCATATCTGCATCAACATATCCCTGTAGAGAAATGTTTGAACCACCAAAGCATAATTCTTGATTTGTGGTACCTCTCAAATATTTGAGAATCCATTTTACTGCCATCCAATGTTATTTTCCTAGATTATTCATGTACCTGCTTAGAACTCCCACTGCATGTGAAATATCAAGCCTTGTGCAAACCATTGCATACATTAAGCTTCCAACTACTAATGCATATGGAAATTTAGACATATAATCCATGTCTTCTTGGGTGTTGGGGCACATCTCCTTACTAAGTTTGAAATGGCTAGCAAAATGTGTACTAACTGGTTTTGCATTCTGCATATCAAATATTTGTAACACCTTTTCTATGTACTCATTCTGAGACAGTGTTAATTTGCGATTTTTCCTGTCTCTCGCTATCCTCATACCAAGGATTTGTTTTGCAGCTCCCAAATCCTTCATTGCAATTGAATTATCCAATTTTATTTTGAGAACATTTATTTTCTGCATGTTAGACCATGCAATAAGCATGTCATCTACATACAATAACAAAATAATATAGCTTCCATCATTTTTCCTTTTCAAATAAACACAATGATTAGAGTGACATCTAGTATAACCTTATTGAGACATAAACTTGTCAAATTTTAGATACCACTGCCTTGGAGCCTGTTTTAAGCCATAAAAGCTCTTCTTTAGCCTGCACACTAATTTTTATTTCCCTTTGACCGCATATCCTGCTGGTTGCTACATGTATATCTCTTCCTGCAAATTTCCATGGAGAAATGTTGTCTTTACATCTAACTATTCAAGATGTAAATCTTCCGCTGCTACAAGACTTAAAATAGTTATGATTGAAGTCATCTTAACAACAGGAAAAATATTTCATCAAAATCAATACCTTTCTTCTGTGCAAACCCCTTCACCACAAGTCTAGCTTTGTACCTCTGTTTTCCTCCATCTTCTTCCTTCAGCCTGTAAACCCATTTATTTTGCAATGCATTTTTACCTGCAGGAAGCCCGACTAAGTCCCAAGTCTGGTTATGCATTAAGGATTCCATCTCTTCTTCCATGGCTAGCTCCCACTTCTTCCTACTTTCAACCTAGATTTCTTCTTCATAACATTCAATTTCACTAGAATCAGTCAACAATAAATAATATAATGAAGGAGAGCATCGTTCAGAGGGTCTACTTATCTTGGTAGATCTTCTAACACCACTTTTAGGTGTTTAAGGTGCCTGTTGTTGTTGTGGTGGTTGTTGCTGCTATTGTTGTTGATTATTATTATTTTCAGGCACCTTTACTTTTTCAGTTATCTCATCAAGAACCATGTATTCCTTGTTTTCTTTTTCCTGTTTCTTTTCCTGCAACTGATTCTTATACAATACCTTTTCATTGAATATTACATCTCTACTCCTAATGATTTTTTGATTTTCATAATCATGTAAGCGATAACCAAAATCATTAAAACCATATCCAATAAAGGTACATTTGTTTGATTTTGCCTCAAGCTTTGTTCTATTTTCTTTATTAATATGGACAAAGGCCTCACAAGCAAAAGGCTTTAAAAAAGAGTAGTTTACCTTTTTACCTGTCCATTCTTCCTCTAGAATACCACCATCCAAGGAACTTGAAGGCCCTATTTATTAGATAAATAGCAGTATCTACAGCATCTACCCAAAATTGTAAAGACAATCCTGCATGCAATCTGATGCACCTTGCACGCTCCATGATTGTTCTATTCATTCTTTCTGACACACCATTTTATTGTGGTGTTCTTGGAACTGTCTTCTCTCTATGAATTCCATGCTCTGAACAATACCTATCAAACTCTTTGCTGCAATATTCACCTCCATTGTTTGATCTGAGACACTTCAACTTATTTCCTGTCTCAATCTCAACCAAAGCTTTCCATTTCTTGAAAGTATCAAATACATCAGATTTATTCTGAATACAATCAATCCATGTTTTTCTAGTTGCATCATCAATAAAAGTAACATAATAATGAGAGCCACCGAGAGATGATACCTAAGCAAGTCCCCATACATTTGTATGCAGAAGCTCCAATTTTTTGCTCTTCTTTTCTTTCCCAACTCTGAGAAATCTGACTCTCTTTTGTTTTCCATAAATTCAATTTTCACAGAAATCCAAATCAACATTCTTCAAACCTAGCAACAAATTTCTTGAGTGAAGAATCTTCATTCCCTTCTCACTCATATTTCCGAGCCTATGATGCCATAATCCTGCATCTGCTCCTTTGGAAGTTAAAGCATTAACAGAGTTAGAAATACCATTGCATAAATACAATGTACCAACCTTTTCACCTTTTGCTATTACCAGCGCTCCTTTGGTGACCTTCCATTTTTTATCTGTGAAAGTTGTCACACAACCTTCACTGCCTAACTGCCATGTTGAAATCAGATTTTTCTTCAGATATGGAACATGCCTTACCTCCTTTAGTAGCCATTGGTTTCCATTCTGTTGTTTTACAATAACTTTACCCATTCCAAAAATTTTACAAGGTTTATCATCACCCAAACAAACTTGTCCAAAATCTCCTTGAACATAGTCATGAAAATATTTCTTATCAGGTGTGGCATGGAATGAAGCCCTTGAATCTACAACCCAAGAATTAGTAACATTTTCTAAAGAAAGAATCAAATCATCTTGTAACACATCACCTGTTACATTTTCTTCATGATTTTTTTCTTGCTCTGCATCTCCTTCTTTTCCCTTCCCAGATCTACAATATTTCTTTAGGTGTCCTCTCTTTCCACATTTCCATCACACGATCCCCGATCTGGACTTGGATCTACCTTTCCTTGATTTACTGAGATAACCCAAGCTCTTTCCTCTTTCCATTATTCTTCCCCTAGACTCTACACTCAAAGAATTACTCTATGTCTCACCAGAGCTTTTCCATCACATTTCCTCGCTAAGAATAGCACCGACAACATCATCAAACTTTAAAGTACTAAATCTAGAGATAGAGGTTTTAATGGCCATAACTAAACCATTCTAGCTTTATGGAAATGAGCAAAGAAATAAAACAACCCTAACTTCATCATCAAATTTTACCCCTACAGAACTTAACTGACTGGTAACTGTATTAAAATCATTTAAATGGCCTGCAACAGATCCACCTTCCGACATCTTCATATTAAATAATCGTTTCATAAGAAATACCTTGTTTGAGGCCGAGGGTTTTTCATATAGTTTCGCCAATGTCTGCATCAAACCCTCTGTTATTGTTTCCTTCGAAATATTGAAGGCAAATGACGCCGCAAGGCACAACCGTACTATTCTGAGTGCCTTTCTATCGAGAATGTTCCATTCCGCGTCTGTCATGGCCGCCGACTTCTTTGTTTTTCTACTCAATGGTAGGTACAGATCTTTCTGATATAGATAAGCTTCCATATGCATCTTCCACAACGGGAAGTTTTGGCTGTTAAATTTCTCGACCCTAAATTTACCATCTTCCGCCATTGCTCCCACTCGAACCAGGAACCCTTCTTTCCTGCGATTTTATCAGCTAAATAGACCTTCGGATCTGATACCAGTTGTTAAAAAATTATATATTATGGAGCAATGCAACACATAAAATATGCAGAAAATACAAGCACACAAAACACATAAAACCAGAGAGACACAGATATACGTGGTTCACCCAGTTTGGGCTACGTCCACCCCAAACATCCAATCCTTCCTTTCTATTATCCAACAAAAATGAAGAGACAAAACCTACAGCAGATCCACTATGATATCCTACGTTCTCTCTCACAGTCTCCCTATCTGTTTCTCGCTCTAAGAATACACACATAATACACAGCCGCAATACAATACCCTCATATATACAAGGGGGTTTCCTTCTAGGAAAAAAACCATAAACTAAACATAACTTCTACCGTCATATCATCCTCCTATGAACGACCCATAATGACTAGAAATTACTATACTTTAACAAGGCAATTTTACATCCGTTTTTATCTTCAGGGGCGCTGCCCCCGAAACCCCCCACCAGGGGGTGGCTCCGAAAAGTGCTGCCAACCCCCCTTGGACCCCCCACGGTAGTGATTAATTACGGGCGGCGTTGCTGACCCTTTTAAGCTACAGGGGTCCATTGTTGTGATACAAAGTAAACAAGATAATCAGGCTCCACACCCAACAATCAACACAACCAAAGGAGGTTGGCTCTTCAAGCAGGAAATTAGAGGTTTAAAAATATCCTAAGGTTGATATCATTCAAGCCTATGATAAGGGTAAGAGGATGGTTTTTTCTCCTAATACCATGAAAGGTGTACTTACACCTGAAGCCACACTTGAGAAAAGACAAACAATATGACAACCACCTAGTCATGATGGTGAGTCATCATTGTAGCAGCATGATGAGAAAGCACCCCTAGAGGTTGACATGGAAGAGCATGTGAAGGATAAATAATTTGAGGAAATCATAAAGGAAAAATATGAAGAGATAACAAAGTTGAAAGTGATTTTCTCAATGGAAAAATCTCAGATCACCTTTCTACATCAAGAGAATCTACAGTTAAAAGTGAAACTACTCCTCCAAGACAATCCAAAGGTGCATATTGAGGAATATAAAGGAAAAGGAAAATAACTAGTATATGATGGTCAGTTGGAGGATACAGAAGTTGAATCAAAATAAAGGATACGAAGGACAAGAGGTCTGAAGAGGGCGCTTTAAAAAGAAAAAGATCCAACTCCTAAATCAGGTTGGAAAAATTTTGATGGACTAATTATTAATGAAATCAATCAAGAGAGAGAGTATTCGCTTGATAGGGTGAATGGAAATATTGAGAAGCTTTTGAAGAAATAAAAAAACAATAATGACCTCTAGAGGCTTATGGAAAATCATTATTGTCCCAGAAACAAAATCTCCCAAATCAGGCTTAAGCAAATGAAGAAAAATCTCAAGGAAGCCAAAATGAAGCACAAGGTAAAGGATAACTTGGAATTACTTGCTAAGGCATCCTTGGTTATTTATCCTATCATCCACAAGTTTCATAAAACAAACTTTGAAAAATTTTGAGCATTTTGATCATTTTTTATGATTTTTGGGAAATTTTGGAAATTTGATCTCCACAAAAGTGTCGCAGAGCAGCGCAACGCCTTCTATAAGGGAGCTCAAATGAAGGATGGCTTATGTTTTTGGATGCATTTTGACTTATAAATTCTAGATCAGGTTTTGATTTTTCATGACGCCCCTTGGTTATGGAGAAAAAGCCAAACTATACCTATTTTTCATGTTTCTGCCAGTGATTTTGACCAAGTGCGGCACTTATGGAGTGAGGTTGGGAGAATCAAGTTTTTTAGGTCTTTTTGCTGGTTTTTTCTCAATTTTGAAGCTGAATTGGAAAGTAGACATGTAGGGCTACCTAGCCCAACATTTATACTTGTAATTGGATGCTTTAAAGTGGTTAAAATTCGCCTATGAACATGCATGACACTTCTACTAGACATGTGTGACGCTTCTGCCAAAGGCGCTACATTTCTACATTGGATTCCCTTCAAACAACTGTCAAGCCAGGAAAAATTCAGAATTCGATGCTAATCTATCCCATGAGGTGTCATTTGAGTATTTTATTTTATTTTTCCTCTTATGCTGATGAAACATGTAATTTAATGAAGGAGACACACACTCCTAGCCTTTAGCTGAACTTTAGGGAATAGTTTCTAACTTCCCTAGATTCTAGTAAGTGAGTCATCCAATGTAATTATGATGCTTTTTGGATATGATTTCAATCGTATGAGGTTTTGATGACTCTTATTTTCCTATATTTATTCAAAATCAAGACATTTGAGGGGTTGGATAGTTGTTATTTGTAGTGGAGCTATTGTAGAATCCTTTCTCTAAATGTAATCAAAGACAATGTTTCACACATAGTGTTGAGACTCCAGTGCTATGCCTTTGAGAATTTTTTTCACTGTAATATTATCACTTTGAATTTTATGTTATACTTATTTTACATATATGCTTCTTTATGCTGATATTATTAGTTCATAGACATAAATCATGCTCTCCATGCTTTGTTTCTATAATATTTACATAAACATGTCTCTGTTATTTCGATGAATGAATTCATTTTAATTCTCATTCTGACTCCTTATGTTCACCCTATACACAATGACAATTAAGAATTCTTCTGATCTTACTTACCTATCCTCAACCTTCCCTTTGCAATCTAACCTTTGAAATATGACATAAACCCTAGACCTAGTTCCCTAACTGTCATTCCTATCCAACAAAACTTCAAACAAACAAAAACCCTAATCTACTAAGCATCATAACTAGCCTAAGATAAATATATTCAGTCATCTCATTAGATGCAAAGTGACATTTATAGAGCCCTCTATAGTTGTGGTAAGTATAGCTACCTCACCTAACGGTTGGTTTATGGTTACCTTCCTTCAGCTCCATTATAATCCTTGGGAAGCGGGGGGAAGTCATGACAAGGCCAATCATATTTGTGGAAGTTTTTATCACTCCACTAGATTCCCAAGGCTAAGGAAGGAATCCCAATAGAGGTAACCACAAACCAATATTTTGACTTGGTATCTAGCCCTACCAAGTCGTAGAGGTCTCTCTCCAAAAAAATCACAGCCAAGACGGTTGGATAAATTAGGGTTTTAGGCTAGATAATGAGTGCAAGAGGTTTTTTTGATTTGGTTTTGGTTGGGTAAATCAACAGATAATGAAATAGATCAAGGAAATTCCAGGTCAGGGCAAGAGACAAAAAGGGTTCCAGGGAAAAATGGGGCAAGGTAGGTACAATGTCAGTCACTTGAGGCAAATGGTTATGGGATGGTTCAGAAAATGTAAGAAGGTTGAGGGAAGCATAGAAGATGAATTTCTCTTAGACAGTGTTATCACTCAGGTTTTCCTTGAAGTTGTGGAAAAGGAAAGTATACCCGAGGTAACCACAAACCAACCTTCAGATGCAGAATCTAGCCAATCTACATCCAGAGAGGGCTCTCTCTTTATAATTTATCTTTGTTCTTAGAAAGTTTTAGGCTAGTTATAAATCCAAGAGTTTGTTTGAAAACGGTGGAATTCGCCAACTAAGGGTAAGGTTGAATATTTTCAGGCCATTGGGCTATGGAGTCAAAGGATGGCTTTACTGGATTTCTATTCTACACACAAGATGGCTTTGCAGGGCAAGATAGCCAAACAGAGAACAATTTTTAGAATTTAAAGTGGATGGAATGGGTTTGAAGGGATGAAAGGCAGTTAAGAATCTTTCAACATGTTCAAAAGAAAGAAATGAAATGATTACAAATAAAGAGAAGTGAAGAATTCTTTATTATAGTAATCAAAATGTTTAAATTAGCGAAGCAAGAGCATTTAAGAATTCATGCTTATAAACAATTTAGAAGAAAACATTAAGAATAATCACATCTGAAATCAGAGTACAATTAAGTAAATTCTGATTTATTCTTTTATGACAACTATTCAGAAATGGACACAATGATATTATAAATAGATATAAAACTTAAGACATAGGGTAGAAAGACTTATTGAACTGCAGTCCGACACATGAATCCTGCAAAAAGTCCTAAGCTTCAAATTGTCATCCAGCAAGCCACAAGTAAATTTCTCCAAAACTCTTTTATTCCAAAAATATCAATGTCACAGCAAAGTAGTAGAATCCCCCCCAAAATACTTCCAAGAGTGAAGTATTTATACAAATTCTAAACTAAAATATCTTGAAAAAATATCAAGATTAGTTCACAAATCTCTCCAACTATTTTACATAAATAGAACTTAAGTAAAGGACACTCAAACTAATTCATATATTTGGCACTATTTTGTATGGATAGGTGATGACAAAGAGAAGAATTCGAATTTGATCCAACTCTTAGTTGATGATGAGGCATCCAAGTCACTAACTGCTTCCTTTCTTTGTGCAATTCTGCTCCAACAATTCTGCAAATTTGGGGTCCAATGATACCTTTATATTTCTCAATCCGTAATAGATATGTAAACAGTGAAAGAGGTTATTGTATATAAATATGTTGGTGAGCTAAAACTCGTTCACTTTCCTAAAATTCCTCTCCAGTTGTGCACAATAGGCTCTGCAAAAAGATGTGTAAAACAGAGTTTTACAGAGTCTGAAAAATAGCCTCTAAAGATGTGCATGTATCTCTCAGTATGAAATCAATGTGCAAAACCTGAGATAGGTTTTTGTAGATGGGTCTTGTAGGAACAAAAAAGTCCTTCATTTTTGTAAAATATATTTCTAATTGGCCACAATATTCTCTGCAAAACGATGACTTAACAGGAATTTTCTGCAAAAAGTGCTTTCCGACATTGTTTAATATTTCCAAAACCATAATAGCTGTTAGAAAAGTGAGAGAGGTTTTTGTAGATGGTCCTCTTAAGAAAATAAACCTCCTTCATTTTTTCAAAATTCATCTTGGATTGATCACAATAGGTTCTTTTACTGCTCTGTAACTTCTTTTTAACTTTCATTCTGACTTTTACCTGATACACTTTAACCACTGATACTCTTTAACTGTTATGCTTTCTAACCTTTGTTTGAATAGATTTGATAACACTCTTGGAGTAAAAAACTCTTATGACTAGTATTAATACTGTTTATCCAAGGATGTGGTCTTCTGATCACCTGTAAAACAAAACAAATTGTTAAGAAAGCATTGGTTTGCAGGGGAGGTCGAAAATGTTTCATTTGCTTTTGAGAGGTCTGTGGAGTGAATCTAGAATGATTTTTGGGAGGTAAACCATGCTCGAATTGGTTAACAGAGGTTTCAGGTGGCGAAGATGGGTTACAAAGGGTTTTGCTGCACAATCAAGTGAGATCAACACTAGGGTGTTTGAACAGTGATTTTAATGGGTACTGGTTATGGCGAACGAGCTTCTGGGAAGCTGGTTTGACAATGGCCTTCAGCAAAATTCGGTAATGGCAGTTTGACAGTGGATTTTCAAATTTTTCAGTGTGGAGGGCGTTTTCTTTCACTGGCATACAAAATGATGAAAAAGACGTGAATGTTTTTTTTTATCGGCAAAGTCAAACGGGGGGGAATTTTTATTATTTTTATGGGATGACGTCACTGATGTACGATGGATGCGTCACCGGGGTCGGGCGGTAAGCGGTAAATTCCGCACCGCTTTCGGGAGTAGGCGGTTTTCCATGGGGAGGCAGCGATTCCACTGGTTAAATGACACGTAGTCATTGCACTGTTTGAAAACCGTCGCGATTTCGCGCGTTAATCTTCGTACAAGGGATGGCTAGTGGAATGTTTGTGGACCGTAGATCTCCAGCGGAGTGATCCAACGGTTGGCGGAACATGGAATTGGCGGTGAGTTAACAAGCGGGGGTTCAATGTGATTAATGTTAATTAATAATTTCGGGTGGGTTTTGAATGGAGGTTAAACGATTAATTAATCCAGATGATTAATTAATTTCGGTGGTTTAATAGGGGTCGGGGTTACGGATGGTGTACTTCGAAGTTTTGGTTTAAATTAAAAATTCGGGTTTTATTCATTTTTCCGTTTAAAACATAAAACATATGTTTAAAACCCTTTCAATATTTTTATTATATGGTAATAAATTAATGCAATTTATTAACCATAGGGGCGGGGATAGTTTATAAGGATATGTTTTTAACCAAAGGGTATTGTAATGAGGGATTTTATTTCAAACATATGGAATTAAATACTTTGGCTAAAAATCTATAATAAGAGAGTTTTGGGGATATTACATAGGAGGAGTTAAATACAATAGGATAAGGTATTTTTATTAAGGATTTAATAAATAAATCAGATGTTAATATGACAAAGGGACAAGGGAAACTCAAAATACTTTACACAACTAGGAAAGTGGAGATTTCTGAAGTAAATTGCATCATCTCAATTTCAGCACTTAAACATAGAATAACAAGTAATTTTGAGGGATTATTATGGAAATTTGCATGATTTTCCTAAGTAAAATAGAATTTTACTTAGGAAAAGATTAAAAGTGAATGATTATAATGATAAATAACTTCAAGTTCTTAGGTCTTTTTGATCATTAGGCCGAGGGTCCGGTCCCTCCAAAAGTCAAGGAAATTCCTTGAGCCCCTTTAATCTTCAAATACCTTAGCACTTTGGGAAATTAGTAAAACTCTTAGGGAGAAAGTGATGTGGGAAGTTAATGATTTTGACTTTGCTTTTTGTGAATTTTCCAATGTATTTTCTGCTTCAGTACTTGTGATGAAAGTAAAGGATTAAACACATTTAGCAGCATCATTCATCACATGAAACTTTGCAACACCATCTACCTACCCTATCTACCTTACACTACCATTTTCTTTTCTTTATTAGGGTGCACTTAGACTGGCAAACCCTCATCAATTTTATTTTCTTTTACAAGGAAAATCTATCTAATTCTACCCTTATTACATCCAAGGGCTCAGATTAAACTGTTGAGCACCTTTTATTAACTCTACCTATCTACTTATCTGCCAAGATTAAACTGTTTGGTCAGATATTTATTCTCTATTCGACAACATGAAATTGAAACATGAATGAGTCAAGTTTAAATAGTTTGACTCTTCATAAATTGTGGCAAAAGTTTGACAAACTGCACACAATTGCTTTATTACAAAAATGAAATAGTAGTGGCATTTGGATTTGCACACTTTCCTTGGTCTATTTTTTTCTTGGGGTTCATTTCTTTCATTTTCTTGACAAATTTATTTCTCTTACCCTTTGATTTTTCTTTTAGGGTATACCCTCTTTACATTTTTTAAATTTTTTGATTTTTTGGTTTTTCAAGAATATGGAACACCTTTGCACAGGTAAAGGTTTGAACATATTGCATAGTTCATCAAGTCAATCATGAAAAATGACACCTATTGGTATAGGAGTATAACACTGGCTCCACTTGGGGATGGCTTTTCCTGGTGAAAATTCAAGAACAGTAGGTCAGTTGTCCTCATCCATTGACCTTGGTGAACCAACAAATGTCTTCTGTCTTCTGCAAACTGAAATCTAATCTGAAACTAAAACAACACACAAAAATTTTCAAACCAACTTAATGAAAAACTAACTGAAAATTGAAAACTAAAAAAAAATGCTCAAAATTCTGAGCTTATTAGCACTCATCTACCTACTCAATCTACTGTTCAACTGCTAGTTAGGTAAAATGAAATAGCCAATGCAACCATTCAAGCATTATGTACTTTGATAGATTTTGTCGCATTTTCTTGTTGATTATCAAAATTGTACTTCTGCAACCTATTAGAAACTTGTCAACAAATGAGAGGATAAAGAAACACTTGATTTCCTTTGTTGACTCTAGAAACTGTACAAAAGGATCTTCCAAAATATATACACTGATGTTTAACTGATCTGAACAACTATACATATGTTCTGGATGGCCTCCATACCATGAATATGAAATGCTATTTTCATCTTTATCTCCCTGTAAACTTTCAGATAAGATTTGTGATGATATTCCTACTGATTGTAATGTTTGAGTGTTGAATCCTTTATCATCTTGATTCTGAAAATCATAGTTAGTTAATAGAGGAATGCTTTGAATGCCTTCAATATTCAACATATCGGCTATTGGATCCTGAAAATCTTGGGAAAATTGCTGGAACCTATGACATATAAAATTCCATGGGACTTCATAAACTTCAACAAGTTTCCCATTCTTTTCTTTAAATATGTTATACCACATTTCCTTTAAAAGCTGAAATGGTTCAAAAAATAGTGGTATGGAACTTTCTTGTGTCATTTGATCATTTATTTCAATGGGAACTGATAACTGCAATTGTGAAACTGAAAAATCTTGATCAATAGTTTCATTATCTTCTTTGTTGTTAATCACAATTCCTAAAGATTGCTGATTATTGATGGCATGATAGTTTTCTCTAATGAACTGAAATGAAGCAAAACAAAGAAGTAAAGAATCTTCACTTATTTCCACATTTTCTGCTCTTCCTTCCTCACTCTCATGGCTGATCTGTATTGGCTGATCACTGTCTTCAATCTGCTGAAACTGCATTTCTTCATCCTCAAAACTAGCTTCTGATATCTCTGTAAAGTTAGCTTGACTTTGGAGAACATAACTATCATCATAATGATCATACTTAGGCAAATCATCAAAATAAGGAATGTCATCAAACATACACATTAGAACAACAAATTCCTCTTCCTCATATTGATTTGTAAATTCATTTTCTGATTTATGATAATTTGAATTAAGAGGAATTTGTTCATGGCTATCAACCTCTTCTATTTCTTCATGGTGGTTTTGAATAAAAAATTCTTCTTTCATAGTGATCTCCTGTGTTATTTCATCTAGTTTTCTTACCAAAAGGTTGAGTTTTACCTCTGCCATGTTTTTCCTTTCCTCTTCTTCTACTTTCAACTTTTCCTGTTTGATTTGGAGATTAACTTCCACATCAACTGCAATATTTTGCATTTGTACAAGTGTTTCTGGATCTCTTTCTCTTAACAGAAATTCTATTTCTGAATCAAAGGCACTTGGATAATGCAAGAGAGCTGAATCATGAGGAGGTCTAATATTTTCTGGCATTGAATAATAAACTTGATTAAATCTGTCAGAAAATTGTTGTATCGTTTCATTTGAATGTCTTTTTAATTGATTATATTCTTCCATGATCACAAAATGATTAACTTTTATTATCCATCTATCAAGGAAAAGTTTGATAAATTGTTGGAAATTTGAGATGCTAGCATTAGGTAGATTTTTGAACCAACTCTTTATTCTATTTTTCAAAGAAAGAGAAAAAAGTCTGATTTTAACATCATCTTCATCAATCTCAAATAAATCCAAATAATTCTCAAAACCTTGAATATTTTTTTGGGCAGTGATACCATTCTCTCCATCAAATCTAGGAAGATACTTGTAGTATTTTTTAGGAAAATCATGGAGTATAGGAGGTAAAATAAGGGGCTTATATCTATCTGGAAATTTATATGGCACAGGGATATGTACAGGGATTGCAATATCAGTCTTGATTATTTGAGGCTTCTTAATTGGAAAATGATCATCATTAGATTCATAAGAAAGTTTCTCAAAGATATTAGGAGAATTATTACTTACAAACTTCAAAGGAAAATAACTAAAAACTAATCTAAGATCTTCTATAAAATACAATATACATTGAAAAAAATTCTTAATGAGAAAGAACATAATGTCTTGGATTAAGATCCAAGTTGAAAGCCTGATCTTTCCATATTGTCCTTTGAGGTTCATTCCTCCAGTGGAGTCTTGATTCTGAAATTGATTTGGAGTCACCAGGTGGATGATTTTAACCTTTGTGTGTCTGATCCCTGTCTACCATCATAGATCAGATCTAAACCTGTACAACAATTCTGAAGAAAAAGTTAGTTCTCCAGGAAACCAAATTTTGAATATTTTATGATAATTTTATTTTTTTATGAATTTTCAAAACAACTTCTATGATTTCTTTAAGAAATTTAAGATTTTTAATTAAAATTTTCTCAAAGATTTATTGAACTAGAGAGTCTGATTGAATGTTTTGAATCCAAAGTTCAGTTTATAAGCTAAACCAGAGATAGACTGAAGCAGCATTTGTTTACTATGCAGTTGCAGAACAAAAGCATTTCAAAGGCTACCTGGCTGATCTTCAGACTCTGTCTATAGCTTATAAATCAAACAATAGTATCAATAAAATGATTCAAATCCCCAGTATGGTCGCCACTATGTTATCACTCAGGTTTTCCTTGAAGTTGTGGAAAAGGAAAGTATAGCTGAGGTAACCACAGACCAACCTTCAGATGCAGAATCTAGCCAATCTGCATCCAGAGAGGGCTCTCTCTTTATAATTTATCTTTGTTCTTAGAAAGTTTTAGGCTAGTTATAAATCCAAGAGTTTGTTTGAAAACGGTGGAAATCGCTAACTAAGGGCAAGGTTGAATATTTTCAGGCCATTGGGATATGGAGTCAAATGATGGCTTTACTGGATTTCTATTCTACACACAAGATGGCTTTGCAGGGCAAGATAGCCAAACAGAGAACAATTTTTAGAATTTAAAGTGGATGAAATGGGTTTGAAGGGATGAAAGGCAGTTAAGAATATTTCAACATGTTCAAAAGAAAGAAATGAAATGATTACAAATAAAGAGCAGTGAAGAATTCTTTATTATAGTAAACAAATGTTTAAATTAGCGAAGCAAGAGCATTTAAGAATTCGTGCTTATAACCAATTTAGAAGAAAACATTAAGAATAATCACATCTGAAATTAGAGTACAATTAAGTAAATTCTGATTTATTCTTTTATGAAAACTATTCAGAAATGGACACAATGATATTATAAACATATATAAAACTTAAGACATAGGGTAGAAAGACTTATTGAACTGCATTCCGACACATGAATCCTGCAAAAAGTCCTGAGCTTCAAATTGTCATCCAGCAAGCCACAAGTAAATTTCTCCAAAACACTTTTATTCCAAAAATATCAATGTCACAGCAAAGTAGTAGAATCCCCCCCAAAATACTTTCAAGAGTGAAGTATTTATACAAATTCTAAACTAAAATATCTTGAAAAAATATCAAGATTAGTTCACAAATCTCTCCAACTATTTTACATAAATAGAACTTAAGTAAAGGACACTAAAAATAATTCATTTATTTGGCACTACTTTGTATGGATAGGTGATGACAAAGAGGAGAATTCGAATTTGATCCAACTCTTAGTTGATGATGAGGCATCCAAGTCACTAACTGCTTCCTTTCTTTGTGCAATTCTGCTCCAACAATTCTGCACATTTGGGGTCCAATGATACCTTTATATTTCTCAATACGTAATAGATATGTAAAAAGTGAAAGAGGTTATTTTAGATAAATATGTTGGTGAGATAAAACTCTTTCACTTTCCTAAAATTCCTCTCCAGCTGTGCACAATAGGCTCTACAAAACGATGTGTAAAACATAGTTTTACAGAGTCTGAAAAATAGCCTCTAAATATGTGCATGTATCTCTCAGTCTGAAATCAATGTGCCAAACCTGAGATAGGTTTTTGTAGATGGGTCTCTTAGGAAAAAAAAACTCCTTCAGTTTTGTAAAATGTATTTCTAATTGGCCACAATATTCTCTGCAAAACGATGACTTAACAGGAATTTTCTGCAAAAAGTGCTTTCCAACATTGTTTAATATTTCCAAAACCATAATAGCTGTTAGAATAGTGAGAGAGGTTTTGTAGATGGTCCTCTTAAGAAAATAAACCTCCTTCATTTTTTCAAAATTCATCTTGGATTGATCACAATAGGTTCTTTGACTGCTCTGTAACTTCTTTTTAACTTTCATTCTGACTTTTACCTGATACACTTTAACCACTGATACTCTTTAACTGTTATGCTTTCTAACCTCTGTTTGAATATATTTGATAACACTCTTGGAGTAAACAACTCTTATGACTAGTATTAATAATGTTTATCCAAGGATATGGTCTTCTGATCACCTGTAAAACAAAACAAATTGTTAAGAAAGCATTGGTTTGCAAGGGAGGTCAAAAAGGTTTCATTTGCTTTTGAGAGGTCTGTGGAGTGAATCTAGAATGATTTTTGGGAGGTAAACCATGCTCGAATTGGTTAACAGAGGTTTCAGGTGGCGAAGCTGGGTTACAAAGGGTTTTACTGCACAATCAAGTGAGATCAACACTAGGGTGTTTGAACAGTGATTTGAATGGGTACTGGTTATGGCGAACGAGCTTCTGGGAAGTTGGTTTGACAATGGCCTTCAGCAAAATTTGGTAATGGCAGTTTGATAGTGGATTTTCAAATTTTTCAGTGTGGAGGGCGTTTTCTTTCACTGGCATACAAAATGATGAAAAAGACGTGAATGTTTTGTTTTATCGGCAAAGTCAAACGGGGGGGGGGGAATTTTTATTATTTTTATGGGATGACATCACTGATGTATGATGGATGCGTTACCGGGGTCAGGCGGTAAGCGGTAAATTCCGCACCACTTTCGGGAGCAGGCGGTTTTCCGCGGGGAGGCAGCGATTCCACTGGTTAAATGACACGTAGCCATTACACTGTTTGAAAACCGTCGCGATTTCGCGCGTTAATCTTCGTACAAGGGATGGCTAGCGGAATGTTTGTGGACCGTAGATCTCCAACGGAGTGATCCAACGGTTGGCAGAACATGGACTTGGCGGTGAGTTAACAAGCGGGGGTTCAATGTGATTAATGTTAATTAATCATTTCGGGCGGGTTTTGAATGGAGGTTAAACGATTAATTAATCCAGATGATTAATTAATTTCGGTGGTTTAATAGGGGTCGGGGTTACGGATGGTGTATTTTGAAGTTTTGGTTTAAATTAAAACTTCGGGTTTTATTCATTTTTCCGTTTAAAACATAAAACATATGTTTAAAAACCTTTCAATATTTTTATTATATGGTAATAAATTAATGCAATTTATTAACCATAGGGGCGGGGATAGTTTATAAGGATATGTTTTTAACCAAAGGGTATTGTAATGAGAGATTTTATTTCAAACATATGGAATTAAATACTTTGGCTAAAAATCTATAATAAGAGGGTTTTGGGGATATTACATAGGAGGAGTTAAATACAATAGGATAAGGTATTTTTATTAAGGATTTAGTAAATAAATCAGATGTTAATATGAAAAAGGGACAAGGGAAACTCAAAATACTTTACACAACTAGGAAAGTGGAGATTTCTGAAGTAAATTGCATCATCTCAATTTCAACACTTAAACATAGAATAGCAAGTAATTTTGAGGGATTATTATGGAAATTTGCATGATTTTCCTAAGTAAAATAGGATTTTACTTAGGAAAAGGATAAAAGTGAATGATTATAATGATAAATAACTTCAAGTACTTAGGTCTTTTTGATCATTAGGTCGAGGGTCCGGTCCCTCCAAAAGTCAAGGAAATGCCTTGAGCCCCTTTGATCTCCAAATACCTTAGCACTTTAGGGAAATTAGTAAAAATCTTAGGGAGAAAGTGATGTGGGAAGTTAATGATTTTGACTTTGCTTTCTGTGAATTTTCCAGTGCATTTTCTGCTTCAATATTTGTGATGAAAGTAAAAGATTAAACACATTTAGCACCATCATTCATCACATGAAACTTTGCAACACCATCTACCTACCCTATCTACTTTACACTACCATTTTCTCTTCTTTATTAGGGTGCACTTAGACTGGAAAACCCTTATCAATTTTCTTTTCTTTTACATGGAAATTCTATCTAATTCTCAACTTATTACATCCAAGGGCTCAGATTAAACTGTTGAGCACCTTTTATTAACTCTACCTATCTACTTATCTGCCAAGATTAAACTGTCTGGTCAGATATTTATTCTCTATTCTACAACATGAAATTGAAACATGAATGAGTCAAGTTTAAACAGTTTGACTCTTCATAAATTGTGGCAAAAGTTTGACAAGTTGCACACAATTGCTTTATTACAAAAATGAAATAGTAGTGGCATTTGGATTTGCACATTTTCCTTGGTCTATTTTTTGCTTGGGGTTCATTTCTTTCATTTTCTTGACCAATTTATTTTTCTTACCCTTTGATTTTTATTTTAGGGTATACCCTCTTTACATTTTTTAAATTTTTTGATTTTTTGGTTTTTCAAGAATATGGAACACCTTTGCACAGGAAAAGGTTTGAACATATTGCATAGTTCATCAAGTCAATCATGAAAAATGGCACCTATTGGTATAGGAGTATAACAGACAGCAGACATGAAACAAATGATGACCAGTTATGCAAAACAAAGCATGACTAGCATTAATTGTGAATCTCACACTTATAAAAGATCATATCATATACTAGAAAGGAAATGAACAATACATCCACACAAATGTAACTAAAGAGGAAACAATGAAGGACATTTAATACCATAGGTATCCCATAAATATAGCTTCAACTCCTCTTGTATTAATGGCAAAAAATGAATACAAAGTCTTCTTGACCATAAAGAAAAATGAAACTGATTCCAACCCTTGACTCATATGAAGATCTAAGCTAAATAGACCTCAAAACCACCTCCACTCATCCATAGGGGTCGAATTCATGAGATGAGGGAGATATTACATAAAAATTTGAACTGATACCTAGAGTGTAGGATGAGAAAAGTGACTCATTCCTATCTCTAATGAACTGATTCATTACACCTCAAATGGTTGACTCACCTAATGTATTTACCCTAGGTAAAAGTAAAAACATGATATTTACATTCATCTTGACTATTTACATAAGTAAATTTCTCATTTCCTAAAGTAAAATTCAAACTAGAGTGAAACTTCAAAAATTTCTGAAGACTTTGTAAAATGCATTTTCCTTGTCAAACGTGTAGCGTCCAGATAGAAAAACTGACCACTTTTCAAGGCTGATATTGAGTGCCTTCCAGTTGTCCAAATCAGCGCCATGATGTTGGGAAAAATACTGAGAGGGGGGGGGGTGAATCAGTATTTACTGCATAATCAAATCCTTTACCTTTTTCATTCCTTAAAACCCATACACTATTTTACTTCAGTAAAATAGCGTATATACGCTGATCCCCTTTATGAAACTAGCGTATACACAGAGATTTAGATATGTCATTAAATATTCACTTAAACCATTCCATAATTTATTCATCAGATATTCAATAAGCAGTAAACAGGTGCAGTAAGAACAGAATAAACCATCACACAAAGCATCACACATGAACACCAGGATTTTTAGGTGGAAACCCAAATCGGGAGAAAACCACCGCTGCAGTTGCTCAGCCTTCGATATTTTATTATAGAGAAAACATCTTACAACATATGTGCTGGCGCAGACTTGACCAGCACGCAGGCACCCACCTGCGCTCGTTTACCAGCCTCTCCTGGAAGGGAGCTCCAACCCCCTGACTCGTTTACCAGCCTCTCCTGGAAGGGAGCTACGACCCCATGATCTCGTTTACCAGCCTCACCTGGAAGGGAGCTACAACCCCCTGACTGAAGGCTACAACCTTCAGCACCACCTTGGACCACGTTTCATCAATTTTCACACTGGATCCAACAACTTCAATAGAACACAACTTGCAGGCCACATTTCATCATATTTCCAAACTGGACCCTTTCCTTTCTTTTAAGTACAAACATACATCACCAATAGATACTTATCAACACAGATCAGAAACACAGCAGAACAGATCAGATATTTTATACCCCTTGCTTCAGCAAACCCTAGTTTGCATACGCGCTTTTACTTCACTGATGTCGCGTATATACGCGCTTCCGTCCACACAAACCAGCGTATACCTCAGTGTATATTTCATTGCGCATACGCGCTTTATCTTCAGCGAAGCTGCGTATATACGCGCTTCCTCTGCGGCTAAGTAGCGTATAGATCTTCAATCATTACAGAGCAGCATACTTCATCAGATCAGATATTCAGTTCAGATCTACCCTTTTGCTTCAGACAGATGTTCGCCTAGATGCTCGCCTCATCACAGATCTAAGCCTTCCATAATCAGATCTAGCAAATACAAGTGCATTTCAGATCTAGATCCCCTTCTTCATCATTGGTGCATCATACCTTCAGATTTGTCTTCAAGTGTAACCCTTCCATTCAGATCTACTTCAGAGAGAAGTATTCATTCAAGCTCAGACATCTTGCACCCACACTCATGATTTGCACAATGAATTTCTTCTCCTTATATAGGTTTACCCTTTTCAATACCATGAGCCCCAAAACTACCTGGACGGGGTCAATTAGGCGGATCATTACCCAATACAATGGGTCAATACCATGGTGGTTACCCTTGGTTTTTCACTTTTTGAGCGCTTTTGCCCATACGCGACTTGGCACGTTATTTTCCGCGTGCATACGCGACTTCCCCTAGGCCAATCCGCGTATACAAAGAGACATACTCTTTTCATCATATTTTGAGCACATTCTGAATTCTTTTCTTCATTGCCTTCTGTACACACTGTAGAAACATCATATTTTCTTCATCGGGAACACATTCTCTTAAGCACAACTTCATCAAGTAAGTTTTCATCATCTTCATCAAGTGGGTTGCCTTTCAAGGACAACACTCAGCAACATATCACATCAGATTTACATCATTTACCAAGTCCATCAAGTCAAGCATAACTTCATCAGGTGGATTGCCATCAAGGACAACACATGTCAACAGTCGTATGTCTTCATCTTCATTCAGTGGGTTGCCATCAAGGACAACACTCTGCATCATATTTCCAACAATCTCCCCCTTTGGACTTGATGGCAACCATGATGGTGTTTGGTTACCACAACAGATAAGTACAGTGACACCATGTCACTCTCCCAATTCTTTGACACCATTATCTGCATTCAAACACCATTTCACTCTCCCCCTTTGACATCAAGGGCAAAGGGAAAAACCAATGTCACTTTCCCAAATATGTGACATCATACTGTCTCTTCATTCAAAACCCCATATACACACTTTCCCCCTTTTCTCCTCATGTAGAAGAAGCGTTCTGTAGATCTGATGTGTGCTGAAGTAGCCAAGCTCCCCCTGAGTTCATGCTGAATCTTTAAACATATTTTTCAATAAAGTACATGACTCTTCCTATCACCAAAGACTCATACTTACATCAAATATCCAACCAAGTGGATTTACATATGAGACTCAAGTACCCAACCAAGTGGGTTTACAAATTGACAAGTCCTTACATGACTGAATATTACAATTTTACAACATGGGTCTCAACCAGACCTTTTCATCAAAGTACAAATATGAATTTTCATAATTAATACCAAAAAGACCTCAAGAGAGATCATATATCAGAACCACCATAATGCCAGCAATGCATTATACTCAACAAAACTAATGCTCCCCCTGAATCTGTGCATCCATGCATCCTTTTCATATGACTAAGGCTCCCCCTTAGTTTGTGCATCCTGAACATTTTCACCAACAAATCATCAAGGCATCTTCATCAAAACATTAGAAACAGAATTATGAGAACTGGAACACCACCAGAGATATCAAACAGTATCAGAGATATCAAACAGCACTCCAGCTGTGCTGAAGAGAGCTGTACCAACCAAAAATTGTCAGCAATCAGTCATACGCGGTTTTATGTGCAGGAACTTGCGTATATACGCGACTGTGTTTCCGGAAACCCGCGTATCCCAAGACATCTTCTAATTTTCAATCAGATCTGATTCTTTGTGAGGCAAGGACAGTGTTCAGCTTCTTTCTGAGACATTTGAATGCTTCCCTGGACTACAGATAGATAGGACAGTGTAGTGGTGTCTTCAAGCGTCATCCAATAGTTGTAGCAAAGGCACATTAGTAACCAAGCCTTCAGATTCTTTGCACCATCAATACAATCTTTCCAAGAAATTTTATCATACCAGAACAACAACTTCTCATAAGTGTCAAGCAATCATTCATGTGGTCCACCACCACCATGATCTTCAAGATTTAACATGAAGTAACATATGTAGGCAAAAAGATCTCTCAACCATAGTAACAAGCTCTGCATGAGCTATTCTTATCTCTGAATCATATGAATTCCAATTTTATCCAACAGATAAACTTCAGCAAGCAGTACAAACAACTTATTCAACGTCTCATTATCATAAAACATGTACCAAGCCATCATCATTTGAGCATGAGTATCACAATAACCAAGGAATAAGCAGTCATATTGCCAACAATGCAATCATTAGAATTCAACCTGCTACTCCCCCTAAACCAGTGCTTCTTCCTTAACTTGTGCAATCTGAGACACCTTCAACAGCAAGTCATCAACAACAATCTCTGCATGATCTGTCCTCATTTCTGAACTATAAGACTTTCATCTCAACAACGAATGCTCTTCATCATAAAGCTACCAGGCTTCATCCATAATCTTCAACAAAAGAACCCATGTATCATTTCATTATCATGAGTATAACCAGAATAGTGCAATCATTAGCAGTTAGACTGATGCTCCCCCTGGACCTTTGCTTCAAATCTTCAGCTATCAGATAAATTTTCTTATCATCAATGCATACGCGACTGCGTCTTCTGGAACTCGCGTGTATACGCGACTTTAGTTAATGGAACCTGCGTATGGAATGTGAAGCATAGAAAATTTCCATCTTCCTTCATTTCTTCCAGAGCTTGTACCTCCTGTACCTGTCCTTTCCACATCAGATGCGCTGTCAGAAGTAAACATAACCGGTATAATCAAATCAACCATGAGAGTCATCATGCATTGCTCCTCTTGTGACGATACATTACTAGATCTCATAATGTATCTCACATCATTCCTGCAGTCAACAAGAAAAGTCAGCTTCAGAAGCGGATGACTGCAGTAGGGTCATAATTCCCTACGTTTCTGATCGTTCCTTCATCTTGAATTGAGTGTTTTCTTCAAGAAAATAATTGTCTTCTAGAGCATCCACAAATACATCCTTTTCTTCTCTAGATTGTTTCTTATTCCATCCCTCCATCTTCTTCCAGATTTGTTTTCTATTTGTGTGCTGAAATTTCTCATATCTGTTCGACCTGCATTCCTTTCTTATATGTCCATACTTGTTACAAGAATAACATCTCATGTGGCCAGAAAAATAAGCATAGGAATCATAATGAGTATTTCTATTCTTCCTCCTTTTACAATCAGCTGCTTTGTGTCCATACTTGTTACATGAAAAACAATATCCCTTGAATAAACCAGAGTACCTTTCTATGTAGGAATTGTTTGTTTGAGGCTGAAATGATCTGCTCCTGCAATTTGCTGCAACATGTCCATAATTATGACATTTAAAACATTCAACGTTCTTGAATGAATTTCTTTGAGAATTCATGATTGTTGGTTGAGCTTTTGTCTCTTTCAACACTTCAGGTTTTGCATTGACATCCTCTGAATTTTTGGCACTTCCTTGTGAGCTAGATTCTCCTTTAGCAGTTTCATGGAAACCAAGACCATGTTTGATAGCAGGAGACCTTTGATTACTCAGAATATTGTCCAAAATGTTAGTACTATCATGAAACCTCAAAAGTTTAACCTTTTCTTCTAATTTACCTTTGAGAATATTTACCTCAACCTCCAAGGCTTGGCATTGCTTTGTCATGCTTTCTTCTTTTCTTCTTCCATCTTCAACTTGATCCTTCAGATTTAGAATCTCTTCTTTCAACCAATCTTCATTTCCTTCACATGTTTGTTGCGGCTCTTCATTCTTCTTATTTGATTTTTCCAGATCTTCTTTGAGAGAGATGATTTCTGCTTCAAGGCCTTCCTTTTCAAATGATTGTAGAGGTTCCTTATTTTTCTTACTTGATGCTTCTAAATCTTCCTGAAGACAAATGATTGCAGCTTCAAGTCCTTCATTCTTCTTGCTTGATTTTCCAAGATCTGCTTCTAGATCTTTAATTCGATTGGATGCATAAGTATGAAACCTTTGATACTTGTCCACCTATCCATTCAGCATTTCTATTTGATCTTTCATTTGTGAGATCATCTCTTTATAGATAGTTTCTTGCTTATTGTATGAACTTTTTAGTTCTTCTTCTTTAATCTTGAGAGATTCTTCTAGATCCACAACTTTACTTTCACTATCTTTACTATTGTTTGCACAAAGAAGAGTATTACAAGTGGCCTTCTCCTTTTTCTTCTTTGCCATGAGTGCTTGTAGATCTTCGTCAGAATCTGTTTCATCTTCTTCAATTTTTTGCTATACATGATTTCTGAGGTATCTCCTTTCCTCGAGTAACCTTCTTCTTTTGCTTCTTAGCCATGAGCACTTTCAGATCTTGGTCAGAATCTTCTTCATCTTCACTGGACACTTCATCATCATCTTCTTTTGTATAATAACTCTTTCTCTTCTCAAATTGTTTCTCTTTACCATGCTTTTCTCTATAAGGACATTTAGCAGCATAATGACCAACTTTTCCACACTCAAAACATTTGAAGGGAAGCTTACCTTTGAATCTTCCAGTACCTAGTTGGAGCTTTCTCACGAAATTTGCTTCTTCTTCATCGGATGTATAGCTGGATTCTTTGACAACTTCCTTTTCCTTTCCTTTTGTAGATGCCTTAAAAGCAGCTTCTCTTACTTGAGAAGGACCTCCTTGTCTCATTTCAAAAGCAGTCGGAGTACCATGTAATTGAACAATAGTAAGCGATTGCAGATCTTGCCTTTCTTCAATAGCTGAAACTTTAGAGTCAAATTTTGAAGTCAAAGATCTTAAGACCTTTTCTACCAGAGTAGTATCAGCCATGGTTTCACCCAAATTTCTCATCCGATTTACAATATCATCTAGACGAAGAAAGAAACTGGCAACACTTTCATCACTATGCATCTTCCAATTTTCATATTCAATTCTAAGAGATTGGAGTTTTGCACTTTTTACCTTTGTGTCTCCTTCATAGCTTAGAATGATTTTGTCCCATATATCTTTTGCTGAATGTAGCTGCATTACTTTAGCAAATTCTGATTCAGACATGCTTCCCAATAAGACATTCACTACTTTGGCATTGATTTCATACTTCTTTCTTTCAGCTGCATCAGTAGGAATATCTGCCGGGTATTGATAACCTTCTTGCACGATTGCCCATACATCTGCACCAAGACTTTGCAGATATGCTTTTGTTCGTACCTTCCAGAAAATCAGATTGCTTCCATTGAATAGAGGTGGCTTTATAGACATCACTCCTTCTTGACTTCCCATTGCGACGGATCTCCTTCAAGCGATCAAGCTTCTGCAGAAGGACCATGCTCCGATACCAATTGTTGGGAAAAATACTGAGAGGTGGGGGGTGAATCAGTATTTACTGCATAATCAAATCCTTTACCTTTTTCATTCCTTAAAACCCATACGCTACTTTACTTCAGTAAAATAGCGTATATACGCTGATCCCCTTTATGAAACTAGTGTATACACAGAGATTTAGATATGTCATTAAATCTTCACTTAAACCATTCCATAATTTATTCATCAGATATTCAATAAGCAGTAAACAGGTGCAGTAAGAACAGAATAAACCATCACACAAAGCATCACACATGAACACCAGGATTTTTAGGTGGAAACCCAAATCGGGAGAAAACCACCGCTGCAGTTGCTCAGCCTTCAATCTTTTATTATAGAGAAAACATCTTACAACATATGTGCTGGCGCAGACTTGACCAGCACGCAGGCACCCACCTGCGCTCGTTTACCAGCCTCTCCTGGAAGGGAGCTCCAACCCCCTGACTCGTTTACCAGCCTCTCCTGGAAGGGAGCTACGACCCCCTGATCTCGTTTACCAGCCTCACCTGGAAAGGAGCTACAACCCCCTGACTGAAGGCTACAACCTTCAGCACCACCTTGGACCACGTTTCATCAATTTTCACACTGGATCCAACAACTTCAATAGAACAACACTTGCAGGCCACCTTTCATCATATTTTCACACTGGACCCTTTCCATACTTTTAAGTACAAACATACATCACCAACAGATACATATCAACACAGATCAGATAGCAGAAACACAGCAGAACAGATCAGATATTTCATACCCTTTGCTTCAGCAAACCCTAGTTTGCATACGCGCTTTCACTTCACTGATGTCGCGTATATACGCGCTTCCATCCACACAAACCAGCGTATACCTCAGTGTATACCTCAGTGTATATTTTATTGCGCATACGCGCTTTCTCTTCGCTGAAGTCGCGTATATACGCGCTTCCTCCGCGGATAAGTAGCGTATAGATCTTCAATCATTATGGAGCAACATACTTCTTCAGATCAGATATTCAGTTCAGATTCAACCCTTTACTTTAGACAGATGTTCGCCTCATCACAGATCTAAGCCTTCCATAATCAGATCTAGCAAATACAAATGCATTTCAGATCTAGATCCCCTTCTTCATCATTGGTGCATCATACATTCAGATTTATCTTCAAGTGTAACCCTTTCCATTCAGATCTACTTCAAAGAGAAGTATTCACTCAAGCTCAGACATCTTGCACCCACACCCATGTTATGCACAATGAATTTGTTCTCCTTATATAGGTTTATCCTTTTTCAATACCATGAGCCCCTTTTTCAATACCATGGGCCAAAACAATACCATTAGCCCAAAACTACCTGGACGGGGTCAATTAGGTGGATCATTACCCAATACCATGGGTCAATACCATGGTGGTTACCCTTGGTTTTGCACTTTTTGAGCGCTTTAGCCCATACGCGACTTGGCACGTTATTTTCCGCGTGCATACGCGACTTCCCCTAGGCTAATCCGCGTATACAAAGAGACATACTCTTTTCATCATATTTTGAGTACATTCTGAAATCCTTTCTTCATAGCCTTCTGTACACACTGTAGAAACATCATATTTTCTTCATCAGGAACACATTCTCTTAAGCACAACTTCATCAAGTAAGTGTTCATCATCTTCATCAAGTGGGTTGCCTTTCAAGGACAACACTCAACAACATATTGTCAACAAACATCATATCATATCAGATTTACATCATTTACCAAGTCCATCAAGCCAATAATAGCATCATCAAGTGTATTGCCATCAAGGACAACACATGCCAACAATATTATGTCTTCATCTTCATTTAGTGGGTTGCCATCAAGGACAACACTCTGCATCATATTTCCAACACATGATATCTCATTAGAAATTCATTTGATTCTATTTTCCCAAATGATGTCTAGTTTTCAAAATGGTGCTCATTTTCCTTGTCAAAAACCTGTTATTCCAAGGTTGGTAAATACACAGTGACCATGCAAATTTAGAGGCATAAACATGAAATTTTGATGTTTTTTTGGAGATTTTGATGGACCAGTTCTCCTCCAAAAACTCTGAAAATTTCTAGGGTTGATGTCCTCATCAATATAAACCTACTTTTAGTGGCCATTTTTCATTTGGAGGTCCCAGAAAGAGCATAGTGTCCAGGTCGCTACGCGTTTAGGAAAATTTTTGTGTGCAAAAATACGCAAAAACGTAGAAGCAACACCTTTTTGAAGACCACATTTGGAGGCCTTCTTGGTGTCCAAATTGGGATCATGATAGCTCAGGGGAAATCCCTTCAAGTATACTTTCCAAGTCTATATTTTTTTCTGATTAGAGTTTATTTGCCTTGTTAAAACTTAATTTTACCAAAACTGGTCAAAAAATGTTGAATGAGGGTGCAAAAATGCAGAGTGTTGTTGCAAGAAACTTTTGGAGGCCTTACTCAACTACAAAATGAGATCATGATAGGTCATTGGAAATATATCTTTGTCTTGTTATCATTTGAATTATCAAGCAAGTGATTTCGACACTCCAACTATGAGAAAACATGATTTTCCCAAGGTCACTTCGGAAGTGCAGAAACTTTCCTGTGGCACCTGCGGTTTTGTTTATCTAAAACCGTGACACCTGTGTAAAAAGTGAAGGAGGTTGTTATTCATTGACCTATGATGGAAAAAAACCTGTCTCACTTTTGTCAAATGCATCTTTGTTTGGTCAAAAACATAGTTTGAAGAAAAATCGACCCTATGAGTGGCAAATGACTTGACTCTTGGAATGAATCATTAAGAAATTATGGAGACATGATGTTTATGAGCTGAAATGGCCTCATAATTACTGATATGACCTACCTTATGCCTTCTCTTCTCAAATTTCTCGTTTCCATAGCAAACCCTAGCTCAGTGGGAGAGGAAATTAGGGTTTAGTGCTTGTGAACAATGATGACTTGGGCACCCTTGGGAAAAATGGTTAAAAAATGAAGCGAGGTCAATAATAATTATGGATATGAGGTGAAAGAAAAGTAAAATAAGTGAGCACAGGTGGGATGCAAATACTAGTGCTAACAGAAGTGTCATGTAATGTATGAGTCTAGGCCTCACACTAGTATTATTAATTTGGGTAATAAGTTATAAAGGATATTGGAGGTAGCCCCACCTATTTCCATCTATCTGATCTCTATCAAGAAATGTAGCAAGATCATCTCCTAGGCTAGGAAATTTGTTTTATTTCTGATTCACTCTCAAAGTATAGGGAAGATTGTGGCCACATCCATGGCCCTTGAGAAGGTTTCCTCCATGAAATAGAAGTAGGTGGATAAATTCATGGAAGAATATAGGGACATATTATCCACACCCATAGGGGTATCCTTTCATTTTCAAGTCAGTAATTTGATCCGAATCTGACTCCCGGTGCACCTCTACCCAAATTTTTGATATACCATCACTAGGGAAAATTTTAGGGGCTAATATTCGTAGGTGGGCTAGTTTTCCATGGTTTTTCCAAAAAAAAGATTCGCCAATTTCCATTTTTTCTAAAAATTATTCGCCCACATTTTATAGTATAAAATTACTTTACCCTAGAAATCACCAAAATTTTATATAAACTAATATAAAATCACAAGAAATCAAAATATTTTTACAAAAATATTACCAAACATTTTACAATTTTCATATTAGGGACTAGTAATATTTGCCAAGGTTTCTAAAATTTAGGATAAAATTCCATCCTTAAAATTTACCTTGACCATCACTCCATTCTAGAAAATGAAGAGATTAAGAATTAGATTTAGGAAAATTTGCAAAAATGGCACATCTAACCAAGTTCCTCACCCTGTGGGAGCTTGATTTTACTTGTATAGAAGAAGGATGGGACTTGCAGGTTGTACATTTATTATTTTCCACTAAAAAAATCACTATCAGGAACATGTATTCAATCCCATGGATTTATAACCTTATACACTAGCTCAAGGGGGATATGTATTTTAGCAATTTATATGAAGTTTGTATATCACCAAGTTCCAATAGACACCATAGATGTATGGAAGACAACCTTCAAATCCAAGGAAGGTCTTTTTTAATGTTTGGTCATGTCCTTCGGGTTGAAAAAATCCGCTATTACTTTTATAGGTTAATGGATGACATATTGCAGTCCTTCACCACCTCATTCATGGTTATTTATCTGGTTGAAATCATCATCTTCAACAAGAGTTGGGAAGGGCACTTGCACCACATTTGGAAGGTATATCAAACCTTGTGGAAACATAAAACTATGTGCTAACTTGGAGAAATGCACCTTTGGCATGAGCCATTTCTAATATATGGGTTACATCATAGTTTATCAAGGTGTGCATGTGGATCCAACTAAGATCCAAGTCATTCATGATTAGCCAACCCTCACCACTCTAACAAAGATTCACAAATTTTTGGGCCTTGAAATTTTTTATTGGATGTTCATGCTGGGATTCTCCCATATCACTTAACTTTTGAGTCATATTACCAAGGGTGGTGTGAAAGCAAATATTTCCTTGTCTAATTACCAATAGAAGGTGTTAATTGAGTTGAAGTACCACCTCTTCTCTACACGTGTACTCACATTACTATAAGTACAACAACCTTTTGAAATTTAGGTAGATTCCTCTGACTATGTTCTTAGTGCAGTCCTTTCTCGACAGAGACATCCATTGGCCTATCATAGTGAGATAATTTTTTATATAATTCGGAAGTACCCCACCTATGATAAAGAGATTTAATCTATCATGCAGGCTTTCTGGAAATGGAAACATTACATTCTAGGGAAGGAGATGATTATCCACACCAATTAATGACCTCTTCAGTTTATATAGACACAAGGGAAGTTATAGAATGATAGCCATTATAATTGGTCTACATATCCACAACAATTCCACTTTAACATTAAATATAAAAAGGGTAGCACCAATCATCTTGTAGATTTCCTTAGCCTACCCTTAGTTGTAGCACTGACTACTGTTCTCAGCTATTATGGCCATGAGACCTCTGGACGACTGTAACTATAAAAAAAAATATCCAAAGTTCACTACCACATACTAGATGGTAGTGGATGGCAAGAAAGTTCCCAAATTCCATGTCCAAGATGAATTATTAAGCTACTTGGGAAAATTTTGTGTTCCTTCAGGAGAGTGTTCCAAGATGACTTGGGAGGTGCACTACAATTAGGTTTCAAGACACTTTGGTGTGGAGAAAAATTTCGTCGTACTACAGAAGTAATTTTATTGGAAAAAACTCTAACAAGATGTTGGAAAATATATCACATCTTACACTCTGTGCCATCACCAAGCAAAAAATCAAGAAGAAATACCTGTACACTCCTCTGCCTGCCACCAAACAACCCTGTGAGTCCATCTCCATGGACTATCTGTTTTTACTCCCTTTGAACAATCATGGTAATTATTGTGTATTTGTGGTCGTGGATTGATTTTCTAAGATGGCTATATTGGTGACCTACAATAAGAGTATCAGAACAAAAGACACTACCAAAATCTTCTCTAAATGAGTGTGGTTACATTTTGAGATCCCACAGAGCATTATACCGTATCGGGATATCACATTCCTGCGCACATTTTGGTCAAGCCTATGGACACTATTGGACACTAATATCACCAAGTTGACTGCATTCCATCCCCATAATGATGGCTAAATAGAGGTCTTCAACGAGATGGTATTGCCCATACTCTGTGTGTGAAAATCCAAGTATACATGAACCTGGGATGCAAGTCTTCCCTATGTGCAACACAACTGCAACAAAGCTCTACATAGCTCGACTAGTCACAATACCTATCAAGTGGGTCTGAGATTTCATCCACACATATATAGTTTGAGGTTGATAAAGAAACCAAGTTCTTTGAATTCATCCAACACATATTCTAGCAAGTTCAAAACATCTCAGAGAAGTCCAATTCCAGGTAGAAGAAACACCATGGTCAACATCGGGTGCCACACAAGTTTCAGGTGGGTGACATAATTTGTTGCATTTGCAAAAATAAATCCATACCATATCCTATTGGAATCTCACACCACTCTGATATGGGACTTACACCATCACCAAGGTTTTGGCAGACAATTATTTTTAGCTCAAAATTCCCCCATTCCTTCGCTTACACCCAATGTTCAATGTGGATTTCCTTCAGCCATACTTTCCACCATTACTAGATAGATCAGACATTGTAGAACAACTCACACCAAAAAATCAAAACCCAAACTACATGGAATGGGCCAAGAATTCAATCGTATCATGGACATGCATATAAAGAAAACTCTCCAATAGAATATCTAATTGAATTCGGTTGTAAAAGGTAGCCAACTGCTGCACCAAGGCAAGTGCCTCACGAGGGACCAAGTCCAGTAGAAATTTCCCCATCTCATGGAGACACTCAATGAAATGGGGGACATTGCTTCCTAATATGGGAGGACTAATATAGGTGGATATTGGTGGCCAGTCACCTATTCCACTTAGACCCCCACCATTGTTTCTTTCAGCTTCCTTAATTGTAGCATAATTTACTATTTTTTGTAATTTTTTGGTTCCTAAACTTCCAGAGCTATTTTGTGGCCCTAAACGAAGTTTGTATGGAAAACATGAAAAATATTGAACAAGAATGCGATTTTGTCAATAAAATTTGCAGTATTTGGATATATATTTCTAGCGAGGTATCATACACATCAAACGGATATTGTATGCCAAAGTTACGAT
Source organism: Pinus albicaulis (assembly GCA_034641835.2). NCBI lineage: Eukaryota > Viridiplantae > Streptophyta > Pinopsida > Pinales > Pinaceae > Pinus > Pinus albicaulis. Next base: position 14,492,963 of record CM076577.1, on the reverse strand, counting down.
TGAGGGAAGTTGATGTACCAATTTACCCCAATGGAGCCCACAAAATTTTGGTGCTTCATCTCCTAGGGTTAGGTTTTTGGATGTTTATGGTTTTACATTGTTTCTTAATAATAAATAATCTTGTGAGCCTCATTTTAACACAGTTCAGAAGGAATGTAGTCTTCACATCTCTTCTCATAGATAAGCTACCATCACCTGAGCTAGTTTATTTCCATTTTGCATGTAAATTGTTTTAAATAATTTATTATTAATGAATTAAAGTTTTGTTTTCACTGTATCTCTATGTTTTATTTTTATATATGGATTTCATTTCATTCCTTTATAATTTGGATCAAATTATCCTAGTTTCATCCACTCCTTCATCAACATGTGTAAACCCTTCAAAACATCAATGACATGCTCTGCAACTGATAACACAAGCCATGAACCTTTGAAACAAGTCAGGAAAAAAAAGACCTAGTCTGTCAAACTCCTCTACAGGACTTGTTAGCGCTCGTTAGTTTCCCAAGGTTGAGAAAGGAAACCAAAGAGGTAATCACAGACCAAATTTTGACTTGGCAGCTAGCCCTATGAAATCAGAGAGGGCTCTCTCTAAAATCAACCTCACAACCAATGAAAATGACTTGAAATTATTAGGGTTTTAGGCTATTTATCAGCTCGGTAGGGTTTTGATTAGGGTTTTCTGGATAAGAAGCACCAGGTTTAGGAACTAGGCCAAGTATTCCAAAAGATCAATTTGAGACATAGAATGAAGTAAGATAGCTATATTCAGTGGCACAAATTTAATTTTTCATTGTAGTGTGGTGAGGAGGAAATTATGTAGAAGGATTAAAATGAACATACATGTACAAATTCATTTGTTTAGAGGAAAAAAACACTTATATGAAAATATAGACAAAGCAAAGCATGTGAGGCAATATATTCTATTTAAAAAATAGGAGAATAACACAAGAAAAGGATATAAGGCTTCTATAACTACTTAATCATGAAATTCATAAGGAAAAATGGAGGAAAACAGTGTCACTAACCACATCACAAGAAACTCATAAAAATAGCTACAACTTACTGTATTATTTCTGTCAAAATCAAGTACACTAGTTTAGAATGTATCAGATTCAAGTATCCAACCATTATATTTGACTTATCTCTTAGTACATATAGATGTATAAAAATATTTCCCCTCTAAGGGGTCTAATCCTACTTCACATGAACTAATTCATGAACCTATCCTATCCATTGCCAAATCGTAACTAACTTTCCCCCTTTTTAGCTAACTGATCCTATCTCTAAAAGAGTATCCAATGTTCAACTTAACCATAGGATATTTACAGTTAAAATTCCTTCAGAAAATATAATATACCATTTACATTTACCTTATTTCACTTTTAACTCTTTACATATAGTAAGAACATTGCTCACATAGAAATGCAACAAATGACCCAGAAACGTAGCAACTCCTGAGAAGGAGCGCAAAAAATGTTTAGGTTGATATTTTGATGACTTGGAAGAGGTTTTAAGATTTTATAAATACTTGTGAAGAAATTCAGAGATTTCCATTATACCCTAGATCCATTAATCCATCCAAAAACATGATTTTATCTTGCTCAAAATGGACTTCAAAACTAAGTGTCCAAAAATTAAGCAACAAGCCTGAAAAGTGGGCAGGAAGGTGCAAAAAAGGCCTTGTTTGATTGTTTCCTTCACATTTATCATTCCTAAAGCATCCTAAAGTATTTTTATGGTATCCTTATGCATTAATATATCCAACCATGCTTGAAATTCTTGATTCTAACCCTTTGATAAAAAGTGCAACAGCTAGTTGTTGTGTTTATGTACATTGAAATTTCTGCACTTTTATAAAATATAGGGGTCAAATATGAGTTGATGTATCTTTAACCATAATAATTTTTAATAAAATGGGAGAGGTTTTTGTAGATATGGTCGTTTTAGAGAAAATTCTCTCTCATTTTTTTGAAATTCATTCCTATATTCTCGAAATTTGTGCCTCAAAAGCATGATTAAACTAGGCAAGAAAAATCAGAGAATTTGACTTTCTGAAATAGGCCTCCAAGAAATCTAAATATATCAAAATATATGATCCTTGTGTAGAAACAGAAGGAGGTTATTTTTATTAGGTTTTTCCTTAAAAACAAAAACCTCCTTTGGGTTTCTAAAATTAATGTTCATTTGGTCAGAAACCTCTTTTCGAAATTATGACCAAAAACAGAGTGAAAAGTGCAGCGAATGTTTGAGGGGAATGAGAGGGAAGGGGGGTAGGAAAGATTCTAAGAAAATTATGGGGGGTAGGGATAGATGTTAGGAAAATTATAGAAGTTTATTTTATAAAAAATAGTGAGAGAAAATGGGTTAAAATATCAAATTACATACCTTGGGTAAAAACGAAACAGATTTCTAGTGTTTTTGGGAAAATGGTGAAATGAGAGGTTTTGAGTAAGGGGGGTGATGGGGAATGTTTAACAAAGTGTAATGGAGGATTTGTAATCATGAAAACAAGTCCTTTGTATCCCTAATGAAGCTATGAACCATGGAAAGGGGAAAGCGAATAAAAAACACTAGCAGTAGGTTTTCACTTGATCTCTGAGGAAAGAAGATGCAAGTATATTTGATAGGGTATGACCAACCATGATATGATGATCTCTGAAAAAAATCTGAAACTGACTCAAGACCTTTTCCATGTGACTTAGAAAATTTTTCTAGCATAATCCAAAATTTTACTTTTGACCTCGATGAAGTTGGAAGATTAGCAACTCTTGATTACTATGGAACATAGGACCCTAACAGGACCAACACCTCTAACACTTGTAGCAACATCAAAAGATTATCCGACTACTTCCAACACCTATAGAAACATTACTAAATTATCATCAACATCTGCAATTAACTCCAATACAACTCTACTCAACCTCTAGTTCTGGCATTAGGACAAAGCCATGTTGACATCAATGCCAACTAGCAGCCAACAAGCAAATCACATCACTGCTACAACCAATGAACATTATATCTCTGCACCACGCCAAAAACACTCATCACAAAAACAAGAATGAATGCCACCATCATGTTGACCTAAATCATATGATGTATAGTACTAAGATGCTATTGACATCATTGCCAACACTACAATGCCAATAATAAACATTGGTTTTGGTTGATGTGTTATATGATTATGCCTAGTCATCTAGTAATATTGTTTTTCCTATGCTTTGATTTTGGAGCCTTCCTTTCTATACACAAGAGATTCTCTTGTTCTGTCATCAAGCATTCATGATTTGATCAAGACTTATTATTTTCATCTGTGCTTGTGATTTCTTGTTTTCATACTTATTCGATCTTTGGATTCACAAGCTAACCTTATGACTTGACCTTACAATAGTTATGGGCTTGCCTCTAAAAAATGTGCAATCCATGATGTCAAGCTAGTCTTGAAGATTGAAACTATGCAATCAAAAATGGAAGCTCAAACTTGAGTTTGAGAATGATGATGTCATGGATGGCGACTGAGCACTAATCTCAAAAATTGCGCAATCCATTCCTTGAGCTTAGAAACCGCGAAATGCATTGAGCTGTGAAGTTTCCAAGTTCACCAAAATTGTGCAATATTCCTTGGTAGTGTGCATGGAAATTTTTTGGAAAAATAAAAAAATAAAAAAAAGAGAAATTTTAAAAAATCATCCCTAGAAAATAGGGATTCATTATTAGTTTTCTGAAGGTGCTACAATTGTTAATTTTAGAAAATTTTGCCAAGTGTCACTTGTTCCTTGATTTTAAGCGTGTGCATCATAAACACTAATACTCTCAAATATATTTAATTGATGAATCTAGAGCTCATTTGTACATTCTATCTTGGATCTATAACATTCCCAAGGAGATCAAGGAGCCTTCGGTGGAGTTTTAGTAACTTTTTGTGAGAGTTTTTCTTTTGTCATCTTTTTTCACTTTTTCTATCAATTTTTGTTGTTTCACTTCTGTGAGTGCTATTTTTCTTGTTTATCTTCACGATTTCTAGCCTTTTAACTTATATTAGCTTGTAGAATTGTTTATTTAGTTTTTTTTTCGCCTTTCATAAATTTCACATTAATTTTCTTATTTTTCCACTCTAGTGATCTTTGTTTCGGTGAATCTCCTCACATATTTGTTTTCCCTTTCATTTGTTGATTTTATGCACTTGATTCACATTGATTCATCCATATTTATTCAAATCTACACTTTAACTTTAATTTTCACTTATTATACTTTTTCCCACACCCTCACCAAGAATATCTACACCTCACTTGGCCATGCACTTACTTTCCTAGCTGGGTATTACGCAAGTCTGAGGCCCAAGTCAATAGTTTGGCCTATGAGACTATGCAATGCACAGTTCAGGCTGGCCTAAATGCACATTGTGTAGTTACAAGGCTCACCCTACCACCTTGGCCACTGAGACTGCGCAATGTGAATTCTTTCCCTATCACTGTCGAGGTTGAACTATTTATTTCATAGTCTCAAGCCTCAGGTTGCATCATTGGCTACTGGGAATACCCAATGCAAAGTTCCCTCAGCTAGTCTCCCTCACTTGATTATGAAAATTGTGCAATATATATCATTAGTCTATTTTTTTGTTGCCTGATCTCGCTTTGAAAGTTGATTTGTAAAAGCTAATGTTTTATTTCCATGTGTGTCTTTTCCCTCTTATAGGTACCACAGTTGTTGAGCACTTCTCTTCAACGGTCATTGTTACCTTGGCACCCAAGATATTTGCTTCAAAATATACCACAAAAATAAATACCAGGGAAATAGTTGAAAGCATGCTTGTAAACTTTCTAGTGTATTCAGACACACAAATGTTTGTGGAAAAGGAACTAGATATAACATGGCATAAAGTGAATGAGATTTATCAGACAAGAGCTCCAAGGAATTTCTAGAGGACTGACAGGTATATGTCAGTGTCCAATGGTTGGTATTACACAAGATTGCATGTAGATATCCAACCTTCCCATGTGTAGATGTCATCAGTTGGATTGTTTCACACATTCATGTGAATACCATGACTTTGAATAGTGCTAGCAGAAAAAACCTTGCTACGTTTCTGGTATAAGATTATCATCTTATGTACCATTTTAATGAGCCAAAACCACTCGTGGACTCATACTTCTATGCCACCAACAGCATTCTGAGCACGAAGGACATTGTTAAAGGTTGGGTGAAAGATCCATCAAATTTTCGACAGATACCCACCAATACATACAAGACAAAGTATCTTGGGAAGGATTAACAACTCTTGGTTATATTATCTTGAAAAATATATAGTCAACAGAGCACGAAGACATTTCCTAAAGAGTAGGAAATATTATTGAACCATGTCGTGAACAATGGTAATCCATTCATATGGTCATATTTATTGGCTTGACAATTAAGAATCCATGTAGAAAATGCTCATAATCCTACCAATGGGAGACAAGAAATATTCTACATGTCTATATATCTAATGGATGCAATATGTGCACATAATTCATTCCCTAGCATGGACTAGAATTGAACAACTCGAGACCCTGCCATGTACATCCACTACATACAACACTTAGATTGTAGCCATCAAAGAGTAATGGAGAAGCTAACTGACCACTTCTTCATTCTGTTGTAGAAGATGATATTTGAGGAAGAACCAAATTTCATGTCACATGGAGCAATGGAGGCAATAGTGGAGATCGCAGATTGGTTTACCTCATTGGATGGCACCTTCCTTAGAGTGTTAGATGGTCATAAATCGCCACATCGTTTTCCAAGGTATGCGACTGAAAATATTTTCATGCAAGAAGTTTCATATAATCTCTCCACAAAGTTTTCATGTAGGAAGGAAAAAGCACCATAGCCAACTCTTCCTATGAAAACTAGAATGTACGAGATCAAGAACTTAAATTTCTGAATACCAAGGAAAGTCAATATAGAATTTTTCATTCAGAACTTGGGACTTTAATCTGTATGATACCTATGATATTTGAAAATACCATTGTGTGTGCGATAATTCACTTTCATTGGCTCAGCGGGAAATTTCATTGGCCGGAGGAGGATCCATGGAATAATTTTTATAATGCCTCTAGGACCCATGAGTTGGTCAGTTTTGTAGGAACTTCATAGATGAATCCGTAGAAGGACAATACTCTAAAGGCAATGTCATCAAAAGGGAGAAACCTTGCATAGTATAAGGGAAAGATAAAGGTTGCTTATAGTCCAGGGGAGGAAAAAGTTGTAAGATGAAAGATGATATTGTTATTACAAAAGTGACTTTAGAAGCAGAGGCACAGAGGAAGGAGAGTATTCAAAGAGAAAACCTGAGGAAGAGAGAATAGGAGAGGAAATTGGATGAAGAAAAGAAAAACAATAACAAGAAGAGAAGCTGAAGCAGCAATAAGAAGAGAGGTGAAGCGCAATAACATAAGAAACAATGCATAAGCAAGCTGAAGAGAGAGAATAGAACTGACAACCAATAGAGGAGGAGAGCAGATAGATGCAGGACACAAAACTTGCTCAACAGATTGAATAATTGATAGAAATTGTGGACATGGAGGAGGAACCAGAGCCACAAAATCAAGATGTTGACCTAATTCTGACTGCACAAGGGGTTACCAGTCAAGCTCCACCACCTCCAGCAGCAAAGTTAGCTTTGAAAGAGGAAGAGGATTTTTTTCCTCTTGATGATGATATGGTCATGGACACATACAATCTGTCATATGATTAATTTCAAAGGAATATTGTATAAGCACATAAGAACCATTTTAGTGATGACCTTGCATCACCTAAATTCATTAGAGAAATTGTGATAGTGGCGAACACCAGTAGGAATCTCGATGGCATTTTTGCAGCCAACATGGCCTTCGGAATTCCAACAAGGTCAAACACAATATTTGATGGTAAAGAATAAGCAATTGGTACAAAACTTACAAGTTGTTAGGAAAGAGGTAGAACAACTTTGCATAGCATCTCAAAAAGAAACTTCTGCACAGGTCTATCTGGAGAAAATGAGGGAAACAATACTTGATGAAGTATCAACATTTGGAGAGACCATGTGGAACCTCTATGAGGATCTTTTTAACATCCATAAGGCAGTTGTAGACCTACATGGCTTGCCGCAAAAGTGCAAATAATTTGTCAAAAACTATAATGTAACTACAAGCTGCCATCATTGTCCTACTTGAAAGGTAAATGCGATACAAAGGGGAACCTCTTGACTTAGGAAAGAAAAATAAGCAATAGGAAGAGTTAGAGAAAGCTAGAGTCTGGATGTTGATCCATAACAAAAAACAATATGCCTTGTTCATTGATAGCATACAAGTCTCGTATATAGGGTTATATAATAGTATGCATTTCTTAGTGAACACACATAGGATCCCATCAGTTGGATCACTCACAAAAGCCAAAACCATGAACTAAGTTAGGTAGGAGATCAAAGAATACTTGGAGAATCTTAGACATATTATCACCAAGGAAGATTTGGAACTGAACAGACAAAACATGCAAAACTACATCAGTGGTTCTATCCAAGTGAGGACAATGTTGCTCTTACTCCAGGAGGAAGCTCAAACTGGTTCCAAATCATTTTACTCAGATGCCATGGAGGCTAGGGTCCACTTCTAGCTAGACACCATCACACAATTTTGGGATTTTATCACATAATACCAAGCTTGGCACTAATACATGACCGAGAGACATCAAGTGGAATTTTTTGAGCTATAGTTTCCGAAAACTCAAGCGTGATAGTGTTATGTCTTGTTAGGTTATCAAGTTATCGCTACCCTATTTTATCTTATATGGGTATGAGTTTATTGTAATATTTTTTGTAAATAATTTGTAAGTGAAATTCCAAGTGTCAATTGTGGAATGTGGAAAGTCATGACGTAAGTAATTGATTAGTCATTTGTAAATATTTTGAAGAGTCATGAGAGAAGTCTAAGAGTCACAAAGGGGAATCTGAAGATTCACCCCCTTTTGTTATAAATACATAATCATAACTCATGTAAAGGGATTTTGGGGGCCAATGTTTTGGCTAGGCTTAGGCTTAGAATCAAGATCTTGGGCATTTTTTGAGAGCCTTGGCTTCTCCATAGCGTAGAGTGAGTATCTTTATTTGGAGGAGCAGGTGATGTTAACTTCATGTTCCACTATTGGGGCTAGTGGTACATCAATGGTACATGTATGATTGAAAATTTTGTTTTAATAAAATCTCAGAGCCGACATGTCTTCATGCATATGTTGTGAATATATCAGGACTGTTCTTATTGTATTTTTAATGTATGTTATTTAACTTATGCTTATTCTTATGAAACACATCGTTTACATTGGTACAAGTCTTGTTGAATGCATGTTGTTGTGTTATTTTGTTAGGTCCCTATATTACTAGTATAGTCCCTTATTGTTGTTAGTGTAACCCCCTTATTGTTATTATTGTACCCTTGTAACCCCCATTTTATTATTATTGTGCCCTTAAATTATTATTGTTAGGTCAGCTAGCATTACATTATGGCCCACTAGGATTACATTATGGCCCCATGGACTCCTATATATAGAAAGGAGGTTTTGTAAATTGGATCATCCAAGAATTGTTCATTTATGTAATGTATTGGAGGTTTCCCCCTTGAAGTGGCTAATTTCTAAGGCTTTGATATCTCTTTTCTTCTATTTTTGGAGCTGGGTACACAACATTTGGTATCAGAGCTTTGAATTCTAGGGTTTTGCTGCTCCAAACAAGTCATCGTGGAATTTTCACTATAAATTTTTTTCTACGAAGTTTCAGAAGCTGAAATTTTTAGATTGTGGAGCCAAAATCCGGAGGAAGAGTTTCTAAAACTTTCAGAGCTTGGTTCGCAATATTTGTAGAGATATGATCTGTGGAAGTTAGGTATTTTTTCAGGCTCCTAAACAGGTCATCGTGGAATTTTCACTATAAATTTTTTTCTACGAAGGTTCGGAATCTGAAATTCATATGGTGCGAAGCTGAAATCCTGAGAAAATTTGTCAAAACATTTCAGAGCTTGGTTCGCAATATTTTTGGAGATATGATCTGTGGAAGGTAGTGCTTTTTCAGGCTCCTGAATTGCATCTCAAAGAGGTGATCGTGGAAAAATTTCAATAACTCTCTCTCTGGGCATCGGATTGGAGTGCCATAAAAAGTGGTTGCAAGTAAACAGACTTTAGTTTCGTTTCTATAAATTTCAGAGACAAAGGACGAAACAGTGATACGTGGAAAGTCGTACAAGTTCGCTCTACTGAACCAGTCCATAATTAGGTCATTGTGGGAGATTGGACACAACTTTGTCTTGGAGAATCCAAATCAGGTCAGACCTGTGGCATTCGAAAGATAATTCAGAGGGCTACATTGGTACCAAAATTTAGATATTGAAGTTCTGCAATCACAGATATAATCCAATTTCAATATCGAGCTCCTCAAAAGCAAGAAAAAGGTGTGTATTTTTTCTCCGAATTGCATAAGTCTTGTTTGAAGAATCAATTTTAATTGATTCCAAGGGCATATTGTAGAATAGATATCAGTATTGGGTTCTAAAGGATGCCCCATAAGAATAATTCAACACCCATTAAGCCTTCAGAAGGCTCTACTATGACTCATGAAGATGAAGAATTGCAACATGATCTATCAAAATTACAAGAGCAAGTGCAACAAATTTCACTCTCGCAAAGAGCAACAAAATATGAAATGGAAGTTTTGAAGAAAGGTGTGGAAGCAAAGATGGATGGCATGGAAGTTGGCATGGAAGCTAATATGGAAAACATGACGAATGATCTAAAAACAAACATCGAAGGTTTGAAAAATTTGATACAAGAAATGTTTCCTAATGGTGAAAAGATAGTAGAAGAACCTCATGATGAGAACAAAATCAATGTTAATCGTGATTTCATAAACTCTAATGTTGGCGGGAAGAACCACCATATTCCAAAAATGGATATGAGGAAGTTTGATGGAAAGGAACCTGTAACATGGATACTACAGATGGAGCAATATTTTGATCTCCATAACGTGCAAAACACACAAAAGGTACGCATTGCAACTTTACATTTAGAACAAAATACATTTGTATGGTATCGATTGCTTTTCTCCCATAAAAAAATTGTCACTTGGTCAATTTTTACAGAGGAAATGATAGCACATTATGAGGATACGAAGAGCAACACCTTCTTTAGCCAATTGATAAATCTCAAACAAAAGGGTTTAGTGGGGCAGCACATTGAGGACTTCCAAAAATTGAATATAAGGGTAACTGATATTCCAGAGGAACACAGGATCAATCTCTTCATAGGCACTTTAAAGGATAACATACAACATGAAGTTCGTGTTTTGGAACCGGATTCATTGGAGAAGGCATTCAGGTTGGCAAGAAAATTTGAATGTAAAATAATAGCGACAAGGAAGCCTACCACTCAATTCTATAAAGAAGGAAGTGTTGCTACGTCTAGATTTCCACAACCTACAAGGTTGACACCACAACAATTGGAAGAAAAAGAGCAAAAGGGCTTTGCTATAGTTGTGATAGCAAATACACTAACGGTCATAAGTGTGCTGAGAAGAAATTATTTTACATAGATTGTGAAGAGGAAGAAGAAAATGAACAAGAAGAGGATATACACCAAGAACCAACCCTAGAAGAGGAAGAAATGAATTCGACCATATCGTGTAATGCACTGGCAGGAATTACCACTCCTCAAAATCTCAAGATACAACGAAAAGTCAAGAAGAAAAAGGTAATAGTGTTGATTGATTCAGGTAGCACCCATAATTTTATTCATTGTAAGGTAGCCAAGGAATTAAATTGTTTCCTATACCCAGCACCAGAATGTCAAGTGATGGTTGCAAATGGAGGAACTATAAATTGCTATGGAAAATGCCATAATATCAAGCTAACCATGGGGGAATATGTATTGACTAGTCCAATGCTTGCCATTCCTATGGGAGGTGCTGATGTTGTACTAGGAGTACAACGGTTACAATCTTTGGGGACGGTAGCTTTTAATTTTCAAGAAATTTTCTTGAAATTTTTTTCAGAAGGAAAGGAAGTCGAATTACGGGGTATTGAAGGGAATCCGGGAAGGATAATAAGCTCTAATGTCATGACAAAGCTTCTAAAGAAAGAACAACGAGGCGTAAGTGCACAATTATGCTCACTAGAAGTTCCGACATCAAAATCATCTATTTCTGTAGATCTCCAACAAGTCTTGGACAATCATTCCAAGGTGTTTGAAACTCCCAAAGCACTCCCACCTATTCGTGATCATGATCATGCTATTCATTTGATTCCAGGAAGTGTTCCTCCAAACATCAGGCCTTATAGATATCCTTGCTTCCAAAAGAGCGAAATTGAACGTATGATTGCAGAAATGTTAGAGGCGGGTATAATTCAACCTAGTCAAAGTTCTTTCTCTGCTCCTGTAGTATTGGTACACAAGAAGGATGGATCATGGCGAATGTGTCCGGGTTATAGGGAGCTCAATAAGCTCACCATTAAAGATAAATTTCCCATTCCTGTGATTGATGAATTATTGGATGAATTACATGGAGCAATTTATTTTACCAAGTTGGATCTTCGTTCAGGATATCATCAAATTAGAATGAAGATAGAAGATATTCCAAAAACAGCATTTCAAACTCATGAGGGTCATTATGAATTTTTGGTCATGCCTTTTGGCCTTACCAATGCACCTTCTACATTTCAAGGGTTGATGAATTCCATTTTCAAACCCTTCCTTAGAAAATTTTTGCTAGTATTTTTTGATGATATACTAATCTACAACAGGTCTTGGATGGATCATGTTGAACATGTTGACAGGGTGCTCAAACTATTGCAGGAGAAACAATTACATGCAAAAAAATCCAAATGTTTCTTTGGAGTACAAGAGGTGGAATATCTAGGTCATATTGTATCTCACGAGGGTGTTAAAGTAGACCCTAACAAAATTAAAGCCATTAAGGAATGGAAAGTCCCCACAACCATAAAGAAGTTGCGAGGATTTCTCGGGTTAACAGGGTATTATTGTAAGTTTGTTAAGCATTATGGGAGAATAGCAACACCTCTAACAACATTATTGAAGAAAGATGCATTTTCATGGACTCCTAAAGCAACTAAGGCCTTTGAACGTCTTAAAGAGGCAATGTGCCTAGCACCGGTCTTAGCTACGCCAGACTTCACAAAAACCTTTATTGTAGAATGTGATGCCTCAGGAAATGGAATTGGTGAGGTTTTAATGCAGGAAGGAAGACCCATTGCTTTTGAAAGTCGTCCAATCATAGGAAAGTATTTACAGAAACCTATTTATGAGAAGGAAATGTTAGCAATACTGCATACACTAAATAAATGGCGAACTTACCTAATGGGAACACACTTCAAGGTAAAAAATGATCATGATAGTCTTAAAAACTTTTTGGAAAAAATACTATCGTCAGAAGAGCAGCAGAAATGGGTCACAAAGATGTTGGGTTATGACTTTGAAATAATCTACAAAAAAGGAAAGCTTAATGTTGTTGCAGATGCACTCTCAAGAAAGAATGAAGAGGTGGAAGCATTGCTTTGTGCCATTTCTATTATCCAACCAGATTGGATAACCGAAGCAAGAGATGAATGGAAGAAGGAAAAATATGTATGAACACTCATTCAAAAGTTGCAGCAAGATCCTAGTACATTTGATACATTTAGTTGGAAAAATGATTCCTTATGGTACAAAGATCGCTTATATCTTTGTAATAATTCCCAACTAAAACAAAATATTCTTCCGGAATTGCACACTTCTCCTTTAGGAGGACACTCAGGATTTTTAAAAACTTACCACAGGGTGAAGAAAGAATTTTTTTGGGATGGCCTTAAATCTGATATTCAAAAGTTTGTGGCAGAATGTTTGGTTTTCCAGCAGAATAAAGTGGAAACAATTAAGACCACGGGACTTCTACAACCTTTATCCATTCCAAGTCAACGTTGGGAGGAGATTTCAATGGATTTTATCACAGGTTTACCTAAGTCCGAAGGAAAGAGTGTCATCATGGTGGTAGTTGATAGACTTGCCAAGTATGCACATTTTTTTGCATTATCTCATCCATTTAAAGAAAGTACAGTTGCTACTACAGTTATGGACAGAATTCAAAAGCTACATGGAAGCCCAAGGGTTATTGTGAGCGACGGAGATCCCATTTTTACTGGAAATTTTTGGACAGAGTTATTTTCTTGTTTGGGTACTCAATTAGCTCATAGCTCATCTTATCATCCTCAATCTGATGGTCAAAATGAGATAGTAAATAAATGTTTGGAAGGATATCTTCGTTTTTTTGTATCTGATAAACAAACACAATGGGTCAAGTGGTTACCTTTTGCTGAATGGTGATATAACACTTCCTTCCATACTGCAGCAAAAATGACCCCATTTATGGCACTTTATGGATATCATCCACCATCCATCACATCATATTTAAAGGAAAATTTGAAGGTTCAAGCAGTGGAAGATCACATCGAGCATCAGCAAGAAGTTCTCCAACTCTTAGAGGATAACCTAAATTTGGCACAAAATCAAATGAAACAACAGGCAGATCAACATCGCAGTGAGAGAAGTTTTGATGTAGGAGATTGGGTATTTTTACGGCTAAAACCATACAAACAAATGTCCCTCAAGCAAGCAAAGAAGGATAATAAATTATCGCCAAAGTACCATGGTCCTTACAAGGTGTTGCAAAATATTGGTACTATGGCATACAAATTGGAGCTTCCTGCTTCTTCGCGAGTACATCCAATTTTCCATGTTTCATGCTTAAAGAAGGTTCTCGGTGAAAATATTCTAGTTCAAACAATATTACTAGAACTTGATGAGGAAGGAAAAATCATATTGGAACCTGAAGCGGTCACGGATTTAACTCAACAACTACGGAATCGATCGATTTCAGAGTATCTCATCAAGTGGAAGAACTTACCCACTGAAGATTCTACATGGGAGGATGGGAATTTTATACAGAAGCACCCAGAGCTACTCAAGTGTTGAGGACAACACTTTTTTGAAGGAGAGGGGCATGCTAGGTCCCTATATTACTAGTATAGTCCCTTATTGTTGTTAGTGTGACCCCCTTATTGTTATTATTGTACCCTTGTAACCCCCATTTTATTATTATTGTGCCCTTAAATTATTATTGTTAGGTTAGCTAGGATTACATTGTGGCCCACTAGGATTACATTATGGCCCCATGGACTCCTGTATATATAGAGGAGGTTTTGTAAATTGGATCATCCAATAATTGTTCATTTATGTAATGTATTGGAGGTTTCCCCCTCGAAGTGGCTCATTTCTAAGGCGTTGATATCTCTTTTATTCTATTTTTGGAGCTGGTTACACAACATATTTCATCATTGTTAACTTGTGAAATATTTCGCATATTATCTTGTGATGTCTTTATGCTCGTGTGTATCTTTCAAGATGTGTACTATTACAGGCTTCTAAGGGGCTCACTCATTTTACCTTAATGTGTTGGAACCTTCATGCATCGCACTTGACTTTTTGCAGGGTCACACACTTGATCTCACCAAAGTCACCATACATCACTCTATGTGTATTTGCAGCCAAGGCATATCATTAACACCCATTTCATCAAAAATCGAGTTGTACTTATGGATGGGATTCCTGCACCAAATGATGTGAGTTATAATTGAGACTTCATATCGAGATTCGAGGATATACCCTAAATGTTGGCAAGTCCAACACCGTCAACATTTAGGGAACTAAAAGGAGGGTAAGACGACAAGCTGAGCCCATGAGTCTGTTTGAATTTCCACACTCATTTATGGATTCCTCCCATATCTTAGCCCCAAAATGTTTTTGGAGAACTTCAAAATTAAAAGTTTGTGTGGAAATTATTAATGACTTATTAAATCTGAAATTCAATGGCGAGGGTAGCACAACCTATTTTTAATGCACCGTTCTTTTTCTTGATTTTTTCACAAAACACGATATCTGTTGTGAGGATGTTGTGTTTAGGTTATTCATCCTCACATTCAAAGGGAATGTAAAGGAATGGTGTTATACATTTCCTATCACTTCCATACACTCTTTCGAACAAATATTTCTACAAAACTTTACCATGCCTTTTGATAGGTATGATTATAAATCCATATTCAAGAAAATTATGCAATTTCAAAAAGCACCTAATGAATTTCTTGATGATTTTCATGATCGTTTCATTCACATTTTTATTTTTGTTTTATGAAGATGATGTTCATTAGTCTTTATTTATAGAGAAATTTTAATTTCTTGTTCACATTTCCGTGAATCTGCATGAATATGAATATTTCAAAATTATCCTAACATATTGCATTATTAGAGCTTCTACATCTTACATAGATGAAGTTAATGTTCTTAGTGACCCTCCATATCCTTCTTATCAAACAAATCCATTTCCATAGGTTGAGGTTGGAGAACTTGAGAATTCATCTGTTGATTTACCACTATCTTCACCCACTCCACATACAAAAATTCCAACGCAATTTTGGAATGTGAATCTAATATTTGTGATGAAGTGTTATCTCCTCATCCTCCATACTTTCATTCCTTTGGTCCTTCGGATTGTGAGTTATTGTGTTCAACTAGTTCGAATGTTTCTTTTCATTTTCACGAGGATCATGTTCTGGATGGAGTTGGTGTTGAGCAACCAACTTGCAATATAATTTACGATGATTATGTGGGATTCCACACATGAATAAGAATCTGCATTGAAGGGTGATTCTCCTCCTTCCGCTCCTCTCCCTCATTACCCGCACATTTTCCTTGATTTTTTCATTCGTGTTGAATCTTACGAAGAATTACCTTTTGATGATATTAATACTTCTTATCACTCTCAGAACTCGTAGAATTTTAGTATCTCCTCTGAATGCAAAGAGGAAAAATATTATCTTCTTAATTTCCCCAATTTATCATCTAATCATTCTAAAGAATTAGAGGGTGAAATTTTTTTTTTTCAATCTTCCCCTCTTTATAATATGTAAAATCATGAGATTGCCTCTATTTTTAATCTTGAACTTTATAATCATGGTTTTCGTGATCTTTTCATCAATTCATTCGATCATGACTCTGATTTTTCCACTGTTGATATTTCTAAGCCACCGGTCTTTTATTATCTATATTCTGATGCGTTGGAAATTCTACAAACTGTTGAGGCACTTTATCCTGAGCTGATGGTTATGTCAGGTTCTTGTAGTCTTGAGGTAAGTTCCAATTTTGATCAGAACAATGTTGAATTTTTCAAGGCTCCTCATCACTCTACTGCACAAATTAAAAAGAATTTGTTTCACAATTTTTTCATCCTCCATTTGTTTTACATGATCCTCTCACTCAATCATTGGAGGAGTCATACCTAGTGAGCACTTTTGTGAAACACACATTTTCTTATTTCTTTATGTTCATCCATTTCCGTAGTTCGAAAGTTTTTTTTTGCATGTCTTTTAGTCACAGTGTGACTAAACACCATAATATATGTACATAATTCTTTGCATGTTTGTTTCTCTCACACTTTTATGTGTGCACTATGAAACTTCGAATGCCTTAGTTCATATTTCCTTATCTTTCTTGTCTCTTGCTATTACTAAATATCTTTCCTCATATGAATTCCCTCACTTACTTAGGCCAGCTAATTCATTGATGGCTACACTGGAAATTTAATTTTACGTAATTATGGCTTATTCTCTATTAGGTTAGGAGTAGGATTAGTTTTTTCTTTTTGTTATTTTTGTTTTGACTTGTTATACCTCGTTTTGATTTACTTTTTGCTCCACTCTTTCCTTTTGTTTCTTTTCAATAGTAGGATAGCTTGCACATGAGACTGGGTTTGGTTCCCAAAGCAAGCATGGTGAAGTATAAGAATAAGTTTTTATACTAATAATTCTTGGTTATATGTCTATTCCCTCTCTCTGCATGACTATTTCACTTATTTTAGTCGATGATACTCTAATGGAAAATGCATCCTTTTTCATAGAAAACTACAGTGGAATAAAAAAAACTTGAATCTATACCTAGTACTTCCTACTCTAATCGATATTTTCTAATTATTGGTTAATCCTTGTCAAAGTCGAGTAGATTAAGGAGGGAGGAAAACCTTAGCAAGTGTATTAGAGGTATATAAAAATATAATTATCTGAAGGGACAACCTATTCTTCTCTCAATAAGTTAGGATCCATCTTCCACCCCATGAAATAAATAAGTGCTTATGCACATTTCTTTGAAAAATGAAAAAAAAAAAATAAAGGGCGAAAGAAGAGAAAGGCTTCTTGTGTAGTGAGGTGAAGCAAGCAACTCCATCAAGGTAATGTCTGGGCTCATATGCAGCAGAGCAATGTTTTTGTTCCTGAAGTGACTCCACCAAGGTATTGTCTAGGCCTACTAGCTACAGAGAAACAACGGAGATCAAAATTAATATTTTGACAATTATTCTAGTTGTCCATCTCTATACTCCTTGTCCCTAATCAAAACAACTAAGTTCGACTTAGCTTGGTTTAATGTGTCACTGATGAAAATAAAAGTAAGGACTATATATTTAACTCAAGCTAATTAAAGAAGCTATGGTAATAAATGAAATAAATAATACTTTTTGAAGAGTTAGACATGTTTTTCATGAGACAAGACCCATATAGAGAGTAGGAGCTCTACTAGTGTGTCGCCAAATGTTGCAGCTTCTACAACCACCCTCCAAAGTTTTTCCTGTGCTTTAATTTTGGAGCCTTCCTTTCTCTCCATGGGAGCTTAACTTGTACTATCGTCAAGTATTAAAGAGTTGATCAATAATTATTCTTTTAATATGTGAATTTGATTTCTTTGTTTCATACTTACCCTGTCTTTTTGATTCACAAGCTAACCTTTTGAATTGACCTTATAGCAGTTATGGGATTCCCTCTAAAAACTGCACAATCCATGAGGCAAAGGTAGCCTTGATGATTGAAAATGTGAAATCCATAAGGGAAACTCGGCCTTGAGCTTGAGAACTGTGTTGTCATGGATGGAAACCCAGTACTAAGCTCAAAAACTGTATAATCAATTATTTGAGCTCAGAACCTCTGCAATGCACTGAGTAGAGAAGTTTCCCATTTCCCCATAATTTCACAATATTCCTTGGCAGTGTGCATGGAAATTTTCCTGAAAAATAAAAAAAGAAAAAAGCTAAAAAAATCCCTAGAAAATAGGGATTCATTATTAGTTTCTCAAAGGTGGCACAGTTTCTATTTTTAAAAATTTCTAACAAGTGTCACTTTTTCCTTGATTTTAGGCATGCACATCATAAACCCTAATCCACTCAAATATATTTAATTTAAATCTCTAGAGCTCATGTGTACATTATATCTTGGAGATATAGCATTCCCAAGGAGATAAAGGAGCCTTCGGTGGAGTTTATATTGCTTTTCTAGGTGAGTTTTTATTTTTTCATCTTTTGTCACGTTTTATGTAGATTTTTATTGTTTTTCTTCTATGAGTGCTATTTCTCTTATTTATCTTCATGGTTGTTGGTTTTTTAACTTATATTAGCTTTTAGATGTGTTGATTCGATTTTTCATTCGCCTTTCATAAGTGTCACAATAGTTTTATTTTTTTTGCAAAATGATGATCATCATTTCAACGACTCTCCTCACATATTTGTTTTACCTTTTGTTTTTTGATTTTATACACTTGATTCATACTAATTCATAAATAATTTTTCATATATTCACTTTAACTTGCATATTCACTTAGATATGCTTGTTTCCCACACCCTCACCAGGAAGAACTACACCTCACTTGGTCATGCAATGCATTTCCCAGTTGGCCATTTCACAAGTCCAAGGTTCAAGTCAAGAGCTTGGCCTTTGTGACTACACAATGTGTAGTACAATTTTACCTAACTATGCATTTTGAAGTTCCAAGGCTCATTTTGGAACCTTCATCACTAAGATTGCACAATGTGCAGTCTCTCCCCGTCACTGGATGAATTTCACATTATGCAATCTCAAGCCTGAGGTTGCATCCTTGGCTACTGGGACTACACAATGTGATGTTCCATAAACTAGTCTTCCTCACTTGATCATGAAAATTTCGCAATATGTCTCATCAGTCCATGTGTTTGCTTCCTCATCTCACTTTTAAAGTAGATTAGCAAATGCTAATTTTTTCTTTCCATGAGTGCATTTTCCATCCTATAGGTACCACAATTGTTGAGCACTTCTCTTCATGTAATATTCCAAAATGGAAAAGACAAGAATATAGAAACACAATAAACGGAAACTTCATAAATGAACAAGTGAACTAAATACACCATAAAAATAGACAAAATAGCTGATCCATTTTAGCTGATCCATTTTATTAATATGGAGGTGGATTACAATGTACAACAGTGCTAAAAATAAGAAACACTCAAGCCAAACAAGTAGGGTAGAATGACCCTGAAGCCCTCTCCTCAAAGGCACTGCTGGACTACTGGAGGTTATACAACATTGTCCCTGCTGCAAATGTCAGGACTGCAACTGCTGGCTGAAAATAAAAATCTAGATCTGGCAGTTTCGGAGCTCAGATGATGTTGGGATTTCAGATCCGGAATTTATGATGAATACCCAAGATAACCTAGAAAGGATTTCCAGATCTAACAATCTTGGAAAATCACCCTCTTAGGGCCTACAACATATAACTTCTAGGTATGTAGATCTACTGCATGAACTAAAGATAAATATGGCTGAAAATAGATACAATCAAATCAATTCATAGAGGTTTGATCTGTCATTAAGATCTCCAAGATAGAAGCTTAAGATCTAGCTCCTTCTTCCTCCTCCAATAGATGCAACTACTAAATACGGAACAACTGGAATAAACTGTGATGTTAGGGAGGTTAAAACTATAGCCTAATTCTAGATGCTGCAATAAATCTCAATAATGAAGGAAATGATATGCCCAAAGTGAGGATGTTTTCCCTCACATCATTTCCAGCTAAAATACTTGAAACTTCCTTCCTCCTTCAGATCTACAAGACTAGACTGTGCAATTCCTGGGGGAACTGCTGCTGCATGGAGGTTCAAACTAATGGAATGAATTTCAGATATCAATATTTTTCTCCTAAAAGACTGATCTTGAAGCATAAGGTGAAAGGATGAATCCTTGATCGGTTTCCTAGCTGAAATTCTAGAAACAACCTCCTGCTCTCTAACCCTCAAGCAGGAATGCGTAATTCCTAAAACTGAATGTGTTGTAGAGAGGGGTTGAATGTGGAACCAATGCCTGATGATGTATGATATCTAAAAATAACCTTCCCAGAGTAGGCACTCGAAGTCCCCCGTGGGTAAGGGTGGGATTTCTTCTCAGAAACACCCTTGTGCTAAACAACACTGCAGAATTATCTAAATAGTTGAAGCATGCATAGAAATTTCAACTAACAAATCCAGATCTGAAATCAAACTCTAAGGCATGCCTTCTATGGCTTCCTTCATCTTCCTTTTATGCTTTGTGAGCCTTCCCTAGCCTTGGCCCACCTCATAATTGTGTTGCACATGTGTCCACTAGCCTCCATGAAGACTGCATTGTATCTCCATGATCTCCATCATCTCTACATTTAGTTTCCACTCTCTCCATAATGTGTGCATTAAATGAAACACTTCCTCCACTATTTCATCATTAGTGCTCTATGATCTTACTTTTATTGTGCTATGATATTACTTTTACTACTCCACTATCTCCATGATCTTATTCTTAATGCTCCATGATGTCCACTCTTCCTCCATTAAGAATCTGCTCCACTACTCCATTATGTAGATATACTATCTAATTATCCACATACAACCAAAAAAAGTGGATTATATTCATCTATGGGGTTTATGGGTCCCTCCTCCCTCTTATTTACTTAATTAATTAGAAAAAGTAAGAAATTTAATATTCCAATTATCTGGTGGAAAATTCAAAATATTACAGTCCTCCCCACCAAAATGTTTCTTGTCCTCAAGCAATTGCAAAAGTGGATGCTACAGCAATCCATCTCCCTCCAAATGGAATCCTCATATGGAAGGTCTCCCCATCTGCTACAATTTGTAATGCATGCCCATCTCCAAAGATACCTCTCTAGAATGTCTAGAATGGCCTCCAACTGAAAATTTAGATGCCTCTCATCATCAATGAGTCTCCAAGTGGAAACCATATGCTGTCCAAAATCCTCCTCTATGCATGGCCACCATAGAGTGGTCCTAACCCAGGTTCAAAGTTTAAGGTTTGCCAACAAACCCCTATACTACTGACCCTTTTGACAGTGACCTGCTTGCGTAGGCCAAAGTCTCACCCGAAGCAGTATGGGAGGGTGTTGGAACCAGGTTTCTGCACCCTGAGAGAGAGTAGGTAAGTCCAGCAGATCTGCATTCACAGCTTATCAGGTTCACACAAGACATGTCTATTCATAGGTTTGTTAACAGTATAATCCACAGTATATAGAGCTATTATCATGCACATATCTAGTCAATATCTTTGCATCCACGTGCGTATCAATAGTTACCAGCACAAAATATCACAACACATAATTAATAACAGATTATAGATATGCTTCATACCATAACACATACAAATTCACAGGATAAATAGATAACACAATCGTATTCGTAGCTCCAACAGATCCCAAAGGTTTGCATCAACAGTAACACATCAGATCATATAACACAGAGATACTTTAACTATATCCGCATATATTAGCATCCAAACCTAGTATAATCCAAACACAACCTATGC
The DNA here is from genome assembly GCA_034641835.2 of Pinus albicaulis. Classification (NCBI taxonomy): domain Eukaryota; kingdom Viridiplantae; phylum Streptophyta; class Pinopsida; order Pinales; family Pinaceae; genus Pinus; species Pinus albicaulis. The sequence goes on along the minus strand of CM076577.1, from coordinate 14,471,219 downwards.
ACATAGCCAACGAGAGTCCTCACCCAAATGACCCAACAACAAATATAACAATTCGCACTTAGCTTCTGACTTAATTCTTGCCTACCTTAAAACTCAAAATGTTCATCTATTTATATCAACTTATCCTATGCTTCCAATGGTCTGCAACCCATGGTTTGCGGACTCCTGGTCTACCCTTGAACCATTACAATGCATTCGGGGCTTTGAACTACCCCAAAAACCCTGTGCTAGACTAATTATTACCAAAAATATACAAAATTGTACAAATTTCACAGCTTTTAGGGGACCCTGTTCCAACAGTCCCCCAACACAATCTTGTGACTCGTCCCAAGTCACTATGATCATGGGGTCTCCGCCTATGCCTGCAGTAGCCGAATCGCCTCAACCAGTGGGGGTAGCACTCCTTCACTCTGAACAACAATGGTCTAAGAAATATTCGCCAACTTTTGCGAAGTTGGTCCTTCTGTTGCAGCTGTGACGCTCTCAAGAGTCTGGCTCAATTGTTTAAGAACACCATCAATATATTGAGAGATCTTGAGGGCTTCATCAACCCATGGCTTAAGGCAGTCGCTGAGGGTATTCTTCTTTTGGCAGAGTTCTTCAATGTCATGTCAAAGGGCATGGTTGGTACGCAGTCGTGCCAATCATTGAGCAGGAATCAGAGTAGGCATAGTGGCTTCCAGCTGCTCGAACGCTTCTTCCTTCTATTGTAGGTCCTGGTTGATTTCATGTAGGAGAGGGTCGCAGTGCACCTTGGTCCATAATTGCATAGCTATTTCCAGTAATTGGGCACCCTGAGCAATCTAACCTGTAATCAAATTCGTGGGCGCTGTAACCAGCACAACTCATTGGGCATGTACCTTCGGTGGTGTCTCTAGCTGCATCTTGGCCTACAAGTCTGTGATTTGTTGTTCCATCTCCATTTTGACTACCTGTATCTTGGTCCTTGAGGCCTGTAATGCTGCGAAAAACCCCTCAATATTGGCCTGGGGGGTGGGAGAAGCTGGAATTTCATTGGAGACATCTGCAAAAAGCCTACTAATGAGGTGTTCCAGCTGCATCTGCTGCACATTGGTGAGGGTACATGTAGCCTGTACCTCGAAAACTTCAACATTTTTTTCCTCAATTGTCTGCTCAGCTATACTGAGCTGCTAGTGCACTTGATGATCCCATTATTAAATTTCTTCAAACAAAGAGGTGTGGAGAACCTGCAATGATTCATGTGGCAACCTAGATAGGTCTAGTTGTACCTCTACACAAGCCTGGACTTGCGCTCCCAAGTCGGGTGGACTTATCGCGAGGGTTGCGCCAGGCAAGGAAAAAAGCGGGCTTTTCGCTATAAAAAGTGTTGCGCTACCAGTTACTAAGGCTACTTGTACCTAAATCATACTTATTTTCATCATGTTCGTCTTCATCTACAAAGCTCAAAGCTCGGCCTGAAGTGTGTTGGTTGCAGCTTTCTATTGCTCTCCCAGAGCCAGCCATTTGTCTTCTGCATCCAAAGTGACCGCGTCTGTGATTTTCTTGAGGTCCCCTTCGGTCAGTGTAACCGCTTCATCACGTTCTGGTCATTGAGAGTGCTGCTTCTTCCATGGCCCTTTAGCAGGGTCACCCATTCACTTTGTTCCCCAAGGGGAGTCAGCACCTCCCACCTCCTGACCATTAGTACCGAGATCCTACTATGCATCTGTCTATGCTGCTTCTTCCGTGCCCTTCCCCATACTCTTACCAAGCTGTGAACACTTCTGCAATGCGGCTGCGGCACCCTTCCCCATGCTTTTTCTCATTCCTTTGGTGTCCTTGGTGATGACAGGCAGGGTAACCTTCGTGGTGCTTGTTCCTTCAATGCGCTTTGCACCTATTTTGAAGCTAAGCTTCCAGTGAGGAGGCCATTGCGTAATTAAACGGTCAATCTCTTCATCGGAAGGCATATAGGGGGGCGAAACCCATGCAGGATCCTTGCAGCCTTGGATTTTGATGTTATGCATAGCCACCTATAATGCAGCGATGATATTATACTTATTATAGATATTTAGCGACAGACACAGTTGAGAGAGGATAGCTGCTACGAGCCCACTCTGAAACAAAACCCAAAATACTTGATTGTACTCAATGCGCTGTGCATCCTTAGAGTCCCACAAGTTCGTATATCATGCCCCCTCGCACATGTCTGGGCTGAGAACAGGGAGGACCGATTCCTCAAGTGCTTCCCAGGTGACCAATGAGATGAGAAGCAGCAGCCAGGAATAACAAAATTCTCGTCCCTGCTCCTAGGATTCACGGACATCGGCCAAAAAATTGTTGTACAAGTACTAACACCAATTGAAGCAAACCCCTTTCTTGCATTGACCTTCCAAGTAAATTACATATGCGAGGACAGAGGCCGCTTGGCATTTTAACATCATATTTCTTGCCAATAACAGGGTACCAACTGCATACCAGGGTCGCTAATGCATTTGATCATGAAGCCTCAAGTGTTCCACTCCACATGGTAGGTTTCGTGCACGTAGTCAGTGATATTCCCCTCGTACTTATTACCAACGTGCAGCAGAGGATCCGACCCTTCCATGGGGATACCAGTAATTTGATGAATGAGCACTACATCGATGGGGATTTGATCCTGGATCCATAAGAATAAATCATGGACCAGGGCGAGCAACTGATGTACCATATGGTCCGTGATATTGTAGTGGCCAAAGTGCGGCATCCTTAGCAAGTTTAAGAGCTCGAACCCTACCAATCCATGTACCCAGTGCATGGGGACAATATTTATCCCATCATCTTCCTATATTCTGTCAAGATAAAATTCAAGTGCCAACTTAGGGAAGGCCTCCAAATTGGCCAAGTCATGATCATCAAATTTCACCTCATGGATCCTTCCAAAGGGTTTTCCAATGATGGGGACCTCACCCGACGTCAGTGACATCTACAAGTAGGTGCACAGGCCATCGAGATTCTTCAGCGTGAGTGTCGAGGGCCTGTGGTGCTGGAAAAATGGTGATAGCCAATTGATTGGTTCGGCTACCTAGGCCTCTTCCCCGACCCCTACACTTTTTCTTTTTCCTTCTTCTTTGCTTGAATAGGTGTAGATATAACTTCCTCAGCTTTTAGTTTGACTTCCACTACTTCCTTGGATTCTTGTTCCGTCGAGGTCACTGGTTTTGAGGCTTCAACGGGATTAGTGGCCATAATTCTGGCGCAAAATATGAACTCCGAGTTGCTACTGTCAGAGGGTATAGGATGCTGAAACATGAAAGGGACGCAATAGGCACAGAAACTCTTATAGCACAAACTTGTCAAGGACAAATAGGGCAAGTAAAAACTATTCAAGCGATGCGGAACCCTTGTCCAATCTATACTTCTTCTTTTATAGTCGTGGGGATCAATGAACGGTTAGGTGAACCTCACTTGGAGCTTACCATCAAGTAAACGGTAAAAAATCTTTAGAAATCACCTCATTAAATTCTAGCTGTCCGCTCCTTTCAACGGTAAATGTTTCCTTTTACCTGATTTTACTATTCCAACGACTAGTTTTCACACCTCTTGTGCGCCTGGCACACCCCTGTGCTTCCAGTGGACTGTTTGACATTGGGTTCAATGCTCTCCATGTGTTTGACGACATGGACTAACTGCCTCCATGGATCCTAACTCTGGTGATTGTAGCAAAGACTAACGCCTGCGGGTTTTGGTCTAACGACAATCATGATTCCAACAAGTGTTATCAGAGTGATAGGTCTCGATTTTGAAACTCACCCGGCTCGCGCTGGGGGGGATATTGTTGGACATTGGGTTCAACACTCCCTGTGTGTTTCAAGAAAAGGACTAACCGCCTCCCATGGATCCTAACTCTGGCAATTATAGTGGAGACTAACGCCTATGGGTTTTGGTCTAACAGCAATTGTGATTCCAACAGTGGACCTCCCATGTGCCCAATGCACTTCTGTCTGTCCAGCGCAACTCTGCATTCTAAACATATACTTGTGCCTCCGGCACACGCCTCTGAGCCTTCAAATCGGCAGTCACTTCCTACGCGTACCATAGTACCTTCCATGCTTACCTTCCTTGGTGGGCATACACCACTTCATACAGCTACTTTGACCGTATAGACATTTGATCTGATACGGTTTGATCTGGGTAGCATATCGCCGCGCAGGGTGGCTAACCAAACAGTGCTGCCATTCATGATTTCTTTAATTGTATAGGGCCCTAGCTAGTGTTGTTGGAACTTTCTCGGGTGTTTCGCAAACTATCTATCATATCGTAGGACTAATTCATCCTCTGCAAAGGTCTTTTGTCGAATATGTCGATCATGCCATGCCTTATCCCAAGCCTTCTAAACCTGCTGATGGAAATTAGCAATGAAACGATCTTCCTCCAAGGCCACAAGCTATGCTAAATTCTCCTCCATGATATCAGGCTCTGCCATATTCGTAAAGGCTGCGATGCATAGGCTAGGGACAATATATTCCATGGGCATAATGGCCTCCTTACCTTAGACCATCCTAAATGGTGTTTACCCTATTAAATTTTTACAGGTGGTTCGGTATGCCCAAAGAATAGATGGGATGTGCATGTCCCAGTTGCTATGATCGGCATTACAAACCGTAGTTAGTGTGTGCTCCAAGAATTTATTAAAATATTTGACCGCTCCATTTTCCTGGGGATGATACAAAGTTATTTTCGCCTGATGGATCCAAAATTCTTTCATCAAGGCCTGTATTGTTTCATTAACAAAATGCGTACCTCTATCGCTCATCAAGTTTTTTGGACATCCAAATCTGGTCAGAAACTACTCAAAGATGAAGTGCACAGTGGTATCTGTAGTGCAATCCTTCAGTGCTTGTGCTTCATCCCACCTAGTTACATAATCAGTGGCAGTTATAATGTACCGTGCACCTGTCTTCTTTCCGGGTGGGTTGATAGGTCCCACACAATCGATGGTCCATTTGTCAAATTCTTGCAGGGCCATTTGCGATTGAAGGGCCATTTCATCTCTGCATGATGGCCTTCCTGTTCATTGGCATGTATCGTAGGCTTTACAATAGTCGTGAGAGTCATTATGCAAGGTAGGCCACCATAGTCCAGCTCTCAATATGTTTTGCATCATTGCTTTCCCTGCATAGTGACCTCCCACTACACCATCATGGGCTTCTGCCAAGATAGCATGTCGTTCATGCTCCAAAATGTACCTTCACAACACTTCATCAGCTCCCATTTTATATAGATGACCTGTGATAATGGTAAAATCTATAGCGCGGGTTACCAGCTCTTTCTTCCATTGTGTTGAATACTCTGCAGGTGCCATGCCTGTAGTCGAGAACTGAATGATGTCGGCGAAGTGCACATCAACTACTTTAATAAAAAAATAGTTGTGCACCATGCAATCCTTCTTCGAGGTTGGTCGGTTCATCCCCATTCTTGATTTGAGACAAGTGATCCGGCCCAACATTCAACTTCCCCGGCCTGACAATGATCTCAAAGTCATATTCCTGGAACAGTAGTAGCCATCGACAGAGCCCCCCCCCCCCCCCACCCCCCAACACAGGCTTATTCACCAGGTACTTCAAAGCCGAATGATCTGTAAACATTTTGAAGTGTCCTCCTAACAAATAGTGTCGATACTTCTGTAATGTATAGACCATGGCCAATCCCTCCCACTTTGTAGTGGAGTAGTTGCACTCTATACTAGAGATTTTCCTACTAGGGAACACAACAAGGTGATCAATTTCTTCGTCTCCATGTTCACATAGATGCATCAAGAATCTACGTGAGATACTCATCAACTACCTCTCCATCCCATGTTACATGAAGTATATTGTATCTCTCCATGCTTCCATCCTTGAACCTGTTGGCCTTGTTGGCTCCAAGCATCATCCCAACACTATGCAAAATAATAAGTAGAGACATATGGATAAACATCTACAATTTCAAAACATACTCTCCCAATAGTAGCCACTACAGCAAAGCCTCCTGCTTCCATGCCAAATCATCACTAAACCAAGTGTGAGAGCCATACTCTCTCAAGAGAAGCCACCGTAACAATGCCTCTTGCTTCCACATCACATCATCATTATACCAAGTGTAGTAGCCATACTCTCTCAAGAGAAGCCACCGCAACAATGCCTCTTGCTACCACACCACCTCATCATCATACCAAGCATGGTGGCCATATTCTACCAACAGAAGCCAACATAGTAAGGCCTCCTGTTGCCGTCCTACATCATCATCATGCAATGTATGGGAGAAATTAAACCTATACTCTCTCAAGAGTAACCAAAGAAACAAGGATTCTTTCTGCCATCTCACATCATCATGATGCAAGTCATGGAGCAACAACATACTGATTGACATGTAGAATGTCACATCAGAAAAATACAACCAAGCTCCCTGTTGCCACATCATGTGAGAGTCATAAAATTTCCCAAATAATACTCCACCCATTGACATAGGAGATGTCATGTGATGGCCAAAATCTCTCAGCAATAACCAGTGCATCCATGCCTCTTGCTGCTACATCACACCAGTGTTATGCAAGGCATGGATCATGCATATGTGAAATCTTGGGTAGTAACCATGCTCACCCAAAAGCAACCATCGCAGGCATGATTCGTACTGCCCCTTATCATAGATCTGCAAGTGGGTTTTCAACCCATTGCTCATCATCCTCATCCATCCATCCCACTATGGATGATGAATCATGTCATGCTCCAACTTGGTATCCACCCATGGTAGAATACCATCCTTCTCAATCTGATAAGCTTTTCACTCCATGAGATTTTAAAGTGCACCCTCTTTGAGGTATCTCCATGAGATACTCTCATCAATGGCCCAATAGAACTCATGAGGCTTTATATATGCCATAGGCAGAAATATATATTTGAGTTGTAAGATTATTATCAAGAAAAATCCATCTTGATAATGGAAAATTATATCCATCACAATATGTCTACCATCTATCATATGTCCCTCCAGTGCTTCATGAGTAAATTTTTCCTCAGAATGCTCCAAGAATAATGGGGCCCTCATCTCATCACTGATGTTCAATGACAACGCTCCTGATATACATGGTGATGCATCTGATGTCTCATGGCCATACACAATGCTAAATGAATAGCCTGGCATTTTACTAATTAGGAATAGGCTCATCCCATCCTATGAAACTCCACACTTCAACATAAAGTGTTGTATGTAGCTCAACAATGACAAACTGGGATAACTATACATCTCCTCCTTGAACAAGTCAAGGGTCCTCTACGCAGCGATAGTTTGCTTCTCCAAATCAACAAGGTGCTCTAATCCTTTTTTATGAAATTTCCCTGATGGCATGTCCACACAAATCTCAAGCTGAGGTGCTAAAATAATATGAGATGGAAATGATTGCAAACCTTGGATAAGCTTAATCTTAGGAACATCTTGCACAACTATAAGACTTCCTCCAACCGGTACAATGGATTCTCCAGCTACTAGTAATGGTGATGGTTGCTCCTCTTCTACTGTACCAGTGATGGAATCTACCTTCTCTTCCTCATGAATCTCCTATAGCATGCATGAGACTCCCAATGTTAATATCTCGAGACCATCATGCACAGATGCAAGTGTTCCTTCTCCTGATTTAAGTACTGGTGGTGGTGGTGGTGGTGGTAGTAGTTTCTCCCTTTCTGGAGTGATAATGATGACATCTTCCTTTGGTTCCTCATGTACCATAGCCTCAATGATGGGAAGTGTCTTTATGGAAAGTGTCTTCATTTTTATTCTACCAAACTTCTTCCTCAATCTTTGAGTGAAATCTGCATAAGTAGTCACTCCTGCATGTTTCAAATGACCGAACCACCAATCCTTTGATTCACCCTCAAGTTACAGTGCCATAATCTCAACAACCTCTATCTCTGCTACTGGGTATAGATGAAATAATGCATCTAGCTCTTTCCTCTAATCCTTCACTGTGTTTTTGGATGATCCATCAAATGTAGGCAAGAAGAATCTGTGCATATTTCTTCTATTGCTGTTGCGGGATCTCCTTTCTTCTCTAAGCTGTAAAAATTGTTGGACAGTTATATTCTCCTTGAGTTCTCTAGACTGTGATTTGTACTTGGACAGATATTTACTTAGAGTCTCATACCCAAAATTTCCTCCATATTCATACCATTCACCTTCTTCTTCAGAGAAAGTGGACCTAGTAGAATGTTGTGGAGCTCTTTGATTTTCCTATTGTTTATGCTGTTGATAGGAAGTGCTGGGACCTTCCTCATTCTAAAACCTTCTTGAGGTCTCTTTTTTCCTTTCTATTCTTATTTATTTGAGCTCCTTGGAGATATCCTGCATAGATCTAAATATAAATGAGGAAAAACTTAATCCCTCCATCACTATCGATATATTCTTTTTTCTTCTTCTTTTGATGTCATAAGATGAGCCAAAGATCAAGCATTGATACCACTGTAATATTCCAAAATGGAAAATACAGAAATATAGGAACACAATAAATGGAAACTACAGAAATGAACAAGTGAACTAAATACACTGTAAAAATAGGCAGAATAGTTGAGCCATTTTATTAATATGGAGGTGGATTACAATGAACAACAATGCTCAAAATAAGAAACACTCAAGCCAATCAAGTATGGTAGAATGAACCTGAAGCCCTCTCCTCAAAGGCACTATGTAATAATTGTAATGCTAGAGGTTATACTATGTTTTCCCTACTGCAAATGTCAAGACTGTAATTTTCTGCTGAAAATGGAAATGTAGATCTGGCAGTTTTAGAGCTTAGATGATGTTGGGATTTCAGATTTGAGCTCTATTATGAATACCCAAGATAACCCAGAAATTATTTACAACTCTAACAATCTTGGAAAATCACCCTCTTAGGGCCTACAAAATATAATTGTTGGGTATGTAGATCTACTACATGAAATAAATATAAATATGGCTGCAAATAGATACAATTAACTCAATTCCTAGAGGATTGATCCCTCCTCCACATCTCCAAGCTAGAAGCTTGAGATCTAACTCCTTCTTCCTCCTCCACTAGATGTGGCTGCTGAATACACAACAGCTAGAATAAAATGTGTTGTTCGAGAGGCTGAAGTTATAGCCTAATGCTAGATGCTACAATAAATCTCAATAATGAAGGAAATGATATGCCCAAAGTGAGGAGATTATCCATCATAGGATTTCCAGCTGAAATAATGGAAACTTCCTTCCTTCTTCAGATCTACAGGACTGGACTACGTAATTCCTGGGGGGAATTATGTTCCATGGAGGTGTAAAATGATGGCCTAAATTCCAGATATCAATATTATTCTCCTGGAAGACTAATCTTGAAGATAAATGTGAAAGGATGAACCCTCCACCGGTTTCTTACTGACTCTCTAACCCTCAACCAGGAATGTGTAATTCCTGAGACTGAATGTGTTGTAGAGAGGGGATGAATGTGGCAACAATACCTGATGATGTATGACAACTCAAAATAACCTTCCCAGAGTAGGAACTCGAAGCACCCCATGAGTAAGGGTGGTATTTCCGCTCGGAAACACTCGTGTGCTAAACAACACTACAGATTTAGCTAAACATCTGAAGCGTGCATAGAAATGTCAACTGACAAATAGATATAAAATCAAATTCTAAAGCCTGTTTTCTATGGCTACCTTCATCTTCCTTTTATGCTTTGTGAGCCTTCCCTAGCTTTGGCCCACCTCATAACTGCGCTGCACATGTGGCCACTATCCTCCATGAATATTGTGGTATCTCTCCATGATCTCCATCATATCTACATTTAGTTTCCACTCTCTCCATCATGTGTGAATTAAATGCACCACTTCCTCGACTATTTCATCATTAGTGCTCTATGATCTTACTTTTATTTCACTATGATCTTACTTTGACTCCTCCACTATCTTCATGATCTTATCATTAATGCTCCATGATCTCCACTCTTCCTCCATTAAGAAGCTGCTCCACTACTCCATTATGTAGATCTACTATCTAATTATCCACATACACATAGCAAAAGTGGATTTTATTCATCTATGGGATTTATGGGTCCCTCCACCCTCTTATTTACTTGATTAATTAGAAGAAGTAAGAACTCTAATATTCCAATTATCTAGTGGAAAATTGGGAATATTACACTTCATCAGTCACTGTTACCATGAAACCCAAGAGAGCTACTTTGAAAGATACCACTAAAATAAATACTAGGGAATTAGTTTATAGCACGCCCATAAACTTACCAGTGTATTCAAACACTCATTTGTTTATGGAAAAGGAACCAAATATAACATGGAAGAAAGTGAACGGAATTCTTTCAGGATGTAGCTTCAAGGCAGATCTAGAAGACTAGCAGGCATATGTCAGTGTTAAGTGGTTGAGATTACATAGGGTTTCATGTAGATATCTAGCCTTCCCATGTGGAGATGTCACCAGCTCAATTGTTTCACACATTGATGTGAAGACCATGACTTTGAATAGTTCCAACAGATAAAACCTTCATACGTTTTTGGCAGACAATTACCATATTATGTACCATTATATTGAGCTAGAAATTCTCATGGACTCATACGTCTATGACCCTAGCATCTATCTGATCACGAAGTAAATTTTTAAAGTTTTGGTGAAATAGCCATCAAATTTTCAACAAAAACCCACCAATAAATACAAGACAAAGTCTTTGAGGAAGGCCTATCATCTCTTGGTTATATTAGCTTGTATAATTTACAGTCAATAGAGCACAAAGACCTTTCTTGAAGGGTGGAAAGTATTATTGAACCAGGTTGTGAATAATGAGAATTTATTCAACTGGTTAGATTTATTGGCTCAACATTTAAAAATTCATGTAGAAAATTATTGGAATCCTCCCAAGGGTGGACAAGAAAGATTCTACATGTTTTCATATCTTCTGAAAGCAATAAATGCACATAATGCATTCCCTGGAATGGACTGGACTTGAACACCTAGAGACCCTATCATGTACATGAACTACAGACCTCTCTTGGATTGCAGCCATCAAAGAGTGATGGAGAATAAAACTGACCACTTCCTCATTTCATTGTACAAGATGATATTTGAGGAAGAACCACATTGCATGTCATGTGGAGAAATGGAGAAATTCATGGAGATCGCAGACTGGTTTGCCTCACTGGATGGAACCTTCCCTAGAGTCTTCAATGGTCAGAAGTCACTGCATAATTTTCAAAGGTATGCCACCGACAATATTTTCATGCAAGAAGTTTCATATCATCTCTCCATAGGGTTGTTAGCAGCTTTCCATAGGAAGAAGAAATCACCATGGCTAACTCTTCCTATGCAAATTGGATTGTACGAGATAAAGAACTTGAAATTTGCATATACCCAGGGAAAGGTGATCGAGAAGTTTTCATTCGGTACTCAGGACTTTAAACCATATGATCCCTGTGGTATTTTCAAAGACCATTTTGTGAGAATTCACTTTTAGTGGCTTAGCGATACATTTCATTGGGTTTCATTGGATCCATGGAAGAATTTTTATAATTCCTCTAGAACTAGAAAGCCAGTCATTTTTGCAGGAAATTCATAGATAACTCCATAGAAAGAAGTTACTCTAAAGGAATTTCTATAAAAATGGAGCAACTCTGCATATGATAAGGGAAAGACGAAGGTTTATTATAATTTAGGAGGGGAACGAAACCACAAGATGAAAGTAGATGTAGCTATTATGAAAGTGGATTTAGAAGCAGAGGCAAAGAGGAAGTATAGGATGTAGAGGGAATAACATAGGAGGAGAGAAGGGAAGAGGATATTGGACCAAGAAAATTATAGGAAAGAAAAAGAAGAGAAGTATAAGCAGGAAGAAGAAGCGAGGTGAAGTGAAATAGTATAAGAAAAAACACAGAAGCAAGAAGAAGAGAAATAACACAACTAACAACTAGCAGAGGAGGAGAGCAGATAGATGCATGACATGGAGATTGCTCAGTTGACTTAAGAATTGATAGAAATTATGGACATGGAGGTGAAACCAAAGCCACAAAATCAAGATGTAGAAATTATTTTGAGTGCACAAAAGGTCACCAGTTAGGCTCCACCACCTCTAGCAGCAGAGCTAGCTCCAAGCGAGGAAGATGAATTTGTTCCTATTGATGATGATCTGATCATGGACACAAAAAACCTATTGTACAATGCACTTAAAAGGAATATTATAGAAGCATGTAAGAATAATTTTCCGAATGACCTCACATAACCTGCATTCATTAGAGAAAGGATGATAGTGGCGAACACCGGGAGGAATCTCGATGCCATTGCCACAACCAACTTGGCCTTCACAGGTGTAGAAATTTCAAACACTCAGTATTTCATCGCTAAGAATGAGAAATTGGCACATAACTTACAGGTTGTTAGGCAAGAAGTAGAACAACTCTGGACAACAACTTAGAACGCAACTTCTGCATAGGTCTATCTGGAGGAAATAAAGGAAACATTACTTGGTGAAGTATCGACACTTGGAGAGACAAAAAATAACCTCTATGAGGATCTTGTTACCATACATAAGGAAGTTATCCACTTTCATGGATTGCAAATAAAGTGCAAAGAATTTTTCAAAAATACCAGGAATCTACAAGCTTCCATCGTCGCCATGCATGAATGGTCAATGCGATATAAAGGGGCATCGCTTGACTTGGGAAATAAAAATAAGCAGCAGGTAGATCTAGAGAAAGATAGAGTCTAGATGTTGATCAAGAACAAAAATAAACTTGCCTCGTTCATTGGTATCATATAGGCCTCGTATGTACGGTTATACAAAAATATGGATTTTTTGGTAAACACACACAAGATCCCATCAGTTGGCTCACTAACATAGGTGTTACACAGCATTTTTTCATCATCCCTACAATCCCCATTCTGAACATTGGAGGACCATTTCAGTGACCCATGTGTACTGTCATACATTTCCATGAATTTCATTGCATCCATTAACATGTCAGGAACACAATATTTGTTAGTAGAAAATAAAAAACATATGATTTTGGGTCGGCGCTGGCAGGTAGTTATGTCCTCACGCCCAAGGAAAAATTTACACTGAGCCTAGCCTCATGGTCGCTCTGTCTCTGAAGGGCACCCACGCTGAGATGATTTTGGAAAGTTTTTTTAAAATAGAAACAAAGCTTCCATGATTTAATAGCTTCGTGGGAAGATTCATGGTTTTTTGTTCGACTAGATCAAGTCACGTTTCTCCCTTTGGCCTATTAGTTCCTACAAATGTGCAACTTCCCAAAGGGATAGAACTCTCCTCCACCTTATGTGGATCCCAAACCTACTTCTCGTCTCCTATAAATTCTTCTTCCTCACATTTATTCAACTAGCTGAACAATCACTGGTTATAGTTGGTGTGTTGAAGAGAACAAAGAAGAGTCCATTGTTGTGAGAAAGAGTTTAAGCCCACCGCCTCATTGAGCCAAATGACGAACAAATTCTTGGAGATGTGCTAGACTGAACCCGTCGAAGGAGGTCTACAACACCAAGGCATAGGTTGTAAAATTATTTTTCATATAACAATATTACATGATTGGTTTCTGGTTCTAACTTTGTTTCCATTTATATTCAAAGTGTCTAGCTATCCTTGACTAGTTGGATAGTTATAGATGAATATATATGTTTGTGTTTTGTTAGCATTTGTTTCATCTTTGTTAAAGTGCATTAACTTCATCAAAAATGGAGTGCAAGGTGAGAAGACAAAGACCAAGGGATCACTGCAACGTGCCATGACAAGAGCATTGGACTGAGGTAGGATATCTGTTCCAGTCCATATTTCATTTACAAACTAGGAATTTAGGAATTCAGCTTGATCCCTTGTTGCTAGACCCACCCTAGGGCTAGAGGGATGCCTCTGTCTATAGAGGGGATTTTCTTGCACAAAAACTTGGCGACCATACTGGAGATCAGTGTGCCTATCATCTCTCTTTGTTTTCTTTGAAGTTTTTCTTATCTATCCAACTTTGGTCGTATCATCATTTCTCTGCTTTGTTTTGTTTATTTGACTGCTTCAAGCCATTTGACCTCTTCTTGGAGTGATAAGTATGGTTTTTCAAAGCTTCCCTTTCTTCCTTCATTTGTTTCCTTGCTCATCGTTGTTGTTTTCCTGATAGTCACGCCCATAGGCGCAAGTTTCCTTTGGCACAGGTGTGATTTCGCTTGTTTAGCACCGAATACAACTGAAAAGTCATGCCTATTCCTATAGGATTGGTTTTTGGGCTTCTTTCCTGAGTTTCTAGTGTGTCTTACCCTCTGGATTGGGCTTTTCTCCCTAGATTTATCTATTTGGATTGATTATTTACTTTGTTGTCTCGTTCATTTCGGCTGGTTGTCTCTCATCCGATCAGTGTGGATTTTTAATCCTAAGGCTTCTAGGTGTCTCGAATTGTTCGTTTATTCACATGTTCGTTGAGTCTCCAAGCTGTGTATAATTCAGTTTAGTCGTTCATATTTTCAGCATATTTTCTGATTTCTTAGTCTTTTCGTTTGCTTCTAGGTGTTGTAGGATTGTCGAGTTGTCATCTGGTGTTTTCTTAACTCTCCCTCCATCGCCCCGAGCATAGATCACATTGCTCATTGAGTTGACTTGAAAGTCCTTTGTTTTACATGAAAAAATGCATGTATGGTTTTGAGTGCGTGTTTGTGTGTGCTTGGAGTTGATATCTTCATGTTTTGATAATCTCATTCGAAACTACTCAAAGCTAGTACTTTTTTTTTTTAGTGCAGCATTGCATTATTTCTTCTCACTCATACAAAAGAACAAAAAAAATTCATTCTTCCTTTTTATTTGAAAATGAAAAGTACTCTTTTGAATTAATAGGTTTCTTCTTCATTAGAAAGTGAAAAAAAGAGAAGAATTTTTGTTTTCTGCTTTGGCTCTGTCAGTAGAATAAAGAAAAGTATCATTCTTGCATTCGATTGATTGTTGCTTTGTTGCGAACATATATCCTTCACTTAGCTAGCTTTTCTTCAAATTGAAATGGTGTTCATTCTCTCATATAGTTGTGCATTATAGATTTGAGATTGCATTTGGTAAGGCCTTGAAACTAAAACATAATTTCAAGATAATCCATAAAATTAACTCAATCGGCCTAAGGAAGTATTGAAACTTAACACTCACACTTAGAGGTCTAGGCTAGTGATGTGTTCTGGCATCATTAAACCTAGCAGTTTTCGCTCGCAATCTTTCATTGGAAAATGCTAGTACAAACTTTTTCTCCCCGTACCGTCGCGTATATAAATGGATACCTCATAGGTTGCAATCCTTTATCCATAGGCAGCCGAGTCTACCACCCTATAACCGTGATACACTGAAAACAACATTCGGGGAGACTGCCTACACGCATGTTAATTCCTTGGTCACTTCTCTTTCATTTGATCAACAAGGTGTATATTGCAGCTCACGGGAGCTTGGTACACCCTCTTGCCTAGGGTTCCTGAGTAGTCATTACGATCTTTGCGTGACTCTTTAAAACTTGAAAATATCATCGAGTGTTTGTCCTTTCGAGTTTGTTCAAATTGAAAGTGACTAGAGTCACCTTTTTTCCTTTTCTCGACTCTTAAAATATGAAAAGGCAGAGTCTTGTTTCAATGTTATAAAATTAATTACCCATGATTACATGCTAGTTAAGCTATTTTCTTGGCTGGTTCATGAATAATTCCTTAGTGATTTTTGTTAAAGCCTTGAATTTACCATCTCTTTTCTCTCCTTATTTCTGAGACAAAGTCACCATGGAGGAACCACTCATTTCGTCATCCTCTTCATTACCTAGTAGTGAAGAGTCTCCCCCCGGAGTCTCTTCTGAGGCACATTAGTTTGTTGGGATTCAAAACCTTGAGGGAACTATCCTACCAAACATTCAACCTATCACCACTCGGTCCCCTACTGAGGAGTCGTTTGACAGCAACTGACAGCCCCCAAATGCTTTTTTATTTTTGAGAGAAGATCCCCCTCAACATTCAGGTTCACCTGTGATACTGTTGTTCGGTGCTTTTCCCTCTACCGCTCGCCAAATTTACCCTGACAACATGTCTTCATCCTACATGGATGCCTCGAGTCCTGTAAATAGTGAAGAGACTTTCGTATCTATGGGAGAATATAAATTCCCTCTTGAAAATTTTCCTTAAGTGATGACTCAACCTTCCTATCAACCTTCATTTCTCTCGGCTGGTTATCGTTATTTGGGGAAGATAATCTCTGGTGCTTCATCCTTGTATGAAAACCTGTTATGGTCAAGTACAGTGGATCCTTCTACAGGGGCGTTTGTGTCGGGTCCATCATCTTCAATTCACATTGTTTCGACAATTGTCACATCCGTCCCAAACCAGCCCATTGTTTGCTTGGCTTCCTGCACACCATCCGCTAGTGTAATTCAATCATTTACATCATATTCTATTGTTCATGGAACACATCCCAATGCTTCCGTGATGTATGTTGGGCCCATTGTAAGTAGATCACAACCTCATGTATCAGGAGTCCATCAACCTATTGGTAGTATGCTTATCTATTCTAATCTTATCCTGAGAGGTTTGTTGTATGAAAAATATATGATGGCTATTCAACATCAAAAATACCTCCCCTAGGGTTCTTAGCAGATTCCCACTTTATTAAATCTACCACAGTACTATGATTAATACGAGAATCATATCTAATACCATGGGCCTCTTCCGTAAGGTTCATTTTATGTTCAAAAACCATGAGCTCTAGTTTTCCCAAACTAGTTTATTTGCCAACAGGGACAACCCTATGGTCCACAAGGAAAACCCTCATAGGAATAACCTTCGGTCTAATAGGAACAACCCTATGGTCCTACTGGTCAACCTTACGTTCAACAATGAGTGTCTTATGTTCCTCAGGGGAAAAATTATCCACCTCAGGGACTACATTTTGTGCAACCAAACCAGCCTTATGTTTAGTGAGGCCAATCTCTTGTGCAACAAGTACAACCCTACGTCGGTCAGCTGGGTCAATCGGGTCTTCAAGGACAGCCTGCCTTATCTCAACCATCACGGCAACCTAGTTTTTAGGGACAACCTAGTCCACTTCCTTCAGGCCAACCTAAGTTTTAGGGACAGCTTGTTCAACCTTAGTATCCGGGCCAACCTGCACCTTAGGGACAACCTGTGTAGCCTCAGGGCCAACCTTCATTCCTTAAGGTCAACCTTCGATGGTACAAGGTCCACGCCAAGGCGTTGCTTTCATCTCGAAACAAAAACCATACGTTTCTCAAGCTAGACCTCAGTGGTTCACTCAAAATTAGTACCCTGGTCCTCAACCAGGTTATGGGAGGAATTACCAAAATTATAACCCCTATGGACAAAATCCTCCGGGACAGAACATATGGGCTCAAAATTTCTCCTGACCTGGTTGGAACCCTAACGCTGGTATTTATCAAAGGCTTGCAATGTCTTTCAATCTGCAATTGCCATTCCTTGTTACACTAGAACTACCTAATGTGTCGAAGTTAACAAATCATCCTATTATTCATAATCCTTGCTGGCCCTCAATTCCCACCAAGATCCCTGAAGATTGTCCCAAATTCGAAGGCAATTCCAGAGAAAATCCCCAGGCGCATGATATGACATACCACCTATGGTGTTCCTGTAACTCCTGGGTTGATGATTCTATTTGTTTATATCTTTTCCAAAGCACTCTCACTGGTGTCGTTTTAAAGTGGTACATTGAACTCTCTCGTGGCATCTTTCAAGATTTCAACTCTCTTGCAATGGCATTTCTCACACACTTTCAGTTACCCATTCACTATGAAATGGGAACGCACCTCCTAACATCCCTGAAAAAAGATCGAGCTACAAATATCTCTAAGCATATTGATGAATGGAGGTGGTGTCGTCATTTGATCAAGTTTGAAATCCCTAATCAACTTCTAACTGATTGGTTCACTACCTCTTTTATCAGTCTGATTGATAAGGACATCACTATGGGGGCATGTGTTACTGAGGAGCAGGCCATTGCTCATTCTCACTACCTCAATCTTGTGTACTCCCAATCTGGCATGCTTTATGAACTCTTGCCTGATGCTCCATGACCTAGAACTTCTAAAGCGTCGGTGACACCATCCGTCGAAAGTATCATTGGTTCCATGTCTCAGACTTCCCATAAGTCTTCTACTAATTATGCGAAGAAAATATATACTCCTTCCACCGAAACTTCTTCTCAGCCACCTTCCAATCCTGGCAAAACCGTGGAAGTGAATGTCATCCATTTTACCCTGGTGGATAAAGCTTCCAAATGTAAGAAGAAGGGTAAAGGCAAGGACATGGCCGATACCCCGAAACATGATTCTCTTAAAACCAATATTGATGATGGCTGGAAACGTAAACCGAAGTATCCTTGTCTGATATGTGACGATGAGCAATACAACAAGGATTTTATATGACAAGAAGAGGTGAGTCAACTGCTCAAAGGAACCCAAGGAACTCTTGTCGTTCTTAAGGAACTGTTCCCATCACAAAAAACTCAAATGGTGGAGCAACCTTCATCATCCACCCCTTTTGGCTTTCACGTTTTCATGATGAATGGTGATGAACCCATATCTATTGCTACCATATCAAAATATTATACTGAACTTCGTCAGGAGGTGGAGAAAGATATTGCTGATGGTCCTCTGCCCCCACTTGCTTCTGGCCCTCTTCACATTGAAATGCCTAGTACTGAGCCCGTTGTATGACCACCCTCCAAAGGTGTGCTCCATAAGTCCTCCTATAACCCGAATTCCCATTTCACTAAACATTACAGTATTGTTGAGTAATTGGCTCTGGCATCATCTGCTATGTCCGCACTGGAGGTACTTTAGAGTTGTCCATCACAACGGAAAACTTTGCTATCCGCTATTGGATGAGTTGACCCTGCTGATTCGAGCCTTATCACTTTTGATCTAGAAAATTTCGTCTCGAATCTCCCTCACCAACTTTCTTTGATTGTCCAAGTTGGGATTAATGGTAAGAATATCCATCGAGCAGTCATGGACGAAGGTGCATCTACTTTCATCATGTTCGTTGCATGTTGGAAAGCCATTGGCTCTCTGACCCTTAACCTGTCTCCAAATGCTTTAGAAGCCTTCGATGGAAGGGAATCTCACCCTCTTGGTGTCCTCGCTAGCTTACCTATAATGTTGGAAGGAAAACCAGTTAATGTTGAGGTTGAAGTCATTGATGCCAAACTCAACTATAATATCCTCCTCGGTCGCAATTGGATTCATGCCATGCTATGCGTACTGTCCACTCTCTTTCATGTTCTTCGTTTTCCGCACGAAGGAAATATAATCATTGTCAATCACTTATCCTTTTTCACTTCCACCTTTTCCAAGAGAAATTTTTCGTACGTAGACCACATTCTTATGCTTTATGAAATTGTGGGGTCGAGACTTTTCAAAGATCCTTCCCTCGCAAGTATTTTTTCTCTTCCTCCACCCAAAACTACTCAGGTCAATATGATCTCCATGTCTTCTGATCTGTGGGTCATCCCTTCACCTAATCAGGTTGATTTTTTTGGTGACGTGATGTCGTTAAGCCCAATAGAAATTGATTATTGTCAAGTTATCTTGGATTTAGCTCCTCTTTATAATCATACTCCTTCGAGTATGTCTCTCGACAAGTATTCTCAATCCCCTTGGCTCGATGCTTCGGATTCTTCTGATCCTTTAAACGAGACATTTCCAACTGATGAAGCCATCGTAGAAACCATGTCTCTTGAGGATCTTCCCTAGGATGATAGTCATCATCATTCCTTCTTTTTACCTAGCCTTGGGGCAATGTCTACTTTTCTTGAGAATTTCACTTCCCAAGCTCCTTCCCATCCACTTCAAACACCTATCTTAACACATCAATTTTTTGTTGAAGGAAACATGGGGAATATTACTCAAGCGATGCCTATTGACATCTCCATTAAACTTGGAGTTGTCTAAAACATCCACATTGGGGTGACTTGTTCTCGTGAAAATATCGAGGTCAATGCTAGTCTCTTCTGAGAGTTTCGAGATGTTTTCGCTTGGTCCTACAAGGAAATGCCCGGCATCAACCCCAGTATAGTCATGCACGAGATCCATACTTGCCCTGATGTGAAACCTATTTTCCAATGCCTTCATCCTGTGCACCCTAGAAAGACAGCTACCATAAAGGGAGAAGTTGAAAAACTTCTCAAAGCAGGCTTCATTTATCTGATCCCATTGACATATTGGGTCTCCAACGTTGTCCCTGTGGATAAAAAGTAGGGCACTATTCGAGTTTGTGTGGATTACCAAAATATAAATTGTGCTTGTCCCAAGGATAACTATCCCGCTCCCTTCATCAACTATATCATTCATGAATGCATGGGGAGTGAGATCTTCTCCCTTATGGATGGATTCTCTGGCTATAACCAAATCAATATACTACCATTTGATCAACATAGAACCACCTTCATCTGTCCATGGGGCACTTTCACATACAAGAAACTCCCTTTTGGTCTTAAGAAGGTTGGTGCCACATTCCAACAAGAAAATTCGTATGTTTTTCATGATATTAAGCACATTTTTCAACCTTACCTGGCTAACATTTCGGCTTATTTCGCTAAGTTTAAGGACCACCTAGAACACCTCTATCAAATTTTTCTTCGTTGTACATGCTACAATATTCGCCTTAATTTGCACAAATGTGTCTTATGTGTTGATTATGGCAGACTCCTTGGGTTTTTCATCTCTAAAGACAGGATTCGTCTCAATCCTCTTAAGGTTGAAGCTATCATTAATCTCCCCTCCCCTTCCTCTTTACACTAGTTGCAGAGTTTTCAAGGGAAAGTTAATTTCCTGCTTTGTTTTATACTGAACTATGTTGAAGTAGCCAAAGGTTTCACGCAATTTCTTAAGCAAGGCATCCTGTTCCAATGGGATGAGATTGCCCAAAAATCTTTCGATGCACTAAAGACTTTGATTTTCAATGCTCCTCATTTTCATCCCCCAAATTATCATTGCGACTATTCGCTCAATTTGGCTACCACTTTTAGCACGATTTCCATGGTTCTGGTATAAGACAATGACGATGATGATGAGCATGTAATTTATTTTCTTAACCGCAATCTTCTCGAAACTGAAATGCGCTATGCTCATGTCGAGAAATTGGTGTTGGCAGTTGTTCAAGTCGTCCAAAATTTTCGCCATTATAATTTACTCCGCACTACAACCGTGATTTCTGATTGCAACACCATGACCAATATTTTAACTCGACAATTGCTGGGCGGAAAATACTCCAAGTGGATAGTTATCCTCCAAGAGTTCGATTTTTAGTTCACCATCGCCAAATCGAAGAAGTCATTGGTTTTTGCTGAGTTGATTTGTTCTTTACCCTCTGCCTCTACTCCCTCTGGTTCTAGAGAACACATTCAAGATGATACTCTTTTTCTGATTATCACCCTTGATCCATGGTATGGTGATATCATATTTTATCTCCATACTTCTACCTTCCAGTTTGAGTTGACGAAATATGCTCATTTACGCATCCATCATCATTCGCAACCCTATCGCATAGTCGAAGATACTTTATACTGCATTGGAGATGATTTCATCCTTCATCAGTGTTTGACCCTCGAGGAAGCTGAAAAATTCCTCAATGACTACCAATCTGGCACATGTGGTGGTTGCAGGTCTAGGTATGCTACTGCTCAAAAAATCCTTCATGGTGGATATTTCTGGCCTACCAATTTTAAAGATTGTATCTGTAATATTCCCAAATTTTCACATGATATTTGGAATATTAGAATTCTTAATTTTCTTAATGAATTAAGTAAATAAAAGTGTGGAGGGACCCATAATCCTCAAGATGAATAAAGATCCACTTTTTATGTGTGAATGTGGATGAATTAAGCATAGATCTACATAATAGACTAGTGGAGCAGCTACTAATGTGAATGGAATGGAGATCAAGTCTCATTAATGAGATAGATCATGAACGTTGAAGAAATCAACTGAGATCATGGAGGGAATCTAATGAAATATCATAGAGAATTCATGATGAAGTGATGGATGAAGTAGTGCATTTAATGCACAACATGTTGGAGAGGGTGCACATTGCATGTAGACATGATGGAGGACTTGGAGAGACAGTGCAGTCAAACATGGAGGATTATGTCCACATGCACAATGCAGTTCAGAGGTGGGCCAAGGAATGGGAAGGCTCATAAACTATATAAATAAGATGAAGGCAACATTGGAGGCATGCTTTTTATTATTCATTTTGGAGATCTGTTTAGATCTAGAATTTTCATTTGAAATTCCATGCATTCTTATGTTGGTTAGCTAAGCTTGCAGTGTTGTTTAGCACAGGGTGTTCCCGAGCGGGAATCCCACCTCTTTCCTTGAGTGATGTCTAAGGAAGAGGGTTGTACTTCATTCATCATCAGGCATTGGTGCCATACTATTTCCATTCCTTTCAGAACACCTACCTTCAGGAATTACACAATTTATGAAGATCAGTTTGGGAGGTGAAGGTTGTCTTCAGTATTTTAGCTAGAGAACCAGTGAAGGATTATTCCTATCACCTTGGGCTGGAAGATCAACATTCCTAGGGCTTCATTTCAGATCTGGCATCATGAAAAACTTTATCGACCTCCTATCAGTAGCATTCTTATCAAGGATTGTGCAGTCCATCATTGCAGATCCAAAGGAGGAAGGAAGTTACTAGTATTTCAGCAAGTAATCCTATGAGGGATCATCCCTTCACCTTTCCATCACCATTTCCATCATAATAGAGCCTATTGAAACACATTTTAGCAGGAATAGAGCCTTTCCATCTTGTACAGTGCATTTTTTGTATCAGTTTCATAATCATTTGCTAAAATATTAAGGAGGAAGAAGATGAGACAAGATCTCAAGCTCCTAGCTTGTAGATCTAAAGGAAGGATCAACCCTCAAAGCGAACAAGAGGAGACAAGATCTCAAGCTCCTAGCTTGTAGATCTAAAGGAAGGATCAACCCTCAAAGCTCAAATATGTTTGTACATCATATTGTAGCCATATTTGGATCATATCTAGATTTATATATGCATAACCCAAAATTCAAATGATCAAACCCTAAGAGGGTGATTTTCCAAAGTCATGGATCTAGAAAATCCTTTCTAGGTTATCTTGGGTTCCCATCACATTGGCTAGATCTTGAATCTTGGCATCATCAGAGCTCCTGAGCTCCATAGATCTGCATTTCCTTTTGCATCAGCTTCATGTATATCATTATTAAAAGAGATAGCGTAGTATTTTTTCCTGTAGCTCACCAGTTGCGCAGTGCTACTTGTAGCATGTTTGCAGGGTCATTCTAGGCCATTTCTTTGGCTAGATCCCCTTATATTTTATACATTGTGTAACTATAATATTCTCCACATAATAAAAAGGCTTAGCTTCTCTGTATATTCTGATGTTGTCTTTAGATTTATTGTTTAGTTAGTTGCAATTCATCTATTTTGTTTTATTATTACTACATTCTCCCTTTTGGGATATTACAGTAGTACAAGAGCATGATCTTTGGCTCAACTTGTGGACACTTCATCTTTTGCATCAAAAGAAGAAGAAGATAGTAGACATATAATATAATGGAGGGATTAATTTCTGCTGCATCTTTCTAAAGAAACATGAAGGATCTCTCCAAGGAGATCAATGAAATGAAGGAAGAAAGTCATAAATAAACCCCATGAAGGTTTCGAGATAGAGAAGGTCCTATTACTTCTTAACAACAACAAAGAAGAAAGGACAATCACAGATCTCCTCATAGATCTACTATGCCCACTTTCTATGAAGAAGGTGAATGCTATAGGAATAAAGGATGAAGAGAACCTGAGACTCATGAGATTCTCAGTCTATATCTTGAAGAGTACAAAGCACAATCTAGAGCATTCAAGGAGAAACTAACTCTCCAATAATTATTCCAGGTCAAAGAAGAAAGAGGCACAATAAATTCCATTTTCTTGCATTTGATGGATCTTCCTCAAGCATTGTTAAAACTTGGAGGAAAAAGTTAGATACATTATTCAGGCTACATCCTATAGCTGAAGAAGAGGATGTCCAAATTACAACACTTCATCTTTTAGGTGAAGCCAATGATCGGTGGTTTGGTCACATGGAGCATGCGAAGGTGACTAAATATTCATATTTCTTCCACAAGTTGAGAAAGAAGTTTGATGTGAGAAAAATAGAGATGTGCCACAAAGAGACATTCCTAAGGAAACAAAGGAGGATGTTAATCTTGTCACTTTGGAGAAGGGGTCACTACATTCACCACCAGCTGTAGAAGTACTTGCATATAGAGAAGAGAAACTTGCAACTTTGCAAGATAGTTTTGAGCTCTTAACACATAGAGTCCCATGCATGATTCAAGAGATGCATGATGAAGAGGAGGAAGATTCTAGCATTGGTACATTGATAGAAGAGCAGCCATCACTATTACTAGTGGTTGGAGACACCATTGTCCCAGTTGGAGGAACCATTGTGTTCTTGAAAGAGGTCCCCACACATCAGTTTATCCAAGTTATGCATGCACTTTCATCACATATTTTTTCAGTATATCTTATTGAAACTTATGGGAACATGCCATCAGGGCCAATGCATAACCAAGGGTTAGAACAAAATGTTTATTTGAAGTAGCAACATATCACTGCGTAGAGGACCCTTGATATAATCAAGGAGGAGATGAAAAACTATCATAGTTTGTCATTGTTAAACTACATTCAACCCTTTGAGTTGAAATGTGGGATTTCAGAAGATGGGATGGGCATGATCCTATGTACATTGGCTGGTTATGAGATCAACATTGTGCCTTGCTTGGAGACATCATATACATCATGTTGCAGATATAAAACGTTGTAAAGGAGTAGTAGTGAGAAGAGGAGGACCCATTCCACATGGGATAAATTATATAGAAGCTTCAGTCATGAAGTAATGGAGGTAAAGATGATAAATGGTAGACATATTGAGATGAGGAATCTTTTCTCATTTATAGATGACACCTTCCCAATGAGCACCTCACAGCTCAAAGCGAAATTTTTACCTGCAGCAGATCCAAAACCTCATTGGTTTTGGAAGGCCATTGATGAGAAGAAGGTATCACTAAGAGATCTCGTTGGATATTCACTTCAACATTTCATGGAGTGGAAGGTTCTTCATCAGCTTAAGGTGGATGGTATTCTACAAAGGGAGGATACCATATTTATTCAGAACATCATTCATCATCCACATGGGGATGAATGGTTGAGGATGATAAGAAAGGGGTTGTAATACCACTTTAAAATATATGACATGGGCCAGCAAGAAGCTTGGTTACGCTGGTTTCTCTTGGGTGAGTTTGGTTACTACCCAAAGGTTCCTATTTCTTTGATCCATACCTTGAAAAACACTCATGAAATGAAGAAGGAGGCATGGCTGCGTTGCCTGCTCTTGGGTGAGTATGGTTACCACCCAATAGCTCATATTTTCTTGAATCATGCCTTGTGTATTAATGATAATATCCAACAAATGAAGGTATGTTCATTTTGGTTGTCCTTAAGATATTTTGGCCATAACATGACATCCCAATGTCTATGTGTTTTGTATTTTGTAAAACTTGGCATGATGCTCTCATGTTGTTTATTAATGATGCTTACTTGTATTGGTCTGATGTGACATTCCACATGTCTATCAATAAGTTTTTACTCCATGATGCACATGAGGAGGTGAAAAGGCAACAAGATATCTTGTTGCTTTGGTTTTTTTTGGGGGAATTTGGATTGTCCATCTTGCATGGGGGTGATGGAGGATGGCAGCAAGAGGCCCTACTCTAGTGGTTACTATTGGGAGAATATGGTTTGACATATTTGTATACCCATATATATCGATTTCTTCTTTTGCATAATGTTGGAATGATGCTTGGATCCAACAAGGCCAAGAAGGCTAAAGATGAGGGCATGTTAATGGTCAATTTACTTCATGAAACATGGGATGAAGAAATCCTTTGTGAGATGGGACTTCCCCTTTGTGGGAAGAACCACTTTATTTTATCTATCTCATGTGTTAATGATGATGTTGGAAAACATATAGTTGTCACATGGTACTTCTTGAAGAAAGGAGGACATCTAACTAGACAGTTGGAGGTCTTTCTATGCATTCTTAAGAGACAACTTGGGAACCAAACATGCATAACACATTGCAGAAAATGGAGGAGACCTTCCTTATGTGGATTGAATTTGGAGGGGAATAGATGTATTTGGATCTAATTTTGTAGTTTCTTGAGGACAAGGAACATTTTTCTGGGGAGGACTGTAATATTCCCAAATTTTCACATGATATTTGGAATATTAGGGTTATTACTTTTCTTAATGAATTAAGCAAATAAAAGGGTGGAGGGACCCATAATCCTCAAGATGAATAAAGATACACTTTTTATGTGTGAATGTGTATTAATTAGGCATATATCTACATAATGGAGTAGTGGAGTAGCTACTAATGTGAATGGAGTGGATATTAGGTCTCATTAATGAGATATATCATGGAGGTTGAAGCAGTAAACTGAGATCACGAAGCGAATATAATGAAAGATCATAGAGAATTCATGATGAAGTGATGGTGGAACTATGCATTTAATGCACAACATGATAGAGAGGGTTCACATTGCATGTAGACATGATGGAGGACTTGGAGAGAGATCACAGTCAAACATGGAGGATTATGTCCATATGCACAGCGCATTCTAGAGGTGGGCCAAGGCATGGGAAGGCTCACAAACTATATAAAGAAGAAGAAGGAATAATTGGAGGCATTATTTTGATTATTAATTTTTGAGATATGTTTAGATCTATAATTTTGATTTGACATTCCATTCATTCTTATGTTCTTTAGCTAAGTCTATAGTGTTTTTTAGCACAGGGTGTTCCCGAGTGGGAATCCCACCTCTTTCCTTGAGTGATCTCTAAGGAAGAGGTTTGTACTTCATTCATCATCAAAAATTGGTGCCACACTATTTCCATTCTCTGCAGAACACCTACCTTTAGGAATTATGCAATTTTTTATGATCATTTTGGGAGGTGGAGGTTGTCTTCAATATTTCAGTTGGAGTACTGGTGAATGATTATTCCTATCACCCTAGGCTTGAAGATCAGCATTCCCAGGGCTCAATTTTAGATATAGCATTAGGAAAAACTTTATTGACCTCCTATGAGTAACATTATCATCAAGGATTGCGCAGTCCATCATTTCAGGATCCAAAGGAGGAAGGAAGTTACTAGTATTTCAGCTAGTAATCCTGTGAGGGATCATCCCGTCACCTTTCCATCACCATTTCCATCAAAATAGAGCCTATAGAAACATATTTCAGTAGGATTAGAGCCTCTCCCTCCTATACATCATAGTTTCTATAGCAGCTGCATAATCAGTTGCTGAAATTTGAAGGAGGAAGAAGAGGAAACAAGATCTCAAGCTCCTAGCTTGTAGATATGAAGGAGGGATCAGCCCTCAAAGCTCATATCTATTTGTACATCATATTGTATCCATATTTGGATCAGATGTAGCTTCATATCTGCATAACCTAAAATTCAAAGGATCAAACCCTAAGAGGGTGTTATCTTGGGTTCGCATCACATTGGCCAGATCTTGAATCTTGGCATCATCAGAGCTCCTGAGCTCCATAGATCTGCATTTCCTTTTGCAGTAGCTTTATGTATATCAATAGAAAAAGGGATAGCGCAGTATTGTTTCTTGTATCTCAATAGTTATGTAGTGCTAGTTGTAGCATGTTTGCAGGGTCATTCTAGGCCACCTCTTTGGCTAGATCCCCTCATCTTTTGTACATTGTGTAACTATAATATTATCCACATAATAAAAAGTCTTGGCTTCTCTGTATATTCTGATGTTGTATTTATATTTATAGTTTACTTAGTTTCATTTCATATATATATTTTTAGTATTACTGCATTCTCCCTTTTGGGATATTACAGTATCCTCACTATCCGTAAATGTCACGAGTGCCAAATCTTTCAGCACAAGATGAGCGCGCCTGTTGGCTTGATGGGTCCTGACCCAGGTTCGGAGGTTAAGGTTTGACAACAAATCCCTATACTACTGGCCCTTTCGACAATGAACCACTTTCGCAGGCCAAGGTCTCACTTGAATTAGTATGGGAGGGTGTTGGAACCAAGTTACTACACCATGGGAGAGAGTAGGTAATTGAGGAATATTGGCGTTGCAACTATCAAGTTCGCATAGAATAATTTTATTAGCAGGATTTCGACAGTATAATCAGCATGTAACCATAACAAAGCTACTATTATTTATAGATCAAATTACAAACCAAAACATAGCCCGTGCACACAACCAGCGGGGTCCACACATAGCAGGACTGAGGATCTCCATGCACACAGCCAGGAGGAGTCCTTACCCAAAACAACCCAAAAAAATCTCAACAATTTGTACCTAGCATCAATCTTTATTCTTCATTTTCTACTCGACCCAACTATCTATCTATTTATATCATTGTAGCCTTTGATATCCTATGGTCCGCAAACCATGGTTCTCGGACCCTAGGTTTACCCTTCAACACAATACAAAACATTGAGGGCTTTGACCTACCCCAAAACCCCTACGCAAGACCAACTATCAAAAAATTGTATAAAAAACACAGCTTAGGGAACCCTGTTCCAACAAGCCCCCAACACAATCTTGTGACTGGTCCCGAGTCACAGCGACCGTGGGGTTTGCATCTTTGCTTGAATATTCTTGATTGCATCGACTAGAGGGGGCAGCACTCCTTCACTTTGCACAACAGCATTTTGTGCAATATACACCAACTTCTACGAAGTTGGACCTTCAGTAGCAGTAGTGACACTTTCCAGGTTCTGGTTTAGCTGTTCAACTACAACATCCACTTCCTGAGACAACTTGAGGGCTTCATCGGCCCATGGCTTGAGGTGGTCACGGAGAACCTTCTTTTTGTGGTGGAGTTATTCAATTTCATCTCTAATTTCATGGCTGGTACGCAGTCATGCCAGGCATTGAGTGGGGTCAAAAGTGGGCATTGTAGCCTCCATCTGCTTGAACTCTTCTTCCTTCTAACATAGCTCTTGGGTGATTTCATGTAGGATAGGGTCACATTGCACCTTGGTCCACAACTGCATAGTTTTTTCAAGCAATTTGACACCCTGAGAAAATTGAGAAGTGATGGCATTCGTGGCTTCTGTAACCAGCGCAGCTCACTGGGCGCGTACCTCAGGGGGAGTTTCTGGCTGCAATTTTTCCTGCATGGTAGCAATCTGCTGCTCCATCTATGCCTTGAAATTCTAAATCTCAGTCCTAGAAGCCTTCAAGGCTACAACTAGTCCTTCAATATTGGAATGGGGGGTGGCAGAGGCGGAGATATATTCATTCACATATGCGCATAACCTACTAATTAGTCATTCCACCTCGGTCTGCTGCGTAGCAGCAAGGGTGCATGTAGCCTGCGCCTGGGCCACATTGGTGGTTTTTTACATGATCGTTTGCTCAACTGTACTAAGTTGCTGATGCACCCGGCGGTCTTTTTGTTGGATCTCCTTGAAGAGGGATGCATGGAGGACCTGCAGCAATTCATGTGGAAGTCGGGTCAAATCTAGTTGCACTTTTGCGCAAGCCTAGACTTGCTAACATAAGGAAAGTGGGCTCAAGGTGAATGCTGCACCTGGTAGGGGGCAGAGGTGGCTTTCAGTTGTGACGATTAGTTCACTGCTAGTTTTTGGGTGCTGCCTCATCTGAATCATGCTTCTCTACAGGGTATCAGTTTTTAGTTGCAGAGCTTGGAGCTCATACTGGAGTGCAGTGACCACATCCTTCTATTGCTCTTCCAATGCAAGCCATCTATCTTCTGAAGCAAGGGTGATTACATCTACGATCTACTCCAGGTATTCCTCTATCAAAGTTACTTCAGTCTCCCTATCGGGCCTTGTAGCCCGTCATTTCTTTTGTTGGCCTTTGAGAGGATCGACGATCCATTTCGTACCACACGAGGAATTAGTGCCCTGTGCATCTAGATCCTCTATGTCCATGTCCTTCTCTGAATCCTGTTTTGATTATGGCTCTACACCCTTCTCAGTGTCCTTGCCATGACCTTCTGCCTTTTTTGTTGTAACAGGTGGGGTGGTTTTCAGGGCAGTGCTTGTACCTGTAGTGCCAGTTGTACCTGATTTGAAGCCCAGTCTCCAGTGTGATGGCTAAGTGGCAATAATTCGGTCGATTTCCTCATCTACAACCATGTATGGTAGTGATAACCATGTCGAATCCTTACAGCCCCGGATCTGCACATTTTTCATCATGACCTGGAATTCTACGATGCTCTTGTAATTATCGTAGATTGTTGGTGACAACCGTGGTTGGAAGTGAATTTCTGCTGCGAGCCCGCTCTAAAATAATACCCAGAAGACTTTATTATCCTCAATGCACTGCTCATCCTTTAAATCCCAAAAATTCACATATTGCGCCCCCTCGCACATGTCTAGATCATGCTCAGGGAGGACCGAGTCTTTAGGGGCTTCCCATGCGACCAATGTGATGACGAGTAGCATTTAGGAGTACTAGAATTCCCTTCCATGATCACGGGCCTGGTGCACATTCTCCAAAAATTCGTTGTACAAGAACTAGGACCAGTTGAAGCAGACCCCTTTTTCATAGCGGCCAGCCAACTGAATTACATAAGCAGGGATGGTCACAACCTGGCATTTTCACATCAGTTTACATGCCAACAAAAATGTACCCATGTGCGCACCAGGGTCGCTAATGGTGTTGATAATGACCCCCCTTGTATTTTTCACAACATGGTAGTCATTGTGCACCTTATCGGCAATATGTTGCTCATACTTCTTGCCAACATGCTCCATGGGATTCATCCCCTAGATGGGGAGACCAGTAATACGGTGAATGAGTGCGGCATCAATGGTAACATGATCCTGGATCCATAAGCTACCATCATGGATCTGGGCGAGCAGCTGTCACACAACTCGATCGGTGACATTGTAGTGGCCAAAGTGAGGCATCCGCTACAATTTTAATAACTCGGAACCAACCAAACCACTTTCCCACAACATGGGGACTACCCTCAGCACGCCATCCTCCAATACCTTTTTGAGATATAGTTTAGGTGCCAATTCTGGGAAGGCCTCCACGTTGGCCAAGTCATGATCATCAAACTTTATCAAGTAGAGTTTTCCAAAGGATTCGCCATTTATGGGGACCTTGCCCAGAATTAGTGGCATTTGCAGATAGGTGTGCATACCATCACGGTTCTTAGGCATGCACATTGAGGGCTTGTGAGGCTGAACATATGGTGGTATTCATTTTATTGTTTCAGTGATCCGGGCCTCTTCCTGAGTAGAAAAAGGTCTCTTTTATGGGTTAGGCGAACGTGCCCGGGGCACCGTTTTTGGGAATTTCATGTTTTGAGGGGAGGTACGTGGCTTCACCCTGGCCCATTTTTTATTCCTCCCCTGCCCTTGCTCTTGGCCTTTCCCCTTACCCTTTTTTTTGTCCACCTATTTCCCCTTGCTTTGTGTGGACACAACCTCCTCAACTTGAGGGGTGACTTCCAATACTTCCTCTGATTATTTCTTTGTTGAGGACATGGTCTGCGAAGATTCAATGGGATTGGACGCAGTCATTCTTGCGTAGAATATGAACTCAGGGTTGCTACTATCAGAGGGGGTAGCATGCCCAAACATGAACAAAGTATAATAGCTATAAGAAATTGCAAGGCACAAGTTGTTCAGAAGGCACGAAACCCTCTTCTGAGCTACCCTCCTACTTTTATAGATTTTGGTAGTGACCAATGGTTGGGTGAAGCTCCTAAAACTTATCATCAAGAAAACAGTAAAAATTCTTTAGAAATTGCCTCATTAATTGTTGACTGCCCACTCATTTCAACAGTAAAATCTACTTTTTACCCAATTTTACTATTCCAACGGCTAGTTTTCGTAGCTGTGTATGACCCCTATGCGCCCATCACACCTCCTCGCGCTTCTAGACCTATGATCAACTCCTGTGCTCCCAGAAAACCTCTCTGGGCTTCCAGAACTACGATCGACCCCTGTGCGTACAACAGTCTGGCCTACATTTTTCCTCTTGCCTGCGTGTATTCCGCCCCATATAGCTACTCTAGCCATATAGTCATTTGATTCAGTATGGTTTGAGCCAGCTGCCATTGACATATCCTGGTACCATATCACTACACAGTGTAGCGAACTGGATAGCTCCTCTATTAGTGATTTCCTTTACCATATAGGGACCTAGCCAGTGCTGACGGAACTTCCCTAGGTTCTTCGCAAACTGGATATCGTAGAGCAGGACCAATTCTCCCTCCGAAAATATCTTTTTTCGAATATGTTTTTCATGCCATGATTTTTCTCGGGCCTTCTGAACTTGCTGATGAAAGTTAGCAATGAATCGATCTTCTTCCAAGGCGAATAGCTACGCTAAGAGTTATTCCATGATATCTGGCTCTGCCATGTTCGTAAAGGATGTGATGCACAGGCTAGGAACAATATACTCCATGGGCATAATTGCCTCCTTTCCATAAACCATCTGAAACGGTGTTTACCCAGTCAGCTTCTTGCATGTGAATCAATAGGTCCAGAGGACTGACGGAATACGCACGTCCCATCCACTTCAATCGACATTACAGATCTTGGTCAGAACTTGTTCCAATATTTTATTAAAATATTTTATGGTTCCATTTTCCTGTGGGTGATAAGGGGTAATTTTTGCGTGGTGGATGCAAAATTCTTCAGTCAAGGCCTATATTGTTTCATTAAAAAAAGGCGTATCTCTATCGCTCATCAAGATCTTTGGATAGCCAAACCTGGTTAGAATATGTTCAAAAATAAAGTGTGTAGCATTGTCTGCAGCATAATCCTTCACAACTGCTTCGGCCCATCTGGTTACATAATCAGTTGCAGTGATGATGTAGCAGGCACCTGTCTTGTTACCTGGTGGGTTGATGGGTCTGATGAAGTCGATGGCCCAATTTTCAAATGCTTGCAAGGCCATCTATGGCTGCAAGGGAATTTCATCTCTGTGGGATGGCCTTCCTGTCCTCTGGCATGTGTCACAAGCTTTGCAATAGTCATGAGAGTCACTATGCAGTGTGGATGACCATAGCCCAGCTCTGAAGATCTTCCACGTCGTCGCTTTCCCTGCGTAGTGACCTCCTACTACGCCGTCGTGGACTTCTGCCAAGATGGCCTGCCTTTCATGCTCCAAAACGTATTTTCATAGTACCTCATTAGATCCCAGCTTATACAAGTGGTCTTCTATGATGGTAAAGTCTGATGCGTGGGTTACCAGCTCTTTTTTCTATTGCACCGAATATTATGTAGGTTCCATCCCCATAGTTAATAAGTGAATGATTTCGGTGAAGTGCACATCAACCAGCTTAATAGTAAACAGATGTGCATCGGACAGTCCTTCTAGGTTGGCCATTTCCTCACCACTCTCGATTCGGGATAAGTGGTCTGGCCCAACATTTAGGTTCCCTAGCTTCATGATGATCTCAAAGTCATATTCTTGAAATAGCAATAGCCATCAGAAATCCCCCCCCCCCCCCCAACATAGGCTTATTCACCAGGTATTTCAAGGTTGAGTGATCCGTGAACATCTTGAATTTCCCACCTAACAGATAATGTCGATATTTCTGTAGGGCATATACCATGGCCAACCCCTGGCATTCAGTAGTGAAGTAGTTACGCTCCACACTAGAGAGTTTTCTACTGAAAATGCAACCGGGTGGTCAATGTCCCCTTCCCTGGGTTGCATAAGGACAACTCCTAGCGCGATTCCTGAAGCTTCAACATGGACATGGAAAACCTTTGCCCATTCAGGAAATATGAGGATAGATGCAGAGACCATATTTTCCTTAAGTAGCTCAAAGCTCTTCTAACACTCGTCATCCCAAAAAAATAATACGTCCCTCTTCAGCTATTTTTCCATAGGTGTCGTGATCAGTGCATACCATTGAATAAAATTTCTATAGTATCCTGTGTGCCCAAGAATGGAGTGCAGCTATTTTTTAGTTGTAGGGACTGCTAAGTTAATGATAACCGCCACATTGGCAGGGTCAACCATCAGTCCCTGCCAACAGACTATGTGGCCTAACAAGATCCCAAACAGTATGCAGAACATGCACTTCTTGATATTTATGGAAATATGGTGTTTTCTACAAGAATCCAGCATCAAGCACAGGTTGGAAACATGCTTCTTTACGAACCCAAATATTTTCCAATCGTCAACATATACCTCCAAAAACTTGTGGATGAACTCCTTGAATATTGCGACCACCACCCGTGAAAAGATGGCAGGGAAATTCTTGAGCCAAAATGGCATGATGGTGTATTGGAAGGACCCCCATTCAGTGGAAACCATAGTTTTTTTGTGATCTTTAGGTGCGATCCTGATATGATGATAGCCCGAAAACCCGTCAGTGAATGAGCATGCTTTCTGTCCCCCTACACTATCAAGGATTTCTTATGAGAATAGCATAGGGAAGGGATCATGTACATAGGCATCATTCAATTTTCATAGGTTGACACAGATTTTTAATTCTCCTTTATTATTTTTCTCGTAAACCACCATAGGGCTTACTCAATCTGGCTATTCGACTGGTTCGATGATACCTATGGCTAGCATTTTGTCGATTTCTTCCCTGACTTTCTGCTTATACTTGGGGTTCAAGTGATAAGGACACTGCTTAACAGGGAACACATTTGGTTTTAGAGTAATGCGCATGACCCATAGGTCCCTTGTAATACCCTTGAGCTCTGAGAATTTAATAGGAAATAGGTCCTGGTACTCCGTGAGAAGCTCTGCGACTTTCCCTATGGTGTCATCATCTTAGTAGTACCCAATTTTAGTTATCTTAGGTTGTTCTTCTGTCCCAATGTTGACTTCTTTTAGCTTAAGAGGCTTGGTCACATTGACAGTCTGCAGCGGACGTCCAACGACTGCGTGTTCTCCCTCTGATTATGGGATAGTAATGTTTCGTGTGTCCTCATCACACTCCTCTATTAACAGATTGTGGTGGTTAAAAATATGTTGCATCTATGTATCCCAAGATGGTGCCCATACTCCATACGAGGTCGCGATCCATCAAATACAAGGGCATCAATGTTCTACAAAGCTTCATCCAATGCCTCAGTTCCTCCTATCAACCCAAATGTCCCCACGAAATTGTCCTTCATGGTTTCCTAGTGGTAGGTATGCTAATGTAGTTCTGCTTCCAGATACCATGCAGTGGGAATTGACCTCAGGTCATGAATAAACAAGTGGACCCATTCTTCCATGGTCCTTTGACACCATACCTCCATCCATGTGGCCACATGCTTGCACAGGTCTCCTTGGCCAAGGAAAGTCTCCATGCATAGGTGAACCGGGGGTTCGAACCATAGGATCATCATCTCACAGCATTCCTCCCAATCCTAGAACGTTCCCTTATGTGTTTCCCACCACCGCGCAAGGGTTTTGCGCATGGCTAGGTTAAGTGCCCACATTCTTCGTTCCCTTGGGACTTTAGCTTCAAATGTTCGCAAAAAATCCCTAATACTACCAGAACCATCAAAGTAGGGCAATTCTCTTACCTCTGAGGAGATACATTGGAAGCTCTTCATGATCCTAAGACATTGTAGCACATATACATCATGTAACTGATTCTGCCAATTTTCTATCTCCACATCGGAGTCAGAGAGGCATTCATTGTCTTTCTCCTAGCAAAGAACACCATCATCTGTAGGATTAATCCAATCCTCATCCTAGGTGGTTATTTTATAAATATGATCCATGTCGTCTTCTTCACACATCGGTTTTGTATACCATTCTCCTTCCGCAGGGTATAGAGGAACTTTCACCCTCGTACCCTCATTGTCAAAAACCATGCTCCCCTTTCTTTAAGTTGATAATGCCTCCCATGTCTATCGTCCAATCTAGTCCCAGGAGTGCAGGATAAGGGTCTACATCTTCCATAATTTGAATTACTTCAAAATCTACATGTACCTTAACTCTTGCAATATCTACCATAATATTTGATAGCCTCCCTAATGGTATGATTTTATTTTGGTTAGCCATGCGCAGCTGTATAGTAGACCATTCCATCTTAAGTTCTCCCATTCACTGCCATGTTTTATTGGGCAGGACGTTTGCATCTGATCCCATATCCAGGATGACCTGATCCATTTCATAGTCATCGATCTGCGTTGTTAGCCGCATATTCCTCGCAGTGGGGTTCTTGTGCTTGTACAATTTTTGAACATCTCTAACTATTGTAGGAGGGTCATTTATTTCCATGCAGCTTTCTATCAATGTTTGAATATTTTCTACTGCCTTCTGGTTGCATAGAAACTTCATACATGCTTGTAGGAATGGTCTAACATCGTCATTCTCTCTCAGGTTTGTTGGAGCCTTGGAAGTAGATGCCTCATCCTTGGTAAAGTCTTTGAGAGCTTCGATAAAGGTTTCTTTCTCCTTCTGTAGGTCCAAGCTTTCCTATTTGATGATAGCTTTCCAAATAAGGGTTTCAACCACAGTTTTCTCCTCATCTCCTCCAGTAGCCATGTCATTGCGTGTTATGACATTAATACGGTCCTTCATCACATGGTTATTCCTTAACCCTATGCACATTCTGCGTTGGTGTCCATTGTTTTTCCTGCATTTTTGCTATCAAGACTAGACAATGTTCGATCACATGGTCCAATTATTGATAATATTGGCAAGATTGTCGTGTAGGGTTTAGGAAGTCCCTTACGAAGTGGCCTATTTCTCCACAATTGTAACAGATCAATTTCCCTCTTCCCTGACCTTCGCCTCCACCACTTCCCCCTCCCCTGCCTCTTGTTAGGGAACCTCCTTTGCCTAAGGGAGATAGTGGTGAAGAAGGGTAAGCCTGTACCCTGTATAGGTTTCCTCGGTCTATCATTAAATCATAGGTTTGACAATTATGTTCATCATGTCCTACAGATGAGCATAATCGGCACCATTATTTCTTAAATTCTAGAACATAAGCACCAAGACGGGGATAGTGGTTGGTATCATGTAGCCCGGATACACGACAATCAGCACACCATAACATAGGACTACTTGGTCCCGCATCTTCTTTAGGGAAAAATGGGCTGGGTCCCTCGGCCTGCAAGTACTCTGCCAGCAGATGGCACTGATCCTTGGTGTGGCTAGACACCCTGCATCTTATGCACCATACATCTGGGCTAGCCTATTTTCCTCGTTCCTTTCGCAGATTCTAGATTTCGAGGTGCATTTCCTCCAGCTGTCCCTGGATCTACTGTACCCCAAACTAGGCATCATCTCTTAGTGTATCTTCTAGCATCATAGCAATCTCCAAGGCTTTCTCTTGTGTCTCAATCACTTGCTGACCCATAGGTCCGAGCAGGTGAGGTAATAGCATAGTAATGAACCATTGGTTGTGTTGTCTGTTGTAATACTGAAATTCCCCATCCTTGATAACCTTCATTAAAAACTGATCAGCCTCCCATATAGACTCAGTGGGTCCCTGTTTAAAATCTTTCAAGTCAGTCACTAGCTGAGAGTAGGAATGATGTAGGGTTTCTGCTAGAAAGCAGATCCCACATATAAGAAACTAACTGCTCAATCAAGATCAAAAAATTTTCAATTCTTCTATAGAATAAATCCATAAAAACATTCAACTTAAATTCACATGAAGGAAAAAAGAGCCATTCAAATCAACTACAGATATAAAACATAAAAATTCTCTGGCCAAATATTACATTGGGCGGCCTCTTGGCTCTTGGCCCTTCAAACCACTCCTCACTCACTCCACTCTTCAACTATCTCATCTCTTCAACTATGTTCTTTTCCTCACAAAAACACTCATATTTATACACAAATAATGAATTTATTTCATTCCAAAAATCTCTCCACCTAATCCTCAACTAAATCTAATTTAAATTCATTTTAGGTGTGGACTCAACAAAGTCCCATACATAGAATTCCTACTCCCTAAATTTTCTACCCAACTCTATTTTCTCTCATATCCTTTTAATTATTAAAAGAATATATACAAAATCCTCACCTTCATAATTTATCTCCTATTTTATTTAAAAATAACAAATTAATTAATAAAACAATTAAAATGTCACACCCCCCTTTATTACATAATTAAAAATGAAAATTGGCCTTGATGCTCCTGCATCAGACTCCCAAGGTTGAATTTAATCATGATCGCCTGATCATGTATTCAGATCTTCGTCTTCCTAGATCCCATATCTTGTGTTGCAACTTCCCACTTTTCGCTGCTTCTGCCTGTTGTTGTTCTCCAGTCTCCACACTTTATGTTGCATTGCCCCACTGGCTATGCTTTCACAATCGTTTTTTGTCTTTCTATTGCTTCTTCTTCTTTATTTTATTGTTGCTGGCTTCTTCCAGTATACTTTCATCATCATTCACCTCATCAATTAAATTTCTTTGTCTAATAGATTTCCCCCAACATCCGCAACAAAACCTGTACTCACAAAACAATTGTTAGAATAAAAAACATAAGGCTTCAATGCCCCTTTCGCTGCTAGCAACATTTTAGTATGCTGCTCTGAAATTTCTTCTTTCATCAGCACATTAGTATGCTGATTTAATTCCTCTGTGATACTATCAGTTAGTCCCTCCTCCACATCATCTGTTTGAAAAAAATTTCCCTGTTCTGTATCTTCCAGAAACTTTCCTTGAAAATAGGTCCTCTACTTTTCCAACTCTCTTCTTTGAAGATCTAACTTTTTGTATAACTTAACAATCTCAACTGGAGTAGAACTCGGAAATTTTACACAATTTTCCATACCTTCACTTGTTGTTGACCAATCATCACATTCCTTCTCTGAAAGGAATTCTCTACTAGACTTTACCTCAATAATTTCATTCTCCTTTGTGACAGTTCCATCAGACTGTTTACTGCCTTTCGTACATCCTGCAAACATACATAAACTGTGAGAAAAATTGTAAGGATTCATAACCTCACCTGCTTATTTTACGAACACATCTTCAGATGCTTCTGAACTATTCCAATAGTTCATGAGATATTCCTCAATGATCTCGTCACCCAGAAGTTCACCATGTTCCGGGCCACAAATGGAAACATCCATTTTTAACTCAGCCTCTCTGAGTTCTTCACAATTCAGCATCTGCTCGAGCTTCCTCATCTCCTCCATCAACTGTATGTTTACCTGATTTTCCCTCTTTGCGTGTAGCTTCTACCACTTCACCTTCTTTCTCATGGTCCAACCATGTGTCTGGTTCCTCACATTTTCGTGCAACAACTCTTTTAACAATTCAAGGTGAATTGTTATCTCAGCCTTCTTCCGCTCATACTCTTCATCAGATCTCTGGAAATGACTATCAACAGTCATCCTCCCCTCCTTTGTGAACTGCCTCTGTTCATGTGTGGACTTCATTTAAGCCACTTTCCCGCAATCCTTCACACTTTTCATTCATCAAAATGCAACTTCTCCTCCTGCGCTTAGCTTCTCTTTGTCCTGGAACCAATCTCTGACAACCTTCTTGCTACAATTTGCTGCAAACACACTTTAGAAACGCATGTGTTACTTGATAGCAAGCAAACCCCGCTTACCCAAAAATACACTATCTTCCATGCATATAAACATGCACTCCACATTTTTTCCCAAATAATTATAAATTTGCAACGTCAACAATCCCAACAATTTGGGAGATCTTAAACTACATGGAAGAAAATTTTTGTCCCATGGTTATTACAAACCAAACCATCTCCTTGCGGAAGCTTATTTTCATAATAATTAGACTCAATATCTCTTGCCTCAAGCTTTACTTTTACAAAATAAAACAATGATTATAAAACCATTGGAATTCCATACTCATGAACATTCAAACATTTCCATAAATGAAAGGTTAGAACTTGTCCTCACCTCAAAGGAGCTTAAACCAACAATCGAAGTTTAAAAAACTTCATTTAAATGCGCCATGGCTTCCATTCACCATATATCCAACCCATATAAGAATATATGTTCCATTCAGAAGTCGATAATTCAGGTCCAAAACTTACCTTCCCATCTCTGATCAAATGTGCCCATCGTTCTGCATATTATAATTTCGCCATAATATAACCTTCAAGCATGTTGCCTTTGACAAGTGATGTTACTGATTAATGTTGAATATACAATTGCTAGACGTTCTCAACACCATTCAATGCTATGTATTAATTCGATGGAGACTAAGGGTCAATAGCTGTCAACATAAATTTGTGTTAACATAACACGTTGCACAACATATACATATGGTAAACAACCCAAGGCTATGAAAAATTTGGATCAACCTTTTTTTGAATTGATTTTTCCATTATGTATATTTCGATCGAACCATCTAGCAAATCGACCACAAACTTATTACCTTCAAACACAACTTACACAACAAAAGAGGTTATGCTGCCTCTGGCAAATTGTATCACTGTTTCAACGCTGATTATGGCAATTTCTGAATGTTGTTCAATACTTAACATACTAATTGCTAAATCAATTTTCACAGTCACGTGCTTTCATAAACAAAACACTGCACGTGTAATTCAATTCTTACATCAATTCGACGCAAACGTTTTCTCTCTGCGTGCACTCCAGATCTTATTCAGCTTTAAGAGTTGACAAATGTCAACTTAATTCGTCAATTGCAGCTTCAGGCAGATTATACCACTGCTTTAACGTGGATTCTGCACTTGCTTAATGCCATTCATCTCACCACGAACGGCTGACTCAAACTTACCAATCACCGGCCTTCACAATAAACGCAGCTTCAACTCCAAACTCAACGCAGAGTCTTCTTTTGCATGCACTATTTCACAATGAAAACCGGGCTATGGATTTACGCTCAAGAATCCACACAATTTCGTGAGGTGTAATCTCTTCAAGAGCGCTTATCAATGTTTGGAACTTGCGCCTTCGACCATATACAATAAAATGCATGTATGTATCAACCAAACCTCATGTAGTCTCCACGCACGGCCACTGTGGGTTCAATATTCAATGTTGTATCAACAGCAGAGCCTCCATACTAGAAGTCAGTTTTATTTTAATGAAAATTGATTCTGCTAACCCATTCACCATCACGGTTTTGTAAAACAACTTTTCAGCACTCCCACACTGTGGTGATTTTAGTTGATCACTGTCACGGACCTGACAGCATTTCATATTTGCGTAATTAGCCTTCAAGCTAGTACGGTGCTGCAA
Organism: Pinus albicaulis; assembly: GCA_034641835.2. NCBI lineage: Eukaryota > Viridiplantae > Streptophyta > Pinopsida > Pinales > Pinaceae > Pinus > Pinus albicaulis. The sequence continues at coordinate 14,430,002 of CM076577.1, read as the reverse complement.
AAAATTGGACTACATCGCCCGGTGGCTCTGGCTACACCCATAGTCGCACTCTTTTCCCCAACGCAGAATGTGTCTTCAATCTGTTGTCAATCTCCTGCACTTACATGTTTACACACAGTCTATGCATATATCCAAAACAAATATTTTTTCCTGCTCTAATACCAAAATGATGCAGGAATTCTGCTAGAAAGCAGATCCCGCATATAATAAACTAACTTCTCAAACAAGATCAAAAAATGTTCAATTCTTCTATAGAATAAATCCATAAAAACATTCAACTTAAATTCACATGAAGGAAAAAAGATCCATTCAAATCAACTACAGATATAAAACATAAAAATTCTCTGGCCAGATATTACATTGGGTGGCCTCTTGGCTCTTGGCCCTTCATACCACTCCTCACTCACTCCACTCTTCAACTATCTCATCTCTTAAACTATGTTCTTTTCCTCACAAAAACACTCATATTTATACACAGATAATGAATTTAATTCATTCCAAAAACCTCTCCACCTAATCCTCAACTAAATCTATTTTAAATTCATTTTTGGTGTGGACTTAACAAAGTCCCGTATATAGAATTCCTACTCCCTAAATTTTCTACCTAACTCTATTTTCTCTCATATCCTTTTAATTATTAAAAGAATATATACAAAATCCTCACCTTCATAATTTATCTCCTATTTTATTTAAAAATAACAAATTAATTAATAAAACAATTAAAATGTCACATCCCCCTTTATTACATAATTAAAAATGAAAATTGGCCTTGATGATCCTACATCAAGGACTTAGGCTTCCGGAACTGTTGTTTTAAAGCATTCTTAATCTCTTGGATAGATGGATCTGCATGCTGACCTATGTACCCCACATACCAGTCTAGGGCCCTTCCTTCAAAGGCAATGGATAGCTACGCCCTCTTTACAACATCGCTAGCCACAGTCTGCGTAGTCCATTTTGATTCTGCTACAAACCAAAATCAGTCCATGTCTTTGTCTCCTACACCATTGAAGGTGGGTAGCTTCATGTGTGTGGCCATATCTTCTTCTAGTGGTGGCAGAGGTGTTGGGGAGTTCTTGCCCTTATGCTGACTCAAAGGTGGTGTAGTTGGAGGACTATTTCCAGTGTGCATAGCTGGCTCTCTTAATTGACTATAGATGGATCTATCCCCTTCTTGGTTGGTTCGGTAGTACTTACCACTTCGTGTTGTACTCTCGCTCTGATCAGAGGTCATTCATTCTATGTGGCTACACAGAATGCCTTTTTCGCATAGTAATATTTTAATGAGAAATGGAAATTTTCGCAAGAAATTACCCCAGAATCCTTTGAAGAACCTCCGCTCCGCCTCATAGTACAATACGAACTGATCGAATGCGAATTCCATTACAAACCCTCCTAGTACACTATCCACCCAATGATCTACCGTACGGGTGATTGTGTTGTCAGCTTTCTCCAACTATCGAATCAATTCCGAAGTCCACTGCATAATCTGATCGTCTTTCGAACACGTATATAATTCTACCAACCTTGCTAACCAATCCTAGAGCTCGTGCGCAAAAGTTACAAAGAAAAATTCATAGACTTTGGTGAAGATATATTTTCTCTTCCACTTCTCAGCTGTCAGCTTCATGCTGCGAATCTCCTTTACATAAAATTCCTAAATCTGTCTTTCAAACCAGTATTCAAGTTCCATTTTCTCAGGTCTCCAATGGCCCCATGGCATTACCCGAAATCTCTCTCAAAATGCTCTCGGTACCAGAAATGGAACCATTTGTTGGCTTGATGGGTCTTGACCCAGGTTCGGAGGTTAAGGTTTTCCAGCAAGCCCCTATACTACTGGCATTTTCGACAATGACCCACTTTCACAGGCCAAGGTCTCACCCAAAGTAGTATGGGAGGGTGTTGGAGCCAGGTTTCCGCACCCTGGGAGAGAATACGTAATTAAGGCAGATTTGCATTGCAACTATCAGGTTCACACAGAACGAGTTTATTAGAAGTATTTTGACAGTATAATCAACATGTGACCATAACAAAGCTACTATCATTCACAGATCATATTAATACATTCATATCCACATGCGCATCAAAAATTACCATCACAGAACTTTATAATCGCAGCTAATTCATAGATCAGAGATACATTCACAGCTTAAATCAATAACACAGATGCACTTCAGTATTAAACAAGATCAGTCCAGATATCAAATATACTTCTAATATATTTCACATTCATTAGTATCCAAAAACCCAATTACAACCCAAAACATAGCCCGCGCACACAGCCAGCAGGGTCTGCACACAGAAGGACTGAGGATCTCCATGCACGCAGCCAACATGAGTCCTTACCCAAAACAACCCAAAAAAATCTCAACAATTTGCGCATCAATATTACTTCTTCATTTTCTACTAGACCTAATTTTCTATCTATTTATATCATCGTAACCTTTGTTATCCTATGGTCCACAAAGCATGGTTTGCGGACCCTAGGTTTACCCTTCAACCAATTACAAAACATTGGGGGCTTCAACCCACCCCAAAACCCCTACGCAAGACCAACTATTACAAAATTGTATAAAAAATGCAGCTTAGGGAACCCGGTTCCAACAACACCATCTGCTCATCTCCACCCCGTCATTACTGTTGGTCGCTTTTTGAAGTGGGGTATCGATTTCATGACGTGTAACCCTTGCTCAGTCGGGGGGCATGGTTATATTATCGTAGCCATGGGATACTTCACTAAATGGGCAGAAGTAATTGCTACACTCATAGTTTACGGCAAGACAACTGCCCAATTTATTTCCAATCATGTGATTACCAGGTTTGGAATCCCTCAAGCCATTGTCACTGATCATGCCTCCCATTTTCGCCATTATATGATGGCTAAGTTGACTACTAAATTGGGTCTACATCATGATAGCACAATGTTGCACTACCCCGAGGAAAATGGTGAGGTTGAAGTCGTGAAAAAAATTTTGGTCACATGCTTCAGTGTACTATTGGGATGCACAAGTCCAATTGACATCTCATGTTGTTTTCAGCTCTCTGGGCTTACCGAACCTTGCTGAAGGATGCAACCGGATTCACCCCATTTCTGCTTGTTTACAATCTGGAAGCTACCCTTTCGATTGAATGCGAAATTACTTCACTCAAGATAGCTATCGAATTACTACCAAATACCTCGCCAGAGGAATAACGTCTTCTATATTCAGTGAGGCTTGATGAAACTCTACGCTTCACTGCTTTAGTCATAGAAGCACAAAAAAAGTGGGTCAAAGCTCACTTTGACTAAATGGTTTCCCCTCATACCTTTGTAGAAGGAGACTTAGTCCTCTTATATGACCAATCTCATGATAAGCCGGGGGAAGGTAAATTCAAACCCATGTGGCATGGGACCTATGAGCTTATTGACTATGAAGGTTATCCCTTGGATCAACCCCAAAATGGGTTGTACCCCAAAAAATACTATGCATGAGTTTATTGTGCATTTTATTTTGTACATAAGTGTGTTTTTTATTTTTTGTACATTTTTGGCTTGATGTGATCTACGAGCAGTTTCCCTGCTTATTATGTCTTTGCTTCCTGTGAAAATTTATATCACTCCTTATGTCGGTTTCACTAACGGTGCCTCCCGCAGTACCCGAAACCTATCCTTTGTGGCTTGGGTAATTTATGATCCTAACGGTGAGTTAGTAGACGTTCAAGGTATTTTTCTAGGACGTGCAACCAACAATGTTGTTGAATACAATTAAGTTATCAGACATCTTACTAAAGCTATTTCCCTCGACATTCATGAAGTAATTTTAAACCTAAAATCTCAGCTTGTTCTTCTCCAACTCAATGGGCGTTATTCTATTAGAAAGCCTCAGATTTTAAGGATGTATTTCCGTGTTCATTTGTTAGAAAGTAATTTTGATTATATCACATATGAACATATTCCTAGAAGAATGAATACGTTAACTGATGCAATAGAAAATATTGTATTAGATAAACATTTGCAGAATTTGTAAAATAAATCATCATTACATAGTAAGATTTAAACAGGAAAATAAGCATATATATATATATATATATATATATATATATATATCTATGTATGTATGTATGTATGTATGTATATATATATATATATATATATATATAGATATATATAGATATCTATATATATATATATATATCTATGTATATATATATATATATATATATATATATATGTATGTATGTATGTATGTATGTATATATATAGATACATACATACATACATACATACATACATATATACCTATATCTATATATATATATATATATCGATTGTTTTCATCCACGTGTACATCATATTTCAAAAAATATATGTGTTTTGGTTACATCCTGAGACATCATGTCTCTCAAAAAATATGCAGAAACGAAACCTAGGAGTCTAATCCGCATGGTGCTCATGATAGCATGTCAACTCCCGTACGACCCACCTCAGTAGTCGATGGATGCGATTAGACACTCCTGTGGTGTGCCTGTGATAAGCACGAGTAAAATCCTTGAATCTCACATAGTATGGGATCCCACTTGTGAGTCCCTCCAAGTTGTGCGTGATTTATTCCTCGTCCCTTCCCTCACCATGAGGGGCTCCTTCAAAATCTCGTGTGACCCTCCGTGCTATGGGGGACATCCCCGTGGGTCTCTCTGGTCCAACATCTATAGCACATGAGTAAATATCAGAACACATATGCAAAGAAAAATAAATCATAATACTCATAAAAATTCAAAAATGATTTTTTACCTAAATCCTCGTCCCAGCCATCCCCTTTCAGGAGTGGAAGGTTCGGATCACCCCTGAAATCGATGCTAGTGTACGACCAATCCTCTACCATGATGATTTTTCAGCATAGCCATTCCAATAATTCTCGTCTCCACGACATGTGTTGTCCACCTCCTAATTGAGGCATTAGCTCTGCCCAACAGACCATCCGTGGCTCTCATGTTCGTGGCATAGGTACAACCACCTCCTGGCGCCGGAATATCAACAACCATTCCAGGATGAACGATATCAATATGGACCTGTATCCAAACTATTTCAGCTTACCATTTTTGCATTTGGCTAACTGACGTTTCAATATGATTGTCACTGCTTCCGATCAATTGAAGATGGTTGGAGCCATGAAATCTACGGCTAGTTGAAGCAGTGTCTTCGTAGCTTCATGGAGAGCCTGAGATCTGTAAGCCCAAGTAATATTATGTAGCACTACCCTCAATGCCAAGTCAGGTATTGTCTGAATGTCTACTTTGCCACTCTTATATGATTTCTTTTCTCTGGGACAAACATTATCTATCAACATACCCATGCTCTCTCCAAGAGCCCAAGTACCTGTCAATAGTGGTTTCTCTCCCCTCCGAGATAATCCATTTATGAAGTAAATGTTGGAGACATCGATCTCCAGTTCTTGGTCATGAATCATAAATCTCTCTTGATCAGTTTCCCACACACTAATCAAGTACCATAGCATCTCTAGCTGAGCTCTCAAACATGGGGTCATGAAGAATTTTAGGATTCCACAGTTTCTTAGGGCATCCATGCATGCATAATTTCCCTTGTCTTGTTCATCCTCTTCCCCATGCTCTCCTTATTTCCACTGTATGACCATTTTAGCTACTGATTTTCCTGAAAAAACAACAAATGGTATTCTATTATCCTCTGGATCATATTTTAATCATTTTAGTTCAGCCATTTTGGAAGAAAAGCTCAAAAATATTGGGCGCGGAATTCAATGCCACTTTTTTACAAACAACAATGCCAAGCGGCGTCGTCCCATTCAAATATTTCAGGGTTGGGTGCGACTCCATGCCCATAATCGGCGCCGACCATCATATCCTCATTTTTTCAACATCTTCCACAAATTCATTAAAACCCTGAAATCAAGTAAAAAATGGCTTAAACTGCAGATGAAGGCAAAGACCAAGGATTTTTTGCAACATGCCAAGACAAGAGCATTGGACTGAGGTCAGATATATGTTCCACTCCATATTTCATTTACAAACTGGGAATTTAGGAATTCAACGTGTTCGCTTTTTTTTCTAGACCCACCCTAGGGCTAGAGTGATTTCCTCTATCCATAGAGGGGATTTTCCTGCACAATAATAAGCCAAACCCAAGAACTAGATTAGGTAAGAGATCGAAGAATACTTGGAGAAAAATAGAAAAATTGCCACCAAGGATGAATTGGATTTGAACAAAAAGAACATACAGAAGTACATTGGTGTCCCTGTCCAAGTGAGGACAATGTTGCTCCTACTCTAGAATGAATTTCAAACTAGTTCCAAATCATTGTACCTGAATTCCATGGAGGTTAGAGTCTTCTTCCATCCACACACCATCGTGCTGTTTGGGGATGTCATCGCACTGTACCAAGCTTAGCACTGATACATTATTGAGAGACATCAAGTGGAAGTTGTTGACCTATATTTTCCCCAAACTCAAGCATGATAGTATTTTGTCTTGTTAGGATGTCAAGTTGTCTCTACCCTATTTTGTCTTATATGGGTATGAGTGTACTGTAATATTCTTTTGTAAATAATTTGTAAGTGAAATTTCAAGTGTAAAATGTGGAATTTGAAAAGTCATGATGTAATTTAATTGAATATCCATTTGTAAAGAAGTTGAAGAGACATTAGAGAAGTCTAAGAGTCATAAAGGGGAATGAAAATAGTCACCCCATTTTCTTATAAATACATCCTCATAACTCATGTAAAGAAATTTTTGGGGCCAAGCATTTGTCTATGCTTATGCTTAGAATTAAGAGCTTGGAAGTTTTGTGAGACCCTTGGCTTCTCTGTAGCATCGATGGGGTATCTTTATTTTGAGGAGCAAGTGATGTTGACTTCACATTCCACTATTGGTGCTAGTGGTCCATCAATGGTATATCTATGATTGGAAATTTCACTTTAATAAAATATTAGAGCTGGCATGTCTTCATGAATATGATGTGAATATTGTAGGTATATTATTGTTGTATTTACAATGTATGATATTTAACTTACGCTTATGATTATGAGATATTTCGTTTGAATTTGTATGAATATCGTTGAATATCTTTTGTTTTGTAATTTCATCATTATTGACATGTGAAATATTTCGCATATTAGCTTGTGATTTCTTTAAGATCATGCTTATATTTCAAGCTGCATACTATTACAAGATTCTAAGTGGCTCACTAATTTTCAGGCTTCATGTGTTGGAACCTTCATGCATCACACTTGAATTTTTGCAAGGTCACACACTTTCTCTCACCAAAGTCACTATACATCACTTTATGTGTATTTGCAGCCAAAGAATATCATTAACACCTATTGCATCAGCAACCAGGACATACTTCCGGATGGGACTCCTACACCAAACAATTTGAGGTCCAATTAGGACTTCATATCCGGGATATCCCCTGAATATTGTACCATCTAGCACCATCAACACTATATTAGGCCAAAATCTTAACTTGCATTATTACTTTCTTAAGAGCTTAAACATAATTTATAGGGCTTACCAAGATGAAAACAAGAACCATGAAGGATAGTTAGGCACATAGTTTAATATAGCTTTACACCATAGTTTAATATACATGTTAATCATACATCATTTGGCACATATTGGTGATAGTTAGGAGTCTTTTCTCTCTTGCAATGGTTATGTTAAACCTTTGGAGTTTGACCCTATTCATTATTTTTCCGCCATGGTTCTTGATCCTTCTCTTGTTGATTCGACTCCATGATTGGCTAAGGAATTACACTAGGATGCCTTTTAGGCATCTATCCAAGCACTAGGTCACCTTCTTCATAGGATAGTGAGGTTAAGGTTTCAAATTGTTTTAAATCTCTCCGAGTTACCAAGAGTGTAGTGAAAGCTAACATTTTTAAGCTCTTTGTTCAATCTCCTAGGCTTGAACCACAATCTATTTAACCTATAAAAAAATAGGAAAATTGTGAAATACATAAAAATGAACAGGATAGGGCTAAGGTAGAAAAAATGAAAAAAAAATTGTTAGAACCCGAATGATCATGCATAAAATTCCCCTTGATACTCTTTCCTTGGTTGACTTGGAAACTAAGTATGAGCCATCATTGAAAAGAAACAAATCCCACTTGCATGGTTCTCCTCCTGGTGATGATAATAATACCAACTATGATGATTCTTTCTCAGGTAACTCCCATTTATATTATTTAATCATCAATATGTGTTGGAGGTCTACATTGTGATAAGGAAAGGACAAGTCAGCAACTTGGAGGATCTCTTCTACAAGATCAACTACTACTTATGGTTGTAATATCCTTCCATTTATATTAATGCAAAGAGTTATCTATTTTCCTATATGTGATTGTCATCATTTCAATTATTTAAATACCATGTTTATCTATTGAATAAAGTACTTAGATTATACTACATAGATCTCCTAGTTCCTTGGCTTGTGTTATTTGACTTTGCAGGTTCTAATTTTGGAAAGAAGAGCTAGAATTGGAGCTTTCAAGCTGAAGAAGGAACGATAAGTTCGATCTATTCAAGGTAGGATTCATTCCATCATCTATTTATTTTAAGGAAAACCATTTGTTTCCTTGTGTCTCTATTGTTATAGGTTGACCACCAAACCTAGGGGAGAGAATTTTGTCCGCAATCATAAATATCGTATAACAAATTGGTGACCATACTGGTGATTAGAGTATTCCCTTGGTGGCTTTCCTTTTCCATTGTTTTTGATTACCTCCTTTACAAACCTTTGTTCTATCATCCAACCAAGGAAAAACTTAGGAAGTGGTTTCATTCAACCATTTTTGAAATTCTTGTGCCAGAATCCTCTTTCCTAGGCCCAATGCTCCCCAGTGCCTCTGACAGGGCATTGCACCTCACTCAGACCCACTCTGTACCAGCGTTGTAAAGCATTGGTGCCTCCTTTGCACCAATGTTGGCCCCTAGTTTTGCACAAATTTTTCCTTGGTTTTTGAGACTCTCTTTTGTCAACCTACTTCTAGCTGAACTTCCCTGAGTCTTGAGTGTCTTGTGGTCTCTCTAAAACTCCCATTTGGTTTGAATTTGTGTTTGTTTGCCTTTGGTAAGAATTGGTTTCGATTTTTCTTTTTTCTTATCATTTATTTTCTTGAAAAGTAATTTTTTTATTATCTATTATCACTTGGATGAATATTTTTTTGAGTCCTCATTCTGAAAAGTGTAATTCAATCAATAATTGAACATTTTCATCTTACTTTTCTTCATTCTCAAAAATTAAGTGTGGTGAAAAGAAAAATTGTGCATTGGAATTTAGGGTTTTGTATGTGCATTAGTATAGGAACAATTGCTCAAAGGGGATATTTCATCTTGCATATTGTTTGCTACATCTTGATTGTTTCTTCCCTTCCTTAGCTAGATTTTCATTGAAAGAAAAATATTCCTATTTTCTCATACTAGATTTTCATTTCATGATATTCAGGTGAAATTTGTGGTGAGCCCCAAAAATGTAACTTAATAAAATATAAAAAATGAAATTTATTGAATTAACCTAATGATAATTTGTAACATTAACACAAACATTTAGAGGTCTAGGCTAGAGATGTGTTCCAACATCGTTAAATGTAGAAGCTGTCATTATTTTCTAGTGTTGCATCCTGGGGGTGAAATGTCATTCTACGTACGTAAGTGTATAGGATCGTTCTCCATGTACTTTTGGATATATTGGATGGCACTCCACACATGAAAAGTATATGGGAACACTCTCAATGAACGATTATGCATTATAAAACACTACTATGGACTGCACTCCCACATACTGTCAAGTATATTTTTGGATTCCCCTATAGGTTTTTATCCATCCATGGGTAACTGAGTCAGCCACATTTTATACCATGATACACTGAACAGAACATTTGGGGAGATTTCCTACACATACGTTAAGTCCTTTGTTTGCCAAGGTGTATATTTAAGTTCACAGTTGCTTGGTAAATTTTTATGCCTACTGTTGAAGAGGTAAATCCCCTCTGCGGACAAAGGTGATCCCACTAGCCCAGATCAGGTCTAGCAACAATCAAGTCACGCAATGACGTTGGTTCCTAGTTACAAAAAGATAAATATCACGATGAGTAGCCTACCTCAAATCCCACGTAGTTATCATTGAAGAAAAGATGATGTTTCCCCTCCCTCGCTTGACAGATCACAATTCTTTCGTTCGACACGTCCGAACACCAGTACACATGCAAGGAAACAACGACATACAACATAAAATATAAAGCATGTAACTATATATCAGTCAGAGAGGATATAATTAATTGCATTACATAAAGAAATGGACACATGAATGGAACCAAAATGAGAGTCACTTATATTATAAATGACAAAAGGGAGATTACAACCAAATGCTATGACGCTATGATCTTCCTTCGGCAGGGCTTGCAGTGGAGCATGTCTCAATAAACCTGTCGGGAATCTGGACGAAGTTATCTCTCTTATGGGATTCTATTTGGCTTATATCTCAATAGTTTCCCGGCTATAGTTTCCTTCCTAAAAGTTCAGCTCCCAAGCATTCAGCTCTTGGACTTATCTTCAGCCCTTGGTCGTACCATTCAGCTAGCACATCAATGGAAGATGGCTATATTTATAGAGGAGAGGAGGAGGTTGGGATCCCTAAAATAGTGGAAGGGAGGCCTTATCCCTTGGGAGGCTCCCCATAAGGTGGAAACAAGAGGCCAAAGGAGGAAGGCCATGTTTATTCAGTTGAACCACTCCCTATGACTCATCCACGAAGTTGTTGTGATTGAAACTTCACCTCTTTTTATAAAAAAAATTCCATAATCAGATTGGCACGGGTACTTAACTAGGAAAAATTGCCAGCTGGTGTAGGCTCAGTGTTAATTTTCCTCATTGACGCGAGGGCATAATGGGCTACCAGCGCCAAGGCAAAAACAGGTGTTTTTAGTGGTTTTCTTAGGAAATGGTCAACAAAAGGATTGTTGTCCTCATGGCAAGGGATGCAATGATGGTATTTGCAAGGCATGACACTGCTTATTGGTCATAGAAATGACCCTCCAATGGGAGAGATGGGGATTGTAGGGATAATGATAAATTATTGTGTAACAGATGCCCCCTAAAGCATGAGGTCCAAGAGAGAGGGAGGGGTGAAATGCTTTATGAGAACACGCCCAACTGAAAACACTGCCATCGGAAGACCTACAAATACAAATACAACTGGTATCTCTGATACATGATACATGGTATGGGCACAACCATCCATAATAGAGTGTACAATAACCAATATCCAAGGTATGGACGCAGCCATCTAGCAAAGAAGGATCAAAAAGTAGACTCAGGTATGGTCGCAGCCATCCAATCAAATGAGTCACGTAACTAATCATGATAATACACAAAGAATCCGCAGCTTGGATTTCATCAGACAAAATCCAGGGTCTTGCGTTCCATCTCGACCCAAACAGAGTACAAGTCCGAGCATGTGAATAAGTGAGTTGAATTCGAACATGCAAGAACATCATCTGATTACCAGCCAATAATGAAATCTATTAACAGACGTGAGAGGAACCACCAATAATGAAGATGGACCTCAAGGTGCTATAGGTAAAATCCATATAATGTGAACAGTGAGCTGGCATTGAACACCTACAGAATCATCCGATCGAAGGTCAATAATGAAAACCTTGCGTTGAATGTGAAGAACCTACCATTGAGGCATGCAGGCTCCAAGGTACCTGAAGGGAGTCTCTAGATCAACTTCCTGGATAATGAGCTGAATTCAACAGGAAGTGACCTTGATCGAAGGTGGGCCATATTGTTTCCCACATCATCGACGCGAGACAGAGGAACATGATGTTTGCAAATCAAGATCAATAGCGAATCAGAGGGAGGTTGAAAACTACAGAGGCCAACCTCTCTTGAACATATCGGTGGCACGACACTGGATTTGGCAGTATTTGACATCAAAGGATTTGAGGTCATGATGACGTGGAAAAGATCAGATGAGTGGTCAAAAGAGATTACCCAAACCCACAGAGGCAAGCAGAGAACGAGATGAGATGTCCCCAACCCAACATGAATGTAGACAAGTTCCATGTTCAAGAGCGACATATTGCCAACACGACGGTGACACTGGTTCCATTTTTCCCCACCATTTCTGGCGAGTACCCCAATTATTTTTGAAAACAAGCTTGAAGGGGGTAGCATATGCTTGCGATATAAGTTTTTCCTTCGGAAAAATTCGACCTAGTACATTTAACGAGCCCTAGGAAGGAGGAACTCGAGTAACGTCATTATGACAGAGTCCAATGTCATCAGTTTTTAATGAGTCTGACAAAGGAAGAACTCGACATATTTTCATGTTTAGAGAGTTTGAAAAGATAGCGGAAAAGAAAGCTCCAGCAGTCCCTTTTCGTAGATAGTCTCACAGATCCGAAAAGGTAGAAAAATTTGTCTGAGAGAATAGGCAGAGTAGTGAATATTTGGGACAGAGGCAAGAGGCCATCTAGAGTCTTCAAGAGCCAACACTCTTTAGTAATAAAATTTGTTCCTAGAAGGCTCAAAAAAATTTTAGCCACCTTTTGCTATAACAAATTTTATAGGTGGCTAACAGTGGCTCCACTTGGGATGGTGCCTTCTTGAAGGCGTCAAGAACTTCAGACTTGCATTCTCTGGTAGGCTGACCTGTGCCTGATCCATTGGGCTTCCTTTCTTTCTGTGAATGATTTTCTCTGAAAACATATTAGCAGTCATAAAAAGAATGGATCTTTCATCAATACAAACTTTCTACCTACCCAAACCTACTGATCTAACGTTTTTTCTTCCTTAGAGTGCACCTGGATTGGCAAACACTTTCACAACATTTTATTCTTTTGAAAGCAGGAAATCTAATCTATTTCTACTCCTTATTTCTCCCTGAACTCAGATTAAACAGTTGATTTTAGATGATTCTCTACCAATCTACTAATATTTTAGGATTAAATAGTCTAACAGATTTTTATTCTCTAAATTCTAAAACAGAAATTAAAAAGCATACAAGTCAGGATTGAACAATCTAACTTGATGCTAATCTATCACATAAAAACAAGCTACACATAGATTATTATTTGTAGAAATTAAATCAAAATGATGAAGGCTTTAAGATCTGAAATTTTTAAGAACATCCTTCTCTTTTTACAGCTCTGTTTTGACTTTTGTTTGAGCTATAGCTTCTTTGTTCTCTGGTTCAGATTTTGAGCTAATTAGAACCAGATTTTTACATCTTTTGACTCAGAATTTGAAACAGATTTGAGTCATCTCTCTTTGGAAACCTAGGTTCAGATTTTGAGCTTGTTTGAACCTTTAATTTCTATCCTAATATATCTACTGATAAGCCAAGATTAAACGGTTTGGAAAATCGAATTCATGATCCTATCAGTAGAAAATTTAAAACTAATTAGTCAAGATTAGGTTGTTTGACTAACTAGAAGTGTGTTTTTCAGGAGTGGCATTTAAGCTTGCACACTTTCAGATTTTTTTTCTCTTTTTGGTATGGGGTTGTACCTTTCTTGTTTTACAGTCTGCCCTCTTTTCTCTTTTCTATTGTTTTTGTATTTTTCTTTTTCTTCAAGGAAGAAAACAACAACTAACTATATGCTCAAAGGTAGAGATTTTATTAACATTCCTATCTAGCCTAATCTAATCTTAGAGTATTTACATGTTTAGCTGATGAACTCTCTTTTACAGTACAACCAATCCAGTAAATGATTCCACGATTGGTCCTTTTTCATCTCCTTGGGCAGGCTGGACAAACAGGGCCACTCCCATTCCTTTTGTTTTTTAGCAGCAGTGCTAAATAATCTTCTTGATTTTGGTAATACACTACTCCTAATGACCTTGATTCCTTATTCAAATGCCTTCAAGAAGTGAGCATAGGGATCTTGAAATAATGCCTGGTTAAGAGTATTTGGAATACATGTTTAAACCAGGATCATCCCTTCGTTCTCCGTTGGATTAAGGCAAAGATTATTTTGAGGAAGACAAACTTCCTCATCTTCATTATTATCTGAACTGGAGGACTCATCATGTATTACAGTGTTGTCCTCTTGTAGTTGTGGTACGCTCTGATTCCATGGAATGTGGTTTGTGAAGATATCATCATGTTTTTTAGCAGGGGTATCTCTTATTACCTCAACCTTTTTAGGAGGAAACTCCTTATCTTCATCCTGCTCAAGAAATTTCTCTTTCTTCCCAACCTCAACATTACAATTAGTATATTGTTGATTCCCAATTATGTGAAAGCTATTTCTGATGAATGGGACTGGCTGATTGCTGCTTTCAAGTTGATTATAATGAAATTCATGACACCAATCGACTGTTGGTTTCCCTGCATGATCAGTTTCTGTTTGGAGCTCATCATCATCATCAGATTGATCAAAAGTTGAAAAATCATTAGTATAAAAAATTTCACCAATCAAACATATTGGGTTATCAGTTTGTTCTTTTAGTTGATCTACAAGTTTATTTTCTGTTTCAAGACAACAAGATTTAGTAGGTAAAGGAGCAGAAGTGTTTTGTTCTAATAAAGAATTGAGGGTCGGATGTTTATTTAATATCTGATCAATTTCTTCCTCTGTAAAAAGAGAAGGAATTTTCTCTTTACTTTGGATAGAAGAACAACAGTCCTCTCCCTTTTATGTTAACTATTTTTTAGGCTGGATGTCTTCTTGAGCCTCTTTTATGGAATGATTACTTGTGTTTGTAGGGGAAATTTTAGGATTCTTTTCCTTTTCCTGATATATCTCAATTTCGAACAACTCCTCATGATTTTCGTGGTAGTCACTTTGAATATAAGTTTCATGAGTTGTTTCCAGCATATTATTAAGATGCCATTGTTTTTTAATAATCTAAAAAGATTCATAACATAAAGGTAGCGACTCTGGTTGTGTTGTCTCTTCTCCTATTTCATATTTTGTTGGTTCAAAATGGCTTATGTTTTCCTCAAGGCAGTGCTTACTATAATTTTTTGCAATTTGGTTATGAAGCTCTCTTAATAGCAGGTAGGCAATCAGGAGTTTCCTGACAACCTTCTTCATTGATTTCTTTGTAATCTTGTTCAACACACATATCTTGTAATGTTTGGGTTTGTTCTTGATTTGAAAGGAGCATGGGCTGCTCTAGATCATCAATATTCAAATTGGCCTCATACCTTTCAAATCTTTTCCCAAGTATGTACACCATTTTCTCCATCATGACCAACAATTTTTCTTTATTGTTTTCTCTATAGTCTTGCTCACCTTCTTCTATAAAGTCTTGATCAGCTTCTATATATTTCTCATTGTCTAGGTCTTGTAACGATTGAGTTTGTTCTTGATTTAGAAAAATAAAGGGTTGCTCCTGATTATCAATATTCTTATAATCTTTCAAAAATAGATTAAACTCATGAATGGTTGTTAAAAGATCTTCAGGATGCATTTCTTCCAGAGCTTCCTCAATATCTATAATGTGTTGGGTGATTTTTTTTAATGGATCATAATATATTGCACCTAATGATAAGGATGTAGTGTTTTCTTTATAGTTCTCATAGAACACATATTCAAGGTCTCTTAAATAAAACAAACTACTAGATCTCAAGAATTCATACCAATCCCTAGCTTTTCCTTCTAATGTTAACATGGACATTTTCAATAGGCAGTCTTCATGCCATTCAACTTTCAACCTCCATACATGTATATGAAAGTTGATGAGATGTAGCAAGGGGTTATCAATATTTTTTCCCTGAAAGGTAGGTAAGTTTTCTAACCAATCTACTTCAGGCATTTTGTGTGGGAATCCAGGGATATGCTCCCTACTCATTGAGGCATACCTTCGTTGTATCCTTGGAATCATTTTATAAATCAAGAAAGAGGTCACTGCGTCTATTCAACCAGTTCAGAGTCTTCTACCAGTGGAGTCATTAGGTCTTTTGGAATTGTGGAGTCGCCAGGTGGAAGATTTTGAAGTCTTGCTGTCCACCAACAGCATGATTGGGTTTGCTCAATGCATTCCCAGGAGAAATTACAAGTACTGATGAAGAAATAGGCCTACTGGAGGCCAGTGGAGTCACCAGGTGGAAAATTTTTAGCTTTTGTAAAGGTAAAATGTTTTATGGTTCCACCACCATGTTTATTATGAAGCCAAACTGAAATGTTTTGGGTTTTTTTTTAGTTTCTTGATCTTATAGGTTATGAGAGTGTCCTAAATCTGACTTAACACTTATCTAGGGTGTCAAAACATATAGAGTTCACTCTTATGGCTTGGTAACTGCTTCCTTCAAGGTTTGATAAGGTTTAATTAGAATCCTAAGGGTTACTTAGTTTTTCACTGATTCAATTAAGTCCTATCATGATTACCATTGCTTGGTAGTGCTTGAAGAAGGTTACTTATGTTATACTGGGCCTAAAAAGTTTGAAGAAAAGTTTTCAAACCATTATATTCTCAGTAGGTCCCACCGTGATCGCCATTATGTTGGTGTCCCGTGTTTTGATAGTTTGGAAAATCAAAAGACAAGGCAACCTCAGAACCAATCTTTAGAGTCCCAGGATCTAGTCCTCCTGTTATCAGAGAGGGATCTCTCAAATATTTGTTTGCAAAGGTTTATCTTGTGTGCTTTGATTACTGATTTTAGACTAGTTATTAAGTATAGGTGTTTGTTTGTTTGTTTGGTTGGATTGATATTGATACAGCGGAACATGAAAGGTCTAGGAAAGATACACAGAATGGAGAAACATCTGGTTCATTGGGAAATGGAGTAAAAAAGAGGTCATAACATACTCATCAATGGATATGGGATATCAGAGGTCAAATCTAACTTGGCCACAGGATCCTTTGGGTTTTGGAATGAGATGGACATCAATGATTAAGAAACAAAAGTTTTAATTCTCAAACAAAGGGAATTTGAAAACACAATTTGAACAATAAAGAGCTTTTTGATAGACAGGGCTAACCATAAATTCTACAAATCACACCTTTAAGAAAACAATGATTCCAAAACAACTTTTAAAATGAAAACTAAGATTCGGTGAACACCCTATTTCCTCAAAGATTTTATTTCAAATGACTTAGAAAACATAAAAGATTCACTGATAACTGCAGTCATAGAAGAGGGAACACCTAACACATCTATGATTACAACTATAAAGACCTTTGAGACAACTGTTTAAGCAAGGACAAAGGGAAAGATCGGAACAAACCTCCTTGATTCACTATAAACAAGAAACTTCAAAGGGAGACTTCAATAACAATTTTTAAGTGGCAACAGACAAGCAGGGAAAACCATAAATCATGCTGAAACCAACTATTCGAACTATTAAGGAAATAAACAAGGATGAATACTAAAGTGAGAGATTAGAGACTCTAAAATACTTCAGCAAAAGAAAAAATAAAATAGTGAAGGATGAACAGGTCTAAGGTGCTTCCAAGAGTCATTTCTTAGCCTAAAACTTTCAACCTACTGTAGTAAGAAGTTATGGAACATAATGAAAACAGGGGAAAAACATTAAACAGTTCAGAATACTTCACCAAAATCCAAGCTCATGGATCCAATTATAGAGCCTTCTCAGTCACAAGCATGCAACAACATCATCAGGGCTTCCAAGACTTCAATTTCTTCTTCAACTTCAACAGATTATGTATTATTTCAAAGAGTTCCAATATTACAACTAGTGATCAACCAACAACCAACCAACCAACAATTTCTCATCTTCTTCAGAAGTATATATAGAAGAATGAGGAGGTGAGATCTGATAAAAGATCTCAAAAACTAATTAATACAGACTTAAATGGCTTCTTGGCCTTTGAGGGGCTCAATGAAGAAACTTTCATACATATCCTTTGTATTAAATGATTTTCATAAATATTTAAGCTCGGTGGGAGCTTTTGTTGAACTTTAAGGCTCAGTGTGGTGTCGAAGTAACTCTGTAAATGTTTGTCATTAATTTGCCTACAGAATTTACCTTTTGGCTGTGTTGTGAGGCAGATATCTGGTCCTAATCAATAAATTCAGCCTCTGATTGAATTCTTTGAGGTACAGGTGGCATTTCAGTAGCTGGGAGGAATCAATTTGCCTCAGATGTGGCGGTGGAGGCTTTCCTGTTGATGAAAACCCTTAATATTTTCTTTAAATTGTATTTTAATTGGGGATTAGGCTTTTGAAAAACATTCTTAGACGTGATCCCCACAAATATGTCTTCCATCCTCTGTCCTGGTTCATTTTGATCTTCATCAATGATACTCTCTCACTGTGTCCGATTCATGGTTTCTGCTAGTATGCAGGGCTGTGTAGGGTTATGTGGCATCAATGCTTCATAGATGATTGATGAAATGTGGACTTAACACCTGCAAATGTTTTCCTTTGACAAATCAAAGGTGGGAGGATCGTCACCCTCTACCTTCGAATTTTCTTCAGACATAGTGAAAAAAACCTTTGAACCCTTAAAAATACGAACAAAAATTAGAAAATCCATGCATTTATAGGTTACTGTTTCAGAAGGCACGTGGAGAGAGTGTGGCCGTTGGATGGCATCATCCAACGATCGGGATTTGATTAGATAAGTCAAGGCAAGGCAGAGGAATTTTTTAAATTAGAGTTGTTGATCGCGTAGAGATCGACGGTAAGGAGCGGAAATGGGAAAACAAAGTGGAAATCGTTGAGTGAGCAATCGAATCAGGGCGATGAAATGTGGACCGTCGACCTGCAGATCAGATCGACGGCGGAGATGCTTCAATGACTGTGCTGTAGCCTGGTTATCTGTCGGGCATCTTCAGTGAGTGATAGTCGTTAGATAACCCACCCCAGATCGGATGGTATATAGTGATATCGTGCTGGGTTCGTTGCCGAACTTTAATGCACGAACGGGGGGGGGGGGGCGGTTTCCAAATAGTACATGGGACATGCGTCGACCAGCGTATGGAATCACTGCCGATCAGGAAAAAACCACCCTTGCCCCAAAGGCAGTGCGATGAATACCACGCAGTTTTGCAATCGGTTAGTGGATGGCGGGGACCACCGGGGTGATAGACTCTGCACCGTCGATCTACAGATCAGATCGACGATGGAGAAAGTTTTGAACTTCGGACCGGCAGAGGTATAAAATATAATAAAACCGATGATTTTTAATATATAACCAAGTTTTTAAACTTTGGCCGAGAAATATTTTATTTGAAGCAGATAGGCGCCCGTCCGCGGGGCCGAAGGTTATATGAAGGGTAGTACGACCAGGGTCTTACGGAGGAAGGGACTAAAATCTTAGCCCAAGGGGGATTAAGTTCACAATACATAAAAAATATTATTTTTATGGATTTTTGATGATTTTCAAAGGTTTAGAGGGGTTCCGATAAGGCAAATAAGGAGTCTTTAACCCTTATCAAAGGGTTTTTGATGAAGGGGAAAGAGAAAAATCATGAAAAAGAGGTATTTCATGGGGGAAAAGGAGAGAACAGGAGGTTAGTTTTGGAAGAGGGGAAGGGGTAAAAATGATGTTTGCAGCAGTAATCCGTCTTGGAAATCTGCAGGATTTTTGGATGTAGAATAGGCACAGTAGTGAAGAATTGGGATAGAGGCAGGAGGCCATCTAGAGTCTTCAAGAGCCAACACTTTTTAGTAATAAAATTTGTTCCTTGAACGCTCAAAAAATTCTTAGCCACCTTTTGCTATAACAAATTTTATAGGTGGCTAACAGTGGCTCCACTTGGGGATGGTGCCTTCTTGAAGGCATCAATAACTTCAGACTTGCATTCTCTGGGAGGCTGACCTGTGCCTGATCCATTGGGCTGCCTTTCTTTCTGTGAATGATGTTATCTAAAAAAATATTAGCAATCATAAAAACAATGGATCTTTCATCAATAAAAACTTTCTACCTACCCAATTCTACTGATCTAACATTTTTTCTTCCTTAGAGTGCACTTGGATTGGCAAACTCTTTCACAACATTTCATTCTTTTGAAAGTAGGAAATCTAATCTATTTCTACTCCTTATTTCTCCCTGAAATCAAATTAAACAGTAGAGTTCAGATGATTCTCTACCTATCTACTAATCTATTAGGATTAAACAGTCTAACAGATTTTTATTCTCTAAATTCTAAAGCAAAAATTAAAAAGCATACAAGTCAGGATTGAACAGTCTAACTTGATGTAGATCTATGGCATAAAAACAAGCTACACATAGATTATTATATGCAGAAAATTAAATCAAAATGATGAAGGCTTTAAGATCTGAAATTTTTAAGAACATCCTTCTCTTTTTATAGCTCTGTTTTGACTTTTGTTTGAGCTATAGCTTCTTTGTTCTCTAGTTCAGATTTTGAGCTAATTAGAACCATATTTTTACATCTTTTGACTCAGAATTTGAAACAGATTTGAGTCATCTCTCTTTGGAAACCTAGGTTCAGATTTTGAGCTTGTTTGAACCTTTAATTTCTATCCTAATCTATCTACTGATAAGCCAATATTAAACGGTTTGGAAAATCGAATTCACTATCCTATCAGCAGAAAATTTAAAACTAATTAGTCAAGATTAGGCTATTTGACTAACTAGAAGTGTGTTTTTCAAGAGTGGAATTTAAGCTTGCACACTTTCAGATTTTGTTTCTCTTTTTGGTATGGGGCTGTACCTTTCTTGTTTTACAATCTTCCCTCTTTTCTCTTTTCTATTGTTTTTGTATTTTTCTTTTTCTTCAAGGAAGAAAACAACAGCTAACTATATGCTCAAAGGTAGAGCTTTTATTGACATTCCTATCTAGCCTAATCTAATCTTGGATTATTTACATGTTTAGCTAATGAAATCTCTTTTCCAGTACAACCAATCCAGTAAATGATTCCACGATTTGTCCTTTTTCATCTCCTTGGGTAGGCTGGACAAACAGGGCCACTCCCATTCCTTTTGGTTTTTAGCAGCAGTGCTAAATAATCTTCTTGGTTTTGGTAATACACTGCTCCTAATGACCTTGATCCCTTCTTCAAATTCCTTCAAGAAGTGAGCATAGGGATCTTGAAATAATTCTTGGTTAAGAGTATTTGGAATACGTGTTTCAACCAGGATCATCCCTTCGTTCTCCATTGGATTAAGGCAAAGATTCTTTTGAGGAAGACAAACTTCCTCATCTTCATTATTATCTGAACTAGAGGACTCATCATATATTACAGTTTTGTCCTCTTGTAGTTGTGGTACGCTCTGATTCCATGGACTGTGCTTTGTGAAGAGATCATCATGTTTTTGAGCAGGGGTATCTCTTATTACCTCAATCTTTTTAGGAGGAAACTCCTTATCTTCATCCTGCTCAAGAAATTTCTCTTTCTTCCCAACCTCAACATTACAACTAGTAGATTTCTGATTCTCAATTATGTGAAAGCTATTTCTGATGAATGGGACTGGATGATTGTTGCTTTCAAGCTTATTATAATGAAATTCATGACACCAATCGACTGTTGGTTTCCCTGCATGATCAGTTTCTATTTGGACCTCATCATCATCATCAGATTGATCAGAAGTTGAAAAATCATTAGTATAAACAATTTCACCAATCAAGCATATTGAGTTATCAGTTTGTTCTTTTAGCTGATCTACAAGTTTATTTTATGTTTCAAGACAACAAGATTTATTAGGTAAAGGAGTAGAAGTGTTTTGTTCTAATAAAGAATTGAGGGCCGGTTGTTTATTTAATATCTAATCAATTTCTTCCTCTGTAAAAAGAGAAGGAATTTTCTCTTTACTTTGGATAGAAGAACAACGGTCCTCTCCCTTTTGTGTTAACTGGTTTTGAGGTTGGATGTCTTCTTGAGCCTCTTTTAGGGAATGATTACTTGTGTTTGTAGGGGAAATTTGAGGATTCTTTTCCTTTTCCTGATATATCTCAATTTCTAACAACTCCTCATGATTTTCATGGCGGTCACTTTGACTATAAGGTTCATGAGTTGTTTCAAGCATATTATCAAGATGCCATTGTTTTTTAATAATCTGAAAAGAGTCATAACATAAAGGCAGAGACTATGGTTGTGTTGTCTCTTCTCCTATTTCATATTTTGTTGGTTCAAAATGGCTTATGTTTTCCTCAAGGCAGTGCTTACTATAATTATTTGCAATTTGGTTATGAAGCTCTCTTAATAGCATTGTACAAGATATAGGTAGGCAATCAGGAGTTTCCTGACAACCTTCTTCATTGATTTCTTTGTAATCTTGTTCAACGCACATATCTTGTAATTTTTGGGTTTGTTCTTGATTTGAAAGGAGCATGGGATGCTCTAGATCATCAATATTCAAATTGGAATCATACCTTTCAAATATTTTCCCAAGTATGTACACCATTTTCTCCATCATGACCAGCAAATTTTCTTTATTGTTTTCTCTATAGTCTTGCTCACCTTCTTCTATAAAGTCATGATCATCATATATATATTTCTCATTGTCTAGGTCTTGTAACGGTTGAGTTTGTTCTTGATTTAGAAAAATAAACGGCTGCTCCTGATTATCAATATTCTTATAATCCTTCAAAAAGAGATTAAACTCATGAATGGCTGTTAAAAGATCTTCAGGATGCATTTATTCCAAAGCTTCCTCATTATATATAATGTGTTGGGTGATGTTTTGTGATGGATCATAATATATTGCACCTAATGATAATGATGTAGTGTTTTCTTTATAGTTCTCATAGAACACATATTCAAGGTCTCTTAAAGAAAACAAACTACTAGATCTCAAGCATTCATACCAATCCCTAGCTTTTCCTTCTAATGTTAACATGAACATTTTCATTAGGCAGTCTTCATGCCATTGAACTTTCAACGTCCATACATGTATATGAAACTTGATGAGATGTAGCAAGGGGTTATCAATATTTTCGCCCTGAAAGGTAGGTAAGTTTTCTAACCAATCTACTTCAGGCATTTTGTGTGGGAATCCAGGGATATCCTCCCTGCTCATTGGGGCATACCTTCGTTGTATCCTTGGAATCATTTTATAAATCAAGAAAGAGGTCACTGCGTCTATTCAACCAGTTCAGAGTCTTCTACTAGTGGAGACATTAGGTCTTTTGGAATTGTGGAGTCGCCAGGTGGAAGATTTTGAAGTCTTGTTGTCCACCAACAGCATGATTGGGTTTTCTCAATGCATTCCCAGGAGAGCTTACAAGGACTAATGAAGAAATAGGCCTATTGGAGGCCAGTGGAGTCACCAAGTGGAAAATTTTTAGCTTTTGTAAAGTTAAAATGTTTTATGGTTCCACCACCATGTTTATTATGAAGGTAAACTGAAATGTTTTGGGTTTTTCCTGAGTTTCTTGATCTTATAGGTTATGAGAGTGTCCTAAATCTGACTTAACACTTATCTAGGGTGTCAAAACATACAGAGTTCGCTCTTATGGCTTGGTAGCTGCTTCCTTCAAGGTTTGATAAGGTTTAATGAGAATCCTAAGGGTTACTTAGTTTTTCACTGATTAAATTAAGTCCTATCATGATTACCATTGCTTGGTAGTGCTTGAAGAAGGTTACCTATGTTATACTGGGCCTAAAAATTTTGAAGAAAATTTTTCAAACCATTATATTCTCAGTAGGTCCCACCGTGATCGCCATTATGTTGGTGTCCCGTTTTTTGATAGTTTGGAAAATCAAAAGACAAGGAAACATCAGAACCAATCTTTAGAGTCCTAGGATCTAGTCCTCCTGCTCTCAGAGGGGGATCTCTCAAATATTTGTTTGCAAAGGTTTACCTTGTGTGCTTTGAGTATTGATTTTAGACTAGTTATTAATTATAGGTGTTTTTTTGTTTGTTTGGTTGGATTGATATTGATACAGCAAAACATTAAAGGTCTAGGAAAGATACACAGAATGGAGAAACATCTGGCTCATTGGGAAATGGAGTCAAAAGAGGTCATAACATACTCATCAATGGATATGGGATATCAGAGGGAAAATCTAACTTGGCCATAGGATCTTTTGGTTTTTGGAATGATATGGACATCAATGATTCAGAAACAGAAGTTTTAATTCTAAAAAAAAGGGAATTTGAAAACACAATTTGAACAATAAAGAGCTTTTTGATAGACAGGGCTAACCATAAATTTTACAAATCAAACCTTTAAGCAAACAATGATTCCAAAACAACTTTTAAAATGAAATCTAAGATTCAGGGAACACCCTATTTCCTCAAAGATTTTATTTCAAATGACTTAGAAAACATAAAAGATTCATTGATAACTACAATCATAGAAGAGGGAACACCTAACACATCTATGATTATAACTATAAATACCTTTGAGACAACTTTTTAAGCAAGGACAAAGGGAAAGATTAGAACAAACCTCCTTGATTCACTATAAACAAGAAAATTCAAAGGGAGACTTCAATAACAATTTTTGAGTGGGAGAAGACAAGCAGGGAAAACCATAAATCATGCTGAAACCAACTATTTGAACTATTAAGGAAATAAACAAGCATGAAGACTAAATATAGAGATTAAAGACTCTAAAATACTTCAGCAAAAGAAAACATAAAACAATGAAGGACGAACAGGTCTAAGGTGCTTCCAAGAGTCATTTCTTAGCCTAAAAATTTCTACCTATTTTAGTAAGAAGTTATGGAACATAATGAAAATAGGGGAAAAACATTAAACAGTTCAGAATACTTCACCAACATCCAAGCTCATGGATCCAATGATAGAGCCTTCTTAGTCACAAGCATGCAACAACATCATCAGGGCTTCCAAGACTTCAATTTCTTCTTCAACTTCAATAGACTAAGTATTATTTCAAAGAGTTCCAATATTACAACTAGTGATAAACCAACAACCAACCAACCAAAAATTTCTCATCATCTTCAGAAGTATATATAGAAGAATGAGGAGGTGAGATCTGATAAAAGATCTCAAAAACTAATTAATACAGACTTAAATGGCTTCTTGGCCTTTGAGGGGCTCAATGAATAAACATTCATACATATCCTCTATATTAAATTATTTTCATAAAGATTTAAGCTCGGTGGGAGATTTTGTTGACCTTTGAGGCTCAGTGTGGTGTCGAAGTAACTCTATAGATGTTTTTCATTAATTTGCCTGCAGAATTTACCTTTTGGCTGTGTTGTGAGGCAGATATCCGGTCGTGATCAATAAATTCAGCCTCTGATTGAATGCTTTGAGGTACAGGTGGCATTTCAGTAGCTGGGAGGAATCAATTTTCCTCAGATGTGGCGGTGGAGGCTTTCTTGTTGATGAAACCCTTAAGATTTTCTTTAAACTGTATTTTAATTGGGGATTAGGCTTTTGATAAACATTCTTAGCCGTGATCCCCACAAACATTTCTTCCATCCTCTCTCCTGGTTCATTTTGATCTTCATCACTGATACTCTTTGACTATGTCTGATTCATGGTTTCTGCTGGTATGCAGGGCTGCGCAGGGTTATGTGGAATCAATGCTTCATAGATGATTGATGAAACGTGGACTTAAAACCTGCAAATTTATTCCTTTGACAAATCGAAGGTGGGAGGATCGTCACCCTCTACCTTCAAATTTTCTTCAAACATAGTGAAAAAAATCTTTGAACCTTTCAAAATACGAACAAAAATTAGAAAATCCATGCATTTATAGGTTACTGCTTCATAAGGCACGTGGAGAGAGTGTGGCCATTTGATGGCATCATCCAACGGTCGGGATTTGATTAGAGAAGTCAAGGGAAGGTGGAGGAATTATTTAAATCAGAGTCATCGATCGCGCAGAGATCGACGGTAAGGAGCGGAAACGGGAAAACAAAGTGGAAATCGTTGAGTGAGCAATCGAATGGAATCGCTGTCGATCGGGAAAAAAACACCCTTGCCCCAAAGGCGGTGCGATGAATACCGCGCGGTTTTGCAATCGATTAGTGGATGGAAGGGACCACTGGGGTGATAGACTCCGCACCGTCGATCTGGAGATCAGATCGACGGTGGAGAAAGTTTTGAACTTCGGACTGGCAGAGGTATAAAATATAATAAAATAGATGAGTTTTAATATATAACCAAGGTTTTAAACTTTGGCTGAGAAATATTTTATTTGAAGCGGATAGGCGCCCGTCCGCGGGGCTGAAGGTTATATCAAGGGTAGTACGACCGGGGGCTTATGGAGGAAGGGGCTAAAATCTTAGCCCAAGGGGGCTTAAGTTCACAATACATAAAAAAATATGATTTTATGGATTTTTGATGATTTTCAAAGGTTTAGAGGGGTTCTGATAAGGCAAAGAAGGATTCTTTAACCCTTATCAAAGGGTTTCTGATGAAGGGGAAAGAGAAAAATCATGAAAAATAGGCATTTCATGGGGGAAAAGGAGAGAACAAGAGGTTAGTTTTGGAAGAGGGGAAGAGAGAAACATGATGTTAGCGGCAGTAATCTATCTTGGAAATCTACAGGATTTCTGGAAGTAGAATAGGCACAGTAGTGAAGATTTGGGATAGAGGCAGGAGTCCATCTACAGTCTTCAAGAGCCAACACCTTTTAGTAATAAAATTTGTTCCTTGAAGGCTCAAAATATTCTTAGCCACCTTTTGCTATAAAAATTTTTATAGGTGGCTAACACAACTAGTGGAGGACTCGAAGAAAGCTTCTGGTAACCAGCCAGAAGGTAGGGTGTAGAAATAGTAGGGTTGTCCAACACTCTCTTGGCTTCATCCGTGTATGGAAAAGGGTGAATGGGATGATGCCCTGCACACAACTTACAGGGATTGGTAACCTTACCCTATTTCTTACGAGTCTTATCAGCACTAGTTGAAGACGTGCCCCCAACCTGACTCCCGAAAGCGAAAGGCAACGGCGGACGATCGTTGGACCATACTTCGAGCACCTTGGGAATGCCAGGGAAATCTCGAAGAAGATGGTTTCCCTAGCACAACATGTAAGGGAACTTGACTTTCCACGAAGGGTTTGAAGGTTCATCGATGGATGGTTTAGGAGCAACAACTACAGCATTAGACTCTAGCTTATCTAAATTCTTCTTCTTCATATTCTTCTTCTTCTTCTTAGCCACCTAGTTATTAGAATCTAGATTTTCACCAGAAAAAGTAGTAGAGGAAGACGAAGAAACAGGCGAAGAATGGGAGAGGTCCACCTTTGAATCAACATGGCATTGCTCAAGCGGAGGAGTGGACGGTACAGTCGCCGGGACATTCGGGACCAAGGAGGTTGAAAAAAACCAATCATGAAACCCAATAATTAACCCAGGAAGGGACAACGTTACCATATAAGGAGCACCAGCATTTCCAGAAGAAGGAAAAGGACTAGGACTCCCTTCAGAGGGGACTCCTTGATTGGAAAACTCCAGAAAATTTTCAATCGGAAACGATCTTAGAACAACACCCTAAGGAAACTAACTTTAACCAAGAATATTTCGTGGGCAGTTAATTTTTAAAAAATTGAAACAAAATTCTACCGTTTCATATTTTAAGAGTCAAGAAACGAGTAAAAGATGACTCTATCTCTTTCATTTTGGAAACGAGTTTGAAAGGACAAGAGATGATCTTTTCAAATTCAATGAGTCAGTGAATATCAAAATGACTACTCTGGTAATCTAGGTAAGAGGTGTACCAAGTTTCCGTGAACTGTAATATACACCTTGGTGATCAAATGAAAGAAAAATGACCAAGGAATTTCCGTACATGCAGGTAGTCTCCCCGAATGCTGTGTTCGGTGTATCACGGTTACAAGGTGGCAGACTTAGCTTCCTATGGATAACAAGATTGCAACCTAGTGGGGTCTCCCATTATATACACAACGGTACGGGGAGCACAAGTTCGTACTAGTGCTGTCTGAATCCAGATGGCGAGCGACAATTGCTAGGTTTAAAGACGCCGAAACACGTCTCTAGCCTAGACCACTAAAAATGTTTCATTAGGTTTATATGATTCCTTAGGTTAATTCAATAAATTTTATGGTTGATCTTCAATTATGTCTCAGTTTCAAGGCCCTACCACATGTCATTTGATAATCTCCTATATGCAGCTATATGAGAAAAGAAATATTTCAATTCGATGAATGTTATCTAATTAAGGGAAGGGCTTCAAACAATGATGCCACAAACAAAAATACTGAAAACAAAACTTTTTCCAAGCTATATGACTTTTACTATACAAAAGTAATCTCAAACATTCAACGATGCGAATAATGCAATGTAATCTATGCAAAATCCTCATTTTTGAAAACTATGCAATTGTAATCTGTGCAAAATTTACTTTTTCCTGAAAGAATAAGAGCGCACTCAATGCATTTTTAGATGAAATGAGAATCTATTTAATGTATGCTTTTAATGAAAGATAATGCACTCAATGTGATTTTTAGCTTTCAATCATTAAACAATGTAATCTAAGTTCAATGATAAATCTCAAAAAACACTTTTCAATGCAATTTAATCTAATGAATTTTAACAAAAGAAAACTTTGAGACGAAAACTAAATGAACGCAAATATTCTTAATGAAGGATGAAGGCAAAAGGGATGCAAACAAACACTAAGAATGCAATCGTTGTTTCAAAAACTTTGTAACAAAATTTCTCAAAAGGCTACAAGACACATGAGCTCAAGTACAAAAGGACTTCCAAAGCATGAGTTCAAAACAAGGCATTCATTCCCTTTTACATCAATCAATCATAAAAATGACACCTGGACCGAAACTCAATCTCAAGGAGGCCAAAAGCAAGAAAAACATAACACCAAACAAAGTTTGCGCGCTTGTTTGGTTGTAATCTGTGCCAAAAAAGTGTTGGCGCGGGGGCCAAACCAACAACAAGAGCCAGTTGGCACGACTATCAAGAGATAAACCACGCCAATCGAGTTTACTATGGGAAAAATATGAAAAAGGAAAAACAGAGACTGGATCAGGTCTTCTGGGGGCTGAATAGGGGTTTGAAACCAAAGGAGGCAAACTAGAAGAGAAAATAAATCAATCAAAAGCCAAAAACAACCAAAAGAAAACTAACTCCAACTGACATCCCCAGTGGAGTCGCCAGTTTGTTGAAGAGGTAAATCCCCTCTGTGGACAGAGGCGATCCCACTAGCCCAGATCGGGTCTAGCAACAATAAATTCACATAATGACGATGGTTCCTAGTTACAAAAAGATAAATATCATGATGAGTAGCCTACCTCAAATCCCACGCAGTTTTTGTTGAATAAAAGATGATGTTTCCCGTCCCTCACTTGACAGATCACAATTCTTCCATTCGACACATCCGAACACTTGTACACATGCAAGGAAACAATGACATACAATGTAAAATCTAAAGCATGTAACTATATATCAGTCAGAGAGGATATAATTCATTGCATTACATAAATAAATGGACACATGAATGAAACCAAAATCAGAGTTACTTATATTATAAATGACAAAATGGAGATTACAACCAAATGCTCTGACGCTATGATCTTCCTTCAACAGGGCTTGCAGCAGAGCATGTCTCAAAAAATCTTGTCGAGAATCTAGACAAAGCTCTCTCTCTCTTACGTGATTCTCTTTGGCTTGGCTCTCAATAGTTTCCCAGCTATAGTTTCCTTCCTACAATTTCAGCTCCCAAGCGTTCAGCTCTTGGACTTATCTTCAGCCCTTGGCCGTACCATTCAGCTAGCACATCAATGGAAGATGGCTATATTTATAGAGGAGAGGAGGAGGTTGGGATCCCTACAATAGTGGAAAGGAGGCCTTATCCCTTGGGAGGTTTCCCCATAAGGTGGAAACAAGAGGCCAAAGGAGCAAGGTCATGGTTATTCTGTCAAACCACTCCCTTTGACTCATCCACGAAGTTGTTGTGATCGAAACTTCACCTATTTTTTTAAAAAACTTTCCATAAGCAGATTGGCGTGGGTGCTTAACTGGGACAGAGTGCCAGCTGGCACGGGCTCAGTGTTAATTTTCCTCATTGGCGCGAGGACATAACGAGCTACCAGTGCCAAGGAAAAAACAGGTGTTTTTAGTGGTCTGCTCAGGAAATGGTCAACAGAAGGATTGTTGTCCTCATGGAAAGGGATGCAATGATGGTATTTTCAAGGCATGACACTGCTTATTGGTCACAGAAATGACCCTCCAATGGGAGAGATGGGGATTGTAGGGACAGTGACAAATTATTGTGTAAAACCTACTTACCCCTTTGTTTTATTTGTGTCATTAGTTTCTAAAATTAATTAATTGACTGCGGAATAAAATCCTCCCCATGGAAAAAATCCTTGGTGGATATTGGATTGAGACTAATGGAAACAATTCTAGAGTCTACTAATCAAGGAAACCCATCAGACGATAATCCTGGTCCTTTTCCTTCTTTTGGAAATATTTGTGCTCCTTATATGGAAACGTTGTCCCTTTCTAGATTTACCATTGGTTTTCCAGTTTGGTTGTTTTCGACCCCTATGGTTCTGAATGTACAATCCACTCCTCAACCAAGTTCTCCTCCACCTGAACAGTATAAACCTCATGTTGATCCTAAATTTGACCCTTTTCCTTCTTCACATGTAGTTTCTTCATCCCTTTCTTCCTCCTCATCTGGTGAAAGTATTGATTCTAGTAAACAAAGAGCTAAGAAGAAGAAGAATAGGATGAAGAAGAAGAAGCAAAATAAGAAAAGGGGAAACTAAGAAACCATTGCTACCAATGCAGGTAGTATGGAGGAACCTTCCAATCAACCCTGCAAAGTAAGATTCCCTTTCATGTTATGTAAGGGTGATCACCTTCTTAGAAATTTTCTTGGTATTCACAAGATATTAGAAGTGTGGTTAAAAAGATCACATCGACCTTTGTCCTCAACCTCTAGAGATCATGCTAGTAAAAAACCATCGACTAGTGATAGTAAGGTCCATTGGAAAAAGGGAAAAATCAAATTTCCCTGTAAGTTATGTGAAGGGAATCATCTTATTAACCTTTGTCATTATATGGATGAAGCCTCAAAAGTGTTGGAAAACCTTACAACTTCTCATCCATGACTTCTAGATGGTTACCAGAAGCTTTCTCCCAATACTCCACTAGTTAATGAAGTGATTGATCGAAATCCATCTCCTATCAACCCCACACTCTCTGAACGTGAATCCCATGAGTCCATTCCCGACCAACCATTAGTTGAGAAAATGGTTAGCTCGATTCCAAATTTAGTTGACTATACCTTTCCCATAGAGAGTGAAATTCATACCGCTCAGGTTCTTCTTGTTTATTTTGAATCTACCAGAAACAGGGGGATTTATCCCATTCCCCCGAAACCCCCCCCCCCCCCCCCCCCAAGAAAACATGCCATTGGCTTTGATTGGAATCAATTGAAATAACCTCGGCTCCCTTCTTACATGAATTTTAAGATCATGGTAAAGGCTTATGATATGAAAATCCATCACATTGTTATATATGAGGGAGATTATGTTAGTATTATATCCTCCATTGCTTGCTAAGCTTTGTGTTCCCCACAACTTCTGTCCATCACTCTTAATCTGTTAGCTCTTAACAGAAGAACCAATCAAACCTTAGGGATCCTTAATTTATTATTACATTAGGAGGAAAAAATATAAGTATTAATATTATAGTTTTCATGGGCCCTTTGGACTTCATTTTTCTCCTTGGACAAGACTATGTTTATGCTATGAACGTTGTTGTGTCCACACACTTTCGAGTGATGTGTTTCCTGCATGATGGAAGGATTGTGACCATTGATCAAATTTCATTTTTTGGTCCTGATTTGACTATCAATAATCCTACTTCCCTAAGCATTCTGAATGTGTAAGTGGTATCATGTGCACCATAGGTTAATTATGTGGAAACCTATTCCATGCCCACTTCAATTGATTATACAGCTAGTGATATAGCGCTCCATGTACTGGTAACATTGGAGCCTGATATTTGCATTATGTCCCTTGATATCTATCCCTTCTAAAGTGTTTTTCTCCCTTCCAATGAGAACCTATTGGAATCCATGGCCTCTTATGGTCCATGATGAAGGTTCTCAGAGCAGAGTTCCTTTCCTTGTGTCAAGCTCCTTAAAAAATGAGACAAGGCCTACAGAGCATAGTTCCTTTACTTGTGTCAAGATTGTTAAAAAATGAAAAAAGGTATATGGGAATAGTTCTTTTCCCATGTCAAGCTCATTAAAAAATGAAATAGATCCCCTTCCAATACGATTCTTTGATTAGATATTATAAATTCCCAGTCGATTCTTTCACTTCGTCTCATAAATGAACCTTCTTTCCATCCACCTATTAGCCACTAGTAGTCTACTTAGGTGAATGAAATGAAGTTTGGCGGGCATGTTTCTATAATTGAGTCATTATTTTGGGGGCATGAGAACTAATTTCAAGCATAGTTTGTCTCCATTTCAAGCTTCTGTAAAAATGAAACCAATTCCGAGCATTTTTTTCCACATGTTTAAAGCTTGTGTAAAAATGAAACCAATTTCAAACATAGTTTCCCATGTTTCAAGATTCTGTAAAAATGAAAAAATTCCCATTTTACCTCTCGTGATTTCCATTTTTATCAGCCTATTTTTTCCATATAAGCCTTGGTTTTTTCATTCCATTTTCACCATCTTCTTGGCCTATCATATGCTTTCACTTGGTTTTTACCCTTTTCTCGAGAAAATTTGCTTGGCCTATCATACGCTTTCACTTGGTTTTTACCCTTTTCTTGGAAACATCTACGATGAGTGGTTTTATTAGGCAAACTCTTTACCTTCACATGTTTTGAGAAGTTCCAACATGACCGAAACAAGTTTCTACCCTTTATACCACTCATTCCTCCAAGTGGAGTCCTCTTTCATCTCTTTTTAGACTCCCAAAATATAAAAATATTGTCGAGCGCTTGTCTTTTCTAACTTGTTAAAGTAAATGAAAAGGCATCTACTCAATATAGGTTTAACCCTTTTCCAGATTGAGATATACTATTTATGAAAAATGAATACTCTAGTCAAACATCACTAAGAGGTTCTCTTGATTATTTTTTTCTAAATTTTCGGACTTAAGAGACTATCCACAAAAAGCGACATGTGGATTTTTCTTTTCTGCCTATTTTTCAAACTCTCTAAAAATGATAAAGATGTAAATTTTTACATTCGTTGGACTCGTAAAAACATCAAATAGTGATGGAATTATCGAACATTAAAGGGTCAAACTGCTCCTTCTCAAGTTTCATTAAATATACTCAGAGGGATTCATCCAAAGAGTGAACTTACAGATCAAGCATATGCTATCCTCCTCGAGCTTGCTAAAAAATAATGAGGTACTGACCAGTATGGTTAGGGAAATTGGGATAACAATGGCTTCCATTTTTCTAATGGTAGTGAGTCATTCTTGAACATGACACTTTTCCACTTCATCTTTCTAGCCATTGGGTTGGGTAATATGCTTGTCTCTTGGTTATCATACTATTTTTTAAAGCCTCCATTAAGCTTTTGGGTCAATGTTGCCAACTCCACTAGTGTTCAAGAGAATTCATTCAATTGATCTCCACTAAAATACTCTTGAGCCTTCATTTCATGTCTGAATTTCCTGATCTAGTTCCATATCAACATCATTTTGATCATTACGTGATCCAAGAGGACCTTAGAGAAAAGGTTTCTTTCAAATTTCTCAAGAATCAAAGTGGTCATAATGCATCAAACTCAACACCGGATTGAAGTTCTTGTCACCCCGATTTCAACAGCATGAATGATACTCGAATCCGAGCTCGTATGAGGAAGTTAAATCCATTAAAATTTTAGGGTTGACTTGAAATGTGGCAGACCTAAGGAGGCATCAAATTAGAAAAATCTAGCGCGAGAATCTGGCCATTTTTTTCGAGCGAATTTGTAGTATGGTTAAAAATCCCAGTAACCTCCAAAGTTTGAGATTTTTTCTATTAAAGAATATATTAAATAAATAAAAATATTAAAAAAAATAAGTGGTAGTTCCACCAATACTGTCACCCAAAAAAAAACCATTGTAACAATATGCCAAAAAATTAAATTAAATTTAAGGAGGGGTGGGTTTTCACCCCCGCCACCCCCGTGGTTGTTGCATATGATAAATCAAAATAGGTTAGGGAGTCGAACCACCCCTGGCGGACCTAACACCATATCAACATACCAACATTACATGGAGGCAGTGAGTATGGGACCGACCGAGGTCAATCTCGCTCGGCCCACGTGGTCGGCCCCCTAGGGGGCAGTCCCCAAAATAAATTCAAGTCCAAGGCAATAAAATAATCTACTGCACTTATGAATATTTTTAGAGGGGTGGGATTTGATCCCCCGACCCCTCTCCAACCATTTTCTTCAGTTAACGTTGTGCCAGGTGGATGCGCTTTGTAAAGACTGCCCTACAACTTATATAAAAACCCATTTTCACAGAGGGCCAAGGGGAGAGTAGTGCATACCAACAGAACTCACTAGATGGAAACATGATCTGAGCAGAAAGAGGAACTATGCCCACGGAATATTTAGGGGTATCAGAAATATTCCTTCAGGTGCAAAACTTGCTAGTGTCAGTTTTTGACAAATTTTATACCTCTCGGCTACAGGAATTCAATGGTGATGTCCATTTTTTCAGTTGGTTCTCCATTTTTCAGCCATCTTCTAGCTTGGAGGCATAAGGTTTCATATATAAATTTTTCTTGTATTGATTCTCTTTTTATGCCACTTAATGAACGAAGGTCTCCCCACTATTGAGCAGGGCCCAGAGACGTAGTCCAAATTGGGCGAACTCCGTAATCAATTTCTTGTGTTGTCTTATCATGCTTTCATGTTCTTTTTATCTTCCTTTATGTGTGTTTTAAATTTTCCTGGTTAAATTTCTCTTTCATATGTAATTATTTATGCATCTATAAGCAAGGTATATTGGATCAAGTGGTATCAGAGCAGGTGTTTGTTGATGTGAATTGCATGAGTATATGCTAACTAGAAACAGGTTGCAAAGAGGTGAAGGAAAGCTTAATTCCTTTGATCCCAAAGTAGGATGTGCACCACGAAGGAGAAATGTAGCAGATGAGGAAGCTTATTGGGAAGAACAATGAAATTACCGCAAGGCATTCTAAAACATGGCTGAGAAAGTAAAAAAATTGTTTGAAGAGTATGAGAAGAACATCAAGCTCAAGAAGAAAGATGCAGATGATCACGGATTAGTAAATCATGGAGATGGTGGGGAAGAGCCCCCTCCATCTCCATCTACTAGTGATACTTCCTCTTCTTATTCTCATTGTTCTCAAATAGATCATATACATACATCTAAGAAACCTTCCCTTAAACTAGATGTAAAGTTTGACTTGCCTATGTATAGGAGAGAATGTGATGCAAAAAATCTTAGCAATTGGATTAGACAAATTGAGGTCTACTTCCGGATTCAACAGATCAACGGAGCCAATACAAGGATCCACTTGGAATCTCATCAGCTAGGTAGCACTATTAGCATTCCATTAGTTCTTCAGAGGTTGAGAAGGAGACCAACAAAGGTAACCACATACTGATTTAACCTACTAGTTATCCCTTCTAGGAAGGAGATGGCTCTCTCCATGAGATCACAACCAAATTTACTGGATACTAATATTTTAGGCTAGGTATAGCAAGCTTTAGGGTTTGATTGATTTTCATTTGGTGCTGGACGGTAAAATGGGTCTAGGAAACACTAGGTCAAGGCATTGAAAATTAGACTTGCAGAGATGTGATGGGGCAAGGTAGGTGTTAGTGTCAGAATTTTCATTCTGCCATCAGTGATAAAAATCACTCTTTTCATATTCATTTTAAGGGTCCCATTCAGAAATTTTTTATCATTCCATTAGGTCATGCAAAAAATTGATTCACTAAAACCTCACTCTCCCTTTAAATTTCACCATTTGTTGATCCACCTTCATGTCTTGCTCAACATAAAACACTTTTAAAGGCTCATTTCACTATGTCATTATGTCAGTCAAAGTCAAACATGGAGTCAGGTCATCTAAGGTCCCATTAGGTCAATTAGGTTTCATTTTTCAAGGTTCATAACCCACCATTTTATCTCAATAAGGTCAGAACAGGTGTGAGAGTGACTCAAATAATACTTTCTCAATCATCTTCAGAGGATTTATAAACATGTAAATATTATTTTTAAAGTTATAATTTTGGTTTCAGAGTATGATTTTCATACAAAAATGTAATTTTATTATAAAAAAGAAATATAATTTATTTTTAATTTTTATGTAATTTTATGCTCATAATATGTAATAAGTTTTGTCCCAAGTTTCCAATTCAAACTTCACATGACAAATTGAAGAGAAACAAATTCAAAGTGAAAAGTGCCAAACTCTAGCAACATCATCCTGTAAAGAAGAAATATCAAAGGAAAAGGTTAATCAACAAATGTTTTCAAAAAGGTGAAATGAAACATTAGAAAAGTGGGTTTTCCAATATAAATTAAAATTCACTTAAGTATTTATGACTCCTTGACATCATTCCAAATTCATTTGTCTCCTCCAAACACCAAGCAAGCACTCTAAGAGACCAAAATTTTGAGTTTCTGGGAGAATTTGGTAAAACAAACTGAGTAAAGGGCGCAAATGTTGAATCTAAGGCTCAAATGTAGAGTTGAGGATGCAAATCCTTGAGTTAGGGCAAAAATGCTCTATTGAGGGAAAAAATGCTCTGGTGAGGGCACAAATTCTTAACAGACAACACAAATGACCAGGAAGCCCTAGAAAAGTCATTAAGCAGAAAAGCATCATTTCCAAAGCTCCATCAAGCCACTCATCAACCTCCATCAAATGAGTAAGAACCTAATTCTATTTAATACCATCTTCATCAATTCCATGTGTTGAGTGTTTTCTTCTCAACTTAGTGTTCCTAAATTGATGTCATCAATTGTCAACCAGGGCTAGTAAACTATTGAAGTGAAGTGCACTATATGTGACTAGGTATCTTCTTCCTACTTCATTGTGTTTAATGTTTTTTTTTTTGTGTGTTTTTGGTTTTTTATTTTTGTGTTAAGAGGAAAAGAACTAAATTGTTGGCAAATAGAAGTTACTGATCATACTAAAACAGAACAAAGTCTACTCTAAAATGTGTATGACACCTAAGAACAAAAAATTCTAATTCACAAATTGCAAAGCTTGACAAGGAAAGTAACTCATAACATTAACTCAGTCCAATTCATTTCATTAGAAGTATGTTGGAACAACTTGAGAAAATGATAAGTTTGATGTAATGAAGTTCTCTATAGTAAACAACAACTTAGAATGTTACAGAGAAAATATCAGCCATAGTTAGAAATTTGTTGGAACAATTTGAGAAAAGATTATCTACAACATAGTAAGGAACCTTATGCTAAAATGACTTATGACACTAAAATTAACCCATTCTGCCACCCAAAATGTTACTATTAAGCCTCATTCAAGGGAGGATATTTCTTGGAATAACTTTGGAAAAAGGCTGTTTGTAAAACTATGAGAAATTGCAGAATAGTCAATGACTCAAAATGATATAGCTAATTCTTTTCCATATGATAATGATGTGTTAGAAGATATTAATAACAAGTGCAGTTTGTAAATAATGAAGGCCTTTTAAGTCTAAATTAACAGGACTAGAATGCAATTAATAAAGCTTGAAATACAGTGAACAGAACTGAACTAGAATGCAATTAACCTCTGAAGTATTATAGCTCCATATCATTCACGTGTTAGTGATATATTGGAACAGTTCATAAGAATGAGATTGACAGTAACATTCAATGTAAGTGAACATAAAACATGAAGTTCAGAAAACTACCTAAATTAGGAATGAAACAGAGCTAAATTCACTTATCTAGAAAATATGCACAAAGCCTTTCGGACAGTAGGGGCCCTCTACCATCGGATTGGAACACGAATCTTCTTAAGATTGCTTCAGATCATGCATTAAAGTTGCACTTCTTTCATTAAAGGAGAACGCTTCAGAAACAGAGTATCACAGTTTTTGAAAACTTAACAACAAAACATCAACTAGCTAACTGTCTCTCGGTTCACCAAGCTATTTTTATAAGCAAAATACATAACTTTCATTGAGAAGAAATAGGGATAGGTGTATTTTTCAATCAAAATTGAATTAGAACTCATGTTGAGGCCTCATACTTTTCTGAAGACATCTGCAGAGTCCTTGTCTTGGTAGAAGTCTACTTCTTAGTTTTGGTTTCCTCCACGTGCATAACCATTTGCAGATTTTTGCTCATACTTCGTAGAGGGCAAGGAATGATGTAGGTGAGTTCTGGAATTCAAAAATATGCATTTTTCCTTGAAGTGACACCTCTAACCTGTGTGAACATAAATATAGCTGCGGAATGTGCGACTAGCTACATAATGGTTGCATTCTGTAGCTAAGTCTAGTTAAAAATCACTACAACAACAAAACCACAAAAGTGTAGTAATTCATTCATTGCATGCATTCTTAAAGTGAATTTAATCAATCCTATTGATCTTTTAAGCCTATAACTGATAAACGAAAAATGGAATGAAGTGAAATTTGGTGAAAGGAAAGGACATCTTTGGGGCTCAAAATACCCCCACTGCAAAGCTTTTGCATGTCCTCATGCAATCAATCCATGTATTCTAAAACTTCTTCTAGGACATCTAGCTTCCTTTTTCTGCTTTTCTTGATGTTTAATGGCATCCTAGGCTTCCTTATGACCAATTTGAACCTCATATTTATAAGTGCCTTGCTCAATTTTTTGTTTTTCTTCTTTAGCTTCTCACTAGCCTTTTACAATTTTTCCATTTGCAGAGAGAGAGTTGTGTTCATATCACTTTTCAGCTTGACTTGCTCTCTTAAAATTTCATTTTCATTTTTTATATGCCTATTAAGTATTTTCCATTCATATTTATCTCTTCTCAGCACTTCAATTGGAGATTTTTGCGGGCTAGGAGTTCTCCCTCTGCTTTCTGAGGCTCTCTTTTCTAATGACTCAACATGATTATAGATTTGTTGTTGGGCTGGGTCTACCTCCAGAGTTCCTCTATCAAGATCCTCTTCATATTGGTACTCAGGAGATCTATCAGTTGGTGTCTCTTCATCCTCAATATCTATGATTCCCGTTTGCTTAACCCCTGTTTTCTTCAATATGCCTCTAAGCCGATGGC
Organism: Pinus albicaulis; assembly: GCA_034641835.2. Lineage (NCBI taxonomy): Eukaryota > Viridiplantae > Streptophyta > Pinopsida > Pinales > Pinaceae > Pinus > Pinus albicaulis. The sequence continues at coordinate 14,390,982 of CM076577.1, read as the reverse complement.
TTCTTCTTAGTTTAGATGGTCCCTCACCTCTCTCCTTAGCATACTTCCTTATTATCTTCTCTTTTTTAAGTTGTTTCTTGATTTCAGCCAATTTTTCAGAGATAATCTTCTCACTATCTTCTTGTATGGATTTACTAGTTTTAATTTCAACAGATTTGGAAATTTTTCTTCTCCTGCTTCTTCTTACAAGTTTTCCTTTAGATGGAGTTTCTTTAGGTTCTTCAAAATGATTCCTCAAGAGGACTCATCCCAACTGTCTCCCACCTTTTTTAAATTATGCTCAATTAAGATTTTAACTAGGCCATGGTGATATAGGGTGGTTTCCAAGAACTGAACCCTCTTTTAGACATTAGAAGCCATTCTCTTTAGGCTATGGAGTAAGAAAAAGGGTAAATTGATTTCTTCATCTAAGAAATTCATCATAAGTCGAATGTGATAAACATATAGGGTACCAAACCTTCCCTCACAAGTTATAAACTTTTGCAGAATTAGCAACATATTTCGCCATTTATTCTTCAGTGCTGAGCTCGGAATGCCTTTCTTGAAAACTAAGATATCCATACCTGGTGTTTTGAGCATCTGCCTCCATGCTTCATTGTTAAATTCCATGTTTTTGAACCATCGTTCACGTTGCCTTGGTAATTTTGTTGCTTCTGCAATGAAGGATTCTGTGATAATGAACTTGACATCACCTATTTCAACTTCTGACCCGTTGAAGGACCGGGAAAATGTCTTGGTAACCTCCTTATGGAATCCATTGAAATTTTCCAAAAACTGTAGCCACCCAACCTGCTGTAACATCTCTCTAATCTGTGGGTAACCCTCTAGGTATTTGGTTCCGACTGGTTCAGACCTTACAAGGAATCCCATGGCTTCTTTTCTCTATCTTCAATTTACTGCTCCGTTACTGCTCTCCTATTCAAGGTAAAAATGGTTGTAGAGAGTTTTTTTCACCTCAAATATGACTTCTCTGTTTTTGCATACAGGAATTAGCTACGGAAAAATGACATGAAGTGGTTATGAAATGAGTGAAATACGGTGAGGTTAAATTACATGAATAAATGAGTTTGAGAGCTGTCATGGATTGAAAGACAATAGAAAAATCTCGTGAGAATTTCAAAATCATCACTGAATAATTCGGGTTAGTGACGTGACCTAATAGGTCACTTCAAGTACTAACCGTTAATTTTTAATAAATGATGATTTGATATGGCGGAATGGAAGGGATTTGTCCATGAATTTTATGATAGGCTTGATAGGCTTGATCAATACGAATAATCAAAATAACTTTATGAAACATACATATAACTTAACCATACTATAACTTTCATAATCTGTTATCATAATAATTTCACAAGTTACCTTAGCCCTTCTTTTGATTTTTTTGTGGTTTTTAATATGCTTTGTCTTTCTTTGAAAATCATTGATCCTTCAGTCTTCATAATCCCTTTGATTTTGCTTGTTGACATAGGTGTGCAGGATCAATTTGCTGCTGAACAAGTGGTTGCTGGATAGTTTTATGTAGGATATCTAGCCGCAGAATGTCTGGCTACATAATGTATGGCTGCAGAATGTCTGGCTGCAGAATGTCTGGCTACAGAATATACCTGTAAAAGCTTTGAAATATGGAATGAAATGATTTGAAACATGGATGGAATGTAGTATGAAATGAAATAGAATGGATCATGAAATATGGTGGAATGAAGCATGAGGTGAAGTGAAATATGATAGAATGAAATGGATCATAAATGTGAAGTGGAATGAAATATGAAAATTGGCCTACAACTTATGATTTGTAATACTTAATTGCAGAAAGAGATCAAATTTGAAATAAAAATGAGATGGTCCATGAAATGGAGTGAATGAAGTATGGATGAATGGAGTGAATGAAATATGAATGAAGCGAAATGGATCATAAGTGGAATGTGATATGTAAAGTGGGCCTGCACTTATGATTTTATGATAGTTTCTTGCAGGAAAAGAACAATTTTGAAAAGGTAAAGTGTCAGAAAGATTCTGATTTTCACTTTATCTTTTCTGTATAAACATGCTAATCAATGATTAGTTTTCATGTTTATACTTTATTTTTTATTTTTTATTTTTTTCATCATCTGATTTCAGAAAATACAATTAATTTGATGAAGAAGGATTATTCTTCATTAACTTCACATCACTGTTCTCTCGGAATCTCTTGACAAATTCTTCTCTTGAAAGTGGCTTATGATACAGTTTCAATCTATGACCATTTACAAGAAAAGTGACCTCATCTTCATCTATTGTCCTGATTTTTATTGCTCCATTGTCAAAAAATTTCACAATTTCATATGGCCCAAGCCAATGTGTTTGGAATTTACCTTGAAAATATTTGAACTTTGAATCAAACAAGAGGGCCCAGTCACCTTCTTTGAATTTATTTTCCTCAATGTACTTATCGTGCCATCTAGTCCTTTGCTGCTGGACTATATTTGTTCTCTGGACTGCATCCTGTCTGATCTCATCCAATTCACTAATCTGCTCCAATCTATGATTTTGTGCTTTTTTTAGATCAAGTCCTAGCTGGACTGCCATTTTAAAAGTTTGAATCTGAAACTCTATGGGAAACAAGACTTGTTTTCCATAAACAAGTTCATAAGGAGTATGGCCTGTTGTGCTTCTCCATGTAGTTCTATAGGCCCACAAGGCTTCAGGAAGCCTGTCTGCCCAATCTCTTCTATGTAAATGAACAACCTTGGTTAGGATCCACTCAATGACCTTATTAGTAGATTCCACTTGACCATTTGCTTGTGGATGATAGGGAGTAGATTTTCTGTGTCTGATTTTGTACCTCTCCACCATTTGCTCCACTAGCTTTGATGTGAATTGAGCTCCTTGATCTGTAAAAATTTCTCTTGGGACACCAAAATGAATAAAAATATCCTCAAAAAGAAAATTAACTACAGATGCTTCAATAACAGAAAGTAATGGCTTGGCCTCTACCCATTTGGTAACATAATCAGTGCAAACTAATATATATTTCTTTTTTCTTGATGGAGGACTAATAGGTCCTACAAAATCTAAAGCCCATTTCTCAAAAGGTTCAATATGTACCTGAGGCTGCAATGGAATCTCACCTGAAGGAGAAGGTTTCCCTACCCTTTGGCAACTGTCACACCTTTTGACATACTCTTTAGCATCTTTAAAAAGGAATGGCCAATAGTATCCTAAATGAAGGACCTTATAAGCTGTCCTTTTATCAGCAAAGTGTCCACCACAAGGTTCATCATGACATGCTTTGAGGATCTCAGGCATCTCATCTTCTCGAACACATCTCCTAATGATAAAGTCTGGACCTGTTTTGTATAACTCATTAGCAACCCATGAATATTTTTCACTGTCTTAAATGATATTTCTTTTGTCTCTTGCATTCATTATTGAAGGAAATTTCCCTGAAACTAGATAATTAGCAATGTCAGCAAACCAAAGAGTTTGAGTAGAAATTGCAAAAAGATATTCATAAAGGAATTGATCTTCAACCGAAGTGTTGTCTTTAATTTTTTGGAGTCTAGATAGGAAATCAGCTACAATATTTTATTTTCTAGGACTATCTAGAATGGTAATGTTGAATTCCTGTAAAAGCAATAACCATCTTATGACTCTGCCATTAGTAGTTGATTTGTTTATTAGATATTTAATTGCAGAGTGGTCTATGTGAACAGAAGTTTCATAGCCTGTTATATAGTGTCTGAATTTATTTATGGCATGAACAACAGCTAAGAACTCTTTCTCAGTTACAGTATAATATAACTCTAAAGGGGTCAAATTTTTACTTGTATAGTAGATGGCATAAGGAATCAGGTCTTTTTGTCCCAATACAGCTCCTAAAGCTGTGTCTGAGGCATCTTTTGAAATATGAAAAGGTAATTTCCAGTTACGTCCCCTTAAAATAGGTGCTTCAGAGATTTTTGTTTTCAGGATTTCAAAGGCTAACTGGAAATCAGGATTCTATTTGAATTCACAGTCCTTGGTAAGTAATTTGAAAAGTGGAGATGCTATCTTGGTGAATTTTTCTATAAACCTTCGATAATATCCTGTAAATCCTAGAAAAATCCTAACATCTTTTTGACAACTTGGAACAGATAATTTAGAGATGACTTCAACTTTTGACTCATCAACTCTAATCCCATTCCTTGAAATGTGATGCCCCAAAACAATTCCATCAGTAAACATCATAAAACACTTCTCATGACTTAGTGAAATATTTGCTTCTTTACATCTCTTTAAAAAAAAATCGAAGTTTGCTAAGGCTTCTTCAAATGTGTTTCCATAGACTGTGAAATCATCCATATATACCTCTACACAATCATGTATTAGATCTGAAAAGATTCCTAGTACTGCCCTTTGAAATGTTGTTGGTGCATTGCATAGTCCAAATGGAAATACTCAGTAAGCATAGGTACCCCAAGGACAGGTAAATGTGGTTTTGTCTTGATCTTCAAGTGCTACTTGAATTTGGTTATAACCACTAAACCCATCTAAAAATGAGAAGTACTTTTTTCTAGCTAACGTATCTAACACCTGATCTATGAAAGGTAGGGGAAAATGATCTTTAAGAGTAGCTTTTTTTAATTCCTGGTAGTCAATACATACCCTTCATTTACCATTTTTCTTTGGCACAATTAGCAAAGGAGAAACCCACTGACTATCTGAAATGGGATAGATAAAGTTGAAATTTAACAATTTCTGCAATTCTTCTTTAACAATCTCCCTATGATTTGGATTCATCCGTCTCTGAGGTTGTCTGATTGTTTTACAATTTTCCTCTATGTAGATGTCATGAGTGAAAGTCTTAGGGCTTATCCCTTTCATATCAGTGTACTCCCATGCATATGCAAAAGAATGTCTCTATAATATCTTGACTAGCTTTTCCTGTTGATATTTCTCTAGGTTCTTGTTTATGTTTAAAGTTTTACCTGGAAATATCTCAATTGCAGAGCTGCCAAATTTATCCATGGAATAAAGAGACATATGTCTTGATGATAAAAACTCAATGTTGGATTCTTCTTGAAATTGTTCATGTTTGTACTCCGAAGAGGATTCAAAATTTTCTAAGGTATTTAGAATATGGCTATCTTCACTAATTTCTAAAATTGTGAAGAGAGGTTGTATGTCTTCTTCATCCTCAATCCATTGAGTATCATCTAATTTTGTAATTGTTTTTGCCGGAGGATACAAGGTAAATTTCTTGGTTGAACTACCATTAGAGATGTACATATCACCGGATCTACAACTAATGAAAGCATCAGCTGGAGCTAACCAAGGTCTTCCTAATATTATAGGATGTCCTCCTATATTATTGTTAGGAGTTAGGATCATAAAATCCACAGGATACTCCCAAGAATCTAGGGACACTGGAATGTCTTCTATTACCCCATCAGGTTTGATCACAGATCTGTCTGCTAATTGTAATAATGTGGGTGTAAAAAGAAGATTAGGAAGCTTTAGTTTATCCATGATTTTTCTACTCATGATATTGATTGCTGCTCCTAAATCAATAAGTGTGTTTTGGATCTCAGTTCCATTGATGTGTATTTTAACAACTGGATTTCCTGGGTCTAGATACTTTGGAATGGAAATCTTACCCATCATGATATCTGCTATTTTTCCTGCCAGTTGAATTTTCTTTATCTCTTTGATTCATTTTCCTGTTTTTTTCATGCCCAACTCCTTTATTGTCTTTGCTAAGATTGGAATTTCCTTAATAGCTTGTAATAATGGGATCTTAATACAAAAATTTCTCAGCTCATCTAGGAAATCATAATTAGGCACCATAATTTGTTTTTCTACACCCCTATCAATTTGTAATCTTTCTGGAAAGGGAGGTGTAGAGATATATGTTGATGGCTGCTCTAATATAGGAGTTGAAGTTATTGGTTTTTTTTGTTTTCATTTTTCAATATTTAGGTCTTGGAAAGGTGTGCTCTCTTCAAGACTTTTATTTACCCGCAGATAATCTTCCTCAGAGTTGTTTTGTTCTTGTATAATTACAGAAGGTTTCTTATTTTCAAGTATTCTTCCAGACCTAATTTGAACATCGTTAAGGTCTAAAGGAGAAATCAAATAGGTTGGAAACTATTGGCCTTCTATCATGTATGTGTTCTGAGGATTTTATTGTTGGGGTTTGGTATGGGTTGGGCAGGTAACTGATTTGTTTTCTGAGGAAATGGTAATGGAAGTGGTGGATTTTGATGTTGTGGATTTTGAGGATTTTGTTGAGTATTTTTTTGAGGAGGGAAATGTGGATATGGTGGATAGGATGGTGGATATTGATAGTACTGAGAGTATCTTCCATAGGTATTTTGTTCTCCTTGTGCCCAAGTTTGAGATTGATTTTGAAATTGGGGCCAAGGTTGCTGCCACGAATTCCAATTTGATGGGGGTTGATTATACAGATGATCATGGAATCCTTATGTTTGAGGTCCTTGCCAAGGCCTTCTAGAGACAAAATTGAGAGATTTTGTGGAATTTGTAGGGGTTTCTTCTTGAAAGACAGCTTTAAGACCAGGAAGTGAAGGACCACTCTTGTTCTCATGTTTTTCTAAAAAAATTACACAAGTCTCTACTACTTTTTCATCCAAAGCGCACTCTCTCAAGGCATGCTTCTTTCTACATTTGGGACAAAAGATTGCTAAGGCATTAGATTCAGCTTTTTGCTTGTTTTGTAACTTAAGGGTCTCTATTTTCTCACTAAGACTCCCTAAAATGTCAGATTTGAATTCATAAATCATATGTCCTATTTCTACCCTACTTACTGTCCCAGAAGAAAACTTACTTGCCCTTACAAGAGCAGGGTCTCTTGGTCCTTTTAAAGTTTTAGATTTCCCTCTTGAAAGGTTGATACATAATTCAGCTATTTCAGGTAATGTGAGCTGAGATGTATCCATTTTTCCCATCATATTAAGGATATCTAACCATTCATCCCTAATTGTCTTCAACAAGAGAGCTTTCAAAGTATCTTGGTCTAAGTTTTCCATTTTTTCTCTCTTGATGTTATAGTTAAACCTCTCCAACAAATCTTCCAGATTTTCATCCTCTTTTTGTATCATTTTAAAAACTTCCTCCTTATGGTTGAATGGCATAAAGTAATCCAAATACCTCTCTAGAAATGCATGTTTCATGTCTTTGCATGTCCTAATAGAACTGTTGATCAAACTCATAAACCATTTTAATGCTGGTCCTTTCAATGTTGAAGGGAACAGTTTAAGTTTCTGGGAATCTTGTAGGTAATCATAGGTTCTACATAGGACTTCAAATTCAAATAAGAAGGTTTTAGGATCTTCACTTTTGAGTTCATAAAAGTTTGGAAGGACAGAGGGTGAAATGTTTTTCATAGTTGCATTGGTTTCTTCATCTATTACAGGAAACCCAAAAGAGCTTCCCATTTCCCTTCTACCTCTTCCTTTTCCTCCTTCTTCACCTCTACCTCCTTCTCCTTCTGCACCTCTACCTCCTTATCCTCTACCTCTACCTCTACCCCCTCCAAATAGTGTATGTTCTCCATTAAAGACTCCTCCTCCCCCTTCTTCTGCCATGATTGATTCTCCTGTGGAAGTGGAAAAGTTTATGTCTCTAGCAGGGGTCCTTGAATCTTCTTCTAGGACAGGTTCAGTGGATGAAGTGGAAGGTCTTTCTGATGGAATATCTAATCTTAAGTCTTCTGGAAGTCTATGATCAGTAAAGCATGGGATGTGGGTTTGAGTTGGAGGTGTGCTGCCTCTTGGTCTAGGTAGAACAAGTGGTGTTCTAGGAATCAAGCTTCTGATTATTATGAATCTACCCCTTGAGTCTCTTTCTCTACACATATCATTGTTTTTGGGAGTTAAGAAACAAGGATACCTAGTTACACTTCCCCGACAATGGCACCAAAATGGCTGTTCAACTTAGTGTTCCTAAATTGATGTCATAAATTGTCAACCAGGGCTAGTAAACTGTTGAAGTGAAGTGCACTATATGTGCCTAGGTATCTTCTTCCTACTTCATTGTGTTTAGTGTTTTTTTTGTGTTTTTGGTTTTGTATTTTTGTATTAAGAGGAAAAGAACTAAATTGTTGGAAAATAGAAGTTACTGATCATACTAAAATAGAACAAAGTCTACTCTAAACTGTGTATGACACCTAAGAACAGAAAATGCTAGTTCACAAATTGCAAAGATTGACAAGGAAAGTAACTCATAACATTAACTTAGTCCAATTCATTTCATTAGAAGTATGTTGGAACAACTTGAGAAAAGGATAAGTTTGATGTAATGAAGTTCTCTATAGTAAACAACAACTTACAATATTATAGAGAAAATCTCATCCATAGTTAGAAATTTGTTGGAACAATTTGAGAAAAGATTATCTACAACATAGTAAGGAACCTTATGCTAAAATGACTTATGACACTAAAATTAACCCATTCTTCCACTCAAAATTTTACTATTAAGCCTCATTCAAGGGTTAGAGATCTCTTGGAATAGCTTTGGAAAAAGGTTGTTTGTAAAACTATGAGAAATTGCAGAATAGTCAAGGACTCAAAATGATATAGCTAATTCTTGTCCATATGATAATGATGTGTTAGAAGAGATTAAGAATAGGTGCAGTTTGTAAATAATGAAGGCCTTTTAAGTATAAATTAACAAGACTAGAATGAAATTAATAAAACTTGAAATACAATGAACATAACTGAACTAAAATGCAATTAACCTCTGAAGTATTATAGCTCTATCTCATTCACGTGTTAGTGATATATTGGAACATTTCATAATAATGAGATTGATTATAACATTCGATGTAAGTGAACATAAAACATGAAGTTTAGAAAACTGCCTAAATTAGGAACGAAACAGAGCTAAAGTCACTTATCTAGAAAATATGCACAAAGCCTTTTGGACAGTAGGGGCCCTCTACCATCGGATTGGCACACAAATATCCTCAATATTGCTTCAGATCATGCATTAAATTTGTACTTCTTTCATTAAAGGAGAACGCTTCAGAAATAGAGTATCACAGTTTTGGAAAACTTAACAACAAAACATCAACTAGCTAACTGTCTCTCGGTTCATCGAGTTATTTTTATAAGAAAAATACATAAATTTCACTAAGAAGAAATAGGGATAGGTGTATTTTTCAATAAAAATCTAATTAGAACTCTTTTTGAGGCCTCGTACTTTGTTGAAGACATCTGCAGATTCCTTGTCTTAGTATAAGTCTACTTCTCAGTTTTGGTTTCCTCCACGTGCATAACCACTTGCAGATTTTTGCTCATACTTCGTAGAGGGCAAGGAATGATGTAGGTGAGTTTTGGAATTCAAAAATATGCATTTTTCCTTTAAGTGACACCTATAACCTGTGTGAACATAAATATAGCTGCGGAATATGCGACTAGCTACAGAATGGCTGCATTCTGTAGCTAAGTCTAGTCAAAAATCACTACAACAACAAAACCACAAAAGTATAGTAAGTCAGTCATTGCATGCATTATTAAAGTGACTTTAATCAATACTATTTATCTTTTAAGCCTATAACTAATAAAGGACAAATGGAATGAAGTGAAATTTGGTGAAAGGAAAGGACATCTTTAGGGCTCAACAAGTGTTATGAAGTTAGGTTAAAATTTGGTGTTTGAATTTGTTTAAAACCCTATTATCCCCATTGCATTTGTGAAAATTCCAAAATTACGCTCTCTTACACCTTTATACCCTTCCCACAATTACAAATACTCTTTCTGAATCCCCTATTTTTCAAAATCCCCTTTTCCTAAACCTTTCTCCCAAAACTCTAAGCCATAGGTGTTACATTTACCTAGGCTCCCAATCCCTAAATCCCCATCATATTACTACTCCCTATTCCCTCCCCCATTTCATACATACCTAGCAACATCTCCCTAATTTTCCCTTTCCCATTCCCCATTCCTAAAAACATATTTCACACCATCCACTTCCCTAGGGTTTTGATAAAAACACCATGGCAGAAGAAGAAAAAAAACACATCATTCAGTGAGGGAGAGGAATTAGAGGTGAGGAGGCCACATAAAGGGGGAAGAGTACTCATAATTGAACCTATAAGCATGAGGGAACTCTTGTCTTCTCCATTGATTGTGGCATGATTCAAAAATGTTTGATGTTATGATTTCTATGAGAAAATTCAGAGGGTCAAACACCATCCTATGTTAACCAGACATTTCATATCTAGACTCCATGACAACCAATTTAGTTTAGCTGGAGTCGCTTTTACTATATCAACTGCTATTATTTCATCTACTGTCGAGATCCCAAATTTTGGGGAGAAGTGGTTCAAGAAAGGTAATTTAAAGAAACATGACTTTGAATTTTCCTTAAAACCAAGATACAAGAATGTGACAAAGAGGTTCTCTCCTTTCTCACCTCCTCGATAGATATAAACCAATGAGGCAGATAATCATGAAATAATTTTCATGTGAAGGTGTATTTCCAAGTCTTCATTCCTATCACATTTGGCTCTTAATGCATTTCACTAGGGTAAGGATGCTTAACATACCCTACTACATTTTCCGAAGCATAGATAAGATGACATACATTTCCTAGAAAAAGGAGCATGAACAAAAAATGAGAAGTCTTTTTTCATCATTCCCTTATCAAAATCATTTTCCTCTACCATCTTAATCAATTAAACATTGCATGGAGTACATTCACAGCCACTGATATTTTCAAAGAGCCATCTACTCAGCATGCACAAAATGTCCCTTCATCATCCCAGTTGTCCACTTCCATCCTTCCATCTCAGCCCGTAACACATTCATCATCATCAGATCAATCTCCTTCACCTCCTTCATCTCCATCTGATGATGATATTGGGTCACCTATTAGGCTTGAGGACAGTGAGCCTAAATGGGCTAGTATGGTTGAGGTTAAGCCATTTCCAAAAACCTACCAGAGATACCATAGGCATGTGTTTTCTCCACACAGAGTGGAATGGGCCATGCCTTCTGCAACAACAAAGTAGGTGGACAATGGTAAATAAAAGGTGATTGAAACAGTCATTCATCATTAGGAGGATCTTCATGAAACATGGCAGGAATTTCAGCTTGTTGACCTAGATGAGGATGAAAATGAAAAAATCACTAATGCAACCATCAAAGGAAAGGATGTCAAGATTAAGGAGCTCCAAACTAATCTTGACAAGGCCATGTATGTCATAAAATTCCTTGAGCAATAGAATGAGCAATTGAAGACTAAACAGGTCATTGATGAGGTCAAGTATATCACTGCTCAAAGGGAGGTAGAAAAGGCCAAAGTCATGCTAGATGAAACACTTTTAAAGTATGGCTTGATTGATGAAAAAGAGGAACAAGTACGAAGAAAGAGACCTACAACTAGAGGGCTGAAAAGAGCTCTATCTTTAGAAAGACAAAGGGAGGCTGAGCTTGCTGATCAGCTAACACTAAATGAGCAACTTGCTATAGTGATCAGTGAAAACAGAGAGCCATGGCTTGATAGAGCCAATCAGAACTTGGATAAGCTTCTAGAAAAGGCTAACAAATACAACGACCTATTTAGGAGGAAAGTCAAAAACCATGCTCTAAAGGAGAAAATTGCAATGGCCAAGCTTAAAAGAGCTAATGAAAAGATTGAAAATTTGACTATGGAAGAGAAGAAAAAAATGGAAATACTTATTGAGGCTTCCCTACAAGCCTAGCCACATCATCATTAGCCATTATACCTATTTTGAGGCATTTTGAAACTTTTTTGCAAAATCTAGGATTTTCTGAGTTTTTTTTCATAGGCATTTAGTAGAAATTTGGTCATTTACGCAGTGCCCTAGGCACTAGGAAAATGTTTGGGGCACTTTTTGAGGGAAATAAGGCTACAATTTGATTCATAAAGACAAATGAATTCCAGAAAAACCATGTTTTCAACCTTGGTTTTCAGATTTAATAGGTGAAAAGGTAAAAAAAACCACCTAAAAATCACATTTCTTCCCCTGTTTAGACCTAGGCGTTGCGCAAATACTAGTCTTGGGAGAATGACATTTTGAGCAGTCAAATCAGCTTCATTTTGAAAATTGGAGGCATATTCAGAAAGAGGACTTGAAGGGATTTCCAAAAAGCCATATTGGGCCTGATTTGGGCACCTTCCAGTCAACCAAAAGTGACCCTAAACATGGAGGGCAAAAATGACATTGCGAGGGCGCAAATGACCATTTGCTTATATTTTTGGAACTTCTCTGAAATTTTGACTTTTCTTCATAAAATCATATTTCTACCTATGTAATTAATGATGGTAAATGTAATAATGCTATGGATTAGTTACTTAGTGGTAGATTCATTGGGTAAAATTTATCATTGAGTCAAAATGAATCAGTTTTAATGTAATTAGGAATGAGTCACTTGGACCATCCTACACTTCAGCTTTCAGTTCAATGTTTTTTGGATCTCTTCCTCACCTCATGGATTTGACCCCTGAGGATGATTGAATGTTGTTTTAATGTCTATTTAGTCCCTTTCTTCACTCCTATCAAGGTTTGGAATTAGTTTTGATGTTAGCTTATTGATGAAGGAACTATTGTACTGAGTTTTGGCCAGTTAATAAAGAAGAGTTGCAACTATTTTTTGGGATACATGTGGTATGATGTTTATCATTTTTTTTCCTTCAGTTTAATATGTTATAACTTTTTGTATTCATGTTCATTAAATCTCTATTGTATGATTTATTTCAAGCTGATAGGAAGAACACATGCTTGCTCATGCTCTATTTTGGGAAAGATATCATACTTTGTCCATTTTCCTCTGTTTAGGAAGAATACATCTCCCATTATATTCCTAGCTCCTCATTAGTATTACAACCATCTCAATACAATCATATTTAAAGTGGTAATCCTTATCCCTACCTTGCCCCATTGAATCTCTACAACCCTATCTCATTTTCCCTGACCTAGCTCCCTTGACCTAATATCTTCATCGAGTGAAACCCAACCCAATCAAATAAAAACAAACCCTGCACTCATATCTAGCCTAAAAACCATAATTCCTTCATCCCTCTTTTCTATGACCTTATGAAGAGAGCCCTCTCCAACTTGGTAGGGCTAGATACCAAGTTAAAAGTTTGGTCAGTCGTTACCTATGTTGGGATTCCTTCTTCAGCCTTAGGAATCTGGCAAAGTGATAACATTCTTGCGCCATTCCCGGGGAATAAGAGTCAAATTTTCCCTGAGTGTACGAAAAATATTTATCGAAAAGTAGTCCTTTGGATGATAGGATCGAGTTTCATAAGGTTTATTTCATAATTGCAGTGCCTCATAGCAAATATGGCTTCTTGAAGAAAATACACTAGGTCTAACTCTGATCTAGATCTGGTTTCTCCTGTCGAAGATCCTGAAAGAATCCTAAGGAAGAAAATATCTCAACTGCCTTCAAGCTATTTGGATTCTCATCCTCAATATTTGGTAAGATCCTTATCATTACCTTATGATTTTGGTAGCCATTCAAGATTTAGTTTTTTTATACCAAATATGAGTTATCATTTTTTAGAACCAAATCCGAGACTGACTTGAATAGAATAGTCCCCGAACATTTGAGATCAAAGTTAAACCCCGTCATTTGTTGAGGCTGCAAATGAGACTGATATCAAAATTTGGAAACAATATCACAATCTCAAAAAATTAGTCAACTCCCTAAGTTATACAATTAAAAAAGGTCTCATTCAATACCAGCAAGAAACCCTTCACATCCCTGAAGTTTCCCAAACAACTACTTTTTCATCATCCATACAATCATCATCTCAAATTCCCCCTCAAGGACCTCCTCAGAAAAATCCACCCTTCATTCCTCCTTTTATCACCCTAGTAATTTCTTAAGTTGTGGGATTTTAGTTTTTAGTCAAAGAAGACTAGGGGTAACCACAAACCTACTTGAAATTCTAGGGGCTATCCTTCCTAGAATTCAGAGAGGGCTCTCTCTTTAAAATTTATCTTTGTTTTGATTTAATTTTTTAGGCTAGTTATGATAGAAAAACTGGTTTTGTTTTAAAGGTTTTGGTGGGTAAAAATCACTTAGGATTAAACTAGAGAGAGATCTACTTGTCCATTGGGCTATGGAGTCTAAGTCTAGATAGCAACACTAGAAGGCAAGGCCAAAAGGGTACAAATGTATTCAGGGCAAGGTAGATAACCCTCAGAGATTTGGGGAAAGTTTTTTGATGAAATGGTATGATCGAGATAAAGGGCAATGAAGGATCCTTTGATCCAGAAAATAGAAGGAGGTAGGGGTCAAACGGAAGTAGGAGCAATGAAGAATTCCTAACACCGGAAATCAGCATAGAACATTTAAATGGTAACTTAGTTAAAAACAAGGAGAAAAAGTCTAGTCTTGTAGTAATATTCCTAGTTACACATTAATATAGATCAAACACATAATGAATTGCATGAAACTTAGAAAAGAAACAATGACAAGAAGAGATGTACTTCACTCTTCAACTTATCGCAAGAATCCTCAATTATGATGCCACTTTAGCTTTGTCTAGTCTTCTACTTTGAATTCAACACATAAGAGCCTCCAATGTATCAGCAAAAGTCTATAGTAATCTTAGCAATTTTATTCCACCCTTAACACTTCTAATACAGAAGTATTTATACAAAATATTGTTTACAAATATCCTAGAGAAATATAGGAATATCTTTAGGAAATATAAAATACCTTTACCAAATAAGAGGGAAAACTTCTTAAAAAATCGGCAAGATTTCCTCTTATCCAAAATATATAGAACAACTTTATCTAACAAGGAGATTTTTATTGAATAGCTGTCCTGCTTGTTGGCTATTTAGGAAATATATTTGTTTGAGTTGCCTTGGCTGACACACTTTCCTCTGATACTCTTTAACGTTGCTTCTTTAGACACTGATACACTTTGATTGATATTTCACTCTTTACTGCTGAAAATATGTATTACTATAGTAAAAAAAATCACCTCACTATCTTCTTTGTTTTACTTTCTGTTTGACTATTTTTACGTAGTCTTCTTCACTATTTTACGTTTTCACTGTTTACATTAAATCAGTGAATGCTTGCCATTGCTCTGCATATGGAATTTTCACACTTTTTAGCTTTCTAAAGTTTTCATCAACATCTATGTACTTGGCAAAGGTAGGTTTGAAAACAAAAATATGCCTAATCTCATGTTGTAGTAAAAACAAGTCTTCAAAATATTGAAGGATGACCTTTCCTATTGGAGTGCCCAATGGGAGTGGTTTTTTGACTTGTTCTTTTGCAAATTCCCTTATTTTCTTATCATACTCTTTTTGGGTCATTAGTTTCTCATTAAAGACATGAATGATCTGGCAGGCCTTTCTGTCTCAAAATAGTGTATTTTGCCAAAAACTTAGTAATGGAAATGTTCATAGCATCACATTTTTCCTCTAGGTTGTTCATCAAATTTCTCTTGGTCACAACCTTCTTGATTTGTAATATTGTTTCAGTTCTGTCCTACACCTGTAACTCTTCCAACTCTGCTCTATTCTTACTATTCAATAAAGTGATGAGTTTTAAAGCGTGTGATGGTTTATTAGCTAACTCATCCTTGGTTTTCTGAATCTCATTTTGGGCTGCTAACAATAAGTCTCTCTGCTCATAGATGACCTGAATTGAAGGCCATTGAGAATGTATGGCCTCAATAATATTTGTCCAAAGATGATTCTTGATAAAGGAAATATGTTCAGTAAATTTTAACTCCCTTTGTAAACTCTTCATTTTTTCTTCAAGTCTGATAGCCTTCTGCTCATGGTTTTTAGCAGTTATCAAGGCTATTTTGTTGGTGGCTTCAAGACTTTTAATCATCTATTTCAATTTATTTATCTCATTAGTTTTCAAGGAAAATTTTCCATAGTTTTCACTATTTGACCTGCTCCATCTGTTTGTTTTACCTATGTTGTTGAAGAATCTATGGCCGATGTAGTAGCTGAATGCACTGGCACTGCAGTTGCCAATGGCTCATTAGGTGCTAATTCTTCTCCCAGAGTGGAAGCCACATCTATAGTAATAATTGGTATCACTGTATAAATAATAGGAGCATTAGTTTCATTCACAATCTCTTTCTCCTTAACAATTTGATCCATTTGGGTCTCCATATCTTTAATTTGAGAAGTCAGTTTGAGGATTAACTGCATCATTTCTTCTTTTCCTGTTTGATCCTGAAGTATTTCTTTGGTCTGTGGGTGTTCACTTTGAGGAAGCTTCAGCTATTTCCTCAAATCTGCAATATCTTCATTCTTTTTCTTAATCAATAATTCAGCTACCTACACATTGAAGGGATCATATCCCACCTGTATAATCAAATCTTCTAAGGTTTTAATCCTTAGGTATTTAGCATACAAAGATCCTTTTTATAGCTTCATTTGATCCTGCATGTTGATAATGGTATTTTGCAACTTAGTAGCACTCATAGCCTTTGTTACCACAGTTGAATATAACATCTCTGAGCTATGTATGTAGAATTCTATTTGGTCTAGTACATGCACATTTTTAGTATCTACTTCAAACTCAACCTTTTTGTAGTCTGCCACTGTCTTAGGTGTTGGAGTAGTTGGTTGTAGATATGACATAATCATTTTATTTTTGGAATAGTCAAAGGATGTTAGTAGCCTATTATGATTCCCTGGTTTTTGTTTAAGGAACTGAGAATAAATTTCAGACTTAATTTATTCATTCTTTTGCTTGATTTTCTTGTACTTTTCTTTGATATCTAAGTCTTTTTCCTCAGTTTCCTGTGAGGAAGAAGCATCCATATTTTTTTTTTCAATTATCTGGGTATCATCTTTCCCTGTTTCTTGATTTTTTCCAATCTCTGCAAGAGTCTCATTGATTACCATCATGGCTTCATCATTGTTTACCTCAGGCTCATTTGTATCCTCAACATCAATTACCTTTTATTTCCCTATGGAACTGAATTTGAGCCTTTTATTGTAAATCAACTTTAATTTAGTATCTGTGGTGGTATCAGCTGTATAGGTTCCTTCATCTCTACCTCTTTTTGTTGAAGTTTCAGACTATTTTGCAACAACCATAGCTTGTGTAGTATCCATCAGTTTTGTTGGCTCTGCATTGATGACTGTATCTGTCAATGTGTTTTCCACCCATTCTGTCTGATTTGCAAACTTCTCAATTTATAGCTTAGGGTCATGTATAAATTGTGCCAATTTGCATTTAACCCTTAAATCACTCAATATCCCTTGAGGATCATAGTTCCAAGGAAATCTCTCCTAAAATTTAAACCCTGCTAGTATCTTGGTGATTTCCTTTTCTGCTTCTCTGTTATTTATGATGAAACTTGGCCCAACTTGATTTTTAAGCTTGAATTGGGTCTTTTTCTTGGCATCTAAGAAGCTGATGGAGTCAAAGTTTAGAATTTGCCTTAAGTATTCTAATGCAAAAAATCTCATGCACGTGTATTTTGGCAACTTATAAGGTAATAAGTTTGAGCCAAAAATTCTTATCTTTGTATGTTTTTCATAAAGGAACCGGTCTCCCATTTTTCTCTATTTTGATAATTGCAATATACTTTTCATATCTTCATTCACTCTAGGTTGCTTTGATTTATATAATATATTCATTTTTGTATGGATAAAAAGGTCTGATAAGTTTGTATAAGTGAATTCACTGCTTTCTTTCCTCACCAAGGAAGTCTAGAAGATAATGGACAGAGATTGGCCTTCTAAGTCCATTTTTTGCAATGAAATTGGAAAATTGTTAGCTTGGAAGAACAGGAACAAATGAAATAAGTATGATCAGTACCTAAACACCCCTTCATTGGGTAGTCTGATCAACTAGTGATGAATGCTATCGGCAATAAAAATGGCATAATCAAAATGAGTGCAGGGGGTTGACCTGGAGATAATGTGGATAAAAAACCAAGAATGGATTCATCAGTGAATCCATCTATGAAATATCCTAGTATAAAAGATAACATGGAAATGATATGCCTTGAACCTTCTGGAAATTTGGCAGTTGAATAAGGAGGGTTCAACTTAGGGATGTCAACATGAGAAGGCATGAAGTCCTGAACTATCATAAATTTTTTTGGGAAATCCAAGATTAAGTACAACTGGGTTAGAGATTCAATAGAAAGGGGGACTAAATGAGGAACAAATGGTAATTGTAACATTTGATTTATGGATTCTTCTATGATTGTAAAAAGGACCTCTATCTGTATTTACAATAGCTCTTTGGTCTGGTATATAATGTTGTTGACACAATCTAACAAGATCCTGTCTAGGATGAGTTAAAGGAACTACATATTGGGGCAAATGATTTTCCCAGATAGGCATTTCATCTTTATCAAGGTTTTATCATAGCACCAATTGTGGATTTCCAAAAGGTTAAATTCTACCAAAAGGTAGGCAATCTTGTAATCCATTTCGGTTAATGGAAGGGTTTCTACAGTAGGTACTAGTGGCTGCAGTGGATTTACAGATACATTAGACTCAACAGTAAGTGCAGGAGTAGATTTGATGGCTTTTGATGCTTCAGATTTGGGAGGCTTGGATCCACCAGGTTTAATAGGCTTAGAACCCCCAGCTTTAGATGTCATCTGTTTTTTAGTCATTTTTGAATAACTAATGCAAGCTTAAACCGTTTTCAAAAGTTGTATTTATTTACACAGATGTTGACTTTATCAATTTGTAGGCCAAATATAGTCTTAGGTGATTTCTTTGATCAATTGGGCTTTTGGGATATGAAAACTGGTTTAAGACAGAAAACGAGTGTTTTCTGAATGATTTGAATTGTAAAAGGTGTTTTCAAGATATATTTGGGCTTCAACCTCCTCCTTGTCCCTTGAAATTGATTTTAAGCAGACACAACTAAGGAAATTGGCTTTAGAAGGAGATTTTTAACCACAACAAATTTTGGGGAAAATTTGCGAGGGTTTGGCCTATTTTGGGTGCTTTTGGGAAATTTCTCTTTTGTGAATTCTTTTAATTTGACAGTTTGTTTTGCTTAAATATAGTTCGGAATTGACTGTACAGGGTTTTAAACTATCGAAAAAATACCTTTCATTATAGGTACTTGAATGCTTGAAAGGGTTTCTAAAATTTTGAGGCCGAATGTAGGTCTGGTCCAGCTTACTAGAGTAGAGAATGGCTCTTTTAGTCTTCAAACAGGAGATTTGCGGTGAAAATGGGGAGTTTCCACAGATAAAATCATGTTTCGGGAACTCTAGCACAGTCGGGAGGCTTCAATACAATCGGGCATAGCTCTTTTTTAGTTAGGAATACGCAATTTAAACATTAAAATGATGTTGCAAAGTTTTTAGCCTTTGGAACTAATCACCATTAATGTATTAAATGCCAGTCTTATCATACGCGGGCAGTAGTTTGGATTTTCAAATGCGAAAACCAGCAGTGGTTTTTGCGTTCGAAAATGGTGGTAAGTATTTTTGCTCCAAATGAACGCGATGGAATAGTTTTGTGCCATGTCGAAGGAGGTGGAAATGGGAAAACCACCCATTTCTCATCCATTGTGGCTTTGGGCGAATGTTTTTTTTATGGGCGCGATATGGATCTTGCACCATCTGATCATCGGGAAGGGACAGAACAGCTAATATTTGATGGGAAGGTGCGGTCGAATAGATGTGGGACCGAGGTTTACTTATGCGTTGGGCAACTGATAATAAAACCTTTGTATTGTATACAATATAACCAAATTTTTATATCAACAAGGGGTTATATATAAGCGGGGCTTAAAAAAAAGGTTCAAAAGTGTATGAGCGGGAGTGCATGGAGTGAGGTTAATATATATATTTGCGAAGGATTTTGGGTTTAAAATTCGATTTAAACTAAACTTTATAATAGGCGGGAGTATGTGTTATTTTCAAATACATAAGATACACCTGAAAATGTTTTCATATATATTTTTTGTTTTATTATATTATATAGTTATTTTAAACCATGGTGGGTTTAATAACTATAGGGGGCGGGTTATTTGATTAAAGTTAGTTTTAGACCAAAGGGGGTATAACTTGGGATTTTAATTTGGCATGTGCATATTAACTTTGGTTTAAAAACTATATAATAGTGGGTTTTAGGGGGATATTTACATAAATGGAATTATATAAGTAGGATAAGGTATTTTTAAGGATTTAATAACATATGTTAGAAATTAATTTGACAAGGGGAAAGGAATACACAAAAATACACTTATATGACTAAGTAAAGTGATTTTTTTTAAAGAAATGCTTATTATTTCATAAATTCACCACTTTTACTTAGGATAGAGTGTTTTTTGAGGGTTTATATGCTTTATGAATGAAGGGAGTTAATTAAATGGGCTTTTATGTATCATTGAGTGGAAAAGGAGTTTTTACTTATGAAAATGAATTAAATGTATGAATGATGAATGAATAATGGTGAAGGGGAGTTTATCATAAGAATTCAACATTTTCCACTATCCAGTCATTGAGCCTTGGGTCCGGTCCCAACAGAAGTTAGAGAAATTCTCTGAGCCTCTTTGACTGGAAGTGAAGAATATTGAAGACTTAAAGGGAAGGGAAATTAGTGATTTTCTACCCGGTAATGAATATTACATGATTTTTCCCACTTCTTTCTACCTACTCAACATTAATCTAACATTTTTTCTTCCTTTTTGCAGGTGCATTTTAGCTTGTTACCTTCAAACATTTTATTCTTTTGAAAGCATAAAAACCATCTAGTTCTATCTTATTTCATCCGAGGGCTCAGATTAAACTAATGAGCTCCTCATTATTCTCTACCTATCTACTGATTAGTCAGGATTAAATTGTCTGACTAATCTTTATTCACTATCTAGAATATGTAAATTGAAAACATGACAAGTCAAGTTTAAACAGTTTAACTTATCATGGATTATGGAATTTATTGACACTCTGCCATAATCATTTGCAAAAATTAAAAAGTAGTGGCATTTGGACTTGCACACTTTCATGTTTTATTTTCATCTTTTTTCTTTTGGGGCCTATATTTTTTTAAGTCCTTTGATCTTTATTTTAGGACTTTTACCCTCTTTTTGATTTTCTATTTTTTTATTTTTTTATTTTTCTTTTGAAAATATGGGAAAACAACTTGCAGAAAGCAAGGTATGTACATATTTTACAAGACTATCATAAGTCAATTCTAACTTAGGAATCCTATACTTATGTGACCCTAATAGCGGCTTCACATGGGGATGGAATTTACTGGTGAAATGTCAAGAACTCTAAGACTAGTAGCCTTCAATTTTGACCATTATGATCCAGTAATTGTCTTTATGTTTTCTGCAGAAAACTCATATTTATGACATTTTACTCTTCAAAGTAACTGGGACTAACTATTGGTTAACTCAGAAGAATAGTAGTGTTTGAGCATTCTACTATTAACTCGTCCTCCTTGAATATTTTTTCCATCCAAATATTTGATGAAGAAAGCATTGTTACCCCTATATCCATAAATTACATATGCTCCTTTCCATAGAAATTCAAACTTTCTATGCTTTCCTTTTTCTTCTCTCCTGGAATCCCATTTTAATCCTTTATCTCCAATGAAAAAGTCGTTTTCTTTACTTATTTTGTCAAAATATTTCTTGATTTTATCTTGAATGACTTGAGATTTTTCATAGACTTCTTCCCTTGTTTGTTGTAGATGAATTGTTTGTTTTATCCTTCTTTGTATATCACTTAGCTCGACTTGTGATTCTTGAATTATCTTCATTACTGGAACACCTAATGATGATGGGAAAACTGCATCCATCCCATATACAATTTGGTAAGGAGAGGCTCCAATTGACTTTTTGGTAGTAAGTCTATCTGCCCATAAGGCATAGACTAAATTTTTATTCCAAGTTTTCTTGTTGTCTTCAAGTAATTTTTTAATGATATTCACAAGGCTTTTATTTGAAGATTCAGCTGGGCCATTACCCTGAGGGTAATAAGCAGTAGGGTGGCCTAGGGTAATATGGTACTTGTGACAAAAGGCAATCTTTTTCTTAGATTTAAATGTTGCTGCATTATCTGTAATTATTTTCTGTGAGCATCCAAATCTAGATAAAAGGTTGTTTTCTATGAAAGAGATAATGACTGAGTCAGTGGTTTGTCTAGTAGGAATGGCTTCAGTCCACTTAGTAAAGTAATATGTGACAGTCAAAATCCACTTGTGTTGGCCAGAATATGGAGGGTGAATTTCTCCAATGAAGTCTAAACCCCATTGTTGAAATGGCATTTAAATAGAAATAGGCTTTAGAAGTAAAGGTAACAACTTATTTTTTCCTTCAAAAATATGACATTTATGACATGAAGTAACAAATTTATTCACATCAGAAAATAAGGTAGGCCAGTAAAAATCGGCTCTAAGAATCTTATCTGCAGTACTTTTCTAATATAAGTGTCCTCCAAAATCACCTACATGAAATTCTTCAAGAATTTTTCCAGCTTCTGATTTTAGTAAACAACTCAGTAATATCTCACTTTGTTCTTTCCAAAAAAGCACATTATTCAAAATACAAAATCTCATTGCTTTAAGTTTAATGAACCTGGCTTTAGTCCTTGTTAATCCAGGAGGAGCTTGTAAGTGTGTAAGTACAAAGATAATATCTGAGTACCATGGTGAATCTATAAAAGCTTCACTGATCAATGGAGTCACCATCTCATCCTGGTTGTCAACCTGAGCAATGAAATTTATATCTAATGCATTGCAATTGGATTCAGCCATTAATATAGCTAATCATTGTCCTTTGATGAGTTTAGTTGGCTTAATCTCTATGTCATATTCTAGGATGGTGGCAATCCACTTTCCGCTTCTTCTAACAGGACCATCTTGAGTAAGAATGTTTTTTACTACAAAATTAGGGACATAGGCAATAATGTGGGAATAAAGAATGTAAACTCTGAAATTGTTTATGGCTTTAGCCAAGGCTAAAGTTTGTTTCTCCATTATGTTATATTTCAGAGGTGCATCTCTAAGGGTTTTACTATAAAAATATATAGGCTGTTCAAAACCTTGATCATTCTTCTACAACAGAATTGCAACAATTATATGCTATGAGGCAAATGAAAAAATTATAAAGTCTTTTTTGAAATCTGGACTGATTA
This sequence comes from Pinus albicaulis, assembly GCA_034641835.2. Classification (NCBI taxonomy): domain Eukaryota; kingdom Viridiplantae; phylum Streptophyta; class Pinopsida; order Pinales; family Pinaceae; genus Pinus; species Pinus albicaulis. Next base: position 14,367,906 of record CM076577.1, on the reverse strand, counting down.
ATACTAGTGTTTTAGTTAAAGCTTGTTTAATAGAGTCAAATGATTGTTTTGATTCAATTTTCCATTTTAAAAATGAGTCCTTTTTAAGCATTTTTATCAGTTCTCTGATGATTTCTTCTAAGTTAGAAATAAATCTTTTCAAAAAATTAATTTTACCTAAAAATGCTTGTAAATCTTTGATATTTCTAGGTACTTGAATGTTTATAATGGCCTCTATTCTTGCAGAGTCTATCCTAATACCTTCCTTTGAAATTATGTGTCCTAATAACTTACCCTCCTCTAGTCCAAAAAGAGTCTTATTAGGGTTTAAAGATTTACCAAATTTTCTACATTTAATAAAAAATTATTTCAAATGATCCAAGTGTTCATTATCTGACTTAGAAAAAACATTAATATCATCTAAATAAACAACCAAGAAGTCACGTGTTTTCTTTGGAAAGGCTATGTCCATAGCCCTCTGAAATGTAGCTCCAGCATTCATCAAACCAAAAGGCATTTTCACATACATGAAAGTGCCCCAAGGAGTGGTAAAAGTTGTTTTAGCTTGGTCTTCCTTTTAAATGAGAATCTAGTTGTATCTTGAAAAACCATCCAACAAAGATATCCTGGAAGAACCAACTACCCTTTTTAAAATATGATCCATCTTAGGAAAAGGGTAATCATCCTTCAAAGATACTTTATTGAGATTCCTAAAGTCTACACATAATCTAATTTCACTTGTTTTCTTTCTGGTACGTATTAATTTCGAAACCCAATCAGAATATTTGATTGGTGCAATGATTTGGGCATCATAAATTCTTTTAACTTCCTTTTCTATCAAAGGTAATTAGACAATATTAATCCTCCTCAATTTTTGCTTAAATGGTTTCTGGTAATATTTTATAGGAATCTTATGTTGAATTATGTTTGTGTCATAAGCTTTAAGATCTTCATAACTCCATGCAAACACATCTTGATATTCTTTCAAAAGTTCAATGTATTTTTCTTTTTCTTGAGGAGGTAAAGATTTTGACAATTTAATCATTTTTATGGAGTTATATGTAAGTGAGTTATATGTATCAGTTTGATGTATGATTGAGCTTAAATGTATGGAGTGGGTCCAGTCTGAAAATATGATGAAACGTGGCCTGCAAGTTGTGCTCTATTGAAGTTGTTGGATCCAGTGTGAAAATTGATGAAACGTGGTCCATAGAGGTGCTGAGGGTTGTAGCCTTCAGTCAGGGGGTTGTAGCTCCCTTCCAGGTGAGGCTAGTAAATGAGAGCAGGGGGTCGTAGCTCCCTTCCAGGAAGGCAGTGAAGCGGTCGTAGCTCCCTTCCGGGGAGGCCGGTAACGAGGCCCGGGTCGATGCTCCTTTGTAAGAATTTATTAAACGGCGCGAGTAGGGTGCTGCGTCTTTCATATGAAGTCTCTTTGACACATTGGATAATAGATGTTTTCTCTATAATAACCAACTAGAGTATGTCTCAAGATGTTTTCTCTAGAACATGATGAAAAGAGTATGTCTCAAGGCATACGCGGATTTGTCTAGACAAAGTAGCGTATGCACGCGGGAAATAACGTGCCAAGTCGCGTATGGGAAAAAGGGCTCATAAAGTGCAAAACGAGGGGTAACCACCATCGTATTGACCCATTGTATTGAGTAATGATTCGTCTATGTGACCTCGTCCATGAATACCATCGGAATTAATGTAGTTTTGGCTCATGGTATTGAAAAAGGGTAAACCTATATAAAGAGAAGAAATTCATTGTGCAAATCATGAGCGTGAGTGCAAGATGTCTAAGCTTGAATGAATACTTCTCTGTGAAGTATATCTGAATGGAAAGGGTTACAGTTGAATGATAGATCTGAATGCATGATGCACCAATGAAGAATATGATGAAGAAGGGTATCTAGATCTGAAATATATTTTTATTTGCTAGATCTATTTATGGAATGCTTAGATCTGAGATGAGGCGAACATCTGTCTAAAGTAAAGGGTAAAATCTGTGTGATGTATCTATTCTGAAGAATTGCAATGACCTAAATGTCTAAAGAACCATACGCTAGTTTGCCACAGAGGAAGCGCGTATATACGTGGGTTTGCTGAAGAGAAAGCGCGTATGGGCAGAGAAATTAGTTCTATAATATGTACAGAAGTATACGCGGGTTTCTATGGTTGAAGGCGCGTACATACACAGGATCAGTGAAAGGAAAGCGCGTATGCAAAACTAGGGTTTGTTGAAGTCTGTGGTAAGAAATGTCTGATCTGTTCTGATGGTTTACTGATATCTGTAAGTGATTTATATGTATCAGTTTGATGTATGATTGAGCTTAAATGTATGGAGTGGGTCCAGTCTAAAAATATGATGAAACGTGGCCTGCAAGTTGTGCTCTATTGAAGTTGTTGGATCCAGTGTGAAAATTGATGACACATGGTCCATAGAGGTGCTAAGGGTTGTAGCCTTCAGTCAGGGGGTTGCAGCTCCCTTCCAGGTGAGGCTAGTAAAAGAGAGCAGGGGGTCGTAGCTCCCTTCCAGGAGAGGCTGGTAAACGAGAGCAGGGGGTCGTAGCTCCCTTCCAGGAGAGGCCCGTACCAATGAGGAGCGGGGGTCGATTTTGACTTCGGGGAGAGGCTGGTAAACGGCGTAAGGTAGGTGCACAACGTGCGGTAGGAGTCTGTGACACATTTGTTTGTAAGATGTTTCGGGGATACAACAGTTTAATAATTTTTGGCTTTACTTCTGTCCCAATGTTACATTATTCAATGTCAGACCTGACTGGTTCCATTTTTGGCTTTTTAGGCACATCATTGGAATCAAAAAGGTCCTCCAAAGGAGTTAAACCCTTAGGCAAAAAATTATCTTTAAGTTCTAACATATCAATTTCTTCTTCAATGATTTCCTCTGTATCTACTTTCTCTAAGTTATCTATGTCAGATTGAGTAAATAGAGTGGGTTTGTTAAATTTATGTACATTTATGTTATCTATTTCACAATTAAAATCTGAATCTATATTATAGTCTGAATCTATATTACAATTTTGAAATTCTTCCTCATTATTCAAAAAATGGTAAATCTGTTCATCTTCAGAGAAAATATGCCAGTATTTGACATTGTCTGGGACAATGGGTCTATATTTAACTTCAGTTGTATACCTATGTGTTGGTTGAAAATGTAAGTTACATGTGCTAGCAAAAGTTGCTAAGCAATGTGCTTGAATGTTCTATTTTCTAGGTATATTAGCAAACTTACATTCCAATAAATATTCACATAAATCAGTTGTTGTATCTCTATATCTAGCTAATCTAGGATTATGAACATAATACTCTCCATTTACTTGTTTTATGAATAATTCTGAATCCCCCATGATTAAAATTATTTTACCTCCTAAATTTTTGATGATTTGGAGGCCTAAGACAAGTGCCTCATACTCTGCCATGTTATTAGTACATTTAAAGTTGAGTCTAAAGGCATGTCCTTTTGAATGACCTGTCTCAATTTTTGTGATCCATATTCCAGCTCCTGCTCCTGTTTTTTTCATAGAGCCGTCAAAGTATAAATTCCAAAGGGCTTCATGAAAAATATTTTCATTGTTTGGTTTTGGCTTTATGTCAATCATTTTTGTTTGGATTTCATTGTTATCAGAGTTACATAAATTGAAGGAATCAAGGTTAGTTGGTGTTGAAAAAAGGGGGTAATTTATGGATCTTTTTGCACTGCTAACCATGAATTTCATTAAAGTTTCCCTATAAATTTCTTGGGCTATCCAAATATTGATATAGTAGCATAGCTCATGTCTAATTGTAGAGATCCCTGCAACTTTTCTCCCCATGAGCAAGAAACAAGCATACCATACTTTGGTGGGATGTCAACTACTACAGTTGGCAATATGATGCTGCGTGTTGTCCTTGATGGCAACCCACTTGATAAATATGATGGCAACCTACTTGATGAAGATGAATTGTGTCTTGATGAACTTGCTAAATGATGTAAATCTGATGTATATACAATGAGTACAGAAGGTAATGATGGAAGGAATGTCAGTATGTGCTAGAACATGATGAAAAGAGTATGTCTCAAGGCATACACGGATTTGTCTAGACAAAGTAGTGTATGCACGCAGGAAATAACGTGCCAAGTCGCGTATGGGAAAAAGCGCTCATAAAGTGCAAAACCAGGGGTAACCACCATGGTATTGACCCATTGTATTGAGTAATGATTCGTCTATGTGACCACGTCCAGGAATACCATCGGAAGTAATGTAGTTTTGGCTCATGGTATTAAAAAAAGGGTAAACCTATATAAAGAGAAGAAATTCATTGTGCAAATCATGAGCGTGAGTGCAAGATGTCTGAGCTTGAATGAATACTTCTCTCTGAATTATATCTGAATGGAAAGGGTTACAGTTGAATGATAGATCTGAATTCATGATGCACCAATGAAGAATATGATGAAGAAGGGTATCTAGATCTGAAATATATTTGTATTTGCTATATCTATTTATGGAATGCTTAGATCTGAGATGAGGCGAACATCTATCTGAAGTAAAGGGTAAAATATGTGTGATATATCTGTTCTGAAGAATTGCAATGACCTAAATGTCTGAAGAACCATACGCTAGTTTGCCACAGAGGAAGCGCGTATATACGCGGGTTTGCTGAAGAGAAAGCGCGTATGGGCAGAGAAATTAGTTCTATAATATGTACAGAAGTATACGCGGGATTATATGGTCGAAGGCGCGTATATATGCAGGATCAGTGAAAGGAAAGCGCGTATGCAAAACTAGGGTTTGCTGAAGTCTGTGGTAAGAAATGTCTGATCTGTTCTGATGGTTTATTGATATCTGTAAGTGAGTTATATGTATCAGTTTGATGTATGATTGAGCTTAAATGTATGGAGTGGGTCCAGTCTGAAAATATGATGAAACGTGGCCTGCAAGTTGTGCTCTATTGAAGTTGTTGGATCCAGTGTGAAAATTGATGAAACGTGGTCCATAGAGGTGCCGAGGGTTGTAGCCTTCGCCCGTGGGGTTGTGCTCCCTCTGTGTGGCTAGTAAATGATAAAGCAGGGGGTCGTAGCTCCTCTCCAGGGAGGCCGGTAAACGAGACAGGGGTCGTAGCTCCTTCCGCAGAGAGGCCGGGTAAACGAGAGCAAATGCGTTCCCTTCCCTGTGAGGGAGAGGCTGGTAAACGAGCGCAGGTGGGTGCCTGCGTGCTGGTAGGAGTCTGCGCCAGCACATTGTTGTAAGATGTTTTCTCTATAATAAAATATTGAAGGCTCAGACAACGGCAGCGGTGGTTTTCTCCCGACTTGGGTTTCCACCTAAAATCCCGGTGTTCATGTGTGATGCTTATGTGTGATGATTTATTCTGTTGTTACTGCACATGTTTACTATTAACTAAACATCAGAAGAATGAATGTTGCATAGATCTAAGTAAAGATTTAATTGCATAATAATATCTCTGTGTATACGCGAGTTTAATGAAGGAGATCTGCGTGTATACGCTAGTTGGCTTCAGCAAAGTAGCGTATGGGTTTTGAATTAAGGAAAAGTAAAAAGTTTTGAGTATGCCCTAAATACTGATTCAACCCCCCCTCTCAGTATTTTTCCCAACAATTGGTATCAGAGCAGGTCCTTCTGCAGAAGCTTGATCGCTTGAAGGAGATCCGTCGCAATGGGAAGTCAAGAAGGAGTAATGTCTATAAAGCCACCTCTATTCAATGGAAGCAATATGATATTCTGGAAGGTACGAACAAAATCATATCTGCAAAGTCTTGGTGCAGATGTATGGGCAATCGTGGAAGAAGGTTATCAATATCCGGCAAGTATTCCTACTGATGCGGCTGAAAGGAAGAAGTATGAAATCAATGCCAAAGCAGTGAATGTCTTATTAGGAAGCATGTCTGAACCAGAATTTGCTAAAGTGATGCAGCTAAATTCAGCAAAAGAAATATGGGACAAAATCATTCTGAGCTATGAAGGAGATACAAAGGTAAAAAGTGCAAAACTCCAAACTCTCAGAATTGAATATGAAAATTTAAGGATGCATAGTGATGAAAGTATTGCCAGTTTCTTTCTTCGTCTAGATGATATTGTAAATTGAATGAGAAATTTGGGTGAAACCATAACCGATACTACTCTGGTGGAAAAAGTCTTAAGATCTTTGACTTCAAAATTTGACTCTAAAGTTTCAGCTATTGAATAAAGGCAAGATCTGCAAACTCTTACTATTGTTCAATTACATGGTATTCTGACTGCTTTTGAAATGAGACAAGGAGGTCCTTCTCAAATCAAAGAAGCTGCTTTTAAGGCGTCCGCAAAAGGAAAAGAAAAGGAAGTTGTCAAAGAATCCAGCTATATATCCGAAGAAGAAGAAGCGAATTTTGTGAGAAAACTCCAACTAGGTACTGGAAGATTCAAAGGTAAGCTTCCCTTCAAATGTTTTGATTATGGAAGAGTTGGTCACTATGCTGCTAAATGTCCTTATAGAGAAAAACATGGTAAAGGGAAACAATTTGAAAGGAGGAAGAGTTATTATGCAAATGAAGATGATGATGAAGTGTCCAGTGAAGATGAAGAAGATTCTGACCAAGCTCTACAAGTGCTCATGGAAAAGAAGCAAAAGAAGAAGGTTACTAAAGGAAAGGAGATACCTCAGAAATCATGTATAGCAGAAATTGAAGAAGATGAAATAGGTATTGATCACTGTTCTTTTATTTCACTTACCTGTATATGCAAAGGTAAAGATAGTGAAAGTAATAGTATGGATCTAAAAGAAGCTATCAAGATTAAAGATGAAGATCAGCTAAAATCATCTAAGGAGAGTGAATCTATAGAAAAGTATCAAAGGTTTCATGCTTATGCATCCAATCGAATGAAAAGACTAGAAGCAGAAATTAACGATCTAAATGCAGATCTCAAAATATCAAAAAGGAAGAATGAAGGTCTTGAAGTTGTGATCATCTCTCTACAAGAAGATCTTGAAGCATCAAGTAAGAAGAATGAGGAACCTCTACAATCATTTGAGAAGGAAGGTCTTGAAGCAGAAATCATTTCCCTCAAAGAAGACCTGGATAAATCAAATAAGAAGAATGCAGGACTTGAAGCAGAAAACATATCTCTGAAAGTAAATCTCGAAGCATCGAAGAAGAAGAATGAAGAACTCTTACAAAATTTTGAAGAACAAGGAAATGGGTTGAAAGAAGAAATTCTAAATCTGAATGATCAAGTAGAAGACGGAAGAAGGAAAGAAGAAAGCATGAAAAAGCAATGCCAAGTCTTGGAGGTGGAGGTAAACATTCTCAAAGGTAAATTAGAAGAAAAGGTTAAACTTTTGAGGTTTCAAGATAGTACTAAGATTCTTGACAATATTCTGAGTAATCAAAGCTCTCCCTCTTTTAAACTTGGTCTTGGTTTTCATGAAACTGTCAAAGGAGAATCTAGTTCACAAGGAAATGCTAATGATTCAAAGGAAGTCAATACAAAATCTGAAGTGTTGAAAGAAACAAAAAGTCAACCAACAATCATGAATTCTCAAAGGAAATCTTTCAATAATGTGGAATGCTTTAAATGTAATAATTATGGGCATGTTGCAACAAATTGCAGAAGCAGATCATTTCAGTCACTATCTAACAGATTATATTCAAAAAGGTACTCTGGTAGCTTCAAGGGATATTGTTTTTCATGCAATAAGTATGGTCACAAAGCAGCTGATTGCAATAGGAGGAAGAACAGAGAAACACACTATGATCCTTATGCTTACTTCTCTAGCCACATGAGATGTTATGCGTGTAACAAGTATGGACATGTAGAAAAAGAATGTAGAATGAACAGATCTGAGAAAGTGGACAATTTCCAGCACACGATTAGAAAGTTCAAACAAATATGGAAAAAGATGGAGGACCGATCAGAAACGTAGGGAATATTGACCCTACAGCAGTCATCCGCTTCTGAAGATTACTTCTCTGAATGACTGCAGAAGTGATATGAGATACATTATGGAGCTTAGTAATGTATCGTCACAGGGGGTGCGATGAATGGTGATTCTGGTTATATTTATTTCTGACAGTGCATCTGATGTGAAGAAGACAGGTACAGGAGACATAAGTTCAGGGGGAGATGAAGGAAAGTGAAATTTTCAATGTGTCACTTTCCATACGCGGGTTCGGTGAACTAAAGTCGCATATACACACGAGTTCCAGCAGACACAGTCGCGTATGCATTTATGATAAGAAAATTTGTATAACAGCTGAAGATCTGGAGTACAGGTTCAGGGGGAGCATCAGTCTGACTGCTAATGATTGTACTGTTAGCATTGTTCTGGTTATACTCATGCTAATGAAATGATACATGGTTTCTTATGTTGAAGATTATGGATGAGTCCTGTTTGCTTTTTGATGAAGAACATTCGTTGCTGAGATGAAAGTCTTATAATTCAGAGATAAGGACAGATCATACAGAGATTTTTGTTGATGACTTGTTGATGAAGGTGTTCAGGTTGCACAAGTTAAGGAAGAGCACTGGTTCAGGGGGAGCAGCAGGTTGAATACTAATGATTGCATTGTTGGCACTATGATTGCTTATTCTTTGGTTATTGTGATACTCATGCTCAAATGATGATGGCTTGATACATGGTTTATTATGATGAGACTTTGAATGAGCCCTGTTTACTGTTTGCTAAAGTTTATCTTTTGGATGAGATTGGAAGTATTATGATTCAGAGATAAGAATAGATCATGCAGAGTTTGTTACTATGGTTGAGATATTTTCCCTACATATGTTACTTCATGTTAAATCTTAAAGATCATGGTGATGTTGGACCACATGGATGATTGCTTGACACTTATGTGAAGATGTTGTTCTGGTATGATAATTTCTCTTGGAAAGAATGTATTGATGATGCAAAGAATCTGAAGGCTTGGTTACTAATGTGTTTATGCTACAACCATTGGATGAAATTTGAAGACACAACTACATTGTTCTATCTATCTGTATTCCAGGGAAGCATTCAAATATCTCAGAAAGAAGCTGAACACTGTCTTTTCCTCACAGAGGATCAGATCTGGTTAAAATATAGAAGATGGTATTGGATATGCGGATTTCCTGAAACACAGTCACGTATATACACGAGTTCATGCACATAAAACCGCGTATGTCTGATTGCTGACAAATTTCTGTTTAGGGTCAGCTTTCTTTAGCACAGCTGCAGTACTGTTTGGTATCTCTGGTATCTTTGGTGGTGTTCCAGTTCTTATAATACTGTTTCAATCTCTGATGTTTTAAAGATGCCTTGATGTTTGGTTGAAAGTGTTCAAGATGCACAAACTAAGGGGGAGCCTTAGTCATATGGAAAGGATGCTTGGATGCACAGATTCAGGGGGAGCATTAGCCTTGCTGAGTATAATGCATTGTTGGCATTATGATGGGTCTGAAATATGTTCTCTTTCTTAAGGTCTTTCTGGTTTTGGTCATAAAAAGTCATACTTGTAATTCGATGAAAAGGTCTTGTTGAGACCCTTGATGTAAAATTGTAATATTCAGTCATGTAAGGACTTGTCAAAATTTTTAAACCCACTTGGTTGGGTAGCTGAGTCAAATTTGTAAACCCACTTGGTTGGGTAGTTGTATTGAAATGTGTAAACCCACTTGGTTGGGTATTTGAGTCTCATATGTAAATCCACTTGGTTGGATCTTTGATGTAAGTATGAGTCCTTGGTGATAGGAAGGTCATAGAGTCATGTACTTCATTGAAACATATGGATGAACTCAAGAGGAGCATGATAATTTCAGTGCACATCAGATCTACAACGCCCTTCTTCTACATGAAGAGAAAAATGGGAGAGTGTGTTGGTTTTTATCCGCCCTTTGCCCTTGATGTCAAAGGGGGAGAGTGACATGGTGTTTGAATGAAGATAATGGTGTCAAAGAATGGGGAGAGTGACATGGTGTCATTGTATTCTTAATGTACCTATCTGTTGTGGTGATCAAACACCATCGTGGTTGCCATCAAGTCCAAAGGGGGAGATTGTTGGCAATATGATGCTGAGTGTTGTCCTTGATGGTAGCCCACTTGATAAAGATGATGGCAACCTACTTGATGAAGATGAATTGTGTCTTGATGAACTTGCTAAATGATGTAAATCTGATGTATATACAATGAGTAAAGAAGGTAATGATGGAAGGAATGTCAGTATGTGCTAGAACTTGATGAAAAGAGTATGTCTCAAGGCATATGCGGATTTGTCTAGAAAAAGTAGCGTATGCACGCAGGAAATAACGTGCCAAGTCGCGTATGGGAAAAAGTGCTCATAAAGTGCAAAACCAGGGGTAAACACCATGGTATTGACCCATTGTATTGAGTAATGATTCGTCTACGTGACCCCGTCCAGGAATACCATCGGAAGTAATGTAGTTTTGGCTCATGGTATTGAAAAAGGGTAAACCTATATAAAGAGAAGAAATTCATTGTGCAAATCATGAGTGTGAGTGCAAGATGTATGAGCTTGAATGAATACTTCTCTCTGAAGTATATCTGTATGGAAAGGGTTATAGTTGAATGATAGATCTGAATGCATGATGCACCAATGAAGAAAATGATGAAGAAGGGTATCTAGATCTGAAATATATTTGTATTTGCTAGATCTGTTTATGGAATGCTTAGATCTGAGATGAGGCGAACATCTGTCTGAAGTAAAGGGTAAAATATGTGTGATGTATCTGTTCTGAAGAATTGCAATGACCTAAATGTCTGAAGAACCATACGCTAGTTTGCCACAGAGGAAGCATGTATATACGCGGGTTTTCTGAAGAGAAAGCGCGTATGGGCAGAGAAATTAATTCTGTAATATGTACAGAAGTATACGCGGGTTTCTATGGTCGAAGGCGCGTATATACGCAGGATCAGTGAAAGGAAAGCGCGTATGCAAAACTAGGGTTTGCTGAAGTCTGTGGTAAGAAATGTCTGATCTGTTCTGATGGTTTACTGATATCTGTAAGTGAGTTATATGTATCATTTTGATGTATGATTGAGCTTAAATGTATGGAGTGGGTCTAGTCTGAAAATATGATGAAACGTGGCCTGCAAGATGTGCTCTATTGAAGTTGTTGGATCCAGTGTGAAAATTGATGAAACGTGGTCCATAGAGGTGCTGAGGGTTGTAGCCTTCAGTCAGGGGGTCGTAGCTCCCTTCCAGGTGAGGCTGGTAAACGAGAGCAGGGGGTCGTAGCCTTCCAGGAGAGGCCGGGTAAACTAGAGTGTGGGTCATAGCTCCTTCCAGAGAGGCCGGCAAACGAGAGCCAGTGGGTTCGCGTTCTCTAGGAGAGGTCGAAACGAGCACAGTAGGTGCTCGCGTCGGGTAGGAGTTCCACACGGAACACATTGGTTGTAAGATGTTTTCTCTATAATAAAATATTGAAGGCTGAGACAACGGAAGCGGTGGTTTTCTCCCGACTTGGGTTTCCACCTAAAATCCTGGTGTTCATGTGTGATGCTTATGTGTGATGATTTATTCTGTTGTTACTGCACATGTTTACTGTTAACTAAACATCAGAAGAATGAATGTTGCATAGATCTAAGTAAATATTTAATTGCATAATAGTATATCTGTGTATACGCGAGTTTAATGAAGGAGATCCACGTGTATACGCTAGTTGGCTTCAGCAAAGTAGCGTATGGGTTTTGAAGTAAGGAAAAGTAAAAAGTTTTGAGTATGTCCTAAATACTGATTCACCCCCCTCTCTCAGTATTTTTCCCAACAACTACAATATCCATAACCATGCTCTTACCAGGGTACTGAACCAAATTCACAGATAAGTCTTTAATCAATCCTATGCACTTAACTTTGCCAGAATCAAATGAGAAAAAACCTTTATAAGGCCTGGTTATTTCTATATTAAGAGTTTCCATGATGGCTTTTGGCATTAAATTATGGGAAGCTCCTGAATCTAACATAGCATTGTGTAAAATCTGATCGTGAATAGTAAGGCTAATATAGAAAGGAGGAACCAATCCATATGAATGCTTACCATTTACATCAGGGCCAAAAATCAATTCTAGTTGATCATCATTCAAATTAATGGCATCTTCACCATCATTCATATTCAAAGTCTCAGTAATTTTTTATTTATATAACTCATTCTTTACCAATTTAGTTAAAGGAATTGGTATTTTTAACTTAGCTATTTCAGTCTGAATGGTGAATGAGGGTTGAGACTTACTAATTTGAACTAATTCCTCTTTGGTAACTATTAGCTAAGTGGGTTTTTCTTGAATTTCAACAGAAGTACTTTTATATTTAGTTGTTTTAATATTCTCTATCCGAGTTTCTTGACTTTTTTTGTTTTTAATTCCTTTTTTAGGGATAGTTTGTGTGGAAGCGGATGTTCTATCAGAATTTGAATTTTTAGTAGTTGTTTCTGTATTATCAGATTTAGGATTTTCTGATTTAGAATCAGCAGAACTCTTTTTAGGATCAGGAATTGTTGTTTTTACTGAATTAGAAGCTATTGTAGTATTAGCTTTTGGTGCATCTTTTGAATATTGAGCTACTTCATCAGTAATATCAACAATATTGGGACTTGTTGATTTTGTAGGACTGGAAGGGTTGGAATTTTGTTTATTTTCCCTTGGGAGAATTTACAAAACTTTTGTTTTTGGGGCTTCTAAATTTTTCTTATTTTGATTTTGGGAATTTTTTTTAGTAAAGGTTCATTATTTTTCTTAGATCTAAGGTTATACTGACTTTGAATTTCATTAATAGCAAAGTCATAACCTTGTTGTAGTCAAAGGATTCACTGGAGTTTAATTTGAGTTGTTGAAGCTAAAATAGTTCTAGATCTTCCTGAGTGAGGAAAATGGTGTTGTTCTCATCTATTCCCATTAGATGATTGATGACATCCTCATCTTCATCATTATTTTGAGAAATTTCAGCATAGTTCTCTTGAAATGGGGGCCTAATGTTTTGGTCTGGAGCAGCTTTTTAGCTTTTCCAGGGTTATTATTTTTTCTGAAATTTGGATTTCTAATCTGAGGTTGATTATCCCATTAAGGTTTTCTATCTAAATTATCTAATATTTCAACCATCCTTTCTAAATTTTTAGCAACAAAATATAATTTAACATCTGAGTTTGAACTTTCTTCTTTAATTGTAACTCTTGTTTCATTCCTAAGTCTGGCTTTCTTAGCTAGAATGTTAATTTCTTCACTAACAACATCTAATTGCATCTATTCTAAGGTTTTAGCATCTCTTTCTCTTAATTGATAGGCCATCTCTGGATCAAATCCATCAGGGAATTTGAGCAGTATAGAGTAAGTTGTAGGTTTAAGATCTGCGGGAATAGCATTATAGACACTGTTATACCTAATGCAGTAATCTTGGACAGACTCATTAGGAGATCTTTTTAAAGCATCAAACTCAGACAAAATTTGAAGGGGGTTCTTTTTCTTTTCCCATTTATTTAAAAATATTCTATTAAATGCAACTAAATTATCTATACTACCAGCAGCTAAATTTTTGAACCATTTTTTAATTTCTCTTGTCAAACTTTGAGCAAATAACCTCATCTGAACATATGACTCATCAATTTCATAAATTTCATAATAGTTTGTCATTTTTGTGACATGTTGTTGAGCAGTATATTGTGACAGGCCATCAAATAGTGGTATATTTTTTTGGTAATCTTGAGGCATATCATGGAGGTTTTTGGGTAGGACAAGGGGAGCACACCTGGCAGCCATGGCTTGAAGATTTGTTGAGCTGGGAGGTATAATAGTGATGATAGGGGTAGTGCTCGATATAGTGGATGATGAATTAACAAATGTAGTCAAAGAGCTGCGAAAAGAGGATGGTATGTAAATGGAATTGCGGGGAAATAAAGATGTGGTGCTTATAAAATTTGATTGCAAAGTAGTGGATGCAGTGGATTGAGTGGATGAAGGGAATAATATCCTAGGCTGCAAAGGAAACTTAGGAATGAAATGGTTTGTAGATGAACTCGGAGAATTATCTATAAATGAAGTGACAACATATAAAGATGAATCTGTTGTTGGTATTATTGTTGTGTGAAATTGAGAAACTAGAGGGTTTATGTAAGATAATAAATGAGTTAATTCAATAGCCTCATCAATATATTTAATCAATGAAATATTAATATTTTCAACTGTATTTTGATATTCATATTTACTTGATTTTGTTCCTACTGAAATACTTTTCTATTTTGCATTCAAAAATGAAAGAAAAACAGGATCTATAACAGTATTTTTTAAATCAGTTTTAGATTTAGTTTTAAACAATGAATATTAAAACTTCATATCAAAATCAATATCATTCAAACTCACTAACTCTTTGGGTAAATAATTGTCTTTTATTAATGGTACTTCAGTCTCTAAATTGACAGTTTGTTTTTTTATTTTTTCCAATCTGTTCTGGGTTATCTACTATAACTGCAGGCTTAGGATCTGGGTTAGACCTAGTATAGTAGGTTTTCCTAGAATCCAGAATGATTGTTTTGAATACCCACAACCTATAAAAATAATATTAAATTAAGAATATAATTAAAATATCTTACTTTAAGACTAAATTTAAGACTGGAGATTGGTTAGTTTCCCCAGTATGGTCGCTAGTATGTTATCACCCTAGTAATTTCTTCAGTTTTGGGATTTGAGTTTTTAGTCAAATAATACTAGGGGTAACCACAAACCTACTTCAAATTCTAGGATCTAGCCTTCCTAGAATTCAGAGAGGGCTCTCTCTTTAAAATTTATCTTTGTTTTGATTTATGTTTTTAGGCTAGTTAAGCTAGAACAATTGGTTTTGTTTTAAAGGTTTTGGTGGGTAAAAATAACTTAGGATTAAAATAGAGAGAGATCTACTAGTCCACTGGGCTATGGAGTCTAAGTCTAGATAGCAGCACTATAAGGAAAGGAAAAAAGGGTACAAATGTATTCAGGGCAAGGTAAATAACCCTCGGAGATTTGGGGAAAGGTTTTTGATAAAATGGTATGATTGGGATAAAGGGCAATGAAGGATCCTTTGATCCGGAAAATAAAATAAGGAGGCAGGGGTCAAACGAGAGTAGGAGCAATGAAGAAATCCTAACACTGGAAATCAACAGAAAACATTTAAACGGTAACTTAGTTAAAAACAGGGAGAAAAAGGCTAGCCCTGTAGTAATATTCCTAGTTACACATTAAGATAGATCAAACACATAATTAATTACATGAAACTCAGAAAAGAAACAATGACAAGAAGAGATGTACTTCACTCTTCAACTTATCGCAAGAATCCTGAATTATGATGCCACTTTAGCTTTGTCCAATCTGCTACTTTAAATTCAACACATGAGAGCCTCCAATGTATCAACAAAAGTCTACAGTAATCTTAACAATTTTATTCCACCCTTAACACTTCTAATACATAAGTATTTATACAAAATTTTGTTTACAAATATCTTAGAGAAATTTAGGAATATATTTAGGAAATATAGAATATCTTTACAAAATAAGAGGGACAACTACTTAACAAATCAAAAAGTTGTCCTCTTATCCAAAATATATAGAACAACTTTATCTAACAAGGAGATTTTTATTGAATAGGTGTCCTTCTTGCTGGCTGTTTTGGAAATATCTTTGTTTGAGTTGCCTTAGCTGACACACTTTCCTTTGATACTCTTTAACGCCACTTCTTTAGAAACTTATACAATTTGACTGATATTTCACTCTTTACTGCTGAAAAATATGTCTTACTGTAGTAAAAAAAATCAGCTAACTGTCTTCTTTGTTTTACTTTCTGTTTGACTGCTTTTATGTAGTCTTCTTCACTGTTTTACCTTTTCACTGTTTACATTAAATTAGTGAATGCTTGCCATTGCTCTGCATCTGGAATTTTCACACTTTTTAGCTTTCTAAAGTTTTCATCAGCATCTATGTACTTGGCAAAGGTAGGTTTGAAAACAAAAAGATGCCTAATCTCATGCTGTAGAAAAAACAAGTCTTCAAAATATTGAAGGATGATCGTTCCTGTAGGAGTGCCCAATGGCACTGGTTTTTTGACTTGTTCTTTTGAAAAATCCCTTATTTTCTTATCATACTCTTTTTGGGCCATTAGTTTGTCATTGAAGACATGAATATCTGGCAGGCCTTTTGGTCTCAAAATAGTGTATTTTGCCAAAAACTTAGTAATGGAAATGTTCATAGAATCACATTTTTCCTCTAGGTTGTTCATCAAATTTATCTTGGTCACAACCTTCTTGATTTGTAATATTGTTTCAGTTCTGTCCTGTACTTGTAACTCTACAACTCTACTCTATTCTAACTATTCAAGAAAGTGATGAGTTTTAAAGCTTGTGATGGTTTATTAGCTAACTCATCCTTGGTTTTCTGAATCTCATTTCGGGCTGCTAACAGTAAGTCTCTCTGCTCATAGATGATTTGAATTGAAGGCCATTGAGAATGTATGGCCTCAATAATATTTGTCCAAAGATGATTCTTGATGAAGGAAATATGTTCAGTAAATGTTAACTCCTTTTGTAAATTCTTCATTTGTTCTTCAAGTCTAATAGCCTTCTGCTCATGGTTTTTAGCAGTTATCAAGGCTATTTTGTTGGTGACTTCAAGACTTTTAATCATCTCTTTCAAGTTATTTATCTCATTAGTTTTCAAGGAAAATTCTTCCATAGCTTTCACTATTTGACCTGCTTCATCTGTCTATTGTACCTATGTTGTTGAAGAATCTGTGGCTAATGTAGTAGCTGAATGCACTGGCACTACAGTTTCCAATGGCTCATTAGGTGCTAATTTTTCTCCCAGATTGGAAGCCACAACTGTAGTAATAACTCGTATCATTGTAGAAATAATAGGAGCATTAGTTTCATTCGTTGTCTCTTTCTCCTTAACAAGTTGATCCATTTGGGTCTCCATATCTTTAATTTGAGCAGTCAGTTTGAGGATCAACTGCATCATTTCTTCTTTTCCTATTTGATCTTGAAATATTTCTTTGGTCTGTGGGTGTTCACTTTGAGGAAGCTTTAGCTGTTTCCTCAAAGATGCAATATCTTCATTCTTTTTCTTAATCAATAATTAAACTTCCTGCACATTGGAGGGATCATATCCCACCTATATAATCAAATCTTCTAAGGTTTTAATCCTTAGGTCTTTAGAATACAAAGAGCCTTTGTCCAACTTCATTTGATCCTACATGTTGAAAATGGTATTCTGAAAGTTAGTAGCACTCATAGCCTTTGTTACCATAGTTCAATATAAAATCTCTGAGCTATTTCTGTGGAATTCTATTTGGTCTAGCTCATGCACATTTTCAGTATCTACTTCAAAATCAACCTTTTTGTAGTCTGCCACTATCTTAGGTGTTGGAGTAGTTTGTTGTAGATAAGACATAATCATTTTATTTGTGGAATATTCAAAGGTTGTCAATAGCATATTCAAATTCCCTGGCTTTTGTTTAAGAAACTAAAAATAAATTTCAGACTTAATTTAGTCATTGTTTTGCTTGATTTGCTTGTACTTTTATTTGATATCTAAGTCTTTTTCCTCAGTTGTCTATGAGGAAGAAGCATCCATATTTTTTATTTCAATTATTTGGGTATCATCTTTCCCTATTGTTTGATTTTTTCCAATCTTTACAAGAGTCTCATTGATTATCACTGTGGCTTCATCATTTTTTACCTCAGGCTCATTTGTATCCTCAACATCAATTACCTTTTCTTTTCCTATGGAACTGAATTTGAGCCTTTTATTGCAAATCAACTTGAATTTAGTATCTGTGGTTGTCTCAGCTATATAGGCTCCTTCATCTCTGCCTCTTTTTGTTGAAGTTTCAAACTATTTTGCAACAACCATAGCTTGTGTAGTATCCATTTGTTATGTTGGCTCTGCATTGTTGACTGTATCTGTCAATGTGTTTTCCACCCATTCTGTCTGATTTGCAAAATTCTCAATTTCTGGCTTAGGGTCATGTATAAATGGTGTCAGTTTTCATTTAACCCTTAAATCACTCAAGATCCCTTAAGGATCATAATTCCAAGGAAAGCTCTCTTGAAATTTAAACCCTACTAGTGTCTAGGTGATTTCCTTTTCTGCTTGTCTATTATTTATGATGAAAGGCCCAAATTGATTTTTAAGCTTGAATTGGGTCTTTTCCTTGGAAGCTAAGAAGTTGATGGAGTTAGAGTTTATAATTTACCTTAATTATTCTAATACAAAAACTATCATGCACATGTATTTTGGCAACTCATAAGGTAATAATTTTGAGCCAAAAATTCGTATCTCTATGTGTTTTTCATTAAGGAACCAATCTCCCATTTTTCTTTGTTCTGATAGTTGCAATATCCTTTTCATATCTTCATTCACTATAGGTTGAGTTTCTTTATATAATATATTAATTTCTTTATGGAGGAAAAGGTCTGAGAAGTCTTTATAAGTGAATTCACTACTTTCTTTCCTCAACACGGAAGTCCAGAAGATAATGGACAGAGGTTGGCCCTCTAAGTCCATTTTTTTCAATGAAATTGGAAAATTGTTAGCTTGGAAGAACAGGAACAAATGAAATAATTATGATGAGTACCTAAACACCCCTTAAGTGGGTAGTTAGATCAATTGGTGATGAATTCTATCAGCAATAAAACTGGCATAATCAGAAATGAGTGCAGGGGGTTGACCTGGAGATAATGTGGATAAAAAACCAAGAATGGATTCATTAGTGAATCCATCTATGAAATATCCCAGTATAAAAGATAACATGGAAATGATATGCCTTGACCCTTCTAGAAATTTTGTAGTTGAATAAGGAGGGTTCAACTTAGGGATGTCAACATGAGAAGGCATGAAGTCCTGAAATATCATAAACGTTTTTGGGAAATCCAAGCTTAAGTACAAATGTGTTAAATATTTAATAGAAAGGGGGACTAAATGAGGAACATATGGTAATTGCAACATTTGATTTATGGATTCTGTTGTGATTTTAAAAAGGACCTCTTTGTCTGTATTTACAATAGCTCTTTGGTCTAGTACATAATGTTGTTGACACAATCTAACAAGATCCTATCCAGGATGAGTTAAAGGAACTACATATTGGGGAAACTGAGTTTCCCAAACAAGAATTTCATCTTTATCAAGGTATTTATCATAGGACCAATTGTGGATTTCCAAAAGGTTAAATTCTACCACAGGGTCAGCAATCTTGTAATCCATATCAGTTAATGGAAGGGTTTATATAGTAGGTACTGGTGGCTGTAGTGGATTTACAGATACATTACACTTAACAATAAGTGCATGAGTAGATTTGATGGCTTTTGATGCTTCAGATTTGGGAAGCTTGGATCCACCAAGTTTAATAGGCTTAGAACCCCCAACTTTAGATGTCATTTATTTTTTAGTCATTTTTGAATAACTAATGCAAGCTTAAAATGTTTGCAAAAGTTGTATTTATTTACACAGATGTTGAATTTATCAATTTATAGGCCAAAGATAGTCTCAAGTGATTTCTTTGATCAATTGGGCTTCTGGGATATGCAAAATGGTTTAAGACAGAAAACGAGGGTTTTCTGAATGATTTGAACTGTAAAAGGTGTTTTCGGGATATATTTGGGCTTCAACCTCCTCCTTGTTCCTTGAAATTGATTTTAAGAATACACAACTAAGGAAATTGGCTTTAGAAGGGGCTTTTTAAACACAACAAATTCTAGGGAAACTTTGTGAGGGTTTGGCCTGTTTTGGGCGCTTTTGGGCAATTTCTCTTCTGTGAATTATTTTAATCTGACGGTTTTTTTTCTTAAAGATAGTTCGGAATTGACTATACAGGGTTTTAAATTGTTGAAAAAATACCTTTAATTCTAGGTACTTGAATGCTTGAAAGGGTTTCTGAAATTTTGAGGCCGAATGTAGATTTGGTCCGGCTTACTAGAGTAGAGAATGACTCTTTTTGTCTTCAAACAGGAGATTTGCGGTGAAAATAGGAAGTTTCCATGGATAAAATCGTGTTTCGGGAACTTTAGCACAGTCGAGAGGCTTCAATACAGTGGGGCAGAGCTCTTTTTTGGTTAGGAATATGAAATTTAAGCATTAAAATGATGTTTCAAAGTTTTTAACCTTTGGAACTAATCACCATTAATGTATTAAATGCCATTCTTATCACAGGCGAGAGGCATTTTGTATTTTCAAATGCGAAAACTAGATGTGTTTTTCACGTTTGAAAATGGTGGTAAGTTGTTTTTCTCCGAATGGACGTGATTGAATAGTTTTGCGCCACATCGAAGGAGGCAGAAATGGGAAAAACACCCATTTTGCATCCATTTTGGCTTTGGGCAGACATTTGGTTTACAGGTGCGATATGGATCTTGCACCGTCGGATCATCGGGAAGGGAGCGAATGGCTGAGATTTGATGGGAAGGTGCGATTGAATAGATATGGGACCGGGGTTTACTTATGCGCTAGGAAATTGATGATAAAACCTTTGTATTGTATACAATATAACAAAAGTTTTATATCAACAAGGTGAGCTCCTCATTATTCTCTACCTATCTACTAATTAGTCAGGATTAAACTATCTGACTAATCTTTATTCACTATCTAGAATATGTAAATTGAAAACATGACAAGTCAAGTTTAAACAGTTTAACTTATCATGGATTGTGGCATTTATTGACACTCTGCCATAATCATTTGCAAAAAGTAAAAATTAGTGGAATTTGGACTTGCACACTTTCATGTTTTATTTTCATCTTTTTTCTTTTGGGTTCTATATTTTTTTAAGTCCTTTGATCTTTCTTTTAGGACTTTTACCCTCTTTTTGATTTACTATTTTTGTTTTTTTAAATATGGGAAAAAAACTTGTAGAAAGCAAGGTATGTACATATTTTACAAGACTATCATAATTTAATTCCAAATTAGGAATCCTATACTTATAGGACCCTAACACCTCCCCCTCCACCACATTCAGTAGGAACTATGGCTCCTTTTGGACCTTTAAATCTCCCTGTTCAGCTTGTTTATCTACCACAAGGATATGGCCAAAGACTTCCCCTCTTCGATGAAAACTCTAAAATCACTGCTTGTCAGCACATGGAAAAAATCACAACCTTCATAGACCTAGAGGATTTAGATGCAGATGATTCCAAAATGCGAATCATCACAAAAAAAATTTCTAGTGAAGTTAAAACTTTGTTCCGTTCCCTAGCAACTAATTCTATTAGGACTCTTGTTGAACTAACTGATGCTTTCTTAGCCAGGTGGGATGAGAATAAAAATCCCTTACAAATCCTTGTTGAGTATGACTCCCTGAGGTGCAATCCTAATGAATATGCTCCTGAGTATAATTCTCGATATCTCAGAATCTATAACTCCATCGAGCCAAATGAAATGGAACCACCTCCTGGTTTAGCCCTCTTGCGTTATCCTGATGCTTTTGACCCAGATATGGCCAACTCATTGAGAGAGAGAAATATCACTACTCTAGAAGAAATGATTTGAAATTCAATGAGTGTTGAGGCCAATCTCTTGATTAAAAAATAAAAACTAAAAATTGAACGTAAAGTGACCATTAAAGTGGAACCTTCCATCTCATCCGATACTAAATTGATGCTTTGTTTAGGACCATGGAAGGAATGGTTGATAAAATGTCTATTTCAGATAGAAAAATGGAGCCACAAATCAAAAATTTCAACTTCCGAGGCTAGCAACAACATCCTTAGTTCTAGATAAAGAAAAGAGAGAAAAGAGCTCCTGAAACACATCAACAACAGCAAATTAGGACACCACTACAACAGAACTATGCTTAGAGTGATGAAGAGGAAGAACCAATAGTAGAGGAAAATCTTATTTTTACAGTTGATGTTTAACCCATCTTTCTGATCGAAGATGAAGAATATGTGGAAAAAAAAAGTTTACTTAGTGATAAAGACTTCATATTGAAAAATATTCATGAGTTAGAAGTAGAATCTGATGATTATCAAAGAGGATACCTGAATGCATTGAGTTCCTAGTAAAGGTAGTACTCCTTGAGGAGCCGTGATGTTCCAATAAATCCACCTCCAAAGAAGACAATTCAACAGAAATAAGTACCACAGAAGCAATATTCTCAAGCCAATCAAAATAAGGGTAAATATTTTGTAGCCCCAAATCAGAACAGAAGCAATCAACCTTCTACAAGTGCACTTGTCAAAGAAAGAGATATTCAGAGGGAAGAAGCTGCACCGAGAGATCATGTTGCAAAAATAGATATTGTCATAAAAGAGGTAAACATAACTATAACTTTTAATTTAGAGTCATAAATTTTAAAGTTAAAGTTGTCTATTCCTCTTACTTAATTGGTCAAAGTTGGAAAATATAAATCCCATGTAGTCAAAACCTTGAAAGTTGACCCTTTATCCGACATTGTTAATATAGAGGATGATCAACCCGAGTTAATATTTGGTCCCACAATCAATGGTTAGTCTGAAGATAGTGAGGTCCCACCATTTTACTTGAGTCTCAAATTCCACCAATTCATCATTCATAACACTATGTTAGAATCTGGGGCCTCCCACAACCTCATGCCCAAAGCCATCATGGAGAAGCTTGGCCTTGACATAACCCGCCCATATCATGATTTATATTCTTTCGATTTTGTTCATGTTCGTTGTTTGGGCCTAATCAAAGATATAGTTGTCTCCTTAGAGAATATCCTGACCAAAAATTTCCTAATGGACATGGTGGTTGCTAACATTCCTTCACATTTCGATATGCTGTTATTAAGATCCTGGCGGGCTAAATTAAGAGGTACACTGCAGTTGGACTTTTCCTAGGCAAATATTCCTATCTTTGGTCAAATGAGAAAACTATATCGTGAGATTAAAATGAAATACATGATCACAAACAAGGAAAGGCCTAATAACCATCCCATAAACATTGTACATACAAACTTAGAGTCCTTCATTTTGTACAATGATTCTGGATTAAATGATGTAGATTGTCAATTAGTAGAAATAGAGGATGTTCCTAAAGTTTCAGATTGCATTAGAACGACGTTAGAAAAAGAGAAAGATAATATGCCTATTATATCCCAAAAACCATCAAAGAAGGAAAATGAAAGTTTAGAAAATTGTGTCAAATCAGAGTCGAGAGTTTTAGCACCTTGAGGAAGAAGATCGTCTTTGGAGCATGGAATTTGATGATGCTGTTGGAAATGATGGGGCCAACATTGGTTGATGGATCCATAGCCCATTTCAACAAAAAAATATAGTATCTAATAATTTTAGATTGTGTTCCTACAAATTAGCATTCGATTGTACGAACACTGAGGCTGAATATAAAGCATGCATTACTGGTATGAAAATTTTAAAAAATGGGGAGCTAGAAGAATTACATTCTACAGTGATTCAAAGCTGGTAATTAAAGAAGTCAAAGGTGAGTATCAATCTAATCACCCAAGGATGAGGCAATATAGGAATGCAACACTTAACATTTTGAGAATGTTTTCATAATATACACTTGAAGTTTTCTAAGGTTGAAAAATTTGATGGCTGATTCATTAGCCACTTCTACAAGTAAATTTAGATCTACAATATTTTCAAATAAAAAATTTGAAATTCATGTGAAGCACAGGCCCTCCATTCCTGATAACTTGAACTTTTGGCACGTATTCGGGGACGATAGGCAGGTGAACAACTTCCTTGAAATTAAAGGTGAGTTTGAGAATTGTTCTATGGACAAAGTGTATGACAAGGATGAGCAAGTCATTGATGAAAATCAGATTGGCATACTTCAGCTCAAGAATAATAATATTCCAAAAGGTACCTTTGGAAGAATTATTTGATCAATATTATGTGGCAACAAAACCTACTTTGGTCCCCATAGAAAAAGGCGTAGAAGATGTTAATATTGGAACAATGAATCGGCCAAAGTTCATCAAGCTTTAAAAGTCTTTGTATCCTGAGGTAAAGACTAAATATGTTGATTTTTTTACTGATTTTTTTGATGTATTAGATTGGAATTACTTGGATCTAAAGGTGTACGATAAAGATATCATTTAACATACCATCCTGATAAAGCCAGATCAAAATCCTTTTAGGTAGAAGCTCAAGAGAATGAACCCAAATTTGTTTTCATCCATAGAGAAGGAAGTAAAAAATATCTATAAGGTAGGTATTATTGTTCTAATCATATTTTCTGATTGGATGTCCAATTTGGTTCTAGTGCGAAAGACGATTGGCGAAATCCAACTATGTATAAATTTCATAAATATAAACAAAGTGTCGTTGAAAGACAATTACCCACTACCAAAAATGGACCATATACTTCAGCGAGTTGTAGGAGCCACCAAGTTTTAATTTTTGGATGGTTACTCAGGGTACAATCAAATCCTTGTGCATGAGGATGATTAGGATAAGACATCGTTCACTACACCATGGGGTGCATTTAAATATGCTAAGATGTCGTTCGGTTTGAAGAATTTCGAGGCCACTTTCCAGCGTGCCATGGACATAGCATTTGGTAACGAGAAAGATGTATTACTTGTTTTTTATTTATATGATTTGACTATTTATTCAAATTCATATGATGAGCATTTACACCATTTGAGATTTGTGTTCCAGCAATGTAGAAAATTTGGGATATCTCTTAACCCTAAAAAGTGCCTATTTTCTATGCAAGAAGGAAATATTTTGGGTCACATCATCTCAAAGGATGGGATCCGGATATATCCTTCTAGAGTTGAAGCAATACTGAAAATTGATTTCCCTCATAACAAGAAGGAAGTCCAAGCATTCAACAGTAGGATGAATTTCCTATGTAGGTTCATTCCCAATTTAGCAGAGTATCTTATAGAGTTAACTAACATGGTGAAGAAGGAGAATGAGGTAAAATGGCCTTAAAATGCTCATAAGTCATTCAGCACGGTGAAACATTCTTTGACCACTGCTCCAGTTTTGACAAGTCACGATTATTCACTATATTTCACTATATTTTCATTTGCTTCTGAGCATACTTTGGCAGTGGTAATAATGAAGAAAAAATATGGGATAGAGTTGCCAATAGCATTCTTTAGTCACACAATAAGGGATGCAACCCTCCGATACAACATAATCGAGAAACAGGCCTTATCTTTGGTTAAATAACTCAAGGATTTACATGTTTATATATTTCACTCACATATTTTGGCATATGTTCCAAACACAGTTGTTAAGAAGTAATCATGGAAATACATCCAGAAGGAAGGAGAGGTAGATGGATAGCAGCCCTCTTAGAGTATGACCCTGAGATCAAGCCGACTAATCTTATCAAAGGGAAAGGCTTAGCCAAGCTCATGGCTGAGTCAAATCTACATGTGCTTGACATCAATCTTATATCATCACTGTCTGATGAGGAGGATGGAGTAAGTCTTATTCAGGTATCCAATCTCTTTTCATTATCTCCACAATATGCTGATATCATTTATGTTTTACAAAATTTTAACCCTCCTCTAGGCATGTCAAAGATAAATATCAGGTCCTTGAAAATTAAGGCTTCAAAATATTGCATACTAGACAGTACACTCACTGAAGTATCCTGGAGGTTTGTTACTCAATTTCTTGGTTAAAAATGAGTCCAAAAAAGTGATGAAGTATTTGCACAAAGGATATTGTGGAGGTCACTTATACGACAATACCACGACTAAAAAATTACTGAGAGTGGCTTACTCTTAGCTGACATTGTTTGCATATTTGTACAAGACGACCATGAGCTACCATGAATGCCAAATTTTCCAAGGTAAACATAAACTTATTCCTTTACCATTACAACCCATTTCAGTTGAATCTCCTTTCCAACAGTAGGGCTTAGATTTTATCGATGAGATTCATCCACCCTAATCCACTCAACATAGATGGATACTTATCGCCATAGATTATTTCACAAAGTGGATCGAAGCGATCCCAACCAGGCAAGCTACAGACTCAGTTATAATTCAGTTTTTAGAAACTAACATCTTGTCCCGGTTTGGTTGTCCTAGAAATATCATCACGGATAATGCCGCAGCCTTCAAATAAAATAAGATGACATAATTATGTGACAGGTATAACATTAAGTTGGTTCATTCTAGAGCATATTATCCACGGGGCAATGGATTGGTGGAGTCCTCCAATAAGTCTTTGATCAACATAATCAAAAATATGTTGGAGGCGAATAAGAAGAATTGGCACAAGAAGCTAATTAATGCAGTATGGAAAGATTGGGTAAGAAGAAATAAATCCATTTACATGTCTCCATTTCATGTAGTTTGCGGTGTGAACATGGTTTTCCCTTCTTCATTGGTTGTTCCAGTCATGAAACTTTTACAAGAAGTGAGAAGTGAAAAAATTCCATACAATGCTGGATAAACTGATTCACCTATAGCAAACAAGAGAAGAAATGTTTCAGAACAATTCCAAACTCCATGATAAGATCAAGCAAATCTATGGAAGAAAAACTAAGCAAGATGATTTCAAGATCTGTGATGTAGTACTCCGCTGGGATGCCATGAATGAATACAAGGGTAAGCACGGGAGTTTGGATCATTTATGGAAATGACCTTTTAATATTGCAGCTTCTCGTGGACAAAATGCATATCTCTTGGAAGAAATGGATGGGAAAAATTTCTTAGGAGGGCCAATTAATGGTAGGCTCCTGAAGCACTATATTTTTTTGACCTGAAATTGTGAAAATTTTCTCATCGTCACTGTATATATCAGTTTGATATTCCTGCATGTGTTAAGTGGAAAAGCACTGGATTTTGGAGCCAGAAGTGAAGGCCATGGAGCTTCATTGAGTTTCTACCATTTTCAAGTTCATTTTTTAGAAAAGTAAGTTAATTATTTAGTCATTGTTTCAGTCAAATTTAGTTAGTTTTAAAAGTCAATTCGTGTCATTGAGTTGTCAGTATGTATTCATGCATTTTAGTTTGATTTTTTTTTTACCGTATTGTCCCAATGGTTAGGCACTTGGTCTATGGTGTTATTGAAAACTCTAAGGAGCTTCCATCCCCAATAAGGCCGATGTTAGTGTCATAATTTTCATTCTGCAACCAGTGATCAAAATCACTCTTTTCATATTCATTTTAGAGGCCCCATTCATAAATTTTTTATCATCCCATTAGATCATGCAAAAAATTGATTCAGTAATGGTAACCCTAGTCATAAAACCTCACTCTCCCTTTAAATTTCACCATTTTCCGATCCACCTTCATGTCTTGTTGAACATAAAACAATTTTAAAAGATTATTTCACTATCTCATTTTGTCAGTCAAAGTCAACCATGGAGTTAGGTCATCCAAAGTCCCATTAGGTCAATTAGATTTCATTTTTCAAGGTTCATAACCCACCATTTTATCTCAATAAGGCCAACAAAGGTGTGAGAGTGACTTAAATAATAATTTCTCAATCATATGCAGAGGATTTATCAACATGTAAATATGATTTTTAAAGTTGTAATTTTGGTTTCAAAGTATTATTTTCATACTAAAATGTAATTTTATTCAAAACAAAAATGTAATTTATTTTTAATTTTTATGTAATTTTATGCTCATAATATGTAATAAGTTATGTCCCAAGCTTCCAAATCAAACTTCACATGCAAAATTGAAGAGAAACAAATTCATAGTGAAAAGTGCCAAACTCCAACAACATCATCCTGTAAAGAAGAAAAATCAAAGGAAAAGGGTAATAAGCAAATGTTTTCAAAAAGGTGAAATGAAACATTAGATAGTGGGGTTTCCAATCTAAATTCAAATTCACTTAAGTATTTATGACTCCTTGAAATCATTTCAAATTCATGTGTCTCCTCCAAACACCAAGCAAGCACTCTAAGATACCAAAATTTCGAGTTTCTGAGCGAAATTAGAAAAAAAAACCGAGCAGAGGGCGCAAAAACTGAAGGCAGGGCACAAATGCAAAGTTGAGGGTGGAAATGCTTGAGCGAGGGCAAAAATGCTTTGTTGAGGGCACAAATTCTATGTTGAGGTGCACACGCTCTGGTGAGGGCGCAAATTCTTAACAGAGGGAGAAAATGACCAAGAAGCCCTAGAAACACATTTAAGTGGCAAAGAATCATCACCAAAGCTCCATCAACCCACTCATAGACCTCCAACAAATGAGTAAGAACCTAATTTCATTGAATAACATCTTCATCAATTCCATGTGTTTAGTTTTGTGAAGTTAGTTTAAAATTTGGTGTTTGAATTTATTTAAAATCTTAGTATCCCCATTGCATTTGTGAAAATTCCCAAATTATACTCTCTTACACCTTTATACCCTTCCCACAATTGCAAATACTCATTCCCAATCCCCTATTTTGCAAAATCCCCTTTTCCTAAACCTTTCTCCCAAAACCCTAAGCCTTAGGTGTTACATTTACCTAGGTTCTCAATCCCCAAAACCCCATCCTAAATCTCATCGTATTACTGCTCCCTATTCCCTCCCCCATTTCATACATCCCTAGCAACATCTCCTCGATTTTCCCTTTCCCATTCCCCATTCCTAAAAACATATTTCACACCATTCACTTCCCTATGGTTTTGATAAAAACACCATGGCAAAAGAGGAATAAAACACATCATTCAGTGAGGGAGAGGAATCAAAGGTGAGGAGGCCACATAAAGGGGGAAGTGTACTCAAACTTGAACCTACCAGCACTGGGGAACTCTTGGCTTCTCCGTTGAGTGTGACATGCTTCAAAAATTTTGGTTGTTATGATTTCTATGAGAAAATTTAGAGGGTCAAACACCATCTTATATTAACCATACTTTTCATATCTGGACTCCATGAAAACCAAGTTTCTTTATCTGGAGTCACTTTTACTACATCAACTGCTATTATTTCAGCTACCACCCAGATCCCAAATGTTGGGGAGAAGTGGTTCAAGAAAGGTAATTTAAAGAAACGAGACTTTGATTTTTTCTTAAAACCAAGACACGAGAATGTGACAAAGAGGTTCTTTCCTTTTTCTCACCTCCTAGACAGATATACACCAATGATGAAGATAATCATGAAATAATTTTCATGTGAAGGTAGATTTTCAAGGCTTTATTCCTATCACATCTGGCTCTTAATGAATTTCACTAGGATAAGGATGCTTAACATACCCTACTACCTTTTCCAGAGCATAGATAAGATGGCATACATTTCCCAGGAAAAGGAGTATGAACAAAAAATGAGAAGTATTTTTCATCATTCCCTTATCAAAATCATAGTCCTCTACCATCAAAATCAATTAAACATTGCATGGAGTACCTTCAGAGCCAATGATATTTTAAAAGAGCCATCTACTCAGCATGCACAAAATGTCCCTTCATCATCCCATCCATCCACTTCCTCCCTCCATCTCATCCCAAAACACATTCATCATCATTTGATCAATCCCCTTCACCTCCTTCATCTCAATCTCATCATGACAATGGGTCACCTAGAAGGATTGAGGACAGTGAGCCTAAATGGGCTAGTATGGTTGAGCTTGAGCCATTGCCAAAAACCTATCAGAGATGCCACAGTCATGTGTTTGCTCCACACAGAGTGGAAGGGGCCATGCCTTCTACAACAACAAAGCAGGTGAAAAAAGGTAAAGAAAAGGTGATTGAGGCGGTCATTCATGATGAGGAGGATCTTCATGAAACAGAATAGAAATTTTATCTTGTTGACCTAGATGAGGATGAAAATGATAAAATCACTAATGCAAGCATCAAAGGAAAGGATGTCAAGATTAAGGAGCTCCAAACTAATATTAACAGGGAAATATATGTCATAAAATTCCTTGAACAGGAGAAAGAGCAATTTAAGAATAAACATGTCATTGAGGAGGTCAAGTATATCACTGCTCAAAGGGAGGTAAAAAAGGCCAAAGTCATGCTAGATGAAACACTTGAAAAGTATGGCTTGGTTGATGAAATGGAGGAACAAGTACTAAGAAAGATACCTAGAACTAGAGGGCTGAAAATACCTCTAGCTCTAGAAAGACAAAGGGAGGCTGAGCTTGCTGATTAGCTAACCCTAAATGAGCAATGTTATCACCCTAGTAATTTCTAAAGATTGTGGGCTTCTGAATTTTTCAGTTTCAAGAGAACTAGGGGTAACCAAAAACCTACTTTGGAAATTTAGGATCTAGCCTTCCTAAATTTCAGAGAGGGCTCTCTCTTTATGATTTAACTTTGTTTTTGTTTAATGTTCTAGGCTACTTATGATAGTTCAATTTGGTTTTGGTTTTGAAATGTTTGGTGGAAAATAAGATTACCTAAAGACAAATTAAAGAGGGATCTACTAGTCTATTGGCATATGGAGTCAAAGTCTAGCAAGCAGAACTAGAAGCCAAGGCCAAGAGGATGATAATGTATTCAGGGCAAGGTAGATAACCCTCAGAGATTTGGATAGATTATTTTGATGAGATGGTTTGCTTTCAGGATAAAGTGCAATGAAGTATCCTTTGATCCGGAAAAAGAGGGAGGTAGGGGTCAAACAGGACTAGGAGAAATTAAGAATTCCTAAATCCGGAAATCAGTAGAAAACATTTAAATGATTAAGTAGTTAAGACAGGGAGTTCTTACACTAGTCTTGAAATAATTCGCTTAATTAATCATTAAGATTGAACAACATATATGAAATTGTATGTAACTTAGAATGGAAACAATGACAAGATAGATGCACTTTACTCTTCAAATTATCACATGAATCCTAAATTATCAAGTCCAATTGGCTATTGTCTAGACTGCTGCTTTGAAATCAACACATGTGAGCCTCCAACGTACCAACAAAATGTCTATAATGTTCTCAGGAATTTTATGCCACACTAAACACTTCATAAACTGAAGTATTTATACAAATGTTTGTTACAAATATCCTAGAGAAATCTAGGAATAACTCTAGGAAAATAAAAATATCTTTACACATTAAGAGGGACAGTTGCTTAACAACTTTAGCAAGTTGTCCTCTTATATAGAAAATATAGAGCTATCTTATCTAACAAAAAATTGTTTGTTGAATAGTTGTACATGCTTGCTGGTATTTTGAAAAATATCTTTTTGGAAGATGACTTCACTAATACTCTTTCCACTTATACTCTTTGACCGTGTACTTTATCTCTAATACTCTTTCACGTTGTTTATTAATCATTTCATTGCTGTAAAAAAAAGGAAATTACAACAGTCAAATCAGCGAACTATTGTTTTTTCTCTGATACACTTTGACTCTGGCCTTTTACCCTCATACTCTTTAACCTGATATTTTGATCTCTAACTGTTGTAAAAAGATACTTTTCAGCAGTAAAAATTCACAATGAAGTATTGTTTTATTTGTTTCCTTTTCAAACTGTCTGCTTCATCTGCACTCTCCTTCACTATTTGCTTCTTGGCTACTACAATAAATCTATAAACACCTGCCACTGTTCAACATCTGGTATTTTTACACTCTTGAGTTTTATGTAGTTCTCATCTGCTTCAATGTACTTAGCAAAATTTGGTTTAGTTACAAATAAATGTTTGATTTCATTCTGAAGGAAGAATAAATCTTCAATATATTGGAGAACCACTTCCCCTATTGGAGAGCCCTGTGGTAGTGGCCTATTAACCTGTTCTTTGGCATGATTTATGATATTTTTATCAGATTCCTTCTGGTCCATCAATTTTTCATTGAATACATGGATGTCTAGAATTCCTGCTTGTCTTAGCATAGCATACTTTGCTAAAAACTTGGTAATGGAAAAATTCATAGCGTCAAATTTTTCTTTCAAGTTATTCATCAAAGTTTTATTTTTCAATACTTTCTTGATTTGCAGTGTAATCTCTATCCTGTCTTGTATCTTCAATTCTTCTAGCTCAGTCCTGTTCTTACTGTTTAAGAAAGTAATTAGCTTTAGTGCCTATGCTAGTTTATCTGATAATTCTTCTATTGTCCTTTGTATTTCACCTTGAGCTACTAGAAGGAGTTCTCTCTGTTCATATATTATCTAATTGATGGCCATTGGAGATGTATGTCCTCAATAATGTTGGTCCGTAGGTGATTTCTTTTGTAATAAATCTATGTGGTGAAACTCAAATTCTTTTGAAGGCTTTTGAGTTGCTCTTCAAGTCTTTTGGATTTTTGTTCATAATTATTGGCATTAATCAATGCTGCTTTATTGGCTACCTCCATATTCTAAATATTTTTCTTCAAACTGTTAATTTCATTGGTTTTCAATGTCATTTCTTCCATTTCTTTGACAATCTGCCTTGCATCATTTGTTTGTTGCACCTGTGATGTTGAGGATTCTGTTTGGGAGGTAGTAGTTGATTGTACTGACGCTGTAGTTTCTAGTGGCTCTTTGGGTGCTAATTTTTCTCCCAGTGTAGAAGGAGTAGCAGTTGTAATAATAGGTATAACTGTGGGAATGGTGGAAGTATCAGTTTCCTTCACAATTTCTTTTTGTTTCATTAGTATATCCAATTGAATTTCCATATCCTTAATTTGGGCAGTAAGCTTTATGATCAATTGCATCATATATTATTTCTCTTTATGTTCTTGAATTATTTCCTTGCTTTGTGGGTGGTCACTTTGAGGAAGTTTTAGCTATTTCCTCAAAGCAGTAATATCATCATTTTTCTGTTTGATTAATACGTTAGCAACTTGCATATTTGATGGGTCAACTCCTATTTGTAAAATAAAATCTTCTAAGGCCTTGATCCTTAGATATTTTTCATATAAGGAGCCTTTATCAAGTTTCATTTGATCTTGTAGGTTGAAAATGGTATTCTGCAAATTGGTTACATTCATGACCTTTTTCACCATAGTGGAATATAGCATCTCAGAGCTATGTCTATGAAATTCTATCTGATCCAATTCATGTACCTTTTTAGTATTTACTTCAAATTCCATATTTTTGTAGTCAGCCACTGTTTTTGGAGTTGAAGTAGTAGGTTATAAATAGGACATGATCATTTTATTTGAAGAATAATAAAATGCTGTAAGAAATCTATCCTGATTTCCTGGCTTCTGCTTGAGAAATTGAGAATAAATCTCACTTTTAATTTCCTCATTTTTTGTTTAATCTGCTTATATATGTCCTTAATATCCAAATCTTTTTCTTCTGTTGTTTGAGAAGAAGAATTTTCCATATTCACCTATTGCTCAATCATTTGGGTCTGCTTTCCTTTGGATGTTGCTTGTTCTGTTTCAATCTCTGTCAAAGTCTCCTTAATTATTGTAGTGGCCTCATCATTACTGACCTATGGTTCATCTTCAACCTCAATAAGTTTTTATTTTCCTATGGAACCAAATATTAGCCTTTTATTGTAGATGATTTTGAACTTAGTATCTGAAGTAGTTTATGTTGTGTAGGCTCCCTCATCTCAGCTCCTTTTGTTTGAAGTCTCTGGCTGTTTAGGAGTTACCACAGCAAGAGTGGTATCATTTTTTCCTGTTGGCTGTGTATTTGTAGTTAAATCTACCAATGTATTTTCTTCCCATTATGTCCGATTGGAAAATTTTTCAATATCAGGCTTTGGCTCATGTATAAAAGGAGGTAGCTTACTTTTAACCCTTATACTATTCAAAAGACATTAGGGGTCATAATTCCAAGGGAAACTCACTTGAAATTTCAGCTTTGATAAAAAAAATTCTATCTCTTTCTCAGCATCTCTGTTATTTACTATGAATGGACCAATCTGATTTTTTAGTTTGAACTAGGACTTCTTTTTCGATTCCATGAAATGGATAGCATCAAAATTCAACACCTATCTCAAATACTCTAGAGCAAAGACTCTGATAGTCAAAAACTTAGGTAACTTATATGGAAGCAGATTGGTTTCAAAGATTCTTAATTTAGTGTACTTCTCATACAAGTACTAATCCCCCATTTTTCATTCTTCTGACAGTTGTAATATCCTTTTCATCTCTTCACTTACTCTAGGTTGTTCAGATTTTTGTAGAAAATTCATAGTTGGCCTGATAAACAAATCTGTGAAATATGTGTAAATGTATTCACTTCCTTCTTTTCTCAACAATGATGTCCAAAAGACAATTGATAGAGGTTGGCCCTCTACATTCATTTTCTGCAATGTTATTGGGAAGTGATCTGCTTGTAAGAATAAGAACAAATGAAATAAATAGGAAGAATACCTAAATACCCCTTCAGTGGGTAAATTTGTCAATTTATGGTGTATAGAATCAACAATAAACCTAGCAAAATCAAAGATCACAGTAGGAGGTTGACCAGGAGACAAGGTAAAAAAAAGCCCAAGGATAGACTCATCAGTAAACTCATCAGTGGAATAGCCCAATATGAAGGATAACATAGAAATTACATGCCTAGAACCTTCTAGAAATTTGGAAGTAGAATAGGGAGGATTCAGCTTTAGGATGTCCACATGACTAGGCATGAAGTTATGAAAAATCATGAATCTTTTAGGGAAATATAACCCTAAATATAATTGAGTCAATGATTCAATGGATAATGGGACTACCCTAGGGTCAAACTGTAACTGCAACATTTCATTGATTGACTCTGCAGTGATAGAAAAAAGGATTTCCCTGTCATTATTCACCATTGATCTTTGGTCTGGGACATAATACTTCTGGCATAGTCTTATCAAGTCCTGACTAGGGTGTGTTAAGGGGATTACATACTTGGGTAGATTTGTATCCCAGAGATGCATTTCTTCTTTGTCGAGGAACTTTTCATGACACCAGTTGTGAACTTCTAATATATTGAATTATACTAGAGGGTCTACAATTTTTTAATACAAGTCAACTAAAGGGATAACTTCTTCATTGGACACTGGAGGTTGAATATGATTAACAGTCACAGTGGTCTCAGCGGTGATAGTAGGAGTAGATTTTGGGGCTTTTATTGCTTCAAACTTGGGAGGTTTGGATCCTCCAGGCTTAACAGGCTTGGATCCTCCAACCTTGGGTGTGATTTGTTTTTTTGTCATTTTAAATTAACAATAACAAGATTATACAGTTTTCTATTGTTGTTTTTTCTTCAACATAGGGTAATTGAGCAATTTTATGGGAAAGGATGATAGAAGTGGGCAATTTAGTGCTCAATTAGGATTTTTAGGACACAAGGAACAAGTTTGAGACAAAAAACACAGGTTTTCCTAATGATTAGGACTGTAAAAAATGGGTTTTAAGGTTTTCTGTGGGTTTAAAAAACTTTTGAACCATGGAATTTATCTTTCAAGGGTATTTGACTGAGAATTTGACTTAAAAATGAATTTTTCTACTAATAGAAATTTCTGGGAAAAAATTGCGTGGATTTGCCCTTGTTTTTCAAGGTTTCCCACAAAATGGATGGAAAATTTTACTCTTTAAAACTTAACTGGTTCTATAGGTGGTTGAAATTGTGAAATTGCAGGCCAAATTCAGGAAAATACCTGATTTGCAGGTATCCTGATGCTTTTGAGAAGGGTTTCTGTAACTTTGGTATTTCCTGCGGATTGGTCTAAATTGATGATGCAAAGAATTGCTTCAAATAATCTTCAAACAGTTGGACAACGGTTGAAATCAGGTTTAAAACGGGAACTCAGGGCTTCAAAATGCAGTGGGAAGCTTTGATAATCAAAGGGAATATGTATAACTAGTCGATTGTGACAAAAAACACATATAACGTCAATAAAACATATAACAAAGGTTTTGATATTTATTATAAATTTTTGAAAAACTTTCATGAATGTGAGTCAAATCTCAAGTGAGAGCGATTTTCGTTTTATAAACACAGAAAACCATCAGTGGGTTTCACGATGTGTTTGATCAGTAAATGGTATTAGGAAAAATGAACGTGATCGTATCAAAAAACGACACGTCATAGGAGGCAATAATAGGAAAACTGCCCATTTCATGCTCGTTTGGGTGTTTGGCAGTGGTTTTGTTTGTGGATGCGAAATGAATCGTCCACCGTCAGATTTGAAAAGTGGAAGCGAATGGTCGGGATGAGCCTAAAAGCTGCGATAGAAAAGATGTGGGGCCAGGCGGCTTTATATGCGCGACAATTAAATAAAACCTTTATAACATATGTATTATATCCAAAGTCTTATATCAAATGGTAATGATTATATGCGGGGTATATGGTTTACAAAGGTTCACATATATATAAAATAATTTCATATATATGGTAAGTTTATTTGAATGGGAGGAGTGTGCATGACGCGAGTTATAGGTTTTTAACCTGGGTTAAGCTATATATAAAACGTGAGGTTTCATACATCGGGGAAGGTGAAAATGCTTAAGATAAATGATCTTAGGCTTTTAACCTTAGGTTTAAGAAGTGCGGGGAATGGTATTAAGTATATTATAAAGGCGTGGATGATCAACCTTTATAAAACTTAGGGTAGAATGATATAATCGGGGAAATATTTTTCGCTTAGACATATATAAAACATGCCTAAAGCCCTTTTGTATTTGTATTTTTATTATATAGTTATAGAATATGGAAATTTCTATCACTATAGCGGGCGGGATATTTACATATTGTTAGTTTTATGCCAAAGGGGGTGTAATTGGGGGATTTTATTTAAAACATGTGGGTAATTAACTTTGGCAAAAAATCTTCTATTAGTGGGTTTTTTAGAATATTTAAATACAAGGAGTTATATTAATAGGATAAAGTATTTTATAAGGAATTGATAAATAAGTTAGAAGTTAATATGACATAGGACAATGAAAAGCACCAAAATATATTCATATGACTAAGTAAAGTGATAATGTAAAAAGAAAAGCTTTATCATTTATAACTTGACCACTTTCACCTAGAATATAATATTTTTGGAGGGTTTTTATGCTTTTATGAATGAATGAGATTAATTAAAAGGGGATTTTTTTTTTCATTAAGTAAAAAGGTCTTTACTTATGAACTTGAAGTGAAAATGGATGAATGTAGGGTAAATTATGATAATTAGGGATTATTATAGGAATTCAACACTTTTAACTTAACAGTCATTGAGCCTTGGGTCCGGCCCCAACAGAAGTCAGAGAAATGCTCTCAGCCTCTTTTCCTAGAAGTTTAGAATGCAGAATAACTATAGGTGAGGGGAAATTAGTGATTTTTCCCAGTGAAAAGTATTTAAATGATTCTCCCACTTCTTTCTACCTACCCAACTTTTAATCTAACATTTTTTCTTCCATTTTGCAGGTGCATTTGAGCTAGCAACCTTGAACATTCTATTCTTTTGAAATCAATAAAAACTATCTAAATCTACCTTATATCATCCGAGGGCTCAGATTAAACTGATGAGCTCCTCTTTATTCTCTACCTATCTAATGATTAGTCAGGATTAAACTATCTGACTAATCTTTATTCACTATCTACAACAATAAAATTGAAACATGACAAGTCAAGATTGAACAGTTCAACTCATTATGTATTATGGCATTTATTGACACTCTTCCATAATCATCAGTAAAAGCAAAAAGTAGTGGCATTTGGACTTGCACACTTTCATGTTTTATTTCTTTTCTTTTGGGGTACATTAGTTTTTCTAAGTCCTTTGATTTTTCTTTTAAGACTTTACCCTCTTTTTGCGTTTCTATTTTTTTATTTTTTACAAAATATGGGAAAAAACTTGCAGAAAGCAAGGTATGTAGATATTTACAAGACTATCATAAGTCAATTCCAAATTATGAATCCTATACATATAGGACCCTAACAACGGCTTCACATGGGGATGTCATTTCCTGGTGAATTATCAAGAACTCTAAGATTAGTAGCCTTCTATTTTGACTATGATGATCCTGTAATTGTCTTTTGATTTCTGCAAAACTCATACTTATGACATTTTTCTCTTCAAAGCTTAGGGCCTTCACTCCGGGCTTCAACTTTGGAAAGAAAACATCAAATCTAATCTACAAACTTCAATCGATATTTACAATGATATAAAGGGAAAATAGGACTAAGAATTAGTTAACTCAGAAGAATAGTAGTGCTTGAGCATTCTACCATTCACTAGTCCTTCTGTAATGTCTATTCCATCCAATTTTTTGATAAAAAATGCATTGTTACCTCTCTACCCATAAATGACATAAGGACCTGTCCATAGAAAATCAAAATTTCCATGTTTTCAATTTTCTTCTCTCTTGGAATCTTATTTTAACACTTGATCTCCTATGGAAAAATCATCTTCTTTAGTTCTTTGATCAAATATTTTCTTGATTTTCTCTTGAATGACTTGAGATTTTTCATATACTTCTTCACTTGTCTGTTGAAGATGAATAGTTTGATTTATCCTTATCTGTATATCATTGAGTTCTACCTGTGATTCTTGGATAATTTTCAAAACTGGGACACCTAAAGATGATGGGAAAACTGCATCCATCCCATATACAATATGGTAAGGAGATGTTCCAATTGACTTCTTGGTAGTAAGTCTATCTGCCCATGAGGCATAGACTAACTTCTTATTCAAATTTTTCTTATTTTATTCAAGTAGTCTTTTGATGATACTCACAAGGCTTTTATTGGAAGATTCAACTAGGCCATTACCCTGAGGGTAATAAGCAGTAGAGTGGCCTAGGCTAATATGATACTTGTGGCAAAAGGAAATCATTTTCTTAGATTTAAATGAAGTTTCATTTTCAGTAATAATTTTTTGTGGGCATCCAAATCTAGATAAAATGTTGTTTTCTATGAAAGAAATAATGACTGAATCAGTGGATTGTCTAGTTGGAATAGCTTCAATCCACTTGGTGAAATAATTTGTGGTAGTCAATATCCATTTTTGTTGGCCAGAGGATGGAGGGTAAATTTCTCCAATGAAGTATAAACCCCATTGTTGAAAAGGCATCTCAGTAGAAATAGGTTTCAGGGGTAAGGGTAACAACTTCCTTTTTCCTTCAAAAATCTGACATTTCTGACATGAAGTAGCAAATTTTTTCACATCAGCAAATAAGGTAGGCCAGTAGAAACCAGCTCTAAGAATATTATTTGTTGTAATTTTCCAGTATAAGTGTCCTCCATAATCACCTGCATTAAAAGTCTCCAAGAATTTTGTTAGCTTCTGATTTTAGTAAACAATTTAGTAAAATCCCACTTTGTTCTTTCCAATAAAGCATTTTATCTAGAATACAATATCTCATTGCTTTAATTTTGATGAATCTAGCTTTTGTTCTAGCTAATCCAAGAGGAGCTTGTAAATTTGTAAGTACAAAGATAATATCTGAGTACCATGGTGAGTCTAGATAGGTTTCACTGATCAATGGAGTCACCATCTCTTCCTGGTCATCAATCTGGGCAATAAAATTTATATCTAAAGCATTACAATTGGATTCAGCCATCAGTCTACCTAAACCTTGTCCTTTTATGAGCTTGGTTGGTTTAATATCTATGTCATATTCAAGGATAGTGTAAATCCATTTTCCTCTTCTTCCATCTGGCCCATCCCGTGTTAAAATATCTTTGACTACAGAATTAGGGACATAGGCAATAATGTGGGAGTAAAGAATGTACACTCTGAAATCCTTTATGGCTTTAACCAAAGATAAAGCTTGTTTTTATATTATATTATATCTCAAAGTTGCATCTCTAAGGGTTTTACTGAAAAATTCTATAGGATGTTCAAAACCTTGGTCATTTTTCTGCAGTAGAACTGCAGCTAGGGTATGTTCTGAGGCAAATGAAAATATTATAAAATATTTCTTGAAGTCTGGACTGATTAGGACTAGATTTTTTGTTAAAGCATGTTTAATGGATTCGAATGACTATTTTACTTCAACTGTCCATTTTAATACAGAGTCATTTTTTAACATGTTATTCAATTCTTTGATAATTTCTGCTAGATTAGAAATAAATCTTCTTAAAAAGTTAATTTTACCTAAAAATGCTTGTAATTCTTTGATGTTCCTAGGTGGGTGAATTTGTAGTATGGCTTCTATTCTTTCTAAATCTATCCTAATACCTTCCTTTGAAATTGTGTCAAAGTAATTTTCCTTCCTCTAATCCAAAAAGAGTTTTCTTAGGATTTAATGATATACCAAATTTTCTACACTTAATGAAAACTTGTCTCAAATGATCCAAATGTTCATTATCTGACTTAGAAAAAACAGTAATATCATCTAAATAAATAACCAAGAATTCATGTATTTCTTTAGCAAAGTCTATATCCATAGCCCTCTAAAAGGTAGCTCCAACATTCATCAAACCAAAAGGCATTTTCACTACATAAAAGTGCCCCAAGGAGTGGTAAAAGTTGGCTTAGGTTGGTATTCTTTTTGAACAAGTGTCTGGTTATATCCTAAAAAACCATCTAATAAAGAAATCCTAGAAGAACCAACTATCCTTTGTAAAATATGGTCCATTTTTTGTAAAGGGTAATTGTCCTTTCAAGACACCTTATTAAGATTCCTGAAATCTACACATAATCTGATTTCACCAGTTTTCTTTCTTGTAGGTACTAAGTTAGAAACCCAATCAGAATATCTAATTGATGCAATGATTTGGGCATCAGACATGCGTTTAACATCTTTTTCAATCAAAGGTAATAGGACATGATTAATCCTCCTCATTTTTTGCTTAAATGGTTTCTAATCATATTTTATAGGAATCTTATGTTGAATTATTTTTGTATCATATGCTTTTAAATCTTCATAACTCCATGCTAAAACATCTTGGTATTCCTTTAAAAGTTCAATATATTTTTATTTTTCTTGAGGGGGTAAATTTTTTGACAATTTGATCATTTTTGGTTTTGTGTCCATCCCAATGTTACATTCTTCAATGTCAAACTTGACTGGTTCAATTTTAGGCTTTTTGGGCACATCATTGGAATCAAACAAGTCTTCCAAAGGAGTTAAACCCTTAGGTAAAAAATTATCTTTTAAATCTAATATCTCAATTTCATCTTCAATTTTTTCCTCTATATCTACCTTCTCTAAGTTATCTATGTCAAATTGAGTAAATACAATGGGTTTAGTAAGTTTATGTGCATCTATATTATCTATTTCACAACTTAAATATATGTTACAGTCTGAATCTACATACCATCTATGTCTATCATACAATTTTGAAATTCATCCTCACTATTCAAAAAATGGTAAATCTGTTCATCTTCAAAAAAAATCTGCCAATATTTGACATTATCAAGGACAATGGGTCTATATTTAACTTCAGCAGTATATCTATGTGTTGGTCGAAAAGGTAAGTTACATGTGCTAGCAAAAGTTGATAGGCAATGTGCTTGTAGATTTTGTTTTCTTGGAATAGTAGCAAACTTACATTCTAGTAAATCAGCACATAAATCAATTGTTGCATCTCTATATCTGGCTAATTTAGGATTATGAATAGAATAATATCCATCTACTTGTTTAATGATTAGGTTCAAATCTCCCATAATCAAAATTATTTGACCTCCTAAATTTCTAATGATTTGAAGACCTAAGATAAGTGCCTCATACTCTACCATGTTGTTGGTACATTTAAAGTTGAGTCTAAAGCCATGTCCTTCTGAATGACTGGTCTCAATGTTTGTGATCCACAATCCAGCTCCTGATCCTGACTTGTTCACTGAGCCATAAAATTCTAAATGCCAAAGGGCTTCATGAAAAATATTATCATTGTTTGGTTTAGGCTTTATGTCAATTAATTCAGTTTGGATTTCATTATTATCAGAGTTACATAAAATGAAAGAATCAAGATTAGTTGGTGTTGAGTAAATTGGGTAATTGATTGATCTCTTAGCACTTCTAACCATGTATTTCATTAAAGTTTCTCTATAAATTTTATTAGGTTGTCCAAACACTGTTATGGTGGCATAGCTCATGTGTAATTGTAGATATCCCTGCAACTTGGCTCAACATGAGCGAGAAAGAAGAATAACATATTTTGGTGGGATATCAGCTACTACAATATACATAACCATGTTTTTACTAGGATATTGAACCAGATTAACACATAAGTCTTTTATCAATCCAATGCACTTAACCTTTCTTGAATCAAAAGAAAATAAGTCTTTATACAACCTTGTTATTTCTAAATTCAGAGTTTCCATAATAGATTTTGGCATTAAATTGTGGGAAGCTCCTGAATCTATCATTGCATTATGTAAAATCTGATTGTTAATAGTAAGACTAATATAGAAGGGAGGAACTGATCCATCTGAATGCTTACCATTTACATCAGGGCCAAAAATTAATTCAGGCTAATCATCATTTAAATTAATAGAATCTTCACCATCATTCAAATTCAAAGTTTTAGTAATTGTTGATTTATATAAGTCATTTTTTACCAATTTTGTTAAAGGAATTGGTATTTTCAACTTAGCTATTTCAGATTGAATATTAAATGATGATTGAGACTTACTAATCTGAATTAGTTCATCTTTAGTAACAGTTATCTAAGTGGGTTTTTCAAGCATTTCAGTAGCTGTACTTTTATCTTGAGTTGTTATTTTATTTTCAGTCTAAGTTTCTTGATTTTTGTTGTCTTTAGTTTTCTTTTCAAGGATAGATTCAGGGGTAGCAGAAGTTTTTTCAGGTTTTCAACTTTCAGTAGAAGCTTTAGTATTTACAGTTTTTGGATTTGCTTATTTAGAATCAGTAGGATTCTTTTTTGGATCAGAAATTGTTAATTTCATTAAATTAGGGGCTTTGGTAGTGTTATCTTTTTGAGAATTATTGGAGGATGGGGCCACTTCTTCAGTGATGCCAATAATTTTTGGACTTGGTGATTTTTTGGGACCGGGAGGATTGGAATTTTGCTTGTTTTCCCTTGGGAGAATTTGCAAAATATTTTTTTTGGGGCTTCTACATTATTTTTAGTTTGAATTTGAAAGTTGTTTTTTGTAAAAGTTTCATTGTTTTTTTTGTTTCTAAGGTTATACTGACTATGAATTTCGTTAATGGTGAAGTCATAACATTGTTTGAAATCAAAGGATTCACTAGATTCTATTTTGAGTTGTTGAAGCTCAAAAAGTTCTTGATCCTCCTGTGTGAGGAAAATAGTGTTTTCTTCATCTATCCCCATTACTATATTGATGTCATCCTCATATTCATCATTATTTTGAGAACTTTCATCATAGTTATCTTGGAATGGGGGCCTAATGTTTTGATCTGGAGAAGTTTCTTTACCTTTTTCAAGATTATTGTTTTTTTTGAAGTTGGGATTTCTGATTTGTGGTTGGTTATCCCATTGTGGTTTTTTCTCAATATTGTCTAATCTTTCAACTACTCTTTCTAAATTTTTAGCAAAAAATTCAAACTTACCATCTGAGTTTGAATTTTCTTCTTTGATTGTGACTCTTCTTTCATTCCTAAGTCTAGCTTTTCTAGCTAGAATATTAATTTCTACACTAACAACATCTAATTGCATTTGTTCTTACGTTTCAGCATCTCTTTCTCTTAGTTGGTATGCCATATCTGGATCAAATCCATCAGGGAATTTAAGAAGTACAAAATATGGTGTAGGTTTAAGATCTGCAGAAATATAATTATAGACACTATTGTATCTAGTGTAGTAATCCTAAACAAACTCATTAGGAGCTCTTTCTAAAGAATCAAAATCAGATAAAATTTTCAAAGGGTTCTTTTTCTTTTCCCATTTATTCAGAAATGCTCTATGAAATGCAGCTAAATCAGCTATACTACTAGCAGCTAAATTTTTAAACCCTTTCTTAACTTCCCAAGTTAAACTTTGAGCAAACAACCTCATCTAAACATTTGATTCATCTATTTCATAGATTTCACAATAGTCTGTCATTCTGGTAACATGTTGTAAAGCAGTATATTGTGACAAGCCATCAAATAAAGGTATATTGTTTTGGTGATCTTGGGGCATATCATCAGGTTTTGAGGCAAAACAAGGGGTGCATATCTAGCAACCATAGCTTGAAGCTTAGCTGAGCTAGGGGGTATAACAGTAATGATAGGAGCAGTGCTGGATATGGTAGCTAATGAGCTAAAAGCTGTGCTTGATGAGCTTGGAAAAGATGTTGGTATATATATGGACTTATTTGGAAATAAGGATGTAGCGCTTATAAAAATAGCGGATGCATTGAGTGAATGAGGGAAATAATATCCTAGGCTACAAAGGAAACTCATGAGGAAATTTTTCTGTGGATGAACTTGTATTGGAATCTAAAAATGAAGTGACAGCATACAGATTTGAATCTTCTACTGGAATTATTGTTGTGTGAAATTGAGAAACTAGAGGCTTAATGTGAGATAATAAATGGGCTAATTTAATAGCTTCATCAGTGTCTTTAATCAATGTAACATTAATCCTTTCTATTTGACTTTGAGATCCATATTTAACTGATTTTCTTTTTGCTGAAATAATATTCTATTTTTCTTTCAAGAAAGAAATAAAAACAGGATCTATTACAGTATCTTTTAAATCAGTTTCAAATTTAACTTTAAACAATGATTGTTCAAACTTGAAATCAAAATCAATATCAGATAAGCTCACTAATTCTTTGGGTAAAGAATTATCTTTTCTTAATGGTACTT
Source organism: Pinus albicaulis (assembly GCA_034641835.2). Taxonomy (NCBI): domain Eukaryota; kingdom Viridiplantae; phylum Streptophyta; class Pinopsida; order Pinales; family Pinaceae; genus Pinus; species Pinus albicaulis. Next base: position 14,323,537 of record CM076577.1, on the reverse strand, counting down.
TAGTTTCTAAATTGACATTTTTTTTTTCTTTTTGTGCTTTCCAATCTGTTCTGGGTTATCTACTATAACTGCAGGCTTAGGATCTGGGTTAGACCTGGTATAGTAGGTTTTCCTAGAAGCCAGAATGAATATTTATGAATACCCACAACCCTTTAAAAATAATCTTAATGTAAAAGGATAGATTAAAAATCTTCCTCTAAGACTAATTTTCAAACTAGAGATTGGTTAGTCCCCAGAATGGTCGCTAGTATGTTATCACCCTAGTAATTTCTAAAGATTGTGGGCTTTTGAATTTTTCAGTTTTAAGAAAACTAGGGGTAACCACAAACCTACTTTGGAAATTTAGGATCTAGCCTTCCTAAATTTTAGAGAGGGCTCTCTATTTATGATTTAACTTTGTTTTGTTTAACGTTTTAGGCTAGTTATGATAGTTCAATTTGGTTTTGGTTTTGAAATGTTTGGTGGAAAATAAGATTACTTAAAGACAAATTAAAGAGGGATCTACTACTCTATTGTGCTATGGAGTCAAAGTCTAGCAAGCATAACCATAAGGAAAGGCCAAGAGGACGATAATGTATTCAGGGCAAGGTTGATAACCCTCAGAGATTTGGATAGATTGTTTTGATGAGATGGCTTGCTTTCGAGATAAAGGGCAATGAAGTATCCTTTGATCCGGAAAAATAGGAAGGAGGTAGGGGTCAAACGGGACTAGGATCAATTAAGAATTCCTAAATCTGGAAATCAGCAAAAAATATTTAAATGATGAAGTAGTCAAGACAGGGAGTTCTTACACTAGTCCTGAAACAATTCTCTTAATTAATCATTGAGATTGAAAAACATATATGAAATTGTATGTAACTCGGAATGGAAACAATGACAAGATAGATGCACTTTAATCTTCAAATTATTGCATGAATCCTGAATTATGAAGTTCAATTGGCTATTGTCTAGACTGCTGCTTTGAAATCAACACATTTGAGCCTCCAACGTACCAGCAAAATGTCTATAATGTTCTTAGCAATTTTATTCCACACTAAACACTTCATAAAATGAATTATTTATACAAATGTTTATTCCAAATATCCTAGAGAGATCTAGGAATAACTCTAGGAAAATAAAAATATCTTTACACATTAAGAGGGAGAGCTGCTTAACAACTTTAGCAAGCTGTCCTCTTATCTAGAAAATATAGAGCTATCTTATCTAACAAAAAACTGTTTGTTGAATAGTTGTACATGCTTGCTGGTATTTTGCAAAATATCTTTTTAGAAGATGACTTCAATGATACTCTTTCCACTTATACTCTTTGACCTTGTACTTTATCTCTGATACTCTTTCACGATGTTTATTAATCATTTCATTGCTGTAAAAAAAGGATATTATAGCAATCAAATCAGCTAACTGTTGTTTTTTCTCTGATACACTTTGACTCTATCCTTTTACCCTGATACTCTTTAGTCTGATATTTTGATCTCTAACTGCTGTAAAAAGAGACTTTTCAACAGTAAAAAATCACAATCCAGTACTGTTTTATTTGTTTCCTTTTCAAACTAACTACTTCATCTGCATTCTCCTTCACTGTTTTCTTCTTGGCTGCTACAATAAATCTGTAAACACCTGCCAGTGTTCATCATCTGGTATTTTTACACTCTTGAGTTTTATGTAATTCTCATCTGCTTCAGTGTACTTAGAAAAATTTGGTTTAATTACAAATACATGTTTGATTTCATTTTGAAGGAAGAATAAATCTTAAATATATTGGAGAACCACTTTCCCTGTTGGAGATTCCTATGGCAGTGGCTTATTAACCTGTTCTTTGGCATGATTTCTGATCTTTTTATCATATTCCTTTTGGTCCATCAATTTTTCATTGAATACATGGATGTCTAGAATGCCTGCTTGTCTTAGCACAGTATACTTCGCTAAAAACTTGGTAATGGAAAAATTCATAGCATTACATTTTTATTTCAAGTTATTCATCAAATTTTTCTTTGTCAATACTTTCTTGATTTGCATTATAGTCTCTGTCCTGTCTTGTATCTTCAATTCTTCTAGTTCAGTATTGTTCTTACTATTTAAGAAAGTAATTAGCTTTAGTGTCTGTGTTGGTTTATCTGCTAATTCTTCTGTTGTCCTTTGTATTTCACCTTGAGCTGCTAGAAGGAGTTCTCTTTGTTCATATATTATCTGAATTGATGGCCATTGAAGATGTATGGCCTCAATAATTTTGTTCCATAGGTGATTAGTTATCTAATAAATCTGTGTGGTGAAACTCAAATCCTTTTGAAGGCTTTTGAGCTGCTCTTCAAGTCTTTTGGATTTTTGTTCATAATTATTGGCATTAATCAATGCTGCTTTATTGGCTACCTCCATATTCTGAATATTTTTCTTCAAACTGTTAATTTCATTGGTTTTCAATGTCATTTCTCCCATTGCTTTGACAATCTGCCTTGCATCATTTTTCTGTTGCACCTATGATGTTGAGGATTCTGTTTGGGAGGTAGTAGCTGATTGTACTGACACTGCAGTTGCCATTGGCTCTTTGGGTGCTAATTTTTGTCCCAATGTAGAAGGAATAGTAGTTGTAATAATAGGTATAACTGAAGGAATGGTGGAAGTATCAGTTTCCTTCACAATTTATTTTTCTTTCATCAGTATATACAATTGACTTTCCATATCTTTAATTGGGCAGTAAGCTTTATGATCAATTGCATCATATCTTCTTTCTCTTTATGTTCTTGAAGTATTTCCTTGCTCTATGGGTGCTCACTTTGAGGAAGTTTTAACTGTTTCCTCAAAGCAGTAATATCATCATTTTTCTGTTTGATTAATACTTCAGCAACTTGTATATTTGATGGGTCAACTCCTATTTGTAGAATCAAATCTTCAAAGGCCTTGATCTTTAGATCTTTTGCATATAAGGAGCCTTTATCAAGTTTCATCTGATCTTGCAGGTTGACAATGGTATTTTGCAAATTGGTTACATTCATGGCCTTTGTCACCACAGTGGAATATATCATCTCAGAGCTATGCTTGTGAAATTCTATCTAATCCAATTCATGTACCTTTTTAGTATCTACTTCAAATTCCATCTTTTTGTAGTCAACCACTATTTTTGGAGTTGAATTAGTAGGTTGTAAATAGGACATGATCATTTTATTTGAAGAATAATCAAATGTTGTAAGCAATCTATCCTGATTTCCTGGCTTCTGCTTGAGAAATTGAGAATAAATTTCACTTTTAATTTCCTCATTTCTTTGTTTAATCTGCTTATATTTGTCCTTAATATCCAAATATTTTTCTTCTGTTGTTTGAGAAGAATAAGTTTCCATATTCACCTTTTGCTCAATCATTTGGGTCTCCTTTCCTTTGGATGTTTCTTTTTCTCTTTCAATCTCTATCAAAGTCTCCTTAATTACTGTAGTGGCCTCATCATTACTGACCTCTAGTTCATCTTCAACCTCAATAAGTTTTTCTTTTCCTATGGAACCAAATCTTAGCCTTTTATTGTAGATGAGTTTGAACTTAGTATCTGAAGTAGTTTCTGTTGTGTAGGCTCCCTCATCTCTGCTCCTTTTGTTTTAAGGCTTTGGCTATTTAGGAGTTACCACAGCAAGAGTGGTATCATATTTTCCTGCTGGCTGTGTATTTTCAGTTAAATGTACCAATGTATTTTCTTCCCATTCTATCTAATTGGCAAACTTTTCAATATCAGGCTTTCGCTCGTGCATAAAAGGAGGCAGCTTATTTTTAACCCTTATATTGTTCAAAAGACCTTGGGGGTCATAATTCCAAGGGAAGCTCACTTGAAATTTCAGCTCTGATAATCTTTTTTCTATCTCTTTCTCAGCATCCGTGTTATTTACTATGAATGGAGAAATATGATTTTTTATTTTAAACTGGGTCTTCTTTTTGGATGCCATGAAATGGATAGCATCAAAATTTAACACCTATCTCAAATACTCTAGAGAAAAGACTCTGATAGTAAAAAACTTAGGTAACTTATATGGAAGCAAATTGGTTCCAAAGATTCTTAATTCAGTGTGCTTCTCATACAAGTACCAATCTCCCATTTTGCATTCTTCTAAAAGTTGTAATATCATTTTCATCTCTTTACTTACTCTAGGTTGTTCAAATTTTTGTAGCAAATTCATAGCTGGCCTGATAAAAAAAATCTGTGAAATCTATGTAAATGTATTCACTTCCTTCTTTTCTCAACAATGTCCAAAAGACAACTGATAGAGGCTGGCCCTCTACATTAATTTTCTACAATGTTATTGGGAAGTAACCTGCTTGTGAGAATAAGAACAAATGAAATAAATAGGAAGAATACCTAAATACCCCTTCAGTGGGTAACATTTTCAATTGATGGTGTATAGAATCAGCAATAAACCCGGAAAAATCAAAGATCACAGCAGGAGGCTGACCGGGAGACAAGGTAGAAAAAAACCCAAGGATAGACACATCAGTAAACTCATCAGTTAAATAGCCCAATATGAAGGGTAACATAGAAATTACATGCCTAGAAGATTCTGGAAATTTGGAAGTGGAATAGGGAGGATTTAGCTTTGGGATGTCCACATGACTAGGCATTAAGTTATGAAAAATCATGAATCTTTTAAGGAAATATAACCCTAAATATAATTGATTCAATGCTTCAATGGATAATAGGATTTCCCTAGGGTCAAAATGTAACTGCAACATTTCATTGATCGACTCTGCAGTGATAGAAAAAAGGATTTCTCTGTCATTATTCACCATTGATCTTTGGTTTGGGACATAATACTTCTGGCATAGTCTTATCAAGTCCTGACTAGGGTGTGTTAAGGGGATTACATACTTGGGTATATTTGTATCCCAGAGAGGCATTTCTTCTTTGTCAAGGAACTTTTCATGACACCAATTGTGAACTTCTAATAGATTGAATTCTACTAGAGGGTCTATAATTTTGTAATCCAAGTCAACTAAAGGGATAACTTCTTCATTGGACATTGGAGGTTGAAGAGGATTAACAGTCACAGTGGTCTCATCAGTGATAGCAGGAGTAGATTTTGGGGCTTTTACTGCTTCAGACTTGGGATTTTTGGATCCTCCAGGCTTAACAGGCTTGGATCCTCTAGCCTTGGGTGTGATTTTCTTTTTTGTCATTTTAAATTAACTAAAACAAGATTATATAGTTTGATATAGTTGGTTTTTCTTCAATAGAGGGTAATTAATAAATTTTATGGCCAAGGATGATAGCAGTGGGCAATTTAGTGCTCAATTAGGATTTTTAGGACACAAGGAACAAGTTTGAGACAGAAAACGCAGGTTTTCCGAATGATTTGTACTGTAAAAAGGGGGTTTTAAGGCTTTATGTGGGTTTAAAAACCTTTTGAACCATGGAATTTATCTTTCAAGGGTCTTTGACTGAGAATTTGACTTAGAAATGAAGTTTTCTACTAATGGCAATTTCTGGGAAAAAATTGCGAGGGTTTGCCCTCTTTTTTCAAGGTTTCGCACAAAATGGATGGGAAATTTTACTCTTTAAAACTTAACTGGTTCGATAGGTGGTTGAAATTGTGAAATTGCAGGCCAAATTCAGAAAATACCTGATTTTCAGGTATCTTGATGCTTTTGAGAAGGGTTTCTGCAACTTTGGTATTTCCTACGAATTGGTCTGAATTGATGATGCAGAGAATTGCTTCAAATAATCTTCAAACACTTGGACATCGGTTGAAATTTTTGTGTAGCCAGCTCCAAAAATAGAAGAAAAGAGATATCAACACCTTAGAAATAAGCCACTTCGAGGGGGAAACCTCCAATACATTACATAAATGAACAATTCTTGGATGATACAAATGAAAAAACCTCCTTTCTATATATAGGAGTCCATGGGGCCACAATGTAATCCTAGTGGGCCACAATGTAATCCTAGCCGACCTAAGAATAATAATGTAAGGACACAATAATAACAATATGGGGGTTACAGGGGTACAACAATAATGATAAGGAGGGTTAGACTAACATAATAAGGTACTACACTATTAATATAGGGGCTTAACATGCCCCTCTCCTTCAAACAAGTGTTGTCCTCAACGCTTGATTATTTCTTGATGCTTCTGTATAAAATTCTCATCGTCCCATGTGGAATCTTCTACAGGAAAGTTCTTCCACTTGCTGAGATAATTTGAAATTGATTGTACTTTTCAAGTTTTTGTTTCTGTAACTACTTCAGAACTTCTTTCGATGTGATATTGATCTTCCGGTTGTTTCATTTGATTTTGCACCAAAGTTAGGTTATCCTTTGAGAGTTGGAGAACTTGTTGTTGATGCTCATTGTGATATTCCACTACTTTATCATCCATAATAGATTTTATTTGATCCTTCAAACCATCCAAATTAGCCTCCATTTTTTCTTTTAAACCATCTATGTCATCTTCGGTTGCTCTTCGTAAGATCGAAATTTGTTGCACTTGGTACTGTAATTTTGATATCTCATATTGCAATTCTTCCTCCTCATGCGTCATAGTATAGCTTTCTGAGGGCTTAATGGGTATGGAATTATTTTTTGGAGGAATAATAGAACCCATTACTGACAAAAATTCTTCAATATTCCCTTGGAACCAATTCAACTTGATTCTTTAAACAAGACTTATGCAATTCGGAAAAAAAATACACACCTTTTACTTGCTTTGAGGAGCTCGATATTGAAATTGAATTATCTCTGTAATTGAAAATATTCAATATATGAAATTCAGCCCTGTAGTAGCCCTCTGAAGCTTCTTTCAAATGCCACAGGTCTTATCTAATTTGGATTCCCCAAGACAAAGTTGTGTCCAATATCCCACAATGACCTAATTCTGGACTAGTTCAGTAGAGCGAACTTGTACGACTTTCCATGTGTCACTGTTTTGTCCTTTGTCTCTGAAATTGATAGCCAAGAAACTAAAGTCCATGCAATTGCAACCACTTTTTACGGCACTCCAATCCGATGCCCAGAGAGAGATTTATTGAACTTTTCCAACGATCACCTCTTTGAGATGAAATTTAGGAGCCTGAAAAAGCACTATGTTCCACAGATCATATCTCCAAACATATTTCGCACCAAGCTCTGAAATTTTTAGATCGGCTTCCTCAGGATTTCGGCTCCACACCCTAAACATTGCATCTTCTGAAACTTGGTAGAAAAAAATTTATAGCGAAAATTCCACGATGACCTGTTTGGAGCAGCGAAACCCTAAAATCCAAACCTCTGATACCAAATGTTGTGTAACCAGCTCCAAAAATAGAAGAAAAGAGATATAAACGCCTTATAAATAAGCGAATTCGAGGGGGAAACCTCCAATACATTACATAAATGAATAATTCTTGGATGATACAAATGACAAAACCTTCTTTCTATATATAGGAGTCCATGGGGCCACAATGTAATCCTAGTGGGCCACAATGTAATCCTAGCCGACCTAACAATAATAATGTAAGGACACAATAATAACAATATGGGGGTTACAGGGGTACAAAAATAATGATAAGGGGGGTTAGACTAACATAATAAGGGACTACACTATTAATATAGGGGCTTAACAGAAATCAGGTTTAAAATGGGAACTCAAGGCTTCAAAATGTAGTGGGAAGCTTTGATAATCAGAGGGAATATGTATAACCAGTCGATTGCGATAGAAAACATATATAATGTAAATAAAACATATAACAAAGGTTTTTATCTTTATTATAAATCTTTGAAAAAATTATCATAAATGCAATTCAAATCTCAGGCAGGAGCGGTTTTCATTTTATGAACGCGAAAAACTATCGCTGGGTTTCACGCTATGTTTGAGCAGTAAATGGTATTAGGCAAAATGAACGCGATCGTATCAAAAAATGACACATCATAGGAGGAAGTAATAGGAAAAATGTCCATTTCACGCTTGTTTCTGTGTTTCGTAGTTGTTTTTTTTGTGGATGCGAAATTAATCATCCACCATCAGATTTTAAAAGTGCAAGCAAACGGTCGAGATGAGCCTAAAAGCTGCGGTAGAAAAGATGTGGGGCCAGGCGGCTTTATATGCGCGACAATGAAATAAAACCTTTATAACATATGTATTATATCCAAATTCTTATATATATGCGGGGTATATGGTTTACAAAGGTTCGCATATATATAAAAGAATTTCATATATATGGTAAGTTTATTTGAATGGGAGGAGTGTGCATGACGCGGGTTATAGGGTTTTAACCTGGGTTAAGCTATATATAAAACGTGAGGTTTCATACATCGGGGAAGGTAAAAATGCTTAATATAAATGATCTTAGGCTTTTAACCTTAGGTTTAAGAAGTGCGGGGAATGGTATTAAGTATATTATAAAGGCGCAGATGATCAACCTTTATAAAACTTAGGGTAGAATGATATAATCGGGGAAATATTTTTCGCTTAGACATATATAAAACATGCCTAAAGCCCTTTTGTATTTGTATTTTTATTATATAGTTATAGACTATGGAAATTTGTATCACTATAGAGGGTAGGATATTTACATATTTTTAGTTTTATGCCAAAGGGGGTGTAATTGGGGGTTTTTATTTAAAACATGTGGGTAATTAACTTTGGCGAAAAAACTTATATTAGTGGGTTTATGGGAATATTTAAATACAAGGATTTATATTAATAGGATAATGTATTTTATAAGGAATTAATAAATAATTTTGAAGTTAATATGACATAGGACGATGAAAAGCACCAAAATATATTCATATGACTAAGTAAAGTGATAATGTAAAAAGCAAATCTTTATCATTTATAATTTGACCACTTTCACCTAGAATATAATATTTTTCGGAGGGTTTTTATGTTTTTTTGAATGAATGAGATTAATCAAAAGGGGATTTTATTTTTCATTAAGTAAAAAGGTCTTTAATTATGAACTTGAGGTGCAAATGGATGAATGTAGGGTAAATGATAATAATTAGGGATTATTACAGGAATTCAACACTTTTAACTTAACAATCATTGAGCCTTGGGTCTGGTCCCAACAGAAGTCAGAGAAATGTTCTGAGTCTCTTTGACTGGAATTTTAGTATGCAGAATAACTATATGGGAGGGATAATTAGTGATTTTTCCTGGTGAAAAGTATTTACATGATTCTCCCACTTCTTTCTACCTACCCAACTTTTAATCTAACATTTTTCTTCCATTTTGCTGGTGCATTTGAGCTAGCAACCTTGAACATTTTATTCTTTTGAAAGCAATAAAAACTATCTAAATCTACCTTATATCATCCGAGAGCTCAGTTTAAACTGATGAGCTTCTCTTTATTCTCTACCTATCTACTGATTAGTCAGGATTAAACTATCTGACTAATCTTTATTCACTATCTACAACAATAAAATTGAAACATGACAAATCAAGATTGAATAGTTCAACTCATCATGGATTATGGCATTTATTGACACTCTGCCATAATCATCAGTAAAAGTAAAAATTAGTGGCATTTGGACTTTCACACTTTCATGTTTTATTTCTTTTCTTTTGGGGTATATTATTTTTTCTAAGTCCTTTGATTTTTATTTTAGGACTTTACCCTCTTTTTGATTTTCTATTTTTTTTATTTTTTACAAAATATGGGAAAACAACTTGTAGAAAGCAAGGTATGTACATATTTACAAGACTATCATAATTCAATTCCAAATTATGAATCTTATACTTATAGGACCCTAACAAGAAACTTGGTGTAGTGATCAGTGAAAATAGGGAGCCATGGCCTAATAGAGCCAATCAACACTTGGAGAAGCTTCTAGCAAAGGCTAACAAAGACAATGACCTATTGAGAAGGAAAGTCAAACGCCATGCTCTAAAGGAGAAAATTGCAATGGCTAAGCTCAAAAGAGCCAATGCAAAGATTGAAAATTTGACTATGGAACAGAAGAAAAAATTGAACATACTTGTTGAGGCTTCCCTCCAAGCCTCAAAACATCCACATCAGCCATTCTACCAATTTGGAGGAATTTTGAAATTTTTTTGCAAAATCTGGGATTTTCTAAGCTTTTTTGAACATGCATTTAGCATAAAGTTGGTCATTTGCGCAGTGCCCTAGGCGCTACGCAAATGTTTGGGGAAATTTTTGAGGGAAAGAAGGCTACCATTAGATTCATAAAGACAAATTCATTCAATAAAACCATGTTTCCAGCCTTGATTTGCATATTTGATAGGTGAAAAGGTAGAAAAACCACCTAAAAATCACATTTTTGCCCCTGTTTTGACATAGGCGCTGCAAAAATACCAGTCTTGGGAGAATGACATTTTGAGGTGTCAAGTCAGCTTCATTTTGAAAACTAGAGGCATATTCAGAAAAAGGAATAAAAGGGCTTTCCAAAAAACCATATTGGGCCTGATTTAGACACCTGCAAGTCAATCAAAAGCGACCTTGAACATGTAGGGTGCAAATGACACTGCGAAGGCGTAAATGACACAGGGAGGGCACAAATGACCATTTGCTAATATTTTTTGAATTTGTCTGAAATTTTGACTTTTATTCATAAAATAATGTTTCTACGTATGTAATTAATGATGGTAAATGTAATAATTCTATGGATTAGCTACCTAGGGGTTGATTCATTGGGTAAAAGTTATCATTGAGTCAAAATGAATCAGTTTCAATGTAATTAGGAATGAGTCACTTGGACCATCCTACACTTCAACTTTCAGTTCATTTCTTTGTGGATATCTTCCTCACCTCATGGATTCTACCCCTGAGGATGAGTTATTTTTGTTTTCATGTCTATTTAGTCCCTTTCTTCACTCTTACCAAGGTTTTGGATCACTTTGGATGTTAGCTTATTGCTCAAGAAACTATTGTAGATAGTTTTGGCTAGTTAATAAAGAAGAGTTGCAACTATTTTTTGGGATACATGTGGTATGATGTTTATCTTTTTTTTTCCTTGAGTTTCATATGTTAGAATCTGTTATATTCATGTTCATTACATCTCTCTTCTATGATTTATTTCAAGTTGATAGGAAGAACACATGCTTGCTCATGCTCTGTTTTTGGAAAGATATCATAATTTTTACATTTTCCTCTTTTTAGGAAGAATACATCTCCCTTTCTCTTCCTAGCTCCTCATTAGTCTTAAATCCATCTCATTACAATCATATTTAAAGTGTTAAGCCTTATTCCTACCTTGCCCCACTGAATCTCTTCAACGCTATCTCATTTTCCATGACCTAGCCCCCTTGACCTAATATCCTCATCGAGTGAAACCCAACCCAATAAAAGAAAAACAAACATTGCACTCATATATAGCCTAGAAACCCTAATTCCTTTAGTATTCTTGGTTGTAACCTTGTGGAGAGAGCCCTCTACGACATGGTAGGGCTAGCTACCAAGTTAAAAGTTTGGTCTGTGGTTACCTTTGTTGGGATTCCTTCTTCAGCCTTGGGAATGTGGCAGAGTGATAAAAGTAGGCACACAATTTATCACTTTCAGGTATCTCGATTAGTGTGAGAAACTTCTATGGTTTCAAAAAGAGCATCGAAATCATGAATTATTTTATATCAGAGGAAAGTGAAACATAACTGTGATAATTTCTCCAAAACAGAGCATCAAAATAATGAATTCTACTTATCTAACTTAGAAATCAATCACATTATGATATGGACATGAATATGGAAGGAATAATACATTCAAACATATGAATACATAATAGGAAACACTGCTAAAACACATACCACATGAATCCCACTACAATAGCTGCAAATCTGTCTATCAGTTCCTCCCAAAAATGATTGAATACACTAGTGTTCAAAGATAAATTCTATAACATCCAACCCTTGCAATGACAAAGGAAATGAAATATAAAGACCAAAACAACTTCTCCCCACTCTCAATGGTGGAATCCATGATGGAGTTGTTCCCCAAATTCCTCAACTAGAATCCTAATGACTAGGGAGGTCAAAAAAATCATCCCTATATTTGATGAAACTGATTCAGTTGACCCAAAATTACAATTTTACTTGATGTATCTACCTCTAGTAACTATAAAATACATAATTAAATTTGATCTTAACATTTTCATTAGTAAAAATCCAAGGAATCCATCAATCAACTGAGAAAAAAGTCAAATTTCTGAAGAAAATAGGAAGCTGGAAAAAGCGCAGTGTGTGTGCAAAAAGCACAGTGTGCCCCTAAGAAAATGGCATCGTGAGCTTCTAGTTGACTTTTCACTACCTTGCTGAAGTTAAAATTGAGCCCAAGATAGCTCATTGGAAATATCTTCCTGTCTAGTTGTCCAAAATGTCCTCACGAACTTAAAATTATTGATTTAAGCCCCTCAAAAGTGAATTCTCCCAAGACTGGTCAAAAAGCACAACGTGGGGCTGAAAACACTAGAAGAAAGGTGTTTTTAAGGTAGTTTTTGGGCTTTTCCACTTGTCAAAACCTCAGATTTGGGAGTAATAGTAGTCAAAATGTGATGTAGAGGCCATTATATTTCCAACCCCACTGATTTTACATCATTTAGACGCTCCCAGAAAATGTGTAGTGTGGCCCACGTTGCACTTTTTGCTGGCTGACTGATCAGGAGTTCATAAACTTTACTCAAAATTCAAAGTTATAGGATTGGGTTGAAACTAGGATGGTTGTATAAATCTCATCTTCCTGATTTCGACGCTACGAACATTTCGAGAAATTGATTTCGTATGAGGAATATATCGTGTTCTAATTGAAATGCCAAATAGGTAAATTTTCGACAGTTTGACCAGGTTTGACTGGGATGCATAGTCAGCAAGGTGGAGGTAAAGTCAGCAAAAATGAATATTCCTTAGAATATTCCTTTCCACTAGGTGAATCAATCGATGAAAAGTGTCAGATTTTTATTTTTTCTACAAGGTTTGGAGGAGCTAATTGAAGGGCGCCACGTTTCTGGCCCTGAGGCTACCACGTGTCCCTGAAACGGCGTGTTGAAATATTTGTTGAGGGTCTACAAGAATCGACCCCAAGACCTCCCGACGGGGACGCATACGCTCTACCCTCAGCACTACACATTGTTTCTTAACCCCTCAAGGCGTGAGTTGTATTTATTGTTTGTTGTAATAGCACATGGGGGTTGGGAACCCTCGGCAGTCCCAACCTGCCAGTGGTCCCGGCGTGGTATGGTCACATAAAAAACATTGCAACCGTTAACGTTAAAAGCCACAATAATTGCAACAAACACTAGCATTTCCACGTTGTGTTGTCACATGATAACCATAGATGCTACTCCTCCACGTGGTCTATACATTAACCCACAGCTCAACCTTGATTCAAGCAATCAACCATAGTTTATAACATGGGTTCCGCCCAATCGTCGATGGTTGTAACCCATGGTTTTGGGTGCATGTGCCCAACCACAACTTTTATTACTGCAGTTAGATTCGGTGGAAGGTTAGCAAGCATGCCATTTTTGGCAAAAATGCTATTTTAACTCAAGTTAAGTGGAGTTCTCCACTTTTAGTGGAGCTTTCCTAGGTGAAACTGGGAAAACGTGTAGGAGGCCCAATTTGCGACCATTATGAGTTAATGAAGAGTCATTTTTGACTAATTGGAGCATTCTTGAGCCATTGGTGTAGAGAAAATAGCCATTAGAGCACTGTAACTACATTTAATAGCAAAATTTTGAGCATAATGAAAGATGGACATGCCATTGGGAGCTGGACCAAGAGATGTAGCCCAAAAGGGGTGAAATGCTTCATCATCCTTGCTCTATAAATTTCATGTGGTGACTTATTTCTCTATTTTACACTACTTTTCAGTGTTATTTATGCTTGTTTTATGCTTCTAATTCACCTGAAATCATCTTCAATTCATGGAAAAACTCATCAATCCTTATGCAAACTAATGAATTAATTATGCACATGTTTTTAAACTGAAAAGACACTTAGCACAACAAAAATAATACAATAATTTTAGATTAGGTTGGTATCAAACCTAGTTTTTTACTCTTTGGTGTTTTTTAGTACAAATAATTGTTTAATTGTTTGCAAGTTTTAGATGCTTACAAGCCTCAAGTTGAAAAGAGGAGAAGGAAAATTGGTGGAAGAATAAGGGTCTCAAAAGGAGACAAAACAAAGGAAAGAAAGATTGCCACAATCTCCACCACCTAGTTCACCTCCTAAAGAAGCAGAAGCTCCATTAAGCATGCCTCATGAGGAAGGAGAAATCCATGAAGAAGTTGATCCCAAGGAGGAAGAAAGAGTGTTCAAGAAAGAATTTCTTGACATGACTGAGATGGTCAGAATCCTTTATCAAGAAAGGAATGAGAGACTATAAGGAGAAGGGTATAACCTTCACAAGGAAGGACAAGGATCTTTAGGAGATAAACATGATGAAGATAAGTCAAATAAGGGAAATGGATGAAATGGAGGCAATGGAGAGCCATCATCCTCACCCTCATTATCATCATCCTCTACTTCTACTTCAATACATCAGCCACACAAGTCAAAGAACACTGGTAAAAGTCCTTTTTAAAAACTTAATGTTAAGTTCGAATTGCCAAATTTTAATGGTGAAATAAATGTAGAAAATATTGATAATTGGATTAGGAAATTGGAGGTCTATTTGAGAATAAATAACCTTCAAGATGATGATACAAAAATTCAGTTAGCCTCTTTGAGAATGGAAGGTGCAACACTTGTTTGGTCGGAAGCCAAGACAAAGGAGGAAATTAAGAAACATGGCAAGATTATTCTACCATGGTAAAATTTCATTACCGCTATTAAACAACAGTTTTATACCTTATCTCATAATCAGAAAGCCATCATGAACTAGCAGAACTTTAGGCAATTATAGAGACAAAATGTGCAAGAATACACCCAAGAATATAGGAGAAGAGCTCTCTTATTAGGGGTAGATTTTCAGAGCCAAGACACTTTTCTAAATTCCATAGGAGGCTTACATATCTACCTAAAAAATATTATTCTCATGTTTAACCCCACCAGTCTAAATGAAGTTTGTGTTTAGGCCACACATCTAGAAGCTAGAGAGAAGAAAATTTCTGAAGAGGGTAGAAAGAAACCTTTTAAGGGTAAAGCCAAGGAAAAGACCTGAAAAGGTAAAAATAAAAAGAATGCATCTATTAAGAAAGAGGGAGAAAATTTAGTTTGTAAATGTTCTTCAAAAGAATGCCATGATGAAACTCATTTTTGGAAATTACATCCTGAATTGAGGCCAAAGAAACCCAATAACAAAGTGAAATAGAAAACTGCTACTACAACTCAACATGATTTAGGATCTGATTTAGGTGATGAATCTGAAATTACATCCATGGGATTGAAGAACATGAAGGGAAAATAAATTGAAACTAAACCCATTACTATTACATCAAACTGTCACATAAACACTCCAAATGAAGAAGAAAGGATAGAACTGTTTCATGTGGGGGTCATATCTAAGCATACCAAGATTGACACATTGTTTGATAGTGGGTCACAAGAAAACTTAATCTCTGAATATTTGGTCAAGAAATTTTACCTTGAGACCATACCACATCCAAAAAAATATCCATTGGGTTGGATTTGTAAGGATGCAAATCTACAGGTTTCAAAGAAATGTATATTCAGGTTTGCAATCACTACAAATTTTGTTGACAGAGTTGAATATATGTGGTTCAGATTGACATCAGTAGTTTTGTATTAGGGAATCCTTACTTGTATGACAGGAAACAAGTCTTCTATCTCCATGAGAAAAAGTATCATTTATTCAAATATGGGAAGGAGTTCATTGTTAGAGCACATCGCAAGAAGACAAATATTGATATGATAAATGCTGGATAGGTAAAGAGGCTGGTAAATTCAAGTAATAATTTTTTCTTCTTATGATTAACCCTAAAGTTGATATTAATCATGAATAATTTGAGGGATGTGATCTTAAGTTGAAATCATATTTATATGATGTGGTTAATGGACATCATGAGATGTTTCAGGAGCCAACAGGATTGCCTCCAAAACGAGAAATTCAACATGATATTCAGTTGCAGCAATATTGTCCTCTTCCAAACATTGGTATGTATCACATGTCGATAATGGATAATTTTTAAATAAGAGGAAAATCAAATAAATTTTGGATAAAGGAATCCTAAGGCCAAGCACCTCGCCATGAAGTTCACCCATAGTCTTGATACCAAAGAAAGATGGGACTTGGAGCATGTGTGTATATTTTCGAGCTTTGAACAATATTACAGTAAAAAATCATCACCCACTTCCAAGAATAGATGATTTCTTGATCATATGAAAGAAGCAATGTTTTTCACTAAGTTAGATTTAGGAACTGGATATCATCAAGTAAGAATTGCAGAAATTGATATATGGAAAACTACATTCAAAACCAAACAAGGACTCTTTGAGTGGCTAGTTATGCCTTTTGGTTTATGCAATGCACCGACAACTTTCATATGAGTTACGGACAATGTTTTGTGACCATTCCTTGATGAATTTGTTATTTTGTACTTAGATGACATTTTAATTTTCATCAAAACAAGAGAAGATCATGTCTTACATGTGAATAGAGTTATTGATATTTTGAAGAAAGAGAGTTTCTTAAGATGTCAAAGTGTGAGTTTGGAAAGACTTGTTTGGTATATTTGGGACATATTGTAGGAGGAGCAGAATTGATGGTTGATCCTTCTAAAGTGGAGGCCATTGTGAATGGGCCCACACCCAAAATAGTTACCGAGGTAAGAAGTTTCTTAGGTGAAGCTCAATATTGCAGAAAGTTTATTGCTAGATTTTCTTCCATCACAGCTCCTATGCATGCAATGAAAAGTGTGAAGAAAGGATTCCAATGGGGAGGAGAACAACAAAAATATTTCGAAGCTTTAAAATACAAGATTAGTTCAGCTCCAGTCCCTGCATTACCAAATTTGATACAACCATTTGAGATTCAAACCGATGCTAGTGATTATGCCATGGTGCATTACTTTTGCAGCATGGTAATCCTATCACCGTTCATTATGAAACTTTTAATGGTGTTGTAACTAATTATCCTACATATGACAAAGAACTATATGCATTGGTACAAAGTTTCAAGAAGTGGTAACACTACTTGATGGGTAAAGAGACTATTATACATACCGATCACCAACCATGTGACAATACTTGCAGTCGCAAAAAAATTGCAGCAATCAAGACATTTCAGGTGGATGGGATTTCTTCAACAGTTTCACTTGGTAATAAGGTACAAGAAAGGTATTTTCAATAAAGTTGCAAATATTCTTTCAAGACTAATCATTAGTGCTTCTACTTTACCCAAAAATGATTCTGTTGTACATGAGAGTTACATAGAACAATATGCACATGACATTGATTTTCAAGATGTGTATGCTAGTTTGAGTGAAGGGAATAAAGTTGAAGAAAAAGATTATCATATGCATAACAATTTGATGTTTCATTTGGGAAAGCTATGTATTCCACAAGGAGAGAGGCTAAGTGTCATGAGAGAATCTCATTCTTCTCTTATTGCTGGACACTTTAGGGTAAGAAAAATAGTGGCGCATATATAGAGGTATTGTTATTAGCCTC
Organism: Pinus albicaulis; assembly: GCA_034641835.2. Lineage (NCBI taxonomy): Eukaryota > Viridiplantae > Streptophyta > Pinopsida > Pinales > Pinaceae > Pinus > Pinus albicaulis. Next base: position 14,306,009 of record CM076577.1, on the reverse strand, counting down.
ACATGATAGATAGTGTTTCATGTTTTATAAGAGGATGTTCTATGTGTGCAACAAGTAGGCCTAGTAATAGGAAGCTTGGGTTGTACACGCCACTACCAGTACCATCAAGGCCATGGGAGAGTGTATCCATGGACTTTTTTGGAGGTCTACCTATGTCAAGAAAGAAACATGATTATCTTTATGTAGTTGTGGATAGATTAAGTAAAATGTGTATACTTATGCCATGTTAGAAAACCATTACTACTAAACAAAGTGCTGAACTTTATTTTCAACATGTTTGGGTTCATTTTGGATTGCCAACTTCTATTTTTAGTGACAGTGATTCCAGGTTCATTGGGAATCTTTGGTCAAATCCATGGAGAATGATGGACACAAATTTGAAAATGGGTATTGCTTTTCATCCACGAACAAATGGAAAAACCGAGGTGGTGAATAGAAAAATTGTGCATCTATTGAAAGGATATTGTAGCAAACATCATAATTTGTGGGATGAACAACTGCATTACATTCAGCACGCTTACAACCGAGAAAATCACTCTTCAACACAAACCTCAAATTTTGAAGTATGCTTTGGGTATTTGCCAAAATTTCCATTAGAATTCATCTTTGAGAAGGATGTTGCAATTTATGGCCATAGTGACATTGATAAGGCTTAAAATTTCATTGAGAAAATTCATATTATACATCAACAAGTTCAAGAACAGCTTGAGAAAAGTCAAAGAAAATACAAAGAGAGGCATGAAAAACACCAGGTTGATCACAAGTTTCAAGAGGGAGATGAGGTATGGTTTCACATTAGCAAAGAAAGGATGCAAGAGGAAGGTAAAAAGCTCAAACCCATTCCCTATGGTCCTTTTAATATCATAAAGAAAGTTGGTAATAATGCATTCCAACTTTAATTGCATTCTTATATGAAAATGTATTCAGTTTTTAATGTTGAAAACTTATGCTTGTGTGATCCACCTTTGATCGATGATCAAGGAAGTGATGTTCAACTACCTTCTATTGAATATTTCTCACCATAATTTCTAGATGAGCTCAAATAAGATACAATTCTTGATAGGAGGACAAGAGCATCAAAGAGGGGAAGTGTTGACAACCTTCAAGTTGGGATCAAAGGCAGTAAACCAAGCAAGGAAAATTGCATGGAGGTTGGAAAGGTGAGGGATTTGTACCCTCATCTATTGAATAGGTAATCAAGTCTTGTGGGGTCCAAAATATTCCCAATTGGGAGGAATGATCATGGGTTCATAAATTTTGCTCAAAATTCAAAGTTACAGGATTGGGTTGAAACCAGGGTGGTTGTGTATATCTCATCTTCCTGATTCCGGCATCGGAAATAGTTCCAAAAACTCATGTCGTATGAGGAAGATATTGCGTTCTGATCGAAATGCCAATGAGATAAATTTTCAACAGTTTGACCAGGTTTTTCTGGGATGCACAGTCAACAAGGTGGAGGTATAGTCAGCAAAAAAGGAATATTCCTCAAAATATTCCTTTCCACTGGGCCAATCAATGGATGACAAGTGTCAGATTTTTATTTGTTGTATAGGGTTTGGAGGAGACAATTAAAGGGTGCCACGTGGCTGGCCCTGAGGCTGCCACATGTCCCTGAAATGGCGTGTTAAAATTTTGTTGAGGGTCCACAAGAATTGGCCTCGAGACCTCCCACCGGGCATGCATCCGCTCTACCATCCACACTACACGTTGTTTCTTAACCCCTAAGGGCACGGTTTGTATTTATTGTTTGTTGTAATAGCACATGGGGGTTGGGAACCGCCGACAGTCCCAACCTGCCAGCAGTCCCCGCATGGTATGGTCACATAACAAACATTGAAATCGTTAACGTTAATAACCATATTCATTGCAACAACTACCAGCAATTCCGCATTGTGTTGTCACATGATAACCGTAGATGCTACTCCTTTGTGCAGTCTATACATTAAATCGTAGTGCAACCTCGGTTCAAGCAATCAACCATAATTTATAACATGGGTTCCACCCAACCGCCGACGGTTCTAACCCGCGATTTTAGGGTGCATGTGCCGGAAGAAGGTTGGAAAGCACACTATTTTCGGTGGAAATGCTATTTTAACTCCAGTTAAGTGGAGTTATCCACTTTTAGTGGAGCTTTCCTAGTTCACTAGAAAATTTGGCCCAATTTCCGATAGCCACTTCGTCGCTATTCCGACACATAGTCGTTGCAAGAGAGATAGTTCGAGGATAGGAAAAACGTGGTTTTCCATTACATCGCAATTTCGACGCACTGACAAAGTGTTTCACTACCGACACTTTTTCCGTCGCTTCCAAACAAGCGTCGCTCTTCTGACGTTTCCCAAACCGTCGTGCTTCCGACATTTGTAAACTGTCGCAATTTTGATGAAATGTGGTCCGACGTTTTGAACGTCGCTCTTCCTACGTTTGTAAACTATATCAATTCTGAAAAAATGTGGTCCGACATTTTGAGCATCGCTCTTCTAACCTTTATAAACTGTCGCAATTCCGACGAAATGTGGTCCGACGTTTTGAGCATCGCTCTTTTGACGTTTTTATACTGTTTCTCTTCCGACATTTTTATGCTGTCGCAAGACCGACGCGTCCCAGAAGCATCACAATACCAACGCATTCTAAAAGCGTCGCAATACTGACCCTAGGAAGACCGACGGAAATCGTTCAAGACGTCGGAAGACCGACACTTACAAAGCGTCAGTATACTGACGGCGGGTTCAATTTAAAAAAAAAATGAAACTTTAAAACAGGACAATAAATCTCCAATATTTGTTATGAATTGTGGGCGTTACAATGACCATGAAATATTAATATAATAAACCACCCCGCAGTGCTTCGACTATAAACAAACATATAAACATGGCTTTGTATTTCAAAAAACAGGTTTAAAATAGAAACAGGGCAACATTTTTTTTTCCAATTGTTATGAACATAATTCGACCGTGAAATATTAATATAATAAACTACCCCACAGCGCTTCGACTATAAACAATCATTTTTTTTTCACAAGAGAAAAAACGTTGTTTTGAATATATTATATGAAGTAAAACAGTCCATGAAGTCATTACATTTTCACATCTGAAGGTTGGAACCCAAATATCCATCCAAAAAAGTGGAAGTCCCACCCCAAAAAATGATATAAAAATACCCCATGTCACATACAGGGACATGATATAAAACCCAGTAATGGTCCACATGGAGATTATCGACAATCTGAGAAAGCATCCAAATATGCCTGAGGCATCTATAAGAAAGTGAAATAGCAGTATGTACGTAGAATAGTAAAGAAACAGATAGAGTACCGACATCCATTGTTCCAAATACAAATTAAAGTACTCAAAATCCTTAAATAGAGAAAAAATATAATCATGTGAGGAGTGTGATATGTCCAAAACATAAAAAGACCATCAGACCATATCAATAAACCAGCAACATAGACCAGCATCGCTAGTTTTGAAGGCAGAGTGATAACCTGTCAACACATAAAATAGTATCATAAAGCGGATATAGGAAATGTGCAGAGACATGTACTGTTGATATACGCCTCACACAAAAAGCATCCATGATAGAGAAAAAATATGTATAAACCCAGGGTTGATTGTATGTTCTGGCTTGCTTGTTCCCGGAAATAAAAACCATCTGTAGAAACCCAGGCTCGCTTGATTCCAAAATTGGTAACCATCTGTTGCATCCGAGATGTAAGGTTCAGCCTCGCATGTTTCCATTAGTAGCCCGCTACAACATCCACCCTATTCACAGCAAAAAGGTTCCTGTAGATATATAGAGAAAGAGTATAATACGTAGACCATATAAACATGGCTTTTTATTTCAAAAAACAGGTTTAAAATAGAAACATGGCAACATTTTTTTTTCCAATTGTTATGAACATAATTCTACCATGAAATATTAATATAATAAACCACCCCACAGCTAAACAACCATATAAACATGGCTCTATATTTCAAAAACAGGTTTAAAATAGAAACAGGGAAACATTTTTTTTTCCAATTGTTATGAACATAATTCGAACATGAAATATTAATATAATAAACCACCGTGCAGTGCTTCGACTATAAACAATCATATAAACATGGCTCTGTATTTCAAAAAATAGGTTTAAAATAGAAACAGGGCAACATTTTTTTTTCTAAGTAAAGTTAATCTATTAACAGTGGGAAGAAAATTACAGCATGACTGAAGTCAAAAATATTGCCCAGACTTATGGCAAATTTGTCATCAAAAAATAAAAAAAGAAGACTGCCCTCATACAGGGAAACTAGTCTTGAATGTTTACAGAATTCAAAAATATTACAGAGGTCCAGCACAGTAATATAATCTAAAACAGGCCCAATTAAGTGGGTCACAAAGCAAGAAAACCAAATTAACCAAACTACTCCTCTGGGGGTTCCTCGAAAATTCGGCACCATCCTTCGGCAGGTCCAGGATTTCCAGGTGCTATCTCCACATTCATGCCACCGCTCCCCTCCTGAAGGCCCGAATGCTTGTCGGCTTTTTCTGAGCTCAGACCCGCCGGACGAGTGCATTGTTCCTCCACTTGGGCCTCCTCATGGAAAACCACAGTGATTGAAGCTGTGATTCATGGGCGGTTCAGAGAGAAATTAAAGGAAAAAATCGTAGTGCACATCGTGGGAGAAGGTGAAGCAGTGGGGAAATGAGGAGCAGGGAAGCCCATACGGTGGCCAGATCCTAGAACCCGACCCCGCCCACTTCTAGTGTTTGGATAGTGACCTCTGTAATAATCACTGGACTAGGAAGACGACTCGGTTGAGGGGCTGGAGGGAGCACGCAGGGGTTGACCTATAGTGCTCCCCCTGTGGCAACACATTCTTTGACGCAGGCAAGGCATGGGTGCAGTCTCAGCAGTGGGCACAAGACGAGACAGAGAAGCGGGATTCCAAGAAACCGAGGAAGACAAACACATACCAGACCGAGAGAAATGCAGATTTGCACCAAGGTCTAAGCATCAGTTCAGCTGGCCACTTCTCCTTCTCATCACAGTGAGCAGGCAATGTAACCCAGCAACTGGAGAGCATCTGCAATTCAAAGGTTGCGGCTCATCTGAAAAACCATAGCGAAACGCCATTTTATCGACCCGACTGCAATGGCATCGAAGAACATTCGTCATAATTAATCTCTCAATGATGAGAGTCGAAGGCCGGATCATATTGGAGCATGCAGAATCGCTAATAGGAGTGGAGGTCCGATCTTGAACAGTGTTAAAACTTAATGCGATTTGATGTGAAAACCTTGGAACTTAATTGAAAAATGTTAAAACTTAATGCGATTGATATGAAATCACCACATCCATGTCCCATCGCCTTAAACGCCATCAAATGCACCCGCATCCGGGAACAAGGTAAATTTTTATTGAGGACACGTGGCAGAAATTGATTGGAGCAGATCTTTGTTTGGGCCACTTGCGCAATGGAAATCCGGACCCAAAAAAGAATAGGGCAAATTTGATAAGAAATTCGCGTCACAACTCTCCCTTCGTACGTCAACCCAACTTCGGACCCGAAAAATATTATGGCGGAATTCATTTGGTTTTCGCGTCACAAAATTGGCTGACGTCAGCAGGCTATTTTGGAATGCGAATTTGGTTTCAATTATGGTTTATCGTCATTTGAAGTCCGACGGGCTCGACTTAAGAACAATTTTGTTTGATCCCATCTTACAAAATTTGTGTTGGTTTTCTTTGATAATACACATATTTATAATAAATCATGGGAATACCACACTAAACATGTGGAAAAGTTATATAAATTATTGAGAACAATCATTTTTATGTAAAAATATCCAAATGTGCTTTTGGGAAATAAGAATTCGAGTATTTGGTTCATATTGTTTTAAAGGAAGGAGTAAAGTTGGAGCCTCAAAAGATGCAAGCTATTACAAAATGACCTATTCCTAAGAAAATCAAGGTTCTTGGAAGATTTTTTAGACTTACATGATATTATTGATAATTTCTTAAGAATTATGCATGCATTTCAAGTCCACTCACATATCTCTTGAAGAAAATATCATTTATATGGAATGATGAGGCTACTTTGGCATTCTCTCTTTTAATGGATGCCATGTCTTCTACACCAACATCTGTTGCACCTACTTTTGGTAAAACATTCATAGTAGAGTGTGAGGCACTAGGACAAGGAATTTACGTAACATTAACACAATAAGGGATATCATTGGCTTTTAAAAACAAGGAATTCAAAGAAAATATTTGGTGAAATCTACGTATGAAAAATAAATGGAAGCAATATTACATGTAATAAAAAATGGGGATAGTATATCATTGGGAGGTACTTTAAAGTTAAGATATACCATGATAGCATAAAGTATTTTTTGAAGCTATGATTTTCATTAGAAGATTAACAAAAATGAGGAGAAAAAATGCAAAGTTTTAATTTTGAGATAATCTGCAAAAAGGTTAAGGAAAATTTAGTACATGATTCACTTTCTAAAATAGAAGAGGCCTCAAATTTATATCCAATTACATTTTCTATTCCTAGGTGGCTAGAAGAAGCTTGCCATAATGGAAAAATGACAATAGTACTAAACATAAACTAAAATTTATAAAGGATGGGATGAACTCTATGGAGCATTGGGAGTGAAAGAGAGATATAATTTGGTGCAAATGTAGAATATTTTTATGCACACAAGCATATTTGAATAAACAAATATTAAGGGAGTCCCATGTCTCTCTGATGGTAGGACGCAGGGTTCCTTAAAACATCTCAAAGGATCAAAAATATATTTTTGGAAGGAATGAAGAAAGATATTCAAAATTTTGTAAGAGAAGGTCAGGTTTGCATAATAAATAAAAGAGAGATAGTAAAATCTCTAGGATTACTTCAACCATTCCACATACATATTCAAAGACTAGAAGATATATCAATAGACTTTATTACAGGGTTACTGAAATATAAAGGTAAGTATTACATTTTTGTGGTCATTCATATAGACAAATTTTGTAGATTTTTTTTGTAGAGCTCAAAGTACATAAACAACAAGCCAAGTGGAAGAAGTGTTCATGAAAGAAATTTACTTGTATTGAAGATCACTATTCTAGGAATAAGGATTTATTTTATCCAAAAATAACCCTAGCCAAACATTGATAATGCATCAAGGATATCTTTCTATGCTTCATAAGTACATATGTTCTACTTCTAAATCATGTCTTGGAAGTGGTTGTTTTGCTGGAAATTATTCACCAGTTGGTTTCATACCAAAGTCTTTTTCTCATTTTCATCATCCAATACATGAAAAAGATAATGGTTTAAAAAAACATAAATATTTGAAATTTTGCAAGAATTGTCTGGCACACTTTGAATATGAATTTTTAAGTCAAGTGCATGATGCTGTATAGGATCAAGTGTCATTTTGAATACCAAATGTTTCACAAGAAACTTCTCAACATGCTACCCTGCAGTAAGGATTAAATGACAATATTGCATCAACTATTTCCATAATAAAAGTGCACCTTGGCCATAAGACTAAACAACTACAAATGTTGTAGATCTAACAATACCACACAATCAAATGTATTACACAAGGCCAATATTGTATGAAAAAATAAAATGAGTTTGCAACCAAAAATACCTTAGGCAACTAATTCAATTAGATACACCAAACCATCAGCAAAAAGGAAAACCAACCTACTCAAAAGGCAAGTGTTTACCTCCTTTGAAAAAATTTTGAGTTCCGAAACAAGGGCCTTTATTGTCTTGTCAATGCCCCTAGTAATTTGAATGGGGTTTGCACCTGCTGCAACAACCTAAACAAAAAGGTTTCATTTCAAATTATTTTCCACAAATTTAAGATACAACCATCGTCAGTTTTGTATTTCCTAACAAGCTCATAAATTTTGACGAAAGAACCAAATTTTTTTAATACCTGATAGCAATTTTTTCACTCAAAAACTATCTTAGACTCAATAAGCCCAACCCAAAACTAAAAAACAAAACACCATAAGACCCTACAAAAATGAATAGATGATCTTAATCCAGTACTATCGACAAAAAGTTACCTTTACACCGTCACTTATTAAAACTTGTGCAAGAACAACAGATGTTGTGGTTCCATCCCCAGCTAAATCATTTGTCTTTGTCGTAGCTTGCCTTACCAACTTGGCCCCAATATTTTCAGCTGGGTCCTCTAATTCAACCAATACATTTCATTACACTGTCAATAACAATAAAATTTGACTCAGCCATAACCCTTTCCTTTTATTGTTGTGAAAAGATTTATGTATTACTCTAATGTGGCTAGTCCATAGGCCAAGTAGACCACTGGGTAACAAATATGTTTCCTTTCACCTTTGAGTTTTCAAATTATGCCTACCAAATCTAAGACATTTAAGAGGGGGAACTAATACAACGTTAAAAAGAAAACCAGAGAACACATCTACAAATTACCTCCTTAGCTATTTCCACACCATCATTAACTATTTTCGGAGAACCATGCTTGCTCTCCAAGACAACATTTTGCCCTTCGCCCCAAGGGTGAATCCAACAAGATCAACAAGTTTGTTCACACTACCTGCAAGACAAATTGACAATGCTTTCAGTAAGTGTGCAATTGAATGCCAGACCATATGCCAAAACAACCCTCCATGAAAAATTAAAATAACACATTAAAATCGAATATAACTGGACAAGGAAAGATCCACCGCAGTGAAGTTTCACGTGCAGGTGACCTTCCTTTAAACATAATTTTTTCTCTGACCTACAATTTTTTTGTCACTGAGCCATCCTTGTTGAAGTACAACTCCTTTTTTATAGCTCTTGTATTAACTACCTTCTCTCTGTCGCGTAATCTCAAATTCTCTCTTCTGCTTGAGCGATTAAAAGAAATGGGTGAAAAAACTGAAAAAGAAGACAATTGTCTGCCATAATTATCAAACATTGCACCCAACTTCTTCCCCTTTCCATTGTTACCCAATGAGGTAGATGTGGAAATTGTTGTCATACTACCCAAAGCAGAGGCCATCTTCTCTTATCATGAATATAGAATTAAAAGATCTTCATATTAGTATGAACCTTAAAAAACATGACTCCCATTGCTAAAAACCACTTTTAAGTTGTAACAAGCAAACTAAACAACTATCGCAACTTTTGGAAACTTCTGGAGCATTAAGAGAGAAAAAACCAAAGAGAAATACAACCACAATCCTCATTTTAATGAGGCCGGACTATATATTTTCATTAAGATAATAGAAATAAATCACAACTATATTAAGGCCAGCGCAAAACAATCTTTAACCAGTGTCTCTCGCGGCCTTCAAGTTGCCATGCTAGAGGTTGCATATTTTTAATTTAAATTCTTGACCTCTCGTGCCCATATATGAATGCATCCAATGGGATATCTACATCAAATGCTCCTTTATATCCCCAAAAACAAATTCCCTACTATAAGAGCACCAATATTGATGGATCACCCCACACCATCCCACCCACTAGAAACGGTGAAAAAGGAAACCCGAGAAAACTTCTGAAATATCTCAAGATGACTATATGGGTGGTTCTTATGAATCAACCAACCATTCAGAGCATGCTCATCAATCCAAACCATGAGTATTATGTGACAATATTCAAGAGGCACTGAATCGGATTGCTGAAGCTATGTTAGAAAAACCCTAAACTATCATTGAAAAAATAAAAATATACTCAGCAACAAAGATGATCACACTCTGGGTAGCCCTGGAGGCTATTTTGGGGTGATGAGTCCAATAGGTCTGAATGAACTGTTGCCCTCGTCGGGGAATACTATTGCAATGGAATTTGATACTATTTTGGATGTTGAATTCCATGATTCTAATGGAAACCAGTACCTTCAGCTCCAGTACCTGTTCACAAAAGAGGGTGCCACAGTCATTCATGCGTGTAGAGAGGGTGAATTGCAGGAATTGCAACAGGAGGTTTTGTTGTTGTTGCAATGGCCACTAGATTGTTTGTATGGTTTTGTTACAAGTGCAGAGTATTGAAGAGGATAGAAAAATTTAGTTCAGATATTGTGAAATTGCCTCGGAAATTCACCTACAAAGAGCTCAGCAATGCTACAAAAGACTTTTTTTGAATGTGATTGATAATCGATAATTGCAAGCAAGGGTAATCCCCTTGTGAAACCCAAACTTCTGAGCATTTTCTAAAACGTTATGACAGATTCATTGTAATGAACAAGTGCCTAGGTCCATATTCCATCCAAATCTACCAAGCACCAAGATCTATAAAAAAAATCCACAGTATCTGCGAACTAAGAAGAAGAGCTAGAAAATGCATTCTGCTTACCTGTTCAAATAGTGGTTGGGGTTTACGTCATGGCAAAAATTTGACAGAGCCCATGTAGCATTTCTTATCATTGAAATTCTGGCAGTATCATTCAACTGGGCAAGCACCTGTCTCAAAGCTCCATGACTGAGGGCAAGATCCCTACATGTTGCAGAGTCTCCAACAATATTTCCCAAAGCCAAAACAGCCTTACACGAACACCAGTTGAACTCAAAGTTGGGTACTATTTTTTTAAATCAAATTCCAAAATTACAGACATATAAAGATAGTTGGAAAGAATAATTTTATGCCTCTAAAATAAACGTGCTACCTGTTCTCTAACATTATCATTCCTAGAGGTAAGAAATTCCACAAATATAGGAAGTGCCCCATAGTCAATCACAACCTTTGTATTCTCAGAGGTTCTTGATACTATATTAGTCAAAGCCAAAGCTGCTTCAAACTGCATTATCAATCACAAGGTATCACCTCAAAGCTATAATTTTAAGATAACAATTTATCTACCAATGAAACTATAATTTTAAAATAGATACACCTGGTGAGAGTAGAGGTTAGGAAATTATAATAAGAATTATTACAAGATATCACTCACAGTGCAGTTGATTGTTCATTGTCTACTGTAACTATAATTTTAAATAAGACACACTTAGTGATATAGACACCACCAAGTGAGAGCAGAGGTTATGAAATTATAATGAGAATTAGTTCAAGATATCATATTACTCATAGTATAGTTAATTGTTTATTGTTTGGTGTAATAATTGTTTATTATTTATAAACACAATCAAACATATTATGAGGGACGGTGATGAAATTGACAACTGTCTCATAACAAACCATAACGGGCACATCCCCTGGCAAGATAGACTTTGAATAAGAAAGAAAGCAAAACAAAGTGATTACTTACAGGATCATAGGCTTCCTGAAGAACAAGATCTAGAGCAGCATCTGTAACCCCTAAAGCAACACCTCTCTCTGCAAGACGAATCGCTACATCTTTCATATGTAGTCTAGCAATTTTTCTGAGCTCATCACGAGAAAGAGGATCAAATACAACTATATCATAAAATCTATTCAATAGCTCTGGCCTGAAATGTCTTCTAACCTGCAAAAATATTCAAAGGCATGTCAAAGCACTGCAACCAACTTCATGATAAAATTATATGAAAAATATGTATACACAGAGTCCAGGAGAATGAAATGGCAGGTGTATTGGCAGCTACCAAAATGCAGCAACTAAAACGGCAGGTGTATTGGCAGTTGTGGAAATGCAGCTACTAAAACAGCAGGTCTGTCGACGGTTGCAGGTGTGTGGATTGTTGCTGGTATTTTCAGACCGATTCCATGGAAATATACCAGAAACCAGTGGTATGTCAAACCTAGAAGGTAACCCGAGAGATTGTGACCGTCAGATTAAACAAGTAACAGGTGTCGTGCCTAGATAAGAAGTGTTGACTAAAAAAAAATTGATCTCTTTCATAACAGAAGGCCTATCGGCCTAAATATCTAGGACATGTGGCACTCCATGATAAAGACACATGGTGTGTGGATTTGAGTTTTTCAGGTGGTCAAGTGGGCTGAAAATAGGTGAAATGTAGCACCACTCAGAGATTGACATGTGGCAATTGGTACAAGTGGTAGACAATTGGCATGCTCAAACAACGAGGTGATGCAGGAATGACATGAGGGAGAAAATATCAGAAAAGCCCCAAATCTGGAGAACTAAAGCTCATAACCAACCTGAGATTGACAACTTTACATGATGTAACCTATGAAATTGTAAATGGAGAAATCATAGTAACAATAAAGTAACCTATGTAACAATAAATTCGGATTCATCCTGGGAGTGGCAATGGGAGAAATCATAGTGAACAACAGGAAACATGCAGAGTTGCTTACAATCAAATAGATGAAAAAACACATACAAAAAACCTAGATAATAATCATGAAAGATCTTAATATTGAAATATGAACTGTAAAGGAACTTACAAAATGTGACATTACGAACCTAGTCAAGCATACAAGCAAAAATATCCTGGACATGACCTTGGTTGACAAGTTGTATTGCTCATGACGCAAGAGGATTTGTATCTACACTACCAAGTCAATCAAAATCTATCATTATCTATACAATAAATACAAGTAATTGATGTATTATTTTTTACTCTAATATGCATTCTTATGATAATGTTAGAACATATGTTGAAAATGTCAAAACATACCTGAATAAGCTCCTCTTCGTTTCAAGAACAATTTATTGGAGTCGCATGAACTTGGAACAAGTCTCCCATGATCTGAAAGAGTAGCAACTAAGTCAACAATGACTTTTTTGTTGCTATGCTGGATCGAGGGAGGTTTGCTCCAAGATTAAATCACTCCAATAAATTATTCTCTACTAAGCAGGCCAACCACGTGAAGGTAGAAGCTCTTATGGTCCCTCCCCCCCCCTCTCACATCACTCTCAATTCCCCAATACCCAATCTATATTTCATTTTTTACTTTCATGAGCATAAAAAAAAATATTCAATAACTAATAAAAAAACAATTTAACAAAAAGTACGCAAGGAAACATTGCAATTAATGCTTGACATAAAAATAGTATGATAAATGAGTTTTTTATATAACGCAAAAAACGTTCCAAGTATGGTAACGTTTGTATTATAATAATACAATATTTTACATTATCAAATTTTCTTTTTCTTCTTCCTATTTCTAAAGCTCCTAATTACATCATCAATATCATCGTGCTCTGAACCTGTTTCGTGCCTTTCGACCTGCACTGTTGACCTAGTTGCGTAGTCACGATGTCTGGTCTCATCCAGTGACGGGACATCGCCTACAAAAAAAGATAATATTAAATTTTAATTGTCAGTTTTTAAATATCATTGAACTAGTTCGATAATATTAATAAAAAAAATTGCAATGAGATTATTTACCTGGTGCACCAGTTGTCGCCGTTGGGACTGTTTCCCTGTCTTCCTCTCTGGTGGTAAGATCTTCAAGGGAAAAATTCTCTGTCATTTAAACAAAAAACGTTATAAGGACAACCATCAAGGTATAATTAGAAAAAATTATAAGTGGAAATTAATTACCATCACGGCCCTCACTGATAGTAGCTGTTGTCGCTCCTAGACACAGCCTTGAGTTGTGAAAGACCAGTGCCTAGGACATCTTATATATAGCAAGGAGCATAGGGTATAGCAGGGGAAGTTATCAATACAAAGCTCTCATGATATCTCCTGAAAACTAGAAATGTTTATTTGAATGGGACCAAGACCTTCAGAAACTGACACAGAGAAAGGAATACTGCAGAGGCAACGTGCAAAACTCCAATATAAAAGCAACAGACAATTCATAGGTAGCTTACTGTAAAGAGGGCCAATTCAGAAATACCTCACAAAAATAAATTATCAGAAGGTGTGGATGTGTATGAAAGATTAAGAGAATACTAGTGTTCATTGAGCTGATATCCAGATACATAATATCACCATGTAATGGGCTTACCAATTTAAGAATCCATACATGACAATAGCGTTTTAAAAACACCCTCCCAAAGAAACTAATATAGCAGAAATATGGTTGAGTGAATAGTGAAACATAATATCATGCTTGAGCCATATTTAAAGTGCTTGACTAATTCGAGCATGGGTATCAACTAGGATAAATCCATACCAAAAATCAGTGAGCCACTTGCATTCCAGAAACATGATACAGGAAAGATGGATGAAATGAAAATGATCTATTAAAATAGCACATATGAGAGAAAGTTACACACTATGAGATATCAAAGACCAGAATCCTCTTTAAAGACGGAACTCCTCCTCACTGAGACCCCACGAGCTTTGTACATTCATATGGGAGCTTTTACAAAATGCATACAAAAATCCTCTTACTGCATGATTTTCTAATAAAATCTAGAACCCTTAATCATTTGTTCATCGGGAGATTTATAGAAGAAAAAGAAAGCTCAAAAAGGGAGTAGCTGATGAACATTTAATTTGCCTCATTAAGACAATATGGCGGAAACGTGCACGCCCATATTGCTGGATGACTCTGTAGCACTGTATGTACTCAGCTGCCTGCTTTCTGAAATAAATGCACTGGGTAGAAGTCTTTTCAGGAACACGGCAAAGAAGTAAAATCACATAGACATTCCATCCTTTCCTGAAAGAAAATGGTGTTGAAAAGAAAACTTCAGGGTATTGTTTTCTGCAAATGGTACCCTCTGCCTTCTAAACCCTGGATTAAGGTTTAAGATCTTCAATGCCGAGCATTGAATTCCTCGATCATTCACTGATATTTTTCTGCTGCTTCATTAATGTCTCCATCTGTGCAATCTGTGCTTTGAATGACTCTGGAGGGTTTGACAGATTTTAACCCGGCTTCTTTAATGGAAGTCTTGTCAGCATACCTTCCCAAGCCTTTCTCCATAATTCCAGCCTTTGAAAAATGGTCCTTTGATGTGCTTTCTATTACAGTAATAGAGACTGTAAATCATGGCATTTTTCCGCCGCTGTAACCCTGCAAAACCCGCAAATTAGTTAGGAAAACCATGCATGGGGATGGTGGATGTGAGGGGGTCAATGAAAATGGTCGTGCGGACATGGAAAAATGGTGGAAAAATGCAGGGTGGCAGCAAAAAATGCAGTGAAACGATATAAAGGCAGAGGAAAAATATGATAAACACGTGGAACGGTGACGGGGTGGAAGACATGTGTCGATGGTGAGGAAGTAGGTGATCTGGACCGTTCGATCTCAAGACGAGATCGATGGCTAAAAATGCGTCAGAGGGCGATGAATGGTGGGCCAGGGGTACGATTTCCCCGTGTTAACTCGCGAGCAAATTTGTGGAGCAATCGCCGCTGGATGGGCTGCTCTAGATCGGGCGGCTCTCGCGCATATCGCGTCGGATCTTCTGCCAAACTATAACGCGCGATGAGTAGGTGGTTTTGAAATAGTGCACGAGACACACATAGCGTGATGAATGGCATCACTCTGAAGTGAGAAATACCACCCTCCTCCGAAAGGCGGTGCGATATAAACCAACAGGTTTTGTACGGTGAGTGGGTGCACTATGGACCATTGATTTCGCGGGTTGATCGAACGGTGGATAGGGTGGGCCACGGGCGTGATGGAGCCTTGCGAATGCCGTCCGATCTGTATAGATCGATCGATAATACTACGGGATAATACTACGCTCGATATATATATATATATATATATATATATATATATATATATATATATATATATATATATATATATATATGTGTGAAGAGCGCCTTCTACGCGCGCTGGAGCCCGATTTTGGCCATGGAGAAAGAGGTGCAGGGGCTAGAGTCGAAAGGTGCTAGGCCTTAAATATATTATAATGTGGGATTTCGGCTTATGCATTTTTGAGGCTGGGAGAAGGTAACGATGAACAGAAAATGAATTTATCAGGGGAAAAAGAGGGGTTTTGAAAGGTTTAAGCGAGATTTCTTGTCAGAATTTAACAGGGGGCTGACGTGATCAACAGTAGCATTGTCGGCCTGGTCCCCACTACAATGATCAGGTTGCACGTGAGGAGCATCTACATCTGGCTCTAAAACTGGGTTATTTTCCTCGTCGGTAGTGCTTCTCCCCTGATTTAAACAAAGTTGTTAGACATTAAATTTATGGACGAAAACAAAAATATTGAAAGGTTAATGTTTTACCTTATCAGGCATTCTGGATCTTGGGACCTGCCCCAAGCTTCTGCGACGTTCAACTACAGCTTGATAGCCGAAATGGAAAGTGATATTTTTATCTTCCTCTGTAGTTTCTGTTCCGAAGTCATCACCCTACATTACATATGATTGTGTATTTTTAATCATATTTGATAGGATTACAAAAACGTTGGACGGCGATACAATTAATTATAAGATGTTTAGCTACTTACAATTCTTGCGGCTAATTTCAAGTAGCCGCCCTGGCCTAGCTTGTGATGGCCCTTTTTTTCAATCCTAGCTTTGGTTTCCTTCGAGGTGTCAGGAAACCTATCATCAAAATATTGAAGTCAGATATGACGTAGCACACTTTTATTTTAGACATAGAGAAAATTAAAGCTATTGAATTAAAGTTGTAATTTACCTTGCGGGTCCAGTTGGCATTTTTCCTTCTTTCTTTGCCCTTTTCTCTTTTTCGTCATGGATGAGTGCTCTCCACTCACTCTCTGGAACTGTGAGAGGATGCTTGTATCTAGGGTTAAATTGCAATTGCGTCCTATAGGTGTCCCTGGTATATTTCAAATATTTGCCAGCTACCCGAGCCATCGTTGTTCTGTCAAATGTGCTGACACCAAAAAGGGCTTCTAGATAATCTATAAGTTCTTTTTTCAGGTCGAAATTCTGGGAATTCCACCTTGTAAGTATGGTTGGGCCAAAAATTACCAATGCATGGCTCTCCAAAAACGTTTAGAACTCATTTTTTCCTACACAAAAAAAATATATATTATCATTAATTTAAAAATAAAAATCATGATAAATATGTTTTAGATAGAGTACATGAAATAGTTAAAATATTAAAATTTACTTGGGAGTTGTACGTGCTTTATAGGGACACCTTCATCATTCACCAACAATGTTACATTAATGGTCCCTGTGGAGCTGACACGTGTAGCTCCAGGAAACGCAATAATGTAGTTGGCCACATCAGCCTCATCATTGCCAACACGTTTAGCGGTTGGCTGGGTGTCTGCTTGGGCAGGGTGTGTTTCTTGGCTGGCACCTAAAGGAGTAGAAGGTGTACGAGAGGGTTGCTAGGAAATCTCTTGCCCTTGTGTCCCACTACCACCAACACTGATTTTAGAAAGTGATAGAAAATTCTACATACAAAAGAACTTTTTGTTAGTTTAGTCAATGTAAAAATTAAAAATCAAACTATCACAATTCATCTCATGCAGAACAAAAAAAATATCCTTTTGACTTTTTATTATTACCTGATATGTTTCTAGTTGGGTCATAAGTTGTTTTATCCTCTCTTATTTTTCAGGTGTTTGAGGCACGTCTATCAAAGTATTAAATTCCAACCTTGCATCTCATGCCTTTTTTCACAACAAGAGAGTTGGAGATAGGGATGAAGAAAGCTCTTCCTCAAAGAGGGAATCATCAGGTGTACCATGGCTAGGTTTCTGCATATTTGAAAAAAATTAATATTATTTCAATTATTTAAATAACTAAAATACCTGAAGATAGAGCAATGTTGGCACTTTACATGTTCTTCCACTGGCCTCTTTCCGCGATCATCCCGTCTCGGGGTTGTTCCTGTACTGCCCTGATTAGTCTGCCACATTGCAATAAAATTATAAATGTAAAAACTTGAAAACAATATCTAACTTGAAAACACAAAATGAAAACTGAAATAATTTCGAATAAGACACTAGAAGATAGATTTAGAGTTTCAAATATGCCTTGCATTGAATTCAGTCCTGGAAACATGTCATTGCACATTAAGGCACCCAAATAAGAGACGAGTTGACAATGAAGACCTTATTGAATATATTGTTGGAGAAACTTCTAGTAAACTTGTTGTGAAGACCTTGAGGACATTTTTGGAGCAACATTGTTGAAGCTGATGGTATAGCATTGTTGGAGACGATCTTGAAGGGCCTTGAAGTGAAGCTTCTGGAGCAACTATTGAAAAATCCTTAGAGCATTTAAGTAAGGCACTTTCTATCTTCCATCACCTTTTTCCTTTCAATATCCTTTAAATGATTTTGTTGATATTTAATGTTTGAAATCACGTTACAATTCCTTGATTATATGTGTTTGGGGACTTTCCCTTTGAAATTACCCAAAAATACCCTGGCAATTTTATCTTCAGGATGCATGTCTGACCCTATTGTTCAATATTTTGATCGATAGTAGTAAACATAGAGAGTTAGGGGGCTCTTGACTTGGTTTGGTTGGGCCATTATATCCCTAACATCTACTAGGGAGAACCCCCCTTGAGTTGGAGGAGAGCTAGCCCGAAGTGAAAAGAGGTTGGTGAGGTGACAATGGGGCTATTGAATTACACATGGTATCACACTTTAGCTTTAGGAATTTATCTTGAGAAGTGCAAGATTTTGCTATATCAATTCTCAAATTGTTTACAACACTATTGTTAAGAACTAATAAGAAGTGATGTTGAGGGGTTTTTGGGTATAAGAAACAATACCATTTAAAAACTAGGGTTCTCAATCCTTGGCATTCCTTCACCTGGGCCTAGGGGCACACAAGAATAATTTCACACTAAACCATGCAAACTTAAAAGTAACTTAAGATATCCATAAAGTAATAATAATCATAATTCCTAATTTCCTATTGTACGATATGATGCAAATTATTCAAACATGAAGCAATGAAGACATGGAATGTCTGAATTTCAAGATTGATGAACCAATACAAGAAGTTAGAAACTACAACTTTGATTCAATACTCTGTGTCCTAACTCCAGGAAGGAATCTAGTTTGTAGTACAGAACATGCATCGTGTATTATCAATTCTTAATCGACAACAACTAAAGGTCATCTACCTCATCAATTCCTTCCCATTTTGTGTTTTTATGTTATATTCCTTATAAAAGTGTCAAATTTCTCTCAAAGTAAGCAACCAATGAATAAAATAAAAAATAGTTGAGATATGATTGAGAAATGGTCATTTATTTCTTGAAAGGATCTTCACAATTTCTTTGGTTTTTTTTCATCTCAAGAAACAAGAAATGACCTAAGAAACTATCGTGATGTAATATAAGAAACAACACGGTGTAATGGCCATTTTCAAAGCCAAATGATGTCCATTGAGGACATGGCCTTTATTTGGTTCCTGTTTCATAGGAGTTTCGGGTAGAAATGGAACTTTGTTGTACCATTTCTAGTAGTAAAAAGGGAAAACCTTATTTTTCCATGGGAAATAATTTACCTTTCCTTTTTCAAGATAATCTAAATCACAAAAAATATGAAGTATACTGCACACATTCTTGGATAATGTGAAAGTGGAAAAGCAATACCCTATACAAGTGATGCACACATGTACATTTGAACACTAATAAATTTTTGTAGTTTAAATTCAATGCTTGTTTTCATTTAAATGTAGGGTTTTTAAATCAGGGAGCAATAATGGCTGCCAAATTAATAAGCGTTTCTTTGGGAAAAATTTAAATCTTGTATTGGGTGATGAAGATAATAGAGGGTATTGAATCTTGATTCTTGACATTGTGTTTAACTTGAATAACTCAAATGATTATAAATATCAGTGGATGAGTTCTTTTTTTCAATTATGTCACTCAAAACTCTTATGTCAAAGCATTGTATGATGGCTTCCCTTTCTTCAGTTCAATGTAAAAATTATATTAATATATTGAAGCACGAATGATAAATACAATTGTTTGCTCTGTAGTATATCTAGCCCCAAGATTATGAAATTTTTTCTCAAGTGGAGCTATTGGTTATTGATGAAGCAGCTGCAATTCCATTGCCTGTTGTAAAGGCTCTGCTCGGGCCATATTTAGTGTTTTTGTGCTCTACTGTAAATGGGTAATAATTATAAATGAGCCAACCACAATCACAGATTTTGTAACCATTCGGTTTCTATGGATAGTGATGATGATATTAACCCTATATATCAGTGACCTATATCTATATGAGAATGATCTCAACATTGACCTTGATATGGTTGTATGGATGTGACCTTTGGTATGTCATCAGAAAATCCCCAAATCTAGAGAACTAAAGCTCATCACTTTCAATCTGGAGTACTATCCTTGTGATAAAGTTGATGACTTTCGATCTCTTATTCTCTACCACTTTGCACTTCACCTTCAATATAGATCAGACCAAGGGAAATTCGTTACTGGGTGTTGAGATGGATGAGTTTGTTGAACTAAAATCCATAGCTTAAACTTCATGAAATTGGTGGAGTCAAATTCATGCAAGCACAAACACATCTTATACATCCTCTTTGAAACTCATCTGAAAGAACATTGGAAGACATCTAGAGATAACCCTATAGCCTAACACAATCCAATGGAATTGACCAAAAAAACCCAAATAGAGTCAACCCTACTATAGGAGGAAGGGCCTGTAGTAAGAACTTACCATTTTGTAAGAGGTGAGGGCGAATGCTGTTCTACAAGAGCTGAGGAAACATTCTGACAGCGAATGCTACTATGCAAGAGCTGAGGGTGAATGTTGTTCTGCAAGAGCTGAGGGCGAATGCTGAGGGCGAATTTTGTTCTGCAAGAGATGAGGGCGAACACTGAGGGTGAATGCAGGGCAAATGCTATTCTGTAAAAGCTAAGGGTGAATGCTGTTCTGCAAGAGATGAGGGCGAATGCTGAGGGTGAAGGATTTTCTGCAAGAGCTAAGGGTGAATGTTGAGGGCGAATGTTGTTCTGCAAGAGCTAAGGGTGAATGCTAAGGGTGAATGCTGTTCTGCAAGAGCTGAGGGTGAATGTTGAGGGCGAATGTTGTTCTGCAAGAGCTGAGGGCGAATGCGCGCGTGATATCAGACGTTAATGTAGTTTTTAATAAAATCATTTTTATGTAGCGTGCATATAAGTGTCGTTATACCGAGGGCGGCCAAAGCGTCGCTATTGCAAAGGCTACCTCCAAACGTCGCAATTGCGACACTTATACATTGTGTCGCACTTGCGACGTTTGGAGGCAGTCGTCGCAATAGTGACGCTTTGGGGCATAGTGTCGCAATTGCGGCGTCTTCCTCCAAACGTCATAATTGCGACACTTTTTCTAAGTGCCGGTATTGTGACACTTTTCTCTAAACGTCGGTATAGCGACGGTTTTGGGTGGGATTGAAAACATTTGGGGAAATTTCTGACATTTGGTCAAAAGCATCGGAACCAAGTGTCGAAATTTCCCCCAAATGTACTAGTGGTTGAAACTGGGAAAAAGTGTAGGAGGCCCAATTTTCGACCATTCTAAGTGAATGCAGAGTCATTTTTTACTAATTGGAGCATTCTAGAGCCATTTGTGCAGAGAAAATAGCCATTAGAGCACTATAACTACATGTAATAGAAAAATTTTGATCTTAATGATAGATGGAAATGCCATTGGGAGTTGGACCAATAGATGTAGCCCAAGAGGGGTGAACTATACCCAAGTGGGGTGAATTGCTTCATCATGCTTGCTATGTAAATTTCATGTGCTGACTTATTTCTCTATTTTACACTACAGTTCGATGCTATTTATGATTTTTTTATGTTTATAATTCACCTGAAATCATCTACAATTCATGGAAAAACTCATCAATCCTTATGCAAACTAATGAATCAATTATGCACATGTTTTTAAACTGAAAAGACACTTAGCACAATAAAACTAATACATTCATTTTAGATCACTGACTCTACAAAAAAACTAATAAAATTTGACCAAAATCCCCAAAATGAAAAAAGAACATGCCCAAACAATTTCAAAATTATTGAATAAGGTCCTGATGAAGTGTGTCATGCCACCAAGTAGGCATCATCAAGCAAGTCAAGTTTACCTTTCTATTTTGGTTTATTAGGGTTTCCTTGAGCTTATCCTGCAATTTCTTAACCTTGACATTACAAATATTTTTTCTTGTATGGTAGTGGTCAGCCATGTGTCTCAACATCTGATTGTCCTTGTTGGATTTGTGAAGGAGCTTCTCCAGGTGTATGTTTAGTCTGTCAAGCCAACTTCCCTATTTTCATTAATTTCCATGGCAATCCTTTCCTCGAAGGTGAGTTCCTCTATAAGAAGTGCCTCCTGTTGTTTTTCCTCCTCCTATACTCTTTTTAGGCCCCTTGTTCTTGGACTTTTCTACTAGTCTAATCCTCATCCTCGTCAAGCTTAACATGTCCAATCACTACTTTTCCTTTTACATATTGCCTCTTAGCTTTCAAAAAGTCCATTTCCAAGAGTATTTGCTTTTCCTGCAAATTTTTGTTCTCCTGATCAAGGAAGGAGATAACAAACTTGCACCTTGCCAAATTGTCTTGTACCTTATTAGTTTGGCATATTTTTCTTTGATGACTAGGTTTAGGGTTTCTTGTTCATCTTGGGACTCCAAGTCCACCATATCAACGTCATGGTAAAGGGCTTACTTCTCTTAGACAACTGTCTCCTGCTGCTTATGATCTCCCTTCTTTTTTGATGTATAAGGAAAGGCCCCTTCCACAATTTGGGGAGAAAACACTTTCTTATGTCCTCTCTGATAAGTTCTGACCTCTTTGTCCTTTTTTCACTTATTAACTGCAGCCTTGCTAGATGAACTAGTTTATTTTTTAGTAACTAATGCTAATGGTGGAATAATTATAGCAGGATGATTGGGTGGTTATGTAAAGATATCTGCCTCAATGAAAGTCTCCCATGAAATTTTCAACTATTTGAGGTGGTGAAGGGCAATGATTTTCATGAGTGAATGATGGAAAATACTATTGATTTGAAGCTCATACTCTTTGTGTTGTACTTTGTGGGCCATATTGTCAATGCTCCTCTACAAATAATAAGGAATGTTGAGAAATTTCACCATAGTGAAATGCATGAGTAGCATGATGTGGTAACTGTATAATATGGAGAATCTACCCCACAAGTAGATTACTTTCATCATGTGAGAAAACCTATTAAGTATTTGATGAAAAGGGAATATTTTCTTGATGTTGTCTTTGCAGGGTGCTTTGAGGTAGGGTTCATACAACTGGGCATCCAAATCCTAATTCTTGAACCATTTTTCACCTACATTAGGTATCCATGTTGTTGCTGTAATAATGCCTGAAGAAATGGTGAATGTCACCCCTGCAATGGTGACTTGGTATTTTTGTAGGTTTGTGATGAATATCCTGGTCAAATTTGGATGGCTCTGCACTCTTTGGACCATTTCAAAAAACTCAAAACAACAGGAAGAATTTGACTGCTAGGGGTGATGACATCAATTCCCTGGTGTCTCATGGCTCAAGCCTTAAGATTCTCCCTCCTTTCTTGTAGGTATTTTTCTCTTCCTCCATGATGTTCACTTTGCTAGAAACCCTAAGGAATAGGGGGAAGGAAAAGGGAATGGGATGATAGGGTTAGGGAGTTGGGATAGGTGTGGGAAAATTTGGGGAAGTGTGTAGGGGAGTTAGGATCCTTAGGGAGGTGGAGGGGAGTTAAAAGTACAAGGGATATGGGCTAGAAAATTTTATTACAGGTGTATAGTCTAGCTACCTAGAAAATCGCAACATAGGGATATGGATTTAAGGAATATGATTTAGGAGTGGGGAATGAAGGGATGTGAGGGTTGTGGGGGATGATTTAGAGTGTGAGGACAATAAAAGGGTGTATGGGAAAGAAAACTAACCTTGAAAATATTGAAAAATAGGGTTTAGCTACTAAAATATATCATGGAGATCAATGGAGAGTTCCCACACTAAAATTATGAGAATGAGCTGCAATGAGGTGATTGTAGGATGTAACTTACTTGAAAATAGATTCTTGACCACTCACAACCTTCAAAAAACCCCCAGAACTAGTTTCATGCCTCCAAGTGAGAAAGCGAAAATTCATTAAGAAAAGCGCAACAAGCTTTGAAAAAAGCACAACGCCTTTGGAAAAAGCGCAACATGCTCACCTGAAAAGTGCAATGCCTAGAGGAAAAGCACAATGATGGGCCAGAAACTCGAATTTTTGAAGCAAAAACTGGTTTTTGACTTGGGAAAGTTAAGAGCTTGATACTGAAGAGTGAGAATGAATGAATTTTGGTCTTTTAGGGCCTTTTAAACTTGGAGAAAAATCATTAAATGAACATAGACCCACATTTCCCTTTTTCAAAATAAACCTTTCATTTTATTTTTACTTTTAACCTTGAACTTTTTCTCTGAACTTTGGAATTTTGGTGGCTTTGGAACACTGAATTTCTTCATGGAACCTTGAACATTTGCTGGTGGAACTTGAGCATTTTCAGCTACTTGTAACTCTGAAATACTTATTACAAATTATGAACATGAAATTACATTTGTCTTTGAAATCAAATTTCTTGATATAATTAATTTATTGTCACTCATCCACTTGCTGGACTTTATGCATGGAATGCTAATTTTATGACCCTGGAACCCTAAAGACTTAATGGAGACTCTGGACTGAATGAAACCATGATGAAATTGACTATAATGATGATGAAAACTTATGAATGATGGTACACTCAACTAAGAGGTGAAATGAGCCAGCAACTAGTAAAATTTTGAAAGGAGTAAAATCAGACCTAGATCTACATCCAATGACCAAATTTTTGCATGATGACCTAATGGAATGACAAAATTTTTAACTATGGGACCCTAACAAGGCATGTTAAGAGTTCATTTGGTCACTGGTGGCATGATGCAAAAAATGACACTAACAGGCACTGCTCTCATTTGGTGGGAGAGAAAATTGCAAGGCAACAAAAATTTGGGTAACCTTCTCTTCTCATGGTCAAATTTGGTTTCTGCATTGAAAAATAAATTTTACCCTTTGGGCTATCATGATCTAGGTGGCTCCAGAAACCTTCAGGAGATGAGGAGGGCTGATGATAGATCAAAATTCATAGTGGTCAGATGGGTCTTGAACCAGGTTCAGGTTGAAGTTCTTGTCGTACGAATTCCAACAGTGCAAACAGATCTCCAATATGAGCCCATATGGAGAAATTAGAGCGAGTCAATTTTTTTGTCAAAGTTGGGCAATGGGCCAATTTTAACTGTCCCCCAAATTCACCGTCAACCAACATGTGACTTAGCTCCCAAAAATGGGTCAAATTGTGGCCTCTTTAATTTTCTTAATGACCCTTATTTTCCTTAAAACTAAAAATGTCTATTTTATTATTAAAAAACAAAGATATTAAAAAATATGGTGGTGAACCATGACCCCTCCCACCCTTTTCTACCCTTATTATATAAAATATTAAATTTATGGGGTGGTGGGTTATGACCCCTGCCGCACCCTCCTCCCACGAAAAACAACACATATAAATAAGACTGAATTGGGGGCGGGCCACCCCCAGTGGACCTACCACCCTTGGAACCTCCATAACAATTGACACCATTTAAATGGGCCGGTGGGATTTCAACTCACATCGGCCGAGAGGGTAGACCCGCCTAACGCGGCAACCCAAAAACCAAACAAAAAAAAATATTTAAAACGTGCCAATAACCCAAACAACGCATCACCTATTTAACATGAAACAAAATGATGCGTCAAATTTCAGAGAGGCGGGATTTGATGTTGTGAAACCAGCTCCAAAAATAGAAGAAAAGAGAGATCAACACCTTAGAAATCAGCCACTTCGAGGGGGAAACCTCCAATACATTACATAAATGAATGATTCTTAAATGATACAAATTACAAAACCTCATTTCTATATATAGGAGTCCATGGGGCCACAATGTAATCCTAGTCGTCCTAACAATAATAATTTAAGGGCACAATAATAAAAATATGGGGGTTGCAGGGCTACAATAATAACAATAAGGGGATTACACTAACAACAATGAGGGACTATACTATTAATATAGGGACCTAACATGCCCCTCTCCTTCAAAAAAGTGTTTTCCTCAATGCTTGAGTAGCTCTAGGTGCTTCTGTATAAAATTCTCATCCTCCCATGTAGAATCTTCAGTGGGTAAGTTCTTCCACTTGATGAGATACTCTGAAATTAATCGATTTCATAGCTTTCGAGTTCTTGTTTCCGTGGCCGCTTCAGGTTCCAATATGATTTTTCCTTCCTCATCAAGTTGTAGAAATATTGTTTGAACTGGAAGACATGCAAAATTTTAGCGGCTAATATTCGCAGGTGGGCTAATTTTCCATGGTTTTTAGAAAAAAAAAGATTCACCAATTTCCATTTTTTTCTAAAAGTGATTCAACCAAATTTTATAATATAAAATCATGTTATCCTAAAAATTTCCAAAAAATTATAAAGACAATATAAATTCATTATAAATTTGGATATATTTAAAAAAAATATCACCAAAAATTTTACAGTTTTCATATTAGGGACTCAAAAGATTCGCCAATGATTCTGAACTTTAAAATAGATTTCCATCCTTAAAATTTTCCCTACTGGAAGATTTTCACCTATAGCCTTCTTTAAGCATGAAACATGGAAAACTGGATGCACTCGTGAAGAAACAGTAAGCTCCAATTTGTATGCCATAGTACCAATATTTTACAACACCTTGTAAGGACCATAGTACTTTGGAGATAATTTATTATCATTCTCAGCTTGCTTGAGGGAAATTTGTTTGTATGGTTGTAGCCGTAAAAATACCCAGTCTCCTACACTAAAACTTCTCTCGCTGCGATGTTGATCTGCCTGGTGTTTCATTCGATTTTGTGCCAAATTCAGGTTATCCCTTAAGAGTTGGAAAAATTCTTGTTGATGCTCGATGTGATCTTCCACTGCTTGAACCTTCGAATTTTCTCTTAAAGATGATGTGATGGACGATGGATGATATCCATAAAGTGCCATAAATGGGGTCATTTCTGCTGTAGTATGGAAGGAAGTGTTATACGAGCATTCAGTGAGAGGTAACCACTTGACCCATTGTGTTTGTTTATTAGATACAAAACAGCGAATATATCCTTCCAAACATTTATTTACTATCTATTACACATCTTTTTGTCACCGTCCCTGCAATCCCTCACCCTGCATATTGGAGGGTCATTCCCATGACTTGTGAACAGTGTTATACTTTGAAAACACCTTCTTTGCATTCTTCTGCATAAGGACAATATTTCTCCTTTTGGAAATTTCCTCAAAAAAGCACACAAAACCTATGTTTTGGCCTTGGCGCGGATAGATAGTTCACCCCTCACGTCGATGTGGAAGATTTGCACTAGATCTCATGCCACCTAGCACTCTATCTCAGTGCAGTGCCCATGCCAAGCTATTTTAGGAATGTTTTTAAAAAATTAGAGGCGGAAGTTTCCTTCTAACCACCTCAGGGATGAGTCACTAGAAGTGGTTAAGTTGATTAGCCATGGATCTCTCTCTTTAGGCAGTGGTTTCCACCTCCCATAGAACACTCCTTGAAGATAGGCCTCCCTTCCATAATTATAGGAATCCTAACCTCTCCCTCTCCCACTATATAAACAAGCCTTCTTCCTTTATGAAAGCTAGCTGAACATATAGCCAAGGGGCTGAACTTGGAGAAGAATTCTATAGCTGAGTAATTGCTATTGAGAAGGTAGAACCAACAAGAACTCCATAGAAAGAGTCCCAACCGAATTCCTGATGAGCCTTTGTGAGACGTGCTTCACTTGAACCCTGTTGGAGGAGACAAAAACGTCGAAGCTTAGTTGTACTCTTCCTTTCATTTATTAATATACTCAACTATGGTGTTGGTTCCATCGTTGTGTTATATTTTTTATGTAATGCAATTGATTTAGTCTTCTTTGACTGATTAATAGCTACGAATGTGAATTAGTATGTTGTATATCGTCATCGTTTCTTGTGTGTGTGCAGGTTTCCGAGCGTGAAAGTGAGCGGATCGTGATCTGTCAAACCACGAGCGAGGAGAAAACCACTCTTTTCGATGACAACAACAACATAGGACCTTCGGTAAGTCGTCTATCAAATCTTCATCCATTTGTTAACTAGGAATCAATATTATAGCTTGTCTTGTTTGTGGCTAGACCCACTCTAGGGCTAGTGGGATCGCCTCTGTCCACAGAGGGGATTTACCTCACCAAAAAATTGGCAACTCCACTGGGGAGCCAGTGCGAGTTTGTCTTCCACCCTTTAGGTCTTCTTTTTTTTCTTTGCTTGCTTGTTTTTCCTTTTCTGGTTATTCTGCTGAGTCTAAAACCCTTGTTCAGCCCCAGAGGATCAGATCTGACCTCTGTTTTTCAAAATTTTCCCTTTGGCCTGAGTGAACTGGCTTGGCGCATTTTCTGTTTAGACAAACACGCCGATTGGCACTAGTTGCTATTGTTGCACCCGCGCCATCCCCTGTTTGGCACTTATTACAGCCAAACAGCCGCGCCGACCCCTGTAGGTTTTAGGGTTTGGTCTGTTTTGAAGGTTTCTGGTCAGTACTGTTGCTTCTGGGTTATTTTTAGGTATGTATTGAGTGTTTTGGGATTGTTTTTTTATTGTGACCAGCTTTCTTCCTCCAGTTTTTTGTCCGTTTCCTATCAGCATCGAAGCCTTAGCGTTTTTAAGTGCTTTGGTATGCTGAGCCTCCTATAGGATTTTGAGCCTTTTGTTTCGCAGTCATCTTCCTTCGTGGTTTGGTTGCATTCATCTCCCTTGATCCGTTTCAATTTAAGAGATTTTGAACATTGGTTTGAGTTTTGTTATGTTTGTTCTGGGTTGATCGAAATTTTTTTGCTTCAACTCTCGCATTAACATTCTCGAACTAGTGTTTTGGTTTGTTTTTCATGTCATTTAGTGCACTCTTTGCTTTATTACATTGAACAAAAAAAAAATTACATTCTTGTTTGCATTGTGAAATTGAAAGTCTTTCGCATATCTAGCATTGGACATTCTAGGAAATATTTCTCATTTTCATTAGCTTGCATCGGATCTTGTAGTGGATGTTTTCATGTGTTCTCATTATTTGCTATTGCTTGAACACTCCTAACCTTCTCGTAGATAGCTTTTCATTGAATTAAATGGTATCTTTTGGCATGTAACTTGCATTTAGGGATTTTTGGGATCCAAAGTTCGGTAGAACCTTGAAACCGAGACATAATTCAAGATCAACTTTAAAACTTATTTAATTAACCTAAGGAAACATTGGAAATTAACACAAAAATTTTAGTGGTCTAGGCTAGAGACGTGTTCCGACGTCTTAAAACCTAATAGTTGTCGCTCGCCTTTTGGCTTCAGACATTGCTAGTACAGACTTGTGCTCCCCGTACCATCGTGTATATAAAGGGAGACCCCTCTAGGTTGCAATCCCTTATCCATAGGAATTTAATTCTTCCGCCTTGTAACCGTGATACACCGAACACAGAATTCGGGAAGACTACCTGCACATACGTTAATTCCTTAGTCATTTCTCTTCCATTTGATCACCAAGGTGTATATGGCAGTTCACGGAAACTTGGTATACCCTCTTACTTAGATTACCTGAGTAGTAATTTTTGTCTTTTCGTGACTCTCTAAAAGTAAAAATATCCTCGAGCACTTGTCCTTTCATGCTCGTTTCAACCTGGAAGTGATAGAGTCACCTTTTTCCTGTTTCTCGACTCTTAAAATATGAAACGACGGAGTTCTTTTTCAATGTCTTAAAAATCAACTGTCCACGAAATATTCCTGGTTAAAGTTATTGTCGTTAGTGTGTTATTTTAAGGTTTTTTCTTATGGCAACATTTACATAGTTTACTAACCAAGGAATCCCCTCTTAAGGGAATCCTGGTCCTTTTCCTACTTTTTGGAATGTTGGTGCTCCTTATATGGCAACATTGCCCCTTCCTGGGTTAACCGTTGGGTTGCCTATTTGGTTATTTTCGACCTTTGTGGTCTCGAGTATTCCGCCCTCTGTACAACCATCTCCTCCCCCTGAACAACATCATGTTGATTCTAAAGTGGACCTCTCCCATTCTTCGCCTATTTCTTCATCCTCCTCTTCTACTTTGCCTAGTGAAAGTTTGGATTCCAGTAACCAGGTGGCTAAGAAGAAGAAGAAGAAGACCAAGAAGAAGAAGTCAGATAAGCGAGAGGCTAATGCTACAGCTATTGTGCCCAAGGAACCTTCCATTGATAAACCATCCAACCTTCCTCGAAAAGTCAAATTTCCTTGCATGTTGTGCAAAGGTGACCATCTTCTTCGAGATTGCCCTAGCATTCCCAAGGTGCTTGAAGCATGGTCTGATGGTTGTCCGCTATTGCCTTTGGCATCTGGAAGTCATATTGGTGACACATCTTCGACTAGTAATGATAAGACTCATAAGAAACAAGGTAAGATTACCAATCCCTATATGTTGTGTGAAGGGCATCATCCCATTCACCTTTGTCCATACATGGATGAAGCCAAGAGAGTGTTGAACAACTCTACTGTTTCTGCACCCTGCCTTCCATCTGGTTACCAGAAACTTTCTTTGAGCCCTCCGCTAGTTGATTCCACAATCGGTCAAGAGTCATCCTTGGTTGATCCCGCTCCCCTAGAAATTCAAATTCAGGAATCCGTTCCCGACCAACCATTGGACGTGGAATCGGTCAACTTGATCCCACCTATGGTTCATCAGGTATTTTCCATCGAGAGTGGATCTTATCCCCCTCACATTCCTCTTGTTTCTTTAAATTCCTTTTACTTGGAGAAAGATTATCGCGTGCCGGTGATTCAATAAGTTTCTCCTCCTGCTTCCGTGATGGAGGTCCAAGAGGATGCTCCTCTTACTCTGGTAACACCAGGGGAAGACCATATTAGTTCGATGGTACCTCCTCCAAGTATTTTTTTCACTTCCTTCGATTGGAGACGATTTGCGGGATACCACATTCCTTCTTATGTGCCTTTTGAGATCACGGTGTAGATATTTGATATGGTCATACCTAGTACGATTATAGATTAAGGCATGTATGTTAGTGTTCTGTCTTAAACTACTTGGCAAGCTTTTGGTTCTCCACCACTTATGCCTGTTACCCAGAATCTATTGGATTTTAATAGAGGAACCAGTCAACTGTTAGGGATCCTTCCGAAGTTCCCTATTACTTTGGGAGGGAAAACTGTCTATATAGACGTGATGTTTGTTCCAGGCCCCTTGGATTTTAATTTACTCTTGGGACATGACTTGCTTATGCCATGGGCGCAGTTGTCTCTTCCCTCTTTCGTGTGATCTGTTTTCCACACAAAGGTCAGATCGTGACCATTGATTAGCTTTCATTATTTGGTCCCGATGTGAAATCTGGTCCACCATTTTCCTTTTTGGGTCTTTATCCGCCAATTGTATCTTCCCTGCTGCAGGTTAATTATGTGGCTACCTGTCCTGTGCCCTCATTCAGTGATAGTATCATTGTGCATCGTGTGCTGGGGGCATTGGGTCCTGATTTTCAAGATGTTGTTCTCCCATTAAATGTGAACCTCTTGGAATCCATGACTTCTTATTCAACATGATGATTTTTCATCAAAGCAGAGTTCATTTTCTTGTGTCAAGCTCGTTAAAAAATGAAACAAGGTCTTCAAATAAGAGTTCGTTTTCTTGTGTCAAGCTCGTTAAAAAATGAAACAAGGTCTTCAGAGCGGATTTCATTTTCTTGTGTCAAGCTCGTTAAAAAATGAAACAAGGTCTTCGGAGCATAGTTTGTTTTCTTGTGTCAAGCTCGTTAAAAAATGAAACAAGGTCTTCGGAGCATAGTTCATTTTCTTGTGTCAAGCTCGTTAAAAAATGAAACAAGGTCTTCAGAGCATGGTTCATTTTCTTGTGTCAAGCTCCTTAAAAAATGAAACAAGCTCTCTCGAGGATAGTTCATCTTCTATGCTGAACTCTTTAAAAAATTAAGTAGGTCATGAGGATAGTTCTTTTAATGTGTCAACCTCGTTAAAAAAATGAAACACGTTCCCATTCAATTCGAGTCTTTGATTAGATCTCGTAAAATCCCAGTCGAGTCTTTCTTTTGGTCTCATAATTGAACCTTCATTCCATCCACCTGTCAATAACTAGTAGTCTACTCCAGTGAATGCACTGAATAATGGGGGGCATGTACCTCGAATTGAGTCACCATGCTGGGGGCATGCTTATCTTTTCAAGCATAGTTTGTTTCTGTTTCAATCTTGTGCAAAAATGAAACCGGTTTCGAGCATAATTTATCTTTGTTTCAAGCTTGTGTAAAAATGAAACCAACTTCAAGCAGAGTTTCCTGATTTCAAGCTTCTGGAAAAATGAAACCATTCCCATTTTACCTCTCTTGATTGTCATTTTATCAACCTGTTCCAGATGAGCCTTAGTTTCCTCATTCCATCGTTAACATCTGTTCGGCTGATCATATGCCCTCCACTTGGTTGTTTTACCCTTTCCTGAGGAAAATCTGCAATGAGTGGTCTTGTTAGCCAGCCTCTTGACCTTTACTTGTTCTGAGCAGTTCTGCCATTACCAGAATGAGTTGCTACCCTTTATACCACTCATTCCTCCAGGAGGAGTCAACTTTCAGCTCTTTTCTGACTCTCTAAAATTGAAAATATTGCCGAGATTCTTGTCGTTTTGAACTCGTTAAATGGCTGTGAAACGATATATACCCAGTATATGTTTAACCCTTTTTTGGGCTGGGATGGATTATTTATGAAAAAGGAATACCTTAGCCTATCATGACTAAGAGGGTCTCTCAGACACAATTTTCTACCTTTTCGGATTTTTGAGACTACCTACGAAAAGGGACTGTTGGATTTTTCTTTTCTGCCTTCTTTTCAATCTCTCTAAACATGAAAAGATCTCGAGTTCTTCCTTTGTCAGACTCGTTAAACCTTGATGACATCTGACTTCATCACCATGACTTTACTCAATTTCCTCCTTCATAGGGCTCGTAAAATGTACTAGGTTCGATTTTTCCAAAGGACAAACTTACATCGCAAGCGTATGCTATCCCCTTCAAGCTTGTTTACAAAAATAATTGGGGTACTTGCTAGAAATGGTGGGGGAAAATGGAACCAGAATTTAGTCGGCAGTATGTCACTCTTGAACATGGCATTTGTTTGCATTCATGTCGGGTTGGGGACATCTCACTTTGTCATTTGTTTGCCTCCATGGGTTTGGGTAATATATTTTGACTACTCATCTGCTCTTTTCCTCGTCACCATGACCTCTGATCCCTTGATGTCAGATACTACCAAATCCAGTATCATGTCGTTGATATGTTTAAGAGGATTTTTTCCTCTGCAATTTTTAACCTCCCTCTGATTCTCTGTTGGTATTAATTCGCATGCTTGAACTTGTACCTTGTTTGGGTCGAGATGGAGTGCAAGACCCTGGGTTTTGTCTAGTGAAATCCAGTCTGCGGATTCTTTGTGGATTACTATGACTTATTGCATGACTCTTCTGATTGGATGGCTGCGACCATACCTGAGTCTATTTGTTGATCCTTATTGCTAGATGGCTACGTCCATACCTCAGATCTCACTTTTTATGTACTCTATTATGGATGATTGTGCCCATGCCACATATCACGTATCAGAGATATTAGTTGTATTTGTACTTGCAGGTTTTTTGACAACAACATTTGGGTCGAACGCGTTCTCATAAAGTATTTCACCCCTCCCTCTCTCTCGGAGCTCATGCTTTAGGGGGCATATGTTACACAGCATTTTGTCACCGTACCTGCAATCCCTCACCCCGTATATTGGAGAGTCATTCCTGTGACTTGTTAATAGTGTCATACTTTGAAAACACCTTCTTTCCATCCTTCTGCATAAAGAAATTATTTCTCCTGTTGGACATTTCCTCAAAAAAGCAAACAAAACCTATGTTTTGGCCTTGGCGCAGATAGCCAGTTCACCCCTCGCACCGATGTGGAAGATTTGCACTAGATCCCATGCCACCTAGTGCTATGTCTCAGTGCAGTTCCCATTCCAAGATGTTTTAGGAATGTTTTTAAAAAATTAGAGGTGAAAGCTTCCTTCTAACCACCTCAGGGATGAGTCACTGGAAGTGGTTAAGTTGATTAGCCATGGATCTCTCTCTTTAGGCAGTGGTTTCCACCTCCCATGGAACACTCCTTGAAGATAGGCCTCCCTTCCATAATTATAGGGATCCTAACCTCTCCCTCTCCCTCTATATAAACAGGCCTTCTCCCTTTATGAAATCTAGCTGAACATATAGCCAAGGGGCTGAACTTGGATAAGAATGCTATAGCTGAGTAATTGCTATTGAGAAGGTAAAACCAACGAGATATTTGTAGAAAGAGTCATGTCCGAATTCCCAACGAGCCTTTGTGAGACAAGCTCCTCTTGAACCCTACTGGAGGAGACCACAACTTTGAAGCTTGGTTGTACTCTTCCTTTCATTTATTAATATACTTGACTATGGTGTTGGTTCCATCGTTCTGTTATGTTTTTTATGTAATGAATTTGATTTAGTATTCTTCGACTGACTAATAGTTACGAATGTGAATTAGTATGTTGTATATTGTCGTTGCTTCTTGTGTGTGTGCAGGTGTCTAAGCGTGAAAGCGAGCGGATCGTGACCTATCAAACCAGGATCAAGGAGCGAGCCACTCTTTTCGACGACAACAACAGCATAGGACATTTAGTAAGTCATATATAGAATCGCCATCCATTCTTTAACTATTAATAAATATTATATCTTGTCTTGTTTGTGGCTAGACCCACTCTAGGGCTATTGGGATCACCTCTATCCGTAGAGGGGATTTACCCCACCAACACTATCTCAGTTTGACCATCGGATTGAGAATGATAAGATGAGCTATGAGCTAATTGAGTACCCAAACAAGAAAATAACTTTGTCCAAAAATTTCCAATAAAAATGGGATCTTTGTTGCTCACAATAACCCTTGGGTGTCCATGTAGCTTTTGAATTGTGTCCATAAATGTAGTAGAAAATGTACTTTCTTTAAATGGATGAGATAATGAAAAAAAGTGTGCATACTTGGTAAGTCTATCAGCTACCACCATGATGACACTCTTTCCTTCGGACATAGGTAAACCTATTATAAAATCATTTGAAATCTCCTCCTAGCATTGACTTGGAATGGATAAAGGTTGTAGAAGACTCGGGGTCTTAATTGTCTCAACTTTATTCTGCTGGAAAACCAAACATTCTGCCACAAACTTTTCAATATTAGATTTAAGGCCATCCCAAGAAAATTATTTCTTCATCTTGTGGTAAGTTTTTAAATATCCTGAGTGTTCTCCTAATGGAGAAGTGTGCAATTCCAAAAGAATCTTTTGTTTTAGTTGGGAATTCTTACAAAGATATAAGCGTTCTTTGTACCACAAGGAATCATTTTTCCAACTAAATGTATTAGATGTACTAGGATCTTGCTGCAAATTTTGAATGAGTGTCCACACTTCTTCGTCCTTCTTCCATTCATCCCTTGCTTCAGTTATCCAATCTGGTTGGATAATAGAAATAGCACAAAGAAATGCTTCCACCTCTTCATTCTTTCTTGAGAATGCATCTGCAACAACATTTAACTTCCCTTTTTTGTATATTATTTCAAATTCATAACCCAACATCTTTGTGACCCATTTTTGCTGCTCTTCTAAAGATAGTATTTGTTCCAAAAAGTGTTTAAGACTATCATGATCAATTTTTACCTTGAAGTGTCTTCCCATTAGGTAAGTTCGCCATTTCTTTAGTGCATGCAGTATTGCTAACATTTCCTTCTCATAAATAGCTTTCTATAAATACTTTCCTTTGATTTGATGACTTTCAAAAGAAATGGGTCTTCCTTCTTGCATTAAAACAACATGAGTTCCATTTCCTGAAGCATCACATTCCACAGTAAACTTTTTTGTGAAGTCTGGCGTAGCTAAGACCGGTGCTAGGAAAATTGCCTCTTTAAGATGTTCAAAGGCCTTAGTTGCTTCAGGAGTCCATGAAAATGCATCTTTCTTCAATAATTTTGTTAGAGGTTCTACTATTCTCCCATAATTCTTAACAAACTTATGATAATACCTTATTAAACCTAGAAATCCTCGCAACTGATTTATGGTTATGGGGACTTTCCATTCCTTAATGGCTTTAATTTTGTTAGGGTCTATCTTAACACCCTCATGAGATACAATATGACCCAGATATTCCACCTCTTGTACTCCAAAGAAACATTTGGATGTTTTTGCATATAATTGTTTCTCCTGCAATAGTTTGAGCACCATGTCAACATGCTGAACATGATCCTTCCAAGACCTGCTGTAGATTAGTATATCATCAAAAAATACTAGCACAAATTTTCTAAGGAAGGGTTTGAAAATGGAATTCATCAACCCTTGAAATGAAGAAGGTGCATTGGTAAGGCCAAAAGGCATGACCAAAAATTCATAATGACCCTCATGAGTTTGAAATTTTGTTTTCGGAATATCTTCAGTGCTCATTTTAATTTGATGATATCCTGAACGAAGATCCAACTTGGTAAAATAAATTTCTCCATGTAATTCATCCAATAATTAATCAATCATAGGAATGAGAAATTTATATTTAATGGTAAGTTTATTGATCTCCCTATAATCCAGACACATATGCCGTGATCCATCCTTTTTGTGTACCAATACTACAGGAGCAGAGAAAGAACTTTGACTAGGTTGAATTATACCAGCCTCTAACGTTTTTGCAATCATACGTTCAATTTCGCTCTTTTGGACATAAGGATATTTATAAGTCCTGATTTTTGGAGGAACGCTTCCTGGAATCAAATGAATAGCATGATCATGATCATGAATAGGTTGGAGTTCAAACACCTTGGAATGATTGTCCAAGACTTTTTGGAGATCTGCAGAAATAGATGATTTTGTTGTT
Organism: Pinus albicaulis; assembly: GCA_034641835.2. Taxonomy (NCBI): domain Eukaryota; kingdom Viridiplantae; phylum Streptophyta; class Pinopsida; order Pinales; family Pinaceae; genus Pinus; species Pinus albicaulis. The sequence continues at coordinate 14,269,292 of CM076577.1, read as the reverse complement.
GGAACTTCTAGTGAGCATAATTGTGCAATTACGCCTCATTGTTCTTTATTCAGAAGCTTTGTCATGAAATTAGAGATTATTGTATTTCCCGACTTCCCTACAATACCCTATAATTTGACTTCCTTTCTTTCTGAAAAAAAAATTCAAGAAAAGTTCTTGAAAATTAAAAGCTACCGTCCCCAAAGATTGTAACCATTGTACTCCTAGTACAACATCAACACCTCCCATAGGAATGGAAAGAATTGGAATATTTAATACATATTCCCCCATGTCTAGCTTGATATTATGGCATTTTCTAGAGAAATTTATAGTTCCTCCATTTGTAACCATCACTTGACATTCTGGTGCTGGGTATAGGAAACAATTCAATTCCTTGGCTACCTTACAATGAATAAAATTATGGGTACTACTTGAATAAATCAACACTATTACCTATTTCTTCTTGATATGTCCTTCTATCTTGAGAGTTTGAGGAGTGTTAATTCTTGCCAATTCATTACACAATATGGTCAGACTCATTTCTTCCTCTTCTAGGGTTGGTTCCTGGTGTATATCCTCTTCTTTTGAAGATTCTTGTTCATTTTCTTCTTCCTCTTCAAAATCTATGTAAAATAACTTCTTATCGACACACTTATGACCTTTAGTGTATTTTCTATCACAACTGTAGAAAATCCCTTTTGCTCTTTTTTCTTCCAATTGTTGTGGTGTCAACCCTGTACGTTGTGGAAATCTAGGAGTAGCAACACTTCCCTTTTTATAGAAGTGAGTGGTAGGCTTCCTTGTCACCATAATTTTACATTCAATTTTTCTTTCCAACCTAAATGCCTTCTCCAATGAATCAGGTTCCAAAACGCAAACTTCATGTTAAATGTTATCCTTTAAAGAACCTATGAAGAGATCAATCTTGTGTTCCTCTAGAATATCAGTTACCCTTATATTCAATTTTTGGAAGTCCTCAATGTGCTCCCCCACTGAACCCTTTTGTTTGAGATTTATCAATTGGCTAAATAAGGTGTTGCTCTTTGTATCCTCATAATGTGCTATCATTTCCTCCGTAAAAATTGACCAAGTGACAATTTTTTTACAGGAGTAAAGCCATCGATACTATACAAATATATTTTGTTCTAATTGTAAAGTTGCAATGCATACCTTTTGTGTGTTTTGCACATTATTGAGATCAATATATTGCTCCATCTGTAGTATCCATGTTACAGGATCCTTTCCATAAAAATTCCTCATATCCATTTTTGGAATATGGTGGATCATTCCTCCAACATTAGAGTTTATGAAATAACGATTAGCATTTATTTTGTTCTCATCATGAGTTTCCTCTACTATCTTTTCACCATTAGGAAACATTTCTTGTATCAACTTTGTCAAACCTTCCATGTCTGCTTTTAGATCATTCTTCATGTTTTCCATCTTAGCTTCCATGTCATCCATCTTAAATTCCATGCCAACTTCCATGCCATCCATCTTAGATTCCATGCCATTCTTCAAACCATCCATCTTAGATTCCATGCCTTTCTTCAAACCATCCATCTTAGTTTCCATGCCTTTCTTCAAAACTTCCATGTCATTTTTTGTTGCTCTTTGCGAGAGTGAAATTTGTTTCACTTTCTCTTGTAATTTGGATATGTCATGTTTCCATTCTTCATCTTCATGAGTCATAGTAGAGCCTTCTAAAGGCTTAATGGGTGTTGAATTCTTTTTAGGGGCCATTTTAGAATCCAATACTGATATCTATTCTACAATATGCCCTTGGAATCAATTCAACTTGATTCTTCAAACAAGACTATGCAATTCGGAAAACAAAATACACACCTTTTACTTGCCTTTAAGGAGCTCGATATTGAAATTGAATTATCTCTATAATTGTGAATCCTAAATATCTTAAATTTGGCCCTATAGTAGCTCTCTCAAGCTTCTTTCAAATGCAATAGGTTTGACCTGATTTTGATTCTTCAAGGCAAAGTTATGTCCAATCTTCCACAATGACCCAATTATGGACTGGTTCAGTAGAGCAAACTTGTATGACTTGCCACTTATCAGTGTTTCCTCCTTTGTCTTTGAAATTGATAGAAAGGAAACTACGGTCAATTTACTTACAGCCACTTTTTATAGAATTCCAATCCGATGCTCAGAGAGAGAGTTATGAAGATTTTCCCACGATCACCCCTTTGAGATGAAAGTCAGGAGCCTGAAAAATCCCTAAATTCCATAGACCATATCTCCAAAAATATTGTGAACCAATCTCTGAAATTTTGCAAAAATGTTCGTCAGGATTTCAGCTTTTGAAACTTTGTAGAAAAAAAATTATAGCGAAAATTCCACGATGACCTGTTTAGGTTAACTCCAGGATTCTACAAAAATCCCTAACTTCCACAGATCATATCTCTAAAACTATTGCGAACCATTCTCTAAAATTTTTCGAAGATGTTCCTTATGATTTTGGCTTCACTCTCAAAATTGTAGCTTCTGAACCTTCGTAGAAAAAAATTTATAGAAAAAATACCATGATGACCATTTTGGAGCAGCGAAACCTTAGAATCCAAGGCTCTGATACCAAATGTTGTGAAACCAGCTCCAAAAATAGAAGGAAAGAGAGATCAATGCCTTATAATCAGCCACTTCGAGGGGGAAACCTCCAAATCATTACATAAATGAATGATTCTTGAATGGTAAAAATTACAAAACCTCCATTCTATATATAGGAGTCCATGGGGCCACATTGTAATCCTAGCTTACCTAACAATAATAATTTAAGGGCACAATAATAACAATATGAGGGTTACAGGGCTACAATAATAACAATAAGGGGATTATACTAACAACAATAAGGGACTATACTAGTAATATAGGGACCTAACATTTGATCCCCGAGCTCTCCTCTATTAATTACTTTAATTACCACTAGGCGAACGACCTCTTCATTGTTAAATCCGCTGGATTTATGTATATGAACCTTGTCCTTTCCATTTGACCCCAATGAAGGAGGAGGTCGAGCATGATGAAGGAGGAAATGCCAGTGAAGTAGGAATTGGGAACCATGCTGGAATGCTTTTCGAGGCAGAGAATTTTGTAGAGAGGATTCCTTGATGCCTGAAAGATTCCATGGGGAGGTAAAATTCTCATTTTTTCATAATGATATGAATTTTACAATCATTTTAACCAGAATTTTGCAGGGAACGTGATGGTAAAGCCAGAATTTACATCTAATTAATAGATTTGGAGATTCCATACACAACAGAATCTTAGGGAATCTTAAGGGAAACCAAAATATTCCTTGAGGCCAAAAACTTGCCGGAGTCCATTTTTGACAAATGTTATGTTGATTTTACACCTCTCGGCAATAGGAATCCAATGGTGATATCTGTTTCAGAAACATAGCTCCCCATTTCTTGGTCATTTTCTAGATTGGAGTGATGGTGTCTGATTCTCAAGTGTGGACAGTCGATTCTATGCACCTCAATGCCATGAGTTCGATGGTATAACCAGATTCAGCAGTTAAGCATCTGCTTCTTCAGCTAGCTTCAAATTTTGAGGTATATGTGCCTCTTTTTTCTACTAGATGTATTATGATTTATAGATCCCTGCTTAATGAGCATGTTACAGGATCTTTTTTTTTATTCATGTGAGATTATGTCATGATTATAGGAGGTCCATTGTGAATGATAGTTATTGTAGCAGAATGTCTCATGGAGAGAAAATATAATCATGTTGAGGGAACATCCTTGTATAAAAATCATCCATGTACCTCTTCCAATTTATATGAAGTGGACTACCCCATTATGACATTGGGCCCAAAGATGTAGCCCATACTAGGCAAACTCAGTTATCAATGTCTCGTGTTTTTATGTTGCTGAAGGTTATCTTGTTTCCTCTTTCTCAAGAATGCATATGTGTTCTTTTATTCTCTTTTAAAGTGAAATTATAATAACATCACTGAATTAAAATATCATGGGTAAATCCGGTAGTTGAAGGACTCGAATCAAGTGGTATCAGAGTGGTCTTCTTGTAGATGCGAATTTTGAGCGTGAATAATGATTGAACGTGCAACAATGGGGGATGAAAAAGACATGTATGAGGCCATGCTGAGGATGTCAAAAATGGTGGACATAATGTATGACACTTATGAGAAGAGAATAGATGAAGAGGAGAAAGAAAAATCAGAGAACGATGCTTCATCGACATCTTTCAGTGCTTATGCATCTTCTTTGTCGCCTTCATCATCTTCTCGTCATTCAAATGGGAGATCAACTAGAGTATTTGAGAAGATAATGTTGAATTAAGGAGGCTACTATGAGAAGAGAAAGAAGAGAAAAAAATATTGCAACTTTAGTTGCGGGCCGCAGAAGAGGCCTTGGAGAAGTTGAAGTGCAACGAAGGCTTAAAGGGGCCATCATAACCTGTGTTTGAATCAACAGTTGAGGTAAACAATGATTATTTCTCTTCAGTTTCATATTCACATGCTATTATTTTTGTTGGAAATGTTGATAGACCCATTACAGGAACTGGCATGAGACTCCTTACCAAAATGGGGTAGAAAGGAGGAGGACTTGGTGTGAATGGCCAAGGCATAACTCAACCATTGGAGGTCGTAAAGAGACCTAGATTCAAAAGTTTGGGATACAGTAAAGGATAGTGCTAAAAGGTGTCAGAATATTCCAATACATGGTTGAAACCATTGAGGAAAGAGAATTATGGGAACACGTCACCATCATCCTATGACAGCGCACATTGCTGAGAAAGAGATGAGGCAAGCTCTCACCACCATGATCACACCAGAGACAACCAAGAAAGGTATAAAAAGTCTCAATATTCTAGTGTTAATTTTTACTAAAAGCATCTTGCTAACAATGAAAATAGATCATGGCATCAGAAAACATGTAGTTGTTTTGGATTACATAACCATTTATTTGTCGAGTGTTGGAAGATAATGGTGACACAAAAGAGGATGAGACGTGAAAGGCCTTCTGCACATCAGGGAAAGAAGAAGGTAAAGAAGGTATGGAGGAAGAAGACCCATTTAATTCATTGTGACAGAAGTTTCCATCAAAGGCTCCATCCAGAGAAATGTCTCAAGGACAAAGTGTCTGTGCATGAACCAGATGAAACAACCGTTCAACAAGAAAATATGCCACATGAAGATAGCCCATTCACTTTGATAAGTGAGAGATGGTTTTTCTATGTTTGGTAGCATGTTTGGCCATATTTTGTAAATCATGTGTTTCATTTTAAAATGTAAAAGTGATGATGTGTTTCCCATCACTTGTTAAGAAACAATGTTATTTTGGCCTTGTATGGATAGCTGGGGTATTGATTTCGTTTTAATGTAAACTTGATCACCAAGTATGTGTAATAAACTCATGGAAAGTGTTTGGAATGCTTGGATCATATATTTTTCACTTATTTTAGCATGTAATTTGAAAAATATTGTACTACAGGTTTTCAGAGGATGCAGGTATCGGCTCATCGCTTATGGCTTTGAATGAAAAAGGTGAAGGAGAATGAAGGGTCACCTTTTAGGAAATTTTTGGTGCAGACAAGGTAAAAAGAATTTGCCAATTATGTTCATGATTTTGGTGGAACAAAAGCTCCTCAATGGGGAGGATTGATCCAGGTGGCTCTAGACACCCTCAGGAGACCAAGAGGGTTGATGATAGGTCAAAATTTAAAGTGGTCGGATGGCTCTCGAACTAGGTTCAGGTTGAAGTGCTCGTCGTCCTGATTCCAACTGTGTAAATGGATCTCCAATCTGAGCCCGTATGGAGAAGTTAGAGAGAGTAAAATTTTTGGTCAAAGTTGGGTTGTGGGCTAAGTTTAACTGTCCCACAAATTCACCGTCAACCAAAAGGGGACTTAACTCCCGAAAATGGGTGAAATTATGGCCTCTTTAATTTTCCCAATGACCCTTATTTTCGTTAAAACCAAAAATTTCTATTTTATTATAAAAGACAAAAATATTAAAAATAGGGTGGCAGGCCATAACCCCCACCACCCCCGTCGACCCTTATTATATCAAATATTAAATTTATGGGGCGGAGGGCTATGACCCCCGTTGCACCCTCCACCCATGGAAAACAACACATATAAATAAGATTGAATAGTGGGCGGGCCACCCCTGGTGGACCCGCCACCCTTGGAACCACTGTAACAATTGGCACCATTTAAATGGGCCGGCGAGATTTTAACCCACGCTAGCCGGGAGGGCCAGCTCACCCAATTCGGCGTCCCAACAACCAAACCAAAACAAATATTTAAAATGCACCAATAACCCAAAAAAAACACCACCTATTAAGCGCGAAACAAAATTATGCGTCCAATTTTGGAGAGGTGGGATTTGATCCCCCGACCTCTTCTTTATTAATTACTTCAATTACCACTAGGCAAAAAACCTCTTCATTGTTTACTCTACTGGATTTATGTATATGAACCTTGTCCTTGTCATTCGACCCCAACAGAGGAGGAGCCTGGGCAGGAAGAAGGAGGATGGACCAGCGGAGTAGGAGTGGGGAACCATGAGCACATCCATAGAGGCGGAACCATGTTGTCATGCTTTTCGAGGCAGATAATTTTTGCAGAAAAGATTCCTTGATGCCTAAAAGATTCCATGGGGAGGTAAAATTCTCATTTTGTTAGAATGATATGAAGGTTACAGTCATTTTAACCAGAATTTCACCAGGAACGTGATGGTAAAGCTAGAATGGCATTATGAGTGGCAGATTCAGAGATTCCTTGCAGAACAGAAACATAGGGAACCATGAGGGAATCAAAAATATTCCTTGAGGCCCAAAAGTTGTCGGAGGTCATTTTCGACAAACTTTATTTCGATTTTACACCTCTCGGAAATAGGAATCCAATGGTGATATCTGTTTCAGTAGCAGAGCGCCCCGTTTCTCTGCCATTTCTATATTGGAGTGATAGTGTTCAATTCTCAAGTGTGGGCAGTCGATTCTATGCACCTCAATGCCATGAGTTCGACTGTACAACCAGATTCAACAGCCGAGCATCTGCTTCTTTGACTAGCTTCAAGGGTTGAGGTATATGTGCCTCTTTTTGCTGTGAGATGTATTATGATTTCTAGATCCCTGCTTAATGAGCATTTTGTGGGATATTGTTTTTGCTTCAGTTGATATTATGTCATGCTGATAGGGGGTCCATTGTGAGTGAGAGTTCTTGTAGTAGAACATCTCGTGGATAGATATGCCACTCATGTTGAGGGCACATCCTTGTATTAACATCATCCATGTACATCTTCCCATTTCCAGCACTATATGAAGTGGCCTACCCCATTATGACACCTCGTCCAGAGGCGTAGCCCACACTAGGTGAACTTCGTTATCAACGTCTCATGTTTTTTATGTTGCTGATGGTTTTCATGTTTCCTATTTCTTAAGCATGCATATGTGTTCTTTTACGCTCTTTTAAAATGAAATTCTAATAACATCATAGAAGTAAAATATCTTGGGTAAATCCAGTAGCTGGAAAACCCAGATCATATAATAAAAATGCATTAATGGAATGAAAACACCTAAGGCGAGGAAAAGGTCAAAATGTGAAAAAATTCACTAAAGAATTTAGAAAGCAAGCATTGAATTTGGGAATTCCATTAGATTCACCAGAGATTGTAACTAAGTATATCAGTTCTTTACATAGTTACATAAGACATTCATTATTATTGTTTGAGACTCCTAACATCGATGAGGCCAATGTGAAGACCATGCATTTTGAAAGCAGGGGGACACATGAAAAAAATGACCACCCAAAAAGAGCCACAACAGCCAAGAGAAGAGGATAAAATCCCTCTTGTACACATTGTGAGAAAGAGGGACATGACAAAGAGAATTGTTGGAAACTGCACCCATATTTGAGGCCTAAGAGGAATGACAAAAGGGAGAATCAATATACAGATACCACCATGCAACAAGACCAAGAGTAAGAATCAGAGGGAGATGAGAAGGTCACAGATACAGGTTTTGCACGAGGTAGACCAATTGATCTAGGGTCAGATTCTAGTGACGAAATGAAGCTTGCAGCTCTTGGTATCGTAGTAGGTGGGCCCATCAACTTGGGTTCCGATTCGGGCGATGAAACAAAAATTTCAATAGAAATTGTACCAAATATGGAGAGGACACCCAATGCGACATGGATCCAAGAACTTGAGGAAATAAACTGAAGCATTCAGGAATAAAATACTAAGCTAAGGAGACCCCTACAGGAAGAAGTGGACGAGAAGAAAAGGTTACTACACCAATTACAAGCTAAGGAAGAGGCCTTGGACAAGTTGCAACATAACCAACTTGAGGTAAAAAGTAAATCTTAAATTTCATGTACTTTTCATGATGATGATTTCACTGCTTTTGAAAAACATACTACATGAATCGGGTCGAAAATGCTAAAGAAAATGGGATATCAGGGGAAGTGTCTTGGAATTAATGGTCAGGGAATCACAAACCCCATCAAAGTGGAGGAATTTCCTCACCATGTAGGACTTGGATATGTGAGGAAGGTATTTGGGGAAATCTCCAAAATAGATAGTGACCAGCTAATGATGAATCATGAAATCACTTCCTCACATTCCAACAATAGTGAGGGTTCCATGAACACTTATCAGGGGAACACATGGGGAAATCACTCTAGGACAACCCAGAAATTTTGGAGGAGATAGAATCATTCTAGTCGCTGCAATGCGGTAGGACACCAACAAGACACGTGTCATATGTTCCATGCCTAGAAAGCATCGATAGAAGATCCAACTGGTGAAAATTTTCAAATGAATTCACCACATTCACGGTGGTCTGCTTTATTAAGTAAAAGATGTTTTTTTTAGATGTAGTAGCTTGTTGTTGCCATAGTTTGTAAATCATGCGTTGAAAATAAATGTAAAAGTGATGATGTGTTTTCCATCGCTTACTAAAGAAAAGGTGATGTTTTTAATTTTGTGAGTAGTTTGGGTATTGTTCGCTATGTAAAACCTGACCACAGAGTGTGTGTTATAAACTTCTGGCAAGTGTGGGAATAGTTGAGTCATGTGTGGTTTGTATGTGATTTCAAAGGATGTAACAGATTTGCAGGATATTGAAATTGTGTTTTAACAATGACACGAGTAGTGTGTTGGATGTGTTAATGCTTTTGGTTGTCCAAAATCTCCTTAACGGGGATGATTGATCCAAGAGGATCTGATAGAACAAGTTGCTTTCAAATTTCTCAATAATCAAAGTGGTCAGAATGCAACAAACTCAACACTATATCGAAGTGCTCCTCACCTTGATTCCAACAACGTGAACGACACTCGAATCTGAGCTCGTGTGACAAAGTTAGAGCCAGTCAAAGTTCAGGGTTGACTTTCACATGTGGTAGACCTAAGGAGGCAGTAAATTGGCAGAATCTAGCGCCAGAATCCGGTGAGTTTTTTTGGGTGAATTTTTAGTATGGTTAAAAATCCCAGTAACCTAAAAAGTTCCAGATTTTTTGTATTAAGGCCTATAGTGAATAAATAAAAATAGTAAAAATAAAAACCATTGTAACAATACTCCAAAAAAATAAATTAAATTTAAGGAGGGGCAGACTGTCATCCCCGCCACACCTGTGGTTGTTACATATGATAAATCAAAGGAGGTTATGGAGGTGGGCCACCCTCGGTGGACCCGCATACCCCCATATCCACATATTAACATTTCATGGAGGCAATGGGTATGGGACTGGCAGGGGTCAAACCCATCCAACCCACGTGGCCTGCCCCCGAGCGGGCAGTGCCAAAAATAAATTCAAGTCCAAAAAAATTAAATAATCTACTTATAGCAGTTGGATTTGATTCCCCCGACCCCTCTCCAACCATTTTCTCCATTTATCATTGCGCCAGGTGGACGTTCTTTGTAAAGACTTCCCTACAACTTATATAAAAACCCATTTTCGCAAAGGGATAGGGGGAGAGAAGTGCGAACCAACGGAACTCACCTGGCAGAAGCATGATCTGAGAAGAGGGTGGAACCATGCCCAGGGAATATTGAGGGGCATTAGAAAGATTCGCTAAGGTGTAGAACATTCCAGTTTCATTTTTATACAAATTGTATACCTCTCAGTGACAGTAATTCGATGGTGATGTCCGTTTTTTCAGCTAAGCTCTCCATTTTTCAGCCATCTTCAACCCTGGATGTATAAGGGTTCATATGTAATTTTTTATTGTATTGATTCTCTTTTTATGACACTTAATGAATGACAGCCTCCCTATTGTTGAGCAGGGCCCGAAGACATTGTCCAAATTGGACGAACTCCGTAATCAATTTCTTATGTCGTCTTATCATGCTTTCATGTTATTTTCCTCTTCGTTTATGTGTGTTTTAAATTTTCCTAGTTAACATGATATTTCATATGTAATTATTTATGAATTTATTGGAAAAATATCTTGTATCATTATGTATCAATCATGATAATCGCTCCATGTCATTTATGAGGGATACATCAAGGCCCTTCTGTGACAGGTCGCTTCCTATTGACATCAGCACATCATCCAGGAAGTTGACTTAGAAACACCCCTTTGGTACTTTGGTTATTGCATACATCAATGGAAATTTTCCTCGCTCTCGGTGACATGTTTACATCAATGGCCTTTGACAGAAAGATTGGGTGGTGTTCAACATCAGCTTATTTCCTTTCACCATATCGAATGTACCATAGTACCTTGAGATCCATTAACATCATCGGTGGTTTCTCTTTCGTCTTTTAACGACTTACATCATTGGTAGATAATTAGATGGTGTCTACCATACTCGACTCTAGATCATTGATTCACATGGATGGACTCGTACATTAGTTGGTCGTGTGAATGAGATACAAGACCCTAGATCTAGTTTCTTCCATCTGGGTTATGATTTCAGGAGTTACACGAAGATCACAATGTATGATGGTCATGATCATATGGACGATCATCCAGTCATGGATTCACCAGTTGCATTTGTGGACGCGTATTTTTAACATTGTAAATGTTATGTTACCTTATGATCTTAGTATGGGTATGCCACCCTAAGTGACAATATATCATGATAAATGTATTAATGTAACAGATGAATCTTGTTGGTTGTTCTTGATACCTACTTGTCACAAGGTAAAGAACTGCAAGCATCAGTAATCACCTCTAAATTTGTGCTTTAGGGGGGATTCTGTTATAAGAAATTTTATCACATTCAATCAGTGAGCCTCCTAATGGGATCAATCAACATCATATTTCCCCTTTTCATCATCTTACACAAAGGCTTAAGAATTTTCATTTCATCCCCCAAAGTTTCAGCACTAAACTACATAATATGAGCCAGTTTTAGGACCAACACTCCCTGTATGCCTACTATGGTGTGATCACCTACAAGTGTCTCCACTGTGGCCTACATTGGTCTCCAACAGGTTTCTCCCCTTTGCACCTACGTTGGTTCTATAAATCTGAGAGAATGATCGAGATTCTAGAAGCTTCACTTTCTAATAGTTTACAAAAGTTGTTTTAACCACTTACGTTGAATTAAAACTTTGGATCCTATCCTACCATACTCTATATTTTTCACCACTTATATTTGATCCTATACCTCCATCAAAGGTGGATCTAAAACCTTAGAATGGTATTTGGATAAGAAATCCCAACTTACCCCACTCTCCTATATATCTCCCATCTTGCATATGCAAAGGTTAGAATGAATGAACGGTTGGCTTTTGGAGCGACTCTGCCCTTATGTCATTGTAGTGAGTGGTTATTATCTCATGCATTAGGGTGATTGTAGGTGTATATTGAGAGAAGGAAAGGAAAATCCAACAACTTGGAGGAGCTCTTCTACAATATCAACAGATACTTATGGTTGTAATATCCTTCCATTTATATTAATGAAAATATTTCTCTGTTTTCCTATATGTGATTGTGATTATTTCACTTATTTAAATACCATGTTGATCTATTGAATATAGTACATAGATGATACTGCATAAATCTCATAGTTTGTTAGCTTGTGTTATTTGACTGTGCAGGTTTTAATTTTAGCAATCAAAGATAAAATTGGAGCATTTAAGTTGAAGAAGGAACGAAACATGCGACATATTATAGGTAGGCTTCATTTTATAATCTATTTATTTTAATGAATAGTGTTAGCCGGGAACCCCAACAAATAGAATTGGCTTCTGTTGGCTTGATGGGTCCTGACCCAGGTTCGGAGGTTAAGGTTTTCCAACAAACCCCTATACTACTAGCCCTTTCGGCAGTGACCTGCTTGTACGAGCCAAAGTCTCACCTGAAGTAGTATCGGTGGGTGTTGGAACTAGGTTTCCACACCCTGAGAGAGAGAGCAGGTAAGTCGAACCGTTCGGAAACTATCAGATCTACGCAGTCAGAGGTCGTTCGAAGGACTTTCAATGATTAACCAATGTACAGTTTTACCAGATTTATATAACAGGCTCGTATCCACGTGCGAACAACAGAGTATAAGAATAAAAAATATATTTGCAGCATACTTAATTAAATTTCAGATACATTTCTCATAACACAGATAATTTGCAGCTCATAAACGCATTATCATTCGAACCTCGTAACTGAATCACATATAATTCAAGTCCTAAATAATCATAACCAGATAGATCAAACATCATCGGATATCCACGATACTTCGCAATATTACTTATCAAAAAGTATCTTACATACCCGAAAAACCCACCTGCGCACATAGCCAGCAGGGTTTGCACACAGTAGGACTGAGGATCTCCGCACACACAGCCAGTAGGAGTTCTTTCCCCAAAACCCAAACAGATCTACTAATTTGCAATTCGCATCAATATTAATCCAAGTTTGTCTTACAACTCAAAAAGGTTCAACTACTTATACTATTTTAGCCTACGCATCCAATGGTCCACAAACCATGGTTTGCAGACTCTTGGTCTATCCTTGGCCCATTTACAATGCATTAGGGGCTTAGACCTACCCCAAAACCCCTGTGTTAGACTAAATATAATCATAAATATACAAAATTGACCAATTTTGTAGCTCCTGTAGGAGGCCCTGTTCCAACAGTCCCCCAACAGAGTCACTATGGTGGTGGGGTATCCTCTTGCGCTTGTACGGATACTCCAGCCATAGAGTCATTTGATCCGATATGGTTTGAGCTGGCTACCATTGATGTAGTCGAGGAGCATATCTTCGTGTAGGGTAGCAAGCCTAACCGCTCCTCCATCTGTGATCTCCTTAATTGTGTAGGGACCAAGCGAATGCTGCTGGAACTTTCCAGGATGATTTGAAAATAGGCTATAGTACAAGAGAACCAATTGGCCTTCCACGAAAGTCTTTTTTCGAATGTGTCAGTCATGCCAGGCTTTATCGTGGGCCTTCTAGACTTGCTGATTGAAATTCACAATAAATCAATCTTCCTCCAAAACCATAAGCTGCACTAATCTCTCTTCCATGACATCTGGTTCTGCCATGTTTGCAAATGCTATGATACGCATACTAGGGACAATATACTCCATGGGCATAGTGACTTATTTACCATAAACCATCCTGAATGGGGTCTTTCCTGTTAACTTCTTGTACGTTTTTCGATAGGCCCAGAGGACCGACGGGATGCACACGTCCCAATCGCTGGATCAGCATTGCATACCTTGGTCAGCACGTGCTCCAAGATTTTATTAAAAGCTTCAACTGTGTCATTGGCCTGGGGGTGATATGGTGTGATCTTCACATGATGGATCTAGAATTCCTGAGTCAAAGCTCCAATTGTTTCATTAACAAATTGCATACCTCTTTCACTCATGAGAATCTTTGGACATCGAAGCCTGGTCAGGATTTGTTCAAAGATAAAATGCACAGCAGTATCCGCAGTACAATCCTTTACTGCTTGCGCTTCCACCCACCTGGTTACAAAGTCGGTGGCCATAATAATGTAGCGCACACCCGTCCTTTTTCTTGGGGAGTTGATAGGCCCGATGAAGTCGATAGCCCACTTATCAAATTATTTTAGGTCCATTTGTGGTTTAAGTGGCATTTCATCTCTACGGGATGGCCTCCCTATTCGTTGGCATGTATCACAGGCTTTATAATAGTCGTAGAAGTCAATATGCAGGGTTGGCCACCATAACCCAGCCCTCAAGATCTTTTGCGTCATTTCTTTCCCTTCGTAGTGTCCTCCCGCTACTTCGTTATGAGCGTCGGTCAAGACAGCATGTCGTTCATGCTCCAAAACATATCGCTATAATAATTCATCTGCCCCCATCTTATATAACTGTCCTGCGATGATGGTAAAGTCTGCTGTCGGGTGACTAACTCTTTTTTTTTCTTTACAAAGTACTCTAGAGGTGTCATCCCGTTAGTCAAGAACTGAATGATATCATCGAAGTGTGCAACTACTACCTTGATAGCAAATAGCTGCAAATCAAGAAATCTAGCTTCAAGGTCGGTTGGCTACTCGCCACTCTTTATTCGGGGCAAGTGGTGTTGAGCCCCAAAGATGTCCTTCTTTTCCACCACATTTTACTTCATTTCCTTTGTCCCTCATCAATTACAGGCTTGAATGATCAATAGGATTGATTAGTATTACTTTAAGAATGTATATAATGACTAACTTGCTATGTTTTCATGATTTTGTTGTTGTAGTAATTTTTGACTAGACTCGGCTATAGAACGCAGTCATTCTGTAGCCAGTCGCCTATTCCGTAGCTATCTTCATGTTCACACAGGTTCCAGGTCTCACCTCAAGGAAAAACACATATGGTAATATTCCACATCACTCCCCCATCATTTCTTGCTCTCCACGAAGTCTGAGCTCAAGTCTATAGGTGGTTATGCACGTGGGTAACCAAAACTAGGAGATAGACTTCTAATAGGACAAGGACTGTACAGATGACCTTAATCATAGTACGAGACCACCACCAGAGTTCTAGTTTGATTTTAGTTGGGAAAGAAATTTATTCCTGTTTTATCTCAAAGAAGGTTATGTAATTTTGTTATAAGTATGGCTCGGGAGACCGAGAAACGGCTAGCTAGATTTTGTTTTATTGCTAGATCTCAGAAGACCGTAATACTCTGTTTTTTTTTTTGAAGAATTTCTCCTTTAATGAAATAAGTATCACTTTATTTCAAGATCTAATTCAATATTGAGTAGATTTGCGTGCTAATCCGATGGTAGAGGGCCCCTGCTACCTGAGAAGCTTTGTTCATATGGTTTAGATAAGTAACTTATCCTTGTTTCATTCCTAGTTTAATCAATTTTCTGAACTTTGTGTTTTTATACTTACTTGTAGTGGATGCCACAGTCAGTATTATCCTTAAAAACTATTCCAAAACACCACTAACATTGGATGAGATATAACTGAGTATTTTAGAAGTTAATTGCATTTTTTTTAGAAACTTTATGTTTTATGCTCATTTGCATTGAAAGATACAGCCAGACTTGTTTTTACAAACTATTCCAAAATATCACTCATATTGAATGAGATAGGGATGTAGTATTTCACAGAATTACTTGCATTTTAGTTCAGTTGAAATAATCTGGAGGTAGATGTCACTCTATTTTAATTCTGTCACTGTATTTCAAGTTAAGTTAATGGCATTCTAGTTTAGTTGTGGTCACTGTGTTTCAAGTTTGATAAATTGCATTCTAGTTTAGTGTTATCCATTGTTCTTTAAGTTGTATTAACTGTCAAAATTAGACTTCACGAACTTCATTGTTTACAAACTAATATTGTTATGACTTTCTATTAATTCATCATCATATGGACAGGAATTAGTGATATCAGTTTAAGGCCTTGATTGTTCTGCAATCTTTTGCAATTTCATAAATAAGCCTTTTCCCAAAAACTATTCTAGAAAATCTCTAACTTTCGAATGAGGCTTAGTAGTGACAAGTTGAGCTGCAGAATGGATTAATCTTAGCATTACAAGTTAATTCAGAGTAGAAATCTTATTGTGCTACAAATAATCTTTTCCAATTGTGTTCCAATAAACTTTTAGCCATGGATGAGATTATTTGTAATATTGTAAGATGATTGTTTACTTAGGAGAACCTCATTTGCACTAAACTTGTCCTTTTCTCAAGCTATTCCAACATATTTCTAATGAATGAATTAGATGAGTTCATGTTATGAGTTATTGAGTTCATGTTGTGATTTATTTCCTTGCTATGAGTCATTATCAAACTTTGCATTTTCTGTTCTTTAGTATAGGTTTTCCTCTATTTTTTAGTGTGACCAACAACTGTTCTTTTTCAACATTTAGTTATTTTCCTTCTTAACATAAAACCAAAAAACCAAAAACATCATAAAAACACTAAACACAACGTAGTGAGAAACAGATACCTAGGGACATATAGTGCACCTCACTTCAGCAGTTTACTAGCCCTGGTTGACAATTGATGACCTCAATTTAGGAACACTAAGTTGAGCACACATTTTGGTGCCATTACCGGGGAAGTGTAACTAGGTAGCCTTGTTTCTTACCTCCCAAAAACATTGATATGCGTAGAGAAAGAGACTCAAGGGGTAGATTCATAAGAAGCAGAAGCTTGATTCCTAGAACACCACTTGTTTCACCAAAACCAAGAGCCAGCACATCTTCAACTCAAACCCACATTCCATCCTTTACTGATCATAGAATCTCAGAGGACTTAAGATCAGATATTCCATTAGAAATACCTTCCATTTCATCCATTGAACCTGTCTTAGAAGAAGATTCAAGGATCCCTGCTAGAGGCACAAACTCTTCCACTTCCACAGAAGAATCAACTATGGCAGAAGAAGGGGGAGGAGGAGTCTTTAATGGAGAACACACACTATTTAGAGGGGGTAGAGGTAGAGGTAGAGGAGAAGGAGGTAGAGGTGCAGAAGGAGAAGGAGGCAGAGGAAGAGGTAGAAAAGAAAGGGGAAGCTCTTTTGGGTTTCCTATAGTAGATGAAGAAACCAATGCAACTATGAAAAACATTTCACCCTCTGTCCTTCCAAACTTTTATGGACTTAAAACTGAAGATCCTGAAACCTTCCTATTTGAATTTGAAGTCCTATGTAGAACCTATGACTACTTACAAGATGCCCAAAAACTTAAATTGTTCCCTTCAACATTGAAAGGAGCAACATTAAAATGGTTTATGAGTTTGATCAATAGTTATATTAGGACATGGGAAGACATGAAACAAGCATTTCTAGAGAGGTACTTGGATTACTGTATGCCAGTCAACCATAAGGAGGAAGTGTTTAAAATTCTACAAAAAGAGGATGAAAATTTGGAAGATTTGTTGGAGAGATTTAACTACAACATCAAAAGAGCAAAAATGGAAAACCTAGACCACGATACCTTGAAAGTTCTCTTGTTGAAGACAATTAGGGATGAATGGTTAGATATCCTTAACATGATGGGAAAAGGGGATATATATCAGCTTACATTACCTGAAATAGCTGAATTATGTATCAACCTTTCAAGAGGGAAATCTAAAACTGTAAAAGGACCAAGAGACCCTGCTCTTGCAAGGGCAAGTAAGTCTGCTTCTGGGACAGTAAGTAGGGCAGAAATAGGACATATGCTTGATGAATTCAAATTTGGTATCTTAGGGAGTCTTAGTGAACAAATAGACACCCTTAAGTTACAAAACAAGAAAAAATCTAAATCTGATGCCTTAGCAATCTTTTGTCCCAAATGTAGAAAGAAACATGCCTTGAGAGAGTGCCCTTTGGATGCAAAAGTTGTAGAGACTTGTGTAATTTGTTCAGAAAAACATGAGACCAAGAGTTGTCCTTCACATCCTGGTCTTAAAGTTGTCTTTCAAGAAGAAACTCCTACAAGTTCCATAGAATCTCTCAATTTTGTCTCCAGGAGGCCTTGGCAAGGACCTCAAACACAAGGATTTCATGATCAGTTGTATAATCAACCCCCATCAAATTGGAATTCTTGGCAGCAACCTTGGCCCCAATTTCAAAATAAATCACAAACTTTGGCGCAAGGAGCACAAAATCCCTACGGAAGATACTCTCAGTATTACCAATATCCACCATCCTATCCACCATATCCATATTTCCCTCCTCAACAAAATTTTTAACATAATCCTCAACAAAATATTCAAAATCAACCACTTCCATTACCATTTCCTCAGAAAACAAATCAGTTTCCTGCCCAACCCATACCAAACCCCAACAATAAAAATCCTCAGAACACATACATGATAGAAGGCCAACCGTTTCCAACTTATTTGATCACTCCTTTAGACCTTAGTGATGTTCAACTTAGGTCTGGAAGAATACTTGAAAAGAGGAAACCTTTTGTAATCATACAAGAGCAAGACAATTCTGAGGAAGATTCTCTACGGGTAAATAAAAGTCTTAAAGATAACACAACTTTCCAAGACTTAAACATTGAAAAATAAAAACAAAAAGAACCAATAATTTCAACTCCTATATTAGAGCAGCCATCAACATCCACTTCTACACCTCCCTTTCCAGAAAGATTACAAATTGTTAGGGGTGTAGAAAAACAAATTATGGTGCCTAATTATGATTTCCTAGATGAGCTGAGAAATGTTTGTATTAAGATCCCATTATTACAAGCCATCAAGGAAATTCCAATCTTAGCAAAAAAAATAAAGGAGTTGAGCATGAAGAAAACAAGAAAAAGAATAAGAGAGATAAATAAAATTCAACTGGCAGGAAAAATAGCAGATATCATGATGGGTAAGATTTCTATTCCAAAGTATCTAGACCCAGGAAATCCAGTTGTTAAAATTCACATCAATGGAATTGAGATCCAAAACACACTTATTGATTTAGGAGCAGCAATTAATATTATGAGTAGACAAATCATGGATAAACTAAAACTTCCTAATCTTCTTTTTACACCCACATTATCAAAATTAGCAGACAGATCTGTGATCAAACCTGATGGAGTAATAGAAGACATTCCAGTGTCCCTAGATTCTTGGGAATATCCTGTGGATTTTATGATCCTAACTCCTAAGAATAATCTAGGAGGGCATCATATTATATTAGGAACACCTTGGTTAGCTACAACTGATGCTTTCATTAGTTGTAGATCTGGTAATATGTACATCTCTGATGGTAGTTCAACCAATAAATTTACCCTGTATCCTCTAGCAAGAAAAATTATAGAATTAGATGATACTCAATGGATAGAGGATGAAGAAGACTTACAACCTCTCTTCACAATTTTAGAAATTAGTGAAGATAGCCAGATTTTGAATACCTTTGAAAACTTTGAATCCTCTTTGGAATACAAACATGAACAATTTCAAGAAGAATCCAACATTGAGTTTTTATCATCAAGACAGATGTCTCTTTATTCCATTGATAAATTTGGCAGCTCTACAATTGAGATATTTCCAGGAAAAACCTTAAACATAAACAAGAAATTAGAGAAATCTCAACAAGAAGAGCTAGTCAAGATTTTATAGAGACATTCTTCTGCATATGCATGGGAGTACACTGATATGAAAGGGATAACCCCCAAGACTTGCACTCATCACATCTACATAGAGGAAAATTGTAAACCAATCAGACAACCTCAGAGATGGATGAATCCAAATCTTAGGGAGATTGTTAAGGAAGAATTGCAGAAATTTTTAAATGTTAACTTCATCTATCCCATTTCAGATAGTCAGTGGGTTTCTCCTTTGGTAATTGTGCCAAAGAAAAATGGTAAATGGAGGGTATGTATTGACTACTGGGAATTAACCAAAGCTACTCTTAAAGATCATTTTCCCTTACTCTTCATAGATCAGGTGTTAGATACATTAGCTGGCAAAAAGTACTTTTCATTTCTAGATGGGTTTAGTGGTTATAACAAAATTCAAGTAGCACTTGAAGATCAAGAAAAAACCACATTTACCTATCCTTGGGGTACCTATGCTTACCAAGTATTTCCATTTGGACTATGCAATGCACCCACAACATTTCAAAGGGCAGTACTAGGAATCTTTTCAGATCTAATACATGATTGTGTAGAGGTATATATGGATGATTTCACAGTTTATGGAAACACATTTGAAGAAACCTTAAAAAACTTGGAAAAAGTTTTAAAGAGATGCAAAGAAGTAAATATTTCACTTAGTCATGAGAAGTGTTTTATGATGTTTACTGAAGAAATTGTTTTAGGACATCACATTTCAGGGGATGGGATTAGAGTTGATGAGTCAAAAGTTGAAGTCATCTCTAACTTATCTATTCCAAGTTGTCAAAAATATGTTAGGCGTTTTCTAGGATTTACAGGATATTATCGAAGGTTTATAGAAAATTTCACCAAGATAGCATCTCCACTTTTCAAATTACTTACCGAAGACTATGAATTCAAGTGGAATCCTGATTGCCAGTTAGCCTTTGAGACCCTGAAAACAAAAATCTCTGAAGCACCTATTTTAAGAGGACCTAACTGGAAGTTACCTTTTCATATTTCAACAGATGCCTCAGATACAGCTCTAGGAGCAGTATTGGGACAAAAAAACCTAACTCCTTATGCCATCTACTATACCAGTAAAAATTTGACTCCTTCAGAGTTAAACTTTACTATAACTGAAGAAGAGTTTTTAGCTGTTGTTCATGCCATAAAAAAATTTAGACACTATATAACAGGCTATGAAACTTTTGTTCACACAGATCACTCTGCAATTAGATATCTAATGAAAAAATCAATTACTAATGGAAGATTCATAAGATGGTTATTGCTTTTATAGGAATTCAACATTACCATTCTAGATAGGCTTGGAAAACAAAACACAGTAGCTAATTTCCTATCTAGACTCCAAAACATCAAAGACAATACTCCAGTTGAAAATCAATTCCCTGATGAATATCTTTTTGCACTTTCTACTTAGATTCCTTGGTTTGCTGACATTGCTAATTATTTAGTTTCAAGGAAATTTCCTTCAATAATGAATGCAAGAGACAAAAGAAAGATCATTTATGACAATGCAAAATATTCATAGGTTGCTAATGAGTTATACAAAACAGGTCCATATTTACATTAGGAGATGTGTTCGGGAAGATGAAATGCCTGAGATCCTCAAGGCGTGTCATGATGAACCTTGTGGTGGACACCTTGCTGATAAAAGAACAACTTATAAGATCCTTCATTTAGGATATTATTGGCCATCCCTTTTTAAAGATGATAAAGAGTAGGTCAAAAGGTGTGACAGTTGCCAAAGGGTAGGGAAACCTTCTCCTTTAGGTGAGATGCCATTGCAGCCTCAGGTACATATTGAACCTTTTGAAAAATGGGCTTTAGATTTTGTAGGACCTATTAGTCCTCCATCAAGACAAAAGAAATATATATTATTTTGCACTGATTATGTTACTAAATGGGTAGAGGCCAAGCCATTACTTTCTGCTACTGAACCATCTGTAGTTAATTTTCTTTTTGAGGATATTTTTACTCATTTTGGTGTCCCAAGGGAAATTGTTACAGATCAAGGAGCTCAATTTACATCAAATCTAGTGGAACAAATGATGGAGAGGTACAAAATCAGACACAAAAAATCTAGTCCCTATCATCCACAAGAAAATGGTCAAGTGGAATATACCAATAAAGTCATTGAAGGGATCCTAACAAAGACTGTCCATTTACATATAAGAGATTGGGTAGACAGGCTTCCTGAAGCTTTGTGGGCCTATAGAACTACATGGAGAAGCACAACAGGTCATACTCCCTATGAACTTGTTTATGGAAAACAAGTTTTGTTTCCCATAGAGTTTCAAATTCAATCTTTTAAAATGGATGTTCAGCTAGGACTTGATCTAACAGAGGCACAAAAGCACAGATTGGAGCAGATTAATGAATTGGATGATATCAGACAAGATGCAGCTCAGAAAACAAGTATAGTCCAGCAACAAAGGACTAGATGGCATGATAAGTATATCAAGGAAAAGAAGTTCAAAGAAGGTCACTGGGCTCTGTTGTTTGATTCAAAGTTCAAAGATTTTCAAGGTAAATTCCAAACACATTGGCTTGGACCATATGAAATTGTGAAATTTTTTGACAATGGAGCAATAAAAATCAGGACAATAGATGAAGAAGAGGTCACTTTTCTTGTAAATGGTCATAGATTGAAGCTGTATCATCAGCCACTTTCAAGAGAATAATTTGTCAAGATATTTCAGGAAAACAATGATGTGAAGTTAATGAAGAAGAATTTTTCTTCTTCATCAACTTAGTTGAATTTTCTGAATTCAAAAGCATAAAAAAAATTAAAAAAAATAAAAAAATATATATATATAATAAAATAAAGTATAAACATGAAAAATAATCACTGATTAGCATGTTTATACAGAAAAGATAGAGTGAAAATCAGAATCTTTCTGACACTTTAGCTTTTCAAATTTCTTCTTTTTCTACAAACAGCTATTATAAAATCATAAATGCAAACCCATATTTCACTTATGATTCATTTCATTCCATTCATCCATACTCCATTTCATTCCATTCATCCATACTCCACGTCATTCCATACTTCATTCATTTCATTCCATGGTCCACCTCATTTCCATTTTAGAGTTTTAATATTGATTTCTTTCTGCAATTGAATAATACAAATCATAATCTGCAGGTCACCTTCCATACTTCACTTCACTTCATAATTGTGATTCATTTCATTCCATTATTCAATTCACTCATACTCCATTACACCATATTTTATTATCCATTTTTAACTCATTTCATACAACATTCCATTCATGCTTCAAACCATTCCATTCCATGTTTCAAGACTTCTACAGGTACATTCTGCAATCAGTCAGACATTCTGCAGCCAGAGATCCTGAAGGCACTATCCAGTAATCACTTGATTTAGCAAAAAAATGATCCTGCATATCCAAGACAACAAGAAAAATCAAATGAGATATGAGGACTAAAGATCAATGATTTTCAAAGGAGGAAAAAACATATCAAAACCACAAAAAAAAAAAAATCAAAGGAAAGGCAAAGGTAAAAGTTATGAAATTATTATGGTGACAGATCACGAAAGTTTTAGCATAGTTAAGTCATGTATGATTCAAAAATTTATTTTAATTAGTCATGTTGATCATGCCTATCAAACCTATCATAAAAAATTTGGACAAAATCCCTTTCACTCTGCCATTCCAAATCATCATTTAAAACTTAACGGTTAAAGTATTGAAGTGACCTAATCAATCACGTCACTAGCCCGAAGCATTTAGTGATGATTTTGAAATTACATGAGAATTTTTTCGCGATCTTTTCTTCCGTGATAGCTCTCAACTCATTAATCCATGTGAATCATCCTCACTACATTATACTCATTTCATAACCACTCCATATCATTTCTTTCCTTAGCCAATTCTTAGCCATTCCGGTCTGTAAAACAGATAAACATCTTTGGAGTAAAAACATCTCTTTAACAGCCATTTTCACCGTGAGCAGAGGAGCAGTAATTTGAAGGTTGAAAAGATAAGTTATGGGTCTCATAGTAAGAACTGAACCAGTTGGAACCAAATACTTGGAAGGCTATCCACAAATCAGAGAAATGCTATAGCAGGCTGGGTGGTTACAATTCTTTGAAAAATTTAATGGTTTTCATAAGGAGGTAACTAAAACATTTGCATGGTCCTTCAATGGAGCAGAGGTCGAAATAGGAGATATTAAATTCACTATTATAGAGGCTTTCATTGCAGAAGCAACGAAATTACCTAGATAAGGAGAACGCTGGTTCAAAAATAGGGAATTTCATAATGAGGCGTGGAGGAAAATACTCAAAACACCAGGTATGGATGTTTCCATTTTTAAGAAAGGTATTCCTAGCTCGGCACTGAAGAATAAATGGAGGAATATGTTACTCATTTTGCAAAAAATTATCACTTGTGAAGGAAGATTTTGTACCCTCTATGTTTATCATATTCGGTTAATGATGCATTTCTTAGATGAAGAAATCAATTTGCCCTTTTTCCTACTTCATAGTTTGAAAAGAATGGCCTCTAATGTTCAAAAGAGGGCTCAATTTCTAGAAACCACTTTGTATCACCATGGTTTAGTCAAAATCCTAATTGAACATCATTTGAGAAAAATGGGAGATAATTGGGATGATTTTTTAGTAAGGAATCACTTTGAAGAACCCAAGGAATATCCACCTGAAGGCAAACCTACAAGAAGAAGCAGGAGAAGGGAAATTTCCAAAGTTGTTGAAACTAAAACTGGTAAATCAATACAAGGGGACAGTGAAGAGATGATTTCTGAGAAATTGGCTGAAATTAAGAAGCAGCTTAAGAAGGAGAGGATAATAAGAACATATGCTAAAGAGAGAGGTGAAGGACCATCTCAACCAAGACGGAGCCACAAACTCAAAGGTATATTGAAGAAAACAGGGGTTAAACAAACGGGAATCATAAAAATTGAGGATGAAGAAACACCTACTACTAGATCACCTGAGTACCAGTATGAGGAGGATCTTGATATAGACCCAGCACAACAACAAATTTATAATTATGTTGAGACATTAGAGAAGAGAGCCTCGGAAAGTAGAGACAGAACTCCTAGCCCACCAAAATCTGCAATTGATGTACTAAGAAGAGACAAATATGAGTTAGAAGTGCTCAATAGGCATATCAAGAATGAGAATGAAATTTTAAGAGAGTAGGTTAAGCTAAAAGGTGATATGAATACAACTCTGTCTCTACAAATGAAAAAGTTTCACAAGGCCAGTGAAAAATTGAAGAAGAAAAAAAAAATTTAAGCAGGACACTTACAAATTTTAGAATCAAGTTGATCATAATGAAGCCCAGGAGGCCATTGACTGCCAGGAAAAGCAGAAGAAGGGGCATATATTTCCTAGCAAAGGTCTCTGAGTACATGGATTAGTTTCATGAGGACATGCAAAAGCCTTGCAGTGGGGGTATGTTGAGCCCCAAAGATGTCCTTCTTTTCCACCACATTTCACTTCATTTCCTTTGTCCCTCATCAATTACAGGCTTGAATGATCAATAGGATTTATTAGGATTACTTTAAGAATGTATATAATGACTAACTTGCTATGTTTTCATGACTTTATTGTTGTAGAAATTTTTGACTAGACTCGGTTGCAGAATGCAGTCATTCTGTAGCCAGTCGACTATTCCGCAGCTATCTTCATGTTCACACAGGTTCCAAGTGTCACCTCAAGGAAAAACACATATGGTCGTATTCCACATCACTCCCCCATCATTTCTTGCTCTCCACGAAGTTTGATCTCGAGTCTATAGGTGGTTATGCACGTGGGAAACCAAAACTAGGAGATAGACTTATAATAGGACAAGGACTGTACAGATGTCCTTAATCATAGTATGAGACCACCACCAGAGTTCTAGTTTTATTTTAGTTGGGAAAGACATTTATTCCTGTTTTATCTCAAAGACAGTTATGTAATTTTTTTATAAGTATGGCTCGGGAGACCGAGAAACGACTAGCTAGATTTTGTTTTATTGCTAGATCTCAGAATACCATAATACTCTGTTTTTTTTTTTGAAGAATTTCTCCTTTAATGAAATAAGCACCACTTTATTGCAAGAGCTGAGTCAATATTGAGTAGATTTGTGTGCTAATCTGGTGGTAGAGGGCCCCTGCTACCTGAGAAGCTTTGTTCATATGGTTTAGATAAGTAACTTAACCTTGTTTCATTCCTAGTTTAATCAATTTTTTGAACTTTGTGTTTTTATACTTACTTGCAATGGATGCCACAGTCAGTCTTATCCTTACAAACTATTCCAAAACACCACTAACATTGGAGATATAACTATAGTATTTTAGGAGTTAATTGCATTTTTTTCGAAAATTTATGTTTTATGCTCATTTGCATTGAAAGATACAGCCAGACTTGTTTTTACAAACTATTCCAAAATATCACTCATATTGAACGAGATAGGGCTATAGTATTTCATAGAATTAGTTGCATTTTAGTTGAGTTGAAATACTCCAGAGGTAGATGTCACTCTAGTTTAATTCTATCACTGTATTTCAAGTTTGATAATGGCACTCTAGTTCAACTCTGTTCACTGTATTTCAAGTTAGATTTTTGGCATTCTAGTTCAGTTCCAGTTCACTGTATTTCAACTTAAGTTAATGGCATTATAGTTTATTTGTGGTCACTGTGTTTCAAGTTTGATCAATTGCATTCTAGTTCAGTGTTATCCATTGTTCTTTAAGTTGTCTTAACTGTCAAAATTAGACTTCACAGCCTTCATTGTTTACAAACTAATCTTGTTCTGACTTTCTATTAATGCATCATCATATGGACAGGAATTAGTGATATCAGTTTAAGGCCTTGATTGTTCTGCAATCTTTTGCAATTTCACAAATAAGCCTTTTCCCAAAAACTATTCTAGAAAATCTCTAACTTTCGAATGAGGCTTATTAGTGACAAGTTGAGCTACAGAATGGATTAATCTTAGCATTACAAGTTAATTCAGAGTAGAAATCTTATTGTGCTACAAATAATCTTTTCCAATTGTTTTCCAATAAACTTTTAGCCATGGATGAGATTCTTTGTAATATTGTAAGATGATTGTTTACTTAGGAGGACCTCATTTGTACTAAACTTGTCCTTTTATCAAGCTATTCCAACATATTTCTAATGAATGAATTGGATGAGTTCATGTTATGAGTTATTGAGTTCATGTTGTGATTTATTTCCTTCCTATGAGTCATTTTCAAACTTTGCATTTTCTGTTCTTTAGTATAGGTTTTTCTCTGTTTTTAGTGTGACCAACAACTTTTCTTTTTCAACATTTAGTTCTTTTCCTTCTTAACATAAAACCATAAAACCAAAAACATCATAAAAACACTAAACACAACGTAGTGAGAAACAGATACCTAGGCACATATAGTGCACCTCACTTCAGCAGTTTACTAGCCCTGGTTGACAATTGATGACCTCAATTTAGGAACACTAAGTTGAGCACACAAGTGGTCTGGCCCAACATTCAACTTGCCCAGCTTGACAATGATTTCAAAGTCATACTCCTGAAAATCAGTAGCCACCGGCATATACCCCCCCCCCCAACACAGGCTTATTGACCAGGTACTTTAAAGCTGAATGGTCTGTGAACATTTTGAAGTGACCTCCTAGCAATTAATGTTGATATTTCTGAAATGCTTAAACCATGGCCAAACCCTCCTGCTCAGTGGTGGAGTAGTTGCGTTCCGTGCCAGAGAGCTTCCTACTTGCAAAGCCAACCAGATGGTCAATATCTCATTCCCCTGGCTACGTAAGGATAGCCCTAAGAGTAATGCCTGATGCATTGACATGAACATGAAATACCTTCTCCCAATCTGGAAAGATGAGAATAGGTGTCGAGACCATCTTTTCCTTTAGTAGCTCGAAGCTCTTTTAGCATTCGTCATTCCAAAAGAATGAAACATCATTTTTAAACAATTTTTCCATAGGAGCAGTAATCAATGCATAGCCTTGAATGAATTTCCTCTAGTATCCCGTGTGTCCAAGGATTGAGCACAGCTATTTCTCCATGTTTGGTACTGGAAAATTTATGATAACTGTGATTTTGGAAGGATCTACCATTAGTCATTACCGAAAAAATATGTGGCCGATCAAGATTATGAAGGGTACGTAGAAGATACACTTCTTGATATTTAGGGAAATATGGTGTTTTCGGTAGGCATCTAGCATCATGCGCAGGTTTGAGATGTGTGCCTTGACTAGGCCAAAGATAGTCCAATAATTGAAATACACCTCGAGGAACTTGTGAATGAATTCTTTGAACACTGCGACAACGACCCGGGAGAAGATCACAGGGGCGTTTTTGAGTCCAAACGGCATGACAGTATATTGAAAAGATCCCCACTTAGTTGCAAACGGGGTTTTGTTGTGGTCCTCGAGTGCAATTCTTATATGATGGTATCTTGAGAACCCATCCATGAAAGAGTATGTTTCCTGTCCTCCCACGCTGTCTAAGATTTAGTCTGAGAATGGCATTGGGAATGGATCATGAATGTAGGCATCGTTTAACTTGCGTAGGTCTGCACAGATCTGAATCTCTCCATTAGTTTTTTTCTCCTGAACCACCATTGGACTGACCTAGTCTGAATGTTCAATAGGTTCGATGATTCCTGTAGCAAGCATTTTATCGAGCTCCTCCTTGACCTTCTGCATATATTTGGTGTTCAACCTATAAGGTCGCTACTTTGTGGCTATACATTGGGTTTGAGAGTGATATGCATGACCCCTAAGTCCCCTGTGATCCGCTTTAGCTTAGAAAATTTTGTAGGGAACAAGTCTTGATATTCTGTAATTAATTCAGCCACTTTACCTACCGTATTCTCATCCGATTAGTCCCCGATATTAGCCAATTTAGGGTGATCTTTCGTCCCATTGTTTACTTCGCGGAGTTTGAGAGGCTTAGTGACATCCACTTCCTTCAGTGGAGGTCCTTCAATGGCGCGCTCCCCTTTTGACTCCGGGATAGAGATAGAACGCAGATCATCCTCACCTTCGTCACATGCCAAGCTGCAATATTTGACAATATCCTACATTTACGTTTCCCATGTCGGCATTCCGAATACTGTAGAAGAGCTGGTCTTGCCAAACATGAACGTATCTATGCCCTGTAGAGCTTCATCAAGTGCCTCGGAACCCCCTATCAATCCAAATGTTCCTATAAAGTCATTCTTTAATTTTTCCCAGTGGCGGGTGTGTTGATGTAGCTCCACATCCAGGTACCAAGCAGTGGGGATTGGACCCAATGCGTGAATGAATAAGTGAACCCACTCTCCTATAGTTCAGTCATCCCACGCCTCCATCCATGCAACCACATGTTCATGCGGATCCCCTAGGCCAAGGAACATCTTGACCCGTACCTTCGCTGGGGTCCCAAATTGCAAGATCATCCTACCCCAACAATCCTCCCATGCCAGGAACGTTTCCTTATGCGTCTCCCACCAGCGTGCGGGGGTGGCATGCATTGCTAGGTTAAGGGCCCATAACCTTCGTTCCCTAGGAACCTCAGCTTCTAACGCCCGTATAAAGTCCCTAACATTACCAGAACCATCGAAATAAGGTAGATCTCTTACCTCTGAGGAGATGCAACGGAAGTTCTTCGTGATCCGAAGACATATCAGTGCAGAGACATCGTGTAACTGATTTTTACAATTCTCCATCTCCCCATCAGAGTCGGAGAAACATTCGTTGTCCTTTTCCCAGTAGAGTACCCCCTCCACCATGGGGTTGATCCAGTATTCGTCTCACGCAGTCAACTTATAGATGTGATCTACATCCTCTTCGTCACGCACTGGTTTTGTGTATCGTTCACCCTCTATTGGATCTAATGGTACTATTACACTTGTACTATTATTCTTGAATACCATGCTTCTCTTATTTAGGTTAATGATGCCTCCTATATCAATGGCCCAATCCAAGCCTAGGAGCACAAGGTGGGGGTTCGTATCTTAGACAATCTAGATTACTTCAAAATCAACCCGGACCTTAACCCCTACGATATCCACCACAATCTTCGCTAGTCTTCCCATTTGAATGATCTTCTATTGATTGGCCATACGTATCTAGATAATGGACCATTCCAACTTAGGTTCCCCCATGCATTAACAAGTTTGTTTAGTTAATACATTTGCATGTGACCCTAGGTCCAAAATAACTTGATCCATCTCGTAATCACCGATCTGCGTAGTCAACTGCATCTCTCTACCGTCACATTTCTTATACCCATAGAGTTTATGTACGTCCTTGATTTCTAGAGGGAGGATAGGTCATGTTGTGCAGCTATCTATCAATTCCTGAAAACTCTCCACAGCTCTCAGGTTGCGTAGAAGCTTCATACATGCTTTCAAAAAGGGTTTGACATCCTCATCTACCTTGAGGTCCTTAGGCAGCTGCGAAGTAGATGCCTTTGCCTCAGTAAAGTCCTTGCAGACTGCGATAAATGTTTCTTTCTCATTTTTTAGATCCAATTCTTCCTGTTTGCTAACTTCTGGCTGGATCAAAGGCTCAGTTGTAGTCTTCTCCCCAGGCCCCCCGGTGTCCATCCCACTGTGTGTTACGACATTCACGCTTGGATATTTGTCTTGTAGTTCGGCCTTAACCCTCTGAACATTCTGTGTAGGTGTCTATTGCTTTTCCTACATCTTCCCTATCAATACCAGACAGTCTTCAATTGCATGGTCTAGCTGCCTGCAATACTGGAAGGTCTATCTTTTGGGGTTTGGACAGTCCCTGGAAAAGTGTCCTACCTCTCCACAGTTATAACAGATGAGTTTCCCTCATCCCCGACCTGCACTTCCACCTCTTTCACCTCCATTTCCCCTTACTAGGGAGCCCCCTGCACTCGAGAGCGATCTGGGTGAAGATGGGTCCGACTGCACCCTATAGAGATTCCCTCGATCGATCATCAAATCATATGTTCGGCAGTTCTGGTCATCATGTCCTACCGACCTGTAGAACCCGCACCATTTTTGTTTTACTTCCGGGACATACGCAGCAAGGCAGGGACAGTGGTTTGTGTCGTGCAGCCCTGCAACGCAACAATCATTGCACCATAGTACCGGCCCACTTGGTCCTGCCACTTCCCTAGGGCACAACGAACTAGCTCCCCCAGCCTGAATGTAGTCTGTTAACAGTGGGCATTTATCCTTGGTGTGACCATTCATCCTACAACGTATGCACCATCTTTCGGGGCTATCCTCTGTGCCTCACTCCTTTCCCAAGTTCTAGATCTCCATGTGCATCGCCTCCATTTTTCCTTAGATCTGCTGGATGCCAAGCTGGGTATCGTCTCTGAGCGCAACTTCTAACTTCATAGCGACCTCCAGGGATTTTTCCGGAGATTCAAAATTTTGGTGACACATAGGTACACGAAAGTGAGGCAACAACATAGAAATGAACCACTATGTGTGCTATCTGTCATCATACTGAAATCGTCCTTCCCTAATCACCTTCTTCAACCGTTGATCGGCCTCCCATACGGATTCAGAAGGCCCTTGCTTGAAATCCTTTAGATCGACCACTATTTGAGAATAGGACTTAGGCTTCTTGAACTGTTGTTTTAAGGCATCGTTGATCTTATCGATGTTTGAATTTACATGTTGTCTGATGTATCCCACGTACCAATCCAAAGCCATTCCTTCGAAGGCAAGGGATAGTTGTGCCCTCTTCACCATGTCACTAGCGACGTTTTGCATAGTCCATACTGATTCTACGACAAACCATAACTGCTCCATGTCCTCATCTCCCACACCATTAAAGGCAGGAAATTTCATGTGCACAGCCATGTCATCCTCTGGTGGTGGGGGTGTACGTGAATTCTTACCCCTATGTTGGTTTGAAAGTGGTGTGGCTGGAGGACTCTATGCAACTACTCCTACAGGGATGTAGACAAATCTACCCCCTTCTAGGTTGGTCTGATAGTATTTTCTGCTTCATGTCAAACTTTCGTCCAGATCAACGATCATTCACTCAGTGTGGCTACACAAAATAATTTTTTCGCACAGTAATATCTTAATCAGCTATGGTAAAGTCTTCAGAAACTTACCCCTAAATCCTTTGAAGAATCTCCACTCTGCTTCGGAGTAGGAGACAAATTGATCGATGGAAAATTTCATCATGAATCCTCCTAGCACGTTGTCCACCCAGTGATCTTACGCTATGAGTGATGGTGTTATCATCCTTCTCTAACTGCTGGATCAATTCTGGGGTCCACTATGTGACCCGCTCATCCTTACAACACTTCTAAGATTCCACAAACCTTGTGAGCCACTCCTGGAGCTCGATCGCAATATTTACGAAGAAGATCTCATAGATTTCTGTGAAAATATAACTATTTTTCCACTCTTCGGTGGTCAACCTCTTACTGTGGTTTTTTTTTTACTACGAATTACTGAGCTTTCCGTTCAAACCATTCATCAATTTCTTTTCTTTCAAGTTTCCAGTACGACCTTCGCATTACCTGATCGCTCTCTCAAAATTCTCCCGGTCTTGGCAACGGAACCATTTTTTGGCTTGAGGGGTCCTGACCCAGGTTCGAAGGTTAAGGTTTGCCAAAAAACCCCTATACTACTGGCCCTTTTGGCAGTGACCTGCTTGCGCGGGCCAAAATCTCATGCGAAGTAGTATGGGTGGGTGTTGGAGCTAGGTTTTCGCACCCTGAGAGAGAAAGCAGGTAAGTCGAACCATTCGACAACTATCAGATCTACACAATCAAAGGTCGTTCGCAGGACTTTCAATGATTAACCAGAGTACAGTTTTACCAGATTTATATAACAGCCTCACATCCATGTGCGGACAACTGAGTATAAGCATAAACAATATATTTGCAACAGACTTAATTAAATTGCAGATACAGTTATCATAACACAGATAATTCGCAGTTCATAAATACATATCAGTTGCAGCTCATTATAGAATCACATATAATTCGAGTCCTCAATAACCATAACCAGATATATCAAACAACATCGGATATCCATGATATTACTTATCAAAAAGTCTCTTACATACCCCAAAAACCCACCGTGCACACAACTAGCAGGGTCTGCACACAACAGGACTGAGGATCTCTGCACACACAGCCAATAGGAGTCCTTTCCCAAAAACCCAAACAAATCTACTAATTCGCAATTCACATCAATCTAAATACAAGTTTGTCTTACAACTCAAAAAGTTTCAACTACTTATACTATTTTAGCCTACACATCCAATGGTCTGCAAACTGTGGTTTGTAGAATCTTGGTCTATCATTGACCCATTTACAATGCATTAGGGGCCTTGAACTACCCCAAAACCCCTACGTTAGACTAAATATAATAAAAAATACACAAAATGGACCAGTTTTGCAGCTCCTGTAGGAGACCCTATTCCAACAGATTCCTTGTCTCTTTGTTGTTCTAGGTTGACCACCAAACCTAGGAGAGAGACTTTTGTCTGCAAACATAAAACCTGTATAGCAATATGGTCATATATACCCCTCACATTGATGAAAAAGGGATCCAAAAAGGAAACTCTGGACAAGGGAATGTTGCTCGAATTTTGACTCTAGAATAGTTTTATATATAGTTAATCGACTTGATCTTATTTAGTATGTTTATTATATCTTTATGTTCCATGGTCGTATTGATATCTTATTTATTCTCTAGTAAATTATTTTACAAGTTTTATAGGATAAATGTTTCTTTTATTTAATGATTTGATTCCTTAAGCAAACGACTACTTCTATTGCATTTATTTCTTGTTAATCACTATTTCAGTTTGTTATTGCTTAATTAGATTGATATCATTCTGTAGTGACCTATATCCTGAGAGAGGTATCCAAGTAGGAAATTGATTGATCTAAATGTATGTCAGTGTGTTCCAAATTCTCAAGTTCATGTAAAATGTCTTTTTTACAAGCTTAATTAATGTTGTCATTGTAATTAATTGGCTTAATTATATCATCTCTTGTGTTGATGGTTCATTGATTGTATTCATAAGCCAAAGGATTAAAGCATATGAATTTTTTAAACGATCGTTTAAAATCATCCCTTTTATATTTCTTAGCTAAGTGATATTGATAATTATATATTCTTTAGCTTTTTCATATGTTCTTGATCTAAAATCTCGAAGTAAACACAACTATGTTGTGTTTTTCTATGAAAATGAGGAACTTGCATTTTTACGATTACGTGTTCTTTTATCATTTACATTGAGAATAAGTTTAATATATAGATGCATGTAGAAATAATATTTTATTCCATTTTTATAAATATAAATTTTATAAGCGTAAATACAAACCATCCTTATTTTGAACCAATTTCTTTATGATATAGTCTTTCTTATCTGTTGTAACATATTTTATCGTATCATGATCTTGTAGTATAAATTTTTTTATTATATTCATCTTTTAATTCTAATTTCTAAATGAAATGTATAAATTAGAATTATTTAGTATATCTTAATTTATTTACAGTGAAACATTCAACCCTTATATATATATACATACATATATATATATATATATATATATATATATATATAGATATATATATATATATATATTGGACCTAGTTTGTTTAATTTCCATTATTTCAATTACAAAGCTAACTTAGTATTTAATTGTAGTATATTTTTAACCATAGTTTAGTGTAGAATTATTTTATATTAGTGTACAATAATCGTAGTTTATATTACTTTAGATTAGGATTATTTTTCTCATATTCAATCATTCGTAAGAAGAATGGATCTAAGGCTAATAGAGCCTATAAACCCATCGATGGTAGCTATAGCAAACAACTTGGACTATTGAAGAAACTTGTTTTGTGCTATTCCTCCCTTGTTGACGTAGGTGTATAATTTCCAAGTCAACAGAGTGAAAATATAGTTTGAAGAGGAGGATATGGAATTACAATCTAGAAGACAAGAACCTACCGAAAATGTTTTTTTCACACAAGAACCAATAGTTGAGGAAGATAAACTATGGATAACCAATACGATTGCACATAAGAATTGGCCGATGATGTTTTTGTCACACAAGAACCAATAGTTGAGGTAGAGAAGCTTGTGAAAAATAATTTGCTGGTACACAAGAACTTGTTGACAATGTCTTTGACACACAAGAACCAATAGATAATAAAGCACAATTGGATTGTGAAAATAAGATACAAACCGAGGAAAATTCACAAAAAACTATCAAATACATTGTTGTAACAACAATCGAGACAATAAAACCTAAAATTGAGAAGGATGATCACTTAGACACGGTACTCTTCTTTTCAAAATTGAGTAAATGGAGAAAAATAATTATATCATTAAAAAAATGGGTTGTCCCACTCAGTGAGCATAGGAAAGTCATTCAAAATATTAAAGAGGATTGGGTTGAAGATTTAATGATATAGAGACTTAAATGGGACAAAGTGAAGGAGGAAAGAGAGAAAGAAAAAGGACAAGTGTTGGAACTTCAAGAAAATTTCCATAAAATAGATTAGGAGAAAAAAAAAATGTACAATATTGTACGTGAAAAAATCAGCTATATGAATTCCTCTCCTTATTAGCCCTTATTTCTTCAAGAGAATCTTTTTCTTTTTCCAATTAAAAATAATTGAATAAATGAGGCCATACAAGATAGCCATCATTATGTATTTTCTTGAGGTAATTAAGAAAAGTAACTTTACAAAATAGCATTTGTTGTGTGAGTCATATCTGCATGAGTTCATTTGTTACAGAGAAAAGAGTAGGAAGGGTAAATATACTGAGTGGCTACCCTATATTCATGGCTTCATCAATACATAAAAATTTCCAGAGGGGTTTCAGCTCACTTGATTCTCTTCTATATGGATGGAATTTAAAGATAATATAATAATTGGTTAGGAGAAGTTGTTGAGGTGGGTGGGGCTGAACATGTGAAACCTTCTAAGTCGAATATTTTTTTCAAATTCCTCCTCAGCCTTCTAAGGGAATTCATAGTCCTAACAACAAAAACCGAGTACTATCTCCCATAGAAAAAATAACTCCAATATATCACCTTATGTGGGGGACATCTAGATAAGGAAACTTACCTCAATTTTGCAAAATAAGTTAAACTAGAAATCAACCCATTAAGGTGTAACAAAAAACTAGGACAATAGAGTGTTTTGGATTTGAGAGGAACAAAGTTATGTTATAGGAATGGTTAAAAATTATGGAAAATTTTTATAGTATGTATAAAAAATGGTTGAATTGAATAAGGCATGTAGAAATTTTTGGACATTTGTCTTAGGAGTATTCAAAAATTAAGATACAATGCACTAAATGGTAGCAAGTTGAGACAGGAAGTGTGTGACAAGAAGTAAAAAGGTGAATACCAATATTGTTAGCGAAACATTATACACGCTCTTTCAAGAATACATGTGTATGTTAATTTTATCATATGATGTGGTACTAGTTGGATTGGATTGAAGTTTAGATTTCCCTTGCTTTGTCTTCCAACACTCAAGTAACAACATTATTTTCATTTGAAACCTCAAGAGGAAGAGACATGGTGAATGGATTTGATTGATTTATAGGGATGTAGGGCTATCTCTAAGGACGCAACGAAGGCTTATAAATTTACTAATTTATATTCCTAACATGCACTAAGGGTTGATTGAGGGCTCTGCATGAGGACATGTAGTTGCTTCAGTTGGGGCGACATGTTGGGTCTAGGAATTTGCATATTTTTCACCATTATTTCCTTACCTTTTGAACAAATTTTTCCTTTAAAAATGCATCCTTTTATTCGAATAATTATATTTTTGACCAAATTATGTTATTCTTTCATTTCATCCTAATTTATGAAAAAATTCTTGCATTTCCTCATATTTCCAAACTATGCATCTTATATTTCATTTCAGAGTTAATGTAATATTTTATGAGCTCGTGGTTTATTTATTGCTATGCTCCCTGCTAAGGAGGAAGGAACATCCTCTTTAGAATTGAAAGATTCATATGGTTTATTTTGGTACCAAGATTACA
The DNA here is from genome assembly GCA_034641835.2 of Pinus albicaulis. Taxonomy (NCBI): domain Eukaryota; kingdom Viridiplantae; phylum Streptophyta; class Pinopsida; order Pinales; family Pinaceae; genus Pinus; species Pinus albicaulis. Next base: position 14,232,873 of record CM076577.1, on the reverse strand, counting down.
TAGGAGGAAGAAAACCTAAAATATAGAAATCTTCTACCTCCTACAGGAGGCAACACCATCATTTTCAAATTGTGCATCTTGTATTTTGTTTCATAGTTAATGTAATATTTTATGCATTCATGATTTATTTCTTTCTATGTTTTCCTGTGAGTTGTCATTTATCATCTCCCTGATAAGAAGGAAGGGCCCTAATCTTTAACAAGGATCGCTGCATTGTAGAGGTAACATAATTGTTTTATTTTAAAATTACTTACAAGTTATGGTATTTTAGTTCTTGTTACAATTTTAATTAATTATTGTTGATATATTTCCATTAACTTTGACTAAATTATATTGCATGTTATATAATATATATTTCTCTTGTGTCGACATAGTTATTCTTGGATCGATCCATGCTAATTGTGTGTTGCTATTATTGAATTTCTGCTACAAAATTATAATTTTTTGTTAATATAGAATATTAGTTAGTTGTTACATTTGTGACAATTTGTTATGTAGTTAGTGAGTGGGTTGATTCTGTTTGAATTGGTGGTTGTGTGTGGTTTTGATTGAATGGTTTTGTGAAATTGAGGAATTGATTTGAAGGAGTGTTATTTCTTTCCTTACAAGGGTGATCTAAAATAGATTAGTTCCATTTTATTTTTCAAGTATGATTTCATTTCCAACATTGTGTGTCGAGTGATATTTTTACGCAAGTGATGGTTTGGAAGTGAGAAATTTTTGAATTGATTTCTATTCTTGTAAATGTGAAGAGTTACAACAAATTTTGGTTTAATTTAGAGCCAATTTCATGTAGAAGAAAAGTTAGCAATCACTATGGATTAGTAAATGTTAGTTATCAGTTGTTTTGTACATATACTATGCATTATAACCTTGAAATAAGAAGTCTTTCCCTGGTTGATAATTAATGTGTGAGTCAATGATTTATTTGATTAAGCTAAATGATTCACCTAACAACTAACATGGAATAAAATTTGTAGATTCGAAGAAAATATAGGTTTTAGTTTACTAAAATAACTCTTCCTATTAGATTTAACCATTAAGATCCCCATAAAAAAAACATTACCTTGTATACTCTCTATGATGATTTTCCATGCTTGGGAAGAGGGATTACAAAAATATATAGGAATTCCTAAGTAATTTAAACAAGAGAAATTTTGAAAGAATGGAAACTACAAAATTCTTTAAATAAAATGAATAAACTATGGGGTATCATTCCATCCAAGAAATCGATATTTTTGATGGTTGATATTTACCCCTTATGTTTTAGTAGAGAGTTATGGATGATATTATTATGGAAGCTCCACCTAAAATTAAGGTATCCTCCACATTTAGAGTGGTTGACATTTTTAGCTCCCTAAATTATTTAAATACTTGGAAGATAACCTAAGTCTCTTTATACCTCTATCCTTTTACTCAAAGAACCTACCATAATGATATGTAATTTTTTGGGAAAGAGTACAACCTTACCTCAAGCCCTATATTCCTTGAAAAACTAGGTTTTCCTTCCAATAACCAAGGGAAATATCCAAGTATCATTGATATAAGATGGAACAAATTCAATGAAAGAATAGCTCAAGCTAAATTTAGCCATCTCCTAAAACAAAAAGAAGTACATCCATAAATGAAAAGCCTTAGCCATGTCAATATTTATTACTATTCCCTTTTATTTTATCTCCTTATTGGAATCTATGGTTCCTTGAACAATAAATTTATTGTCCAATATTTTCCAATTTTGCATAAATACTCCTTGATTATGTGAGATGATATTTGATATGATTTTCATCAATCTAGTGGCTACGATATGAGTCATTATTTTATAAGAGAAGTTACAAAGGTAAATGGGTCAAAACTAGGGAAATGAACATAGGTGTATTTATTTTGGGATTAAAGTGAGCAAAAAATAATTTGTACTACTACCCATTTTACCAAAATTTTGTGCATATTATAGTATCATTTTGTTGTCTACTTTGACTATGCTCCAAAAAATTCAAAAGAAAGATTTTGAAAATACATCAAGCCTTGGGTTCTTGATAGAATTTATGTTTTATATAGCATTAATAATCCCCTTCTTTACTTGGTTTCCTTAGGTTTGCATTTTCCTCTTCTTAAACAACCATTGGAATACTTTCTAGGAATCATGGCCATAATGATAGTGAGGCCTACTCCATCTTGCTCAATGAATAAGAAGTAAAATTTGGGTTTAGCCACATTGCCCATAGTGATAGTGTGGCCTACTCCATCTTGCTCAATGAATAAGAAGTACATGTAGGGTGTAGCCACATTATTTAAGTACTGGAAATAAAAAAAACATACTTCATTTTATTTCTTATCGATGTAATTTTTTTATTATGGAAAAACGTCATATTACCATGCATTAATTTAATACTACAAACTTTTGTATTTTAATTTCCACAAAATATCGTAATCACGTACATCCTTTTGAAGCTCTTGTTCAACTTTATTCTCTATTTTTTCAAGATCAATAGTAATTTATCCATTATCCATTTTGTCTTGGATGTCACATAGATATGATATAAATGCTTCCTTTTCATGTAATCGGTAAGATGGATAATTTTTCCCAACCTTTCAATGAAAATTATATTGATTTCAATTTATACTATAGATAGAAGAGACTATGATCTATACTTTCCAATATTCAATAATTATACTTGAAAGGTGATTAAAATAGGATCATTATATTTTTTTCATCCATTTTGATGCTTTCTACGTATAAAAATTAGAGAAATTAGCTTATATTATCAATTTTAGCAGAGAAAATCAATTTGGAGAATTGGAGTCAAAAACTTTCCAAAGCTAGTTTTAGCCCTTAAATGACATTCTTTGGCAGTAAAAATTTGCCACATAGGTACCCCTTGGGACTATTCTACACTCATATACATTTACAATGGTGCAAGAATTGCATCAATCGATTTTGGAAATGACATATATGTCTCTTGGAAGTTTATCTTTCATGGTTGGCCACCATAATCTGAGAGGATGCAACGTTAGCCCACATTACTCTCGAAAAAGGGTTAGCCATGTGGAATATATGAATAATATTATATAAGGGTCTATTTATAAATAATATTTAAGGTTTAATGGGTAAAATTTAACCCCTATTTACCTATAAATTTTCCTTACAATTGAGCCACTAGGAGAAAACAGGGTTTGATTCTACTCTAGTGCATTTTAATCCATATTAGAGAAGATAGTGAAGAGTGGATAGAGAGAGGGAAGTATAGAGAGGTTTTTTGTTATAGAGTGGTCGAAAGGCCACATGTATTACTCCTTTGTATTTTCACCATTTCCATTCAGAGAATGAGAGATTATATTTGCCTCACCTTCCGGTTGAGTTTTCTCCAAAAAGGTTTTCCTGGGTTCAATATTGGTGTTAATGTGGTTTGTGAGATAATTTTTTATCTATTCTCCACTTTCTCCATTATATATATTTCATGCATAATAAAAAATAAATAACTTAATAAATACATAAATATAAGTAAAATTAACCATCATGCTATAGATTTTGGATTTAGTATAGTTTATTAGATATGTTGTGATGAATTGTCCAGTGAAATATCCATGATAGTTTATGGATCAAAATCTTAGGACATTGAATTTGAAAGGGGATTGGATTAATATGAAGCATCATCAATTGAATGATTCATGACTTTAAAATATAATTCTAATGAAGTAGATGTGTGTGGCCTATCCAGAGCCTGTAATTAATCAAAATAAATTCTCTTTGTTTGGTTTAATATCCAATCATATTTGATTCAATGATTAGCTCCTATGTTCTATCTCTGAATGGATCTCTCATAATACTACCCCTAATTATATATATATATATTTTTCAATAACCACATTGAAGTCACCTAATATGATAATATTGCACACATATTCTAAATATTTTAGAAATAAAAGGCCTTGAATAATTATCCTTTTGATATATGCTATAGGAATGTATATGTTAAAAAAATCGATTGTCTTACCGAATTGTTGATGACTAAACTTGGATAACACCCAATGTTTCCTTTTATGGGTGAAGTTCAAATGCAATATTGACTTATCCCATATGAAGCATAATTCCCCAGGAAAATATCCTCTTAAACTCAACTCTACACCTTAACAATGTCACCATTTCTACTTGCATATATTCTAAGATTTTAAAGCCTCCATTTTGATCTCCTAGAGTGTTCAGATGGAAGGTTTTTCTTCTCCTATTCAATCCCTTAAATAATTCTTTCCTATCCCTTTACCCAATCCTCTATAGTTATAGGAGATGATAATCATTATTTTGAAGAGTGTTTTTGACTACCACCTTTCGGTGTTGTGATAGTTCCATATGTTTTAACTAATCTTTGTTTCAACTAATAAGGATTTGTATATTGTCATTTTTTCTCCATAATCTTGCCCATATTAGTATTTTATTCCCTTTTCTCCTTGTTATTATCTAACAATATTTCTTAGGGATCCTTTATTTAGGCGTTCTTATTCTTTCTACTCTTCCTCACATATCATTTTTTATTTATTCTTAACATTGATGTAAGATGATAGGCTATGTAAAAATATGATGTTGTAGATTTCTTCCAATTTTTTAGATATAGATTTCGGAATCTCCACAATCATCATTTTTTTGTTGACGTTTCGAGTCTAAATCAAGACTCATCCTCAGGACCAACCTGCAAAGAAGAGAGTATATTAGGTTATGCAAGATCTGCTTCTCTTCTTTGGATTTTCATCCTTGTTTTTTCGAGATTATGAATCTTGATCCATGTATCCCTTCCGTACAGGGTAAAAATGATAGGTTGGAGGCTTCTATGGTGTAGATTTTTAGATATAGATTTCGGAATCTCCACAGTCATCATTTTTTTGTCGACGTTTCGAGTCTAAATCAAGACTCATCCTCAGGACCAACCTGCAAAGAAGAGAGTAGATTAGGTTACGCAAGATCTACTTCTCTTCTTTGGATTTTCATTCTTGTTTTTTCGAGATTACGAATCTCGATCCATGTATCCCTTCCGTACAGGGTAACAATGATATATTGGAGGTGAAATATATGATCTAGACCATAGGTTGTTCCTTTGTCATTGTGGCTATTACTCTAGGTGCTAAAAAGGGATTTTCCAAGGTTTTTGTAGGTGGGACTTTCTCCTCTTGAGACAAGATTTCAAATAAAAAATTTACCAAGTTAATGATAGTTGTAATCTTAAAACAAGAACACGAACCTTGAAAACCCATATTTTTGCATAAAATCACATGAAAAAAAACCCTAAAATGAAAAGTTCTACTATGAATAGAAATAAAGTTGAAATTTCAAGGCTTTTAACCATGCCATTAAAAACCAAATATCATGACTACGAAAAAACCTTAAAAATTAGAACCAAAATTAGAGATTGGTTCTATAAAAAGCCATTTTTTTTAAGTTTAAAATTATATCTCATTTGACATCTTATCCAAATACTAATTGTACAATTACGAAGAATCATTACAACCAAAACATGAAAATCAACCATCAAATTGAAATATACTAGTAGTAGTAAAAAAATCAATAGCACACCCTTTTCAATGTGGCATTAAAATTGCAACACTTTTTTTCACTATGGTTTCCAAAATCATCACTAGTCTAAATAAATCATAACTAAGACCCTTTAAAAAAAAGTAACATAACAAAAACTTCCTAAATTTTTTGTGCCAAGATGTGCTATCCAATCTAGCATGGGGTAGATGTCTCATAATGATGTATTTTTATTAAAAATATAAAAGAATACTTATATTAGCAAATTAAAAATCTCAATAGCCCAAAAATTTTCAATATTGACCATAAATAAAATACTTGAAGGTCTCCCTTAATTTTACATCATCTTTATATAAAGAGATAAAGTCATTTACAGTGCAAAATCTATATTTTTGTATATAATTTCTTTCCAATTTTTAATATGAAGGAGATGTGTGATTCCTCCACTATCGGATATGGATTTGACACTTGCAATTTAAAAAAATACGGAGGATATGTGTAATTCATTCCATTGTTAGCATAGTGTTGATATGTAATATTTCAAAAACATAATTAATAACAAAAATGTATTAATTGTTAATAAAATATTTTAATATTGCATTAAGTAACATAAAATTATATCAACTTTATATAGAGAAATAAAGTAAATGAAAGTAGAACATTTCTTCTATTTTCTCTTTATACTATGAAGAGATTTATAATTCCTTTGTTGTTTAAAAAAATATTTCAATTTTTGTTTTAAATAAAACATTTGAATATTGATATTATTTAATAAATTTTGATATCAACTTGCAATATATATATATATATATATATATATATATATATATATATATATATATATAAAGAAAGAAATTAAACAACATATTTAGTATATTTTAATTTTTTAATGTTGACCATAATTAAAATATTTCAATATATACTTGAGAGAGAGAGAGAGAGGTGTTTTGTACTTTCCAATTCCCAATATGAGGGAGAAATGCATTTAAAAATATATTAATAAAAAAAAACATCTTAATGTAAACAATGTGGTTATAAATTGAGTAAACTATTTTAATAATTGAAAAATATATATAATTAAAACATTTTATGTGTAATTATTTTTATATTCAACATGGGCTTGACATAATGCATTTTTGTGTATATAAAAACCACAGTAACATACAGAACCAACATGGATTCATTTTAACCCTAATTCTATCAGGCACCTAAATGGATCAAATCTTTTGAGGTTCCTCAAAATTTCCAATATAAAAAAAGTTTCCACCCCAAAAGATTTGATTCTTCTCAGTATTTAATAAATTAAGATTAAAATAAATATATACAAATTTTAGTAAAAAACACAATTTAGATTAAAAAAAAAACAAATTAAACACATAAAATAAACACCATTCCAAAAATAAAACAAGAAGAGTTGCAGAGAAACTAGTCTCTGCCTAAGAACATGATAGAAAAATCTCATTCACCGGGGTAGTGCTTAGTCTGAAGTGCAAGTTAGGGTTTCTCCGAACAAAAAATTCGCGATTATGAGAAAATCGGTGTCAACTTGTTAGAACTTGACGAAAATCAGTCTCTCAGAGTACATTATGAAGGGACAAAGTAGCTATGTTCCACCAGTGTACAAGCCTGCAGCACAATCAGACGATGACATCCATGAAGTAAAAAATTTATCTAGTCATGATTCTCAGCATGATTCAATACCATGGTCATCAGGAATTTGTGCTTGCTGTGATGATATGCAAATTTGTTGTATAGGTTATGCTGCCCTTTTGTTCTATTTAGAAAAAATGTGGAATTTTTGGAAGGGCGGTCTTGAACTGGACCTTGCTTGGTGCACTTATGTTATGGAGTGTTGTTACTGGAATTTATTTTTCAATGACAGAAGGAACCCTTGTGGGCTTGTTCTGTTCACTTGTTTCATGTTATGCATGTGGCTATAAGAATGCAATTCGTGCCAAGTATAATCTAGAGGAGGCACCCTGTGGAGATCTTGCAACTCATCTGTTCTTCCACATGTGCCCAATTTTTCAAGAGTATAGGGAAATTCATGAGCGTTCATATGGATTTAATATTCCTATTGTAACTACCCCACCTGTTCTGACTATGGAATAAATATCTGAAAATTGAGGCCAAGATATTGAACTTCTTAAGTTTTTAGTTTGGTTTTGTTTTTGGAGAGAAAACAGAAAGCACCATGTGCCCATGCTCCACACTCCTGCACTATTTTAAAGCTTTTATTTCATGTTTTATCTATCCATCTCCTTAGAATTTGAAATGCATCCCTCCACGTGTACAGAATAAGTGCAACCAATATGTGCGGAGAATGTAGCCTGCACCAAGGAGATGTGTGTTGTGCCATTTTATGTGGAGGTGTGGAGCATTTAATAATCTTGGCTATTCAGATCATGAGAATCCATGTGGTAAAGTGGTGATATTATATGGCATTAAATGATACTCTGTGAGTGATTGTTATTTATGAGTGTGGTGGCAGCAACAATATGCTTATGTTCAAACATTCAATTATGCCAATTTGAATTGTTGTTCTTAATAGTACGAAAAACAAAAAGATTGGACTATTGAATTATCGTTATTAGAATGGTATATTGATCTAATTATAGGATTGGTACATAAATTGAACAGTTATGTGTTCACGATCTACACCAACTTGTTTGTTTCTAGGTTTTTCTGTGATTGTATTTTTTGCCTGGAATTTCATGTATGTCCATTGCCACTTGTCAACATTATTGTGTAGAAATTATATAACTTATGTGTTATATATCCAATATTCTCTTGATCACACACTATTTGAATTCATGCACCATACATAATCTATTCCACTATTGATCATCACATGCAGAAATTAAATCAATTGAAAAGCACACATGAAACCATAAAAATTCACACACATTAACACAGTTGTTTAACGGGAAAGCCTGAAGCTAAAAACCCCAAATATCTGTATATAATATATGTCATATAGATCATGCAAAAATATTCATACAAAGTTGATCATATCAAGCTCTCAGTACAATACAATCGCTACACACTAATCAGGCCTGATCTTGCAAATCCATGCACCGATCTCTACCACCTGCTAGCCTGCCTCTACTGCGCAATCCCTGTTGAAGAATGGCTCCGAATGAACTTGTATTCAGCCAGCCTTGCTCACACAATCCTCATTGGCATCTCCACTGAGTGTTGGATGCAGTCAATGCATCACTATAGTCACAACTGATAGTCACAATTTCTCTTTCACCTACCTCTCCACTGGTCTCCACTGAAACTGTCCATGCACTATAGTTAACTGATGTATTATTCAGTTGATTAATGAGTTATTATTTAGTGAATTAATTATCTAATTAATTCACACCACTCTCACTATTGCATCAATCAGTTAGACTAGATACAACTAGATCAACTGAGTCTAACTGTGTTAAACTAAATACAACTCCACCAATTACTTCTATAACTCCACCAAACTCTGTCACATGAGTTATAACTAAATTTCTCATGCATTAGCTCCAGTAAACCCTCAGGAATAGAATAATTCCTTCTATCAGTTGTGCCATATTTTTGCACTTAACTGAAGTGCTCCAAGAGAATAAGATAATGTTTATAGTCCAAATATTATTAAGAGCTAATAATATTCGACATATCTATTTTTAGACTGGCAATCTAAAAAAAGATTCCGCCCAATATGTCTAAAAATAGAAGTCCATCTATTTTTTCCAACTTGACCAACCATTCACAAATAACATCCTGCAACTCATAGAATATGATCGACATGTCTAAAAATAGACATAGTCTAAAATTAGACTTTGCGCCAAAAATAGCCTGCGGGCCCACTTAGTGAAGGTGACTCTTTTCACTAAGCTCATCATCTTGGTTAATCTCAACACTCCTTCTCAACAAGATAGGGATTATCTATCACCCCGATCCTGTCTCTATGGTATTCGAATTTTCTCCTGGTGAGCGCCTTCATCATAATATCTGCATCCTGATCCTCTGTAGGAATGTAAGATAGTAACATGATCTTCTGCTAAAGACAATCTTTGATATGATGGTACGGGATGTCAATATGTTTAGATATATCATGAAATACTGGATTAATCGAGAGTTTATTGCAACTCTGATTATCACAATATATCACAGTAGGATCTAAGTGTGAACTGAACAACCCGACCAGGATATTCCTCATCCACATAGCATCGCATGCAGCCAAACTTGCTGCCATGTACTCGCCCTTCGCTGAACTAAGTGCCACGAATCTTTGTTTCCTACTGTACCAAGAAACTGTTGTAAACCCGATACTGAATATCCCTCCAGATGTGCTCTTTTTGTCCATTGGGCTCCCTGCCCAATCTGCATCTGTGAAGCCATGCAGCTTCAACTCATCCAATTGTCTATACCACAATCCATATCCAGATGTGCCCCTAATATACCTCAAGACATTCTTTTCTACCTTCCAAAAGAGCTTGGTAGGCTTAACCATAGCTTGTGAAAGCTGGTTAACAACGTAGCATATGTCCGGTTGTGTATTGACTAGATACATGAGCGAACCAACCAACTGTCGATAAACAATGGCATCCACTACCTCTGCTGATGTAGCATCCTATTTCCTCCAACCACCAGGAAGAGGAGTGTCGATAGGCTTGTAGCCTTGCATGTGAAAATTCTCCAGTATCTCCCGGGCATACTTGCCTTGAGACACAAATAGTCCACCCTTCCGCTGCCAAATTTCCAATCCCAGGAAATAATGAAGGAGGCCCAAGTCCTTCATCTCAAACTCCTTTGCAAGATATGCCTTGCATGAGTGTATCAAAAATTCATCACCTGTTACTATCAAATCATCTACATAAAGTAAAATGATCAACAACTTACCCTCCACCACAATCTGGCATAGGTTCAGACCTACCTCACTCTTGGCAAAACCAAGTCCGATTAAATAACTGTCTATCTGTGTGTACCAAGCACGAGGTGCTTGTTTCAGCCCATACAGTGCTCTTTTGAGCCTGCACACATGTGACTCGCTGTTGAAGAATTCTAATCCTTCAGGCTACTCTATGTACACCTCCTCCTCAATGACTTCGTTGAGGAACATAGTCTTCACATCCATCTGATGAATGTGCCAACCCATCTGCGTTGAGAGAGCAAGGATGGTCTATATGGAAGAATACCTTGCGACAAGTGCAAAGGTTTCTTCATAGTCAATCCCCTCGATCTATGAGAAGCCCCAGGAAACAAATCTTGCCTTGTATGTCTCGACACTCTCGTCAGCATCTTGCTTCACTTTGTACATCCATCTCAAACCTACCACTGATTTCCCTTCTGGCCTTGGGACAATCTCCCATGCACTATTTCTGACAATCGAATCATACTCTTCCACTCTGGCATCTACCCATGCGGGATCTTCCACAACTTCCTTGAAAGAGGATGGTTCTATCACAATACACTTGCTCATCAGAGCCATGTATCTAATAAATCGGTCAGGTGACTGTCTTTGTCTGTGCTGTGATGTAGGTGCTCCTACATTTTGTGCTGCATCAAGATTCAGTCGCTCAGCTTCTGTAGTGCGCTTCCGCCCTCTGATGTTTGGCGCTGCATGAGTGGTTTCTTCCACTCCATGAACCTCCTCTTGTGGCTAATCCACATCCAGAGGCTCATCTTTAGGAACTAGTAGCTCTTCATCTACATGCAAGTGTAGCTCGCTCTCAAGCAACAACTTCATGGCTTTCTCCTCATGAAATTTGATATCCCGTCGCACAACAGTCATCTGAATGTCTGGAAAACACACACGATAATTGTGGGGTGTTTCTGTGTACCCCAAAAATATCCCAACCTCTGTGGTCAGATCCAACTTCTTCCTGGCATCCTTCGTCACATGAATGTAAAAAGGTGAGCCAAAAATCTTCAAATGAGAAATATCAGGCTTCTTACCAGAAAATGCCTCTTCGGGTGTACTCATGCCAAGTACTCTATGAGGACAACAGTTTTGCACATAAACCACAGTGTTTCATGCTTCAGCCTACAAGTGAATGGGAAGGCCCTGATCATGTAGCATCGCCCATGCATCACCCACAATTGTTCTTTTCTTTCTCTCCACGACCCCATTCTGATGTGGGTTATGAGCCACTATGAGTTATCTTTGAATTCCTTCTGCGCTGCAAAAGTCTTTGAATTCGCCAGATATGAATTCACCACCATTATTGCTCCTAAGAGCTTTCACCTTCTTCCGCGACTCTTTCGCAGCCAACGCCTTGAACTCACAGAACTTTGAGTATGTCTCGCTCTTCTTCTACATGAAGAAGATCCAACACTTACGAGAAAATTCATCAACAAATATCACATAATACCTATGCTTTGCTGTCAAAGCTACTGAGAAAGGTCCACACACGTCTGTGTGAATTCTCTCAAGGATCGTCGTGGTGCGACTATCCTTCTCATCAAAAGTGGTCTTCACAAATTTTCCCAAAGTACATCCCTTGCACTGATCTGACTGTGCAAGTGTACCCTTGGGAAGCCCGGTAGAAGTCTACTGAAAAATTTTCAAAGCGCCATGGTGAAGATGGCCCAATCTCCTGTGCCAAAATTTTCCCTCATCCTGGCTCACCACTCCTTCTGCTATGCTTGCCATTGCTGCGCAGCCATCTACCTGGAATTGATAAATGTTCTTAACTTGAACCCCTATCCTCCGGGTTTCACCAGTTGCTTTACTGTGCATGAAAGCCTTTCCCTCGCTAAAAACAACATCATAGCACTTGTATTCCAACATCGCCATAGAGATCAGATTCTTCTTCAATCCTAGAACATGCATGACATCCTTCAATATGAAAGGTTTACCAGACTCCCTCTCAAAGGAAATGGTCTTGATACCAGTCGCATTTTATCTACCATCATCGCCCATCTCGATGTGCACTCAAGATCCTTTTCATCCAGATCACTAAAAAAATATTTGTCTCCTGTCATATGGAAAGACGTACCACTGTCAAGAAACCACATTGATCCCATCACACTTGAAACCAAGCATGCGATCAGTGAAAAATATAGCTCAAACTACGAGGCTAAGGCCTCTCCAGCTACAGATCCAGCAGCCTGCTTATTTTTCTTCTTCTGTGGACAATTAGTGGCATAATGTCCGTGTTAGTGACAGTGAAAGCACTTCACCTTGGACAAGTCCTGCTTCTTTCCTTTCGCACCAGATTGAGAAGGATTTTTCTTTCCCTTCCCTTTCCTTGCTTTGGCAGCCAAAGATAAATTTTATTCATCTTCATTCTTCGATGAAGATCCATCCCTGGTACCCCGCCTTATCTCCTCCTGCACAAGATCTAACCAAAGTCGCTCCCATCCCGGCAGTTTCTCCCAACCATTGACAAAGTCCTCATAGCTATGCCAACTCTTCAAAAGCCCAAGGAGAGCCAAGCTCACCAAGTCCTCTTGATCTAAAGTAACCCCCACACTTCCCAGCTCATCCTTGTAGTGGACGAACTTCGTGAGGTATTTTGGTATACTGCTGCCTTTCTCCATTTTTATTTTTCTAAGCTTTTCTTTAAGCGCCAACTTCCTTTGGTTGCTGATGCTTTGGAACAAGTGTGTCAAAGATTTCCACATCAAGAATGGAGAAGCTTTACTGTGAAGACTGGACACTATCTGATCCTTCACACCTTCCAACAGAATCCTTCGACATTTTGCTATCTTCTTTTGCCATGCATCGAGTGCGGCTGCATCGCTAGAAGCAGGTTTTGGAATTTTAGCATCTATGAACTGCTTCAACCCATTATCATCCAGCACTGCCTCCATCCTATCCTTCCATGCAATATAATTTGAGCTTCCATCAAGGGCATACTCCAATCGCAATCCGTTGAAAGACATTTCAATGAATTCTCAACTTCGACACCAAGAAAACACTACAACAAATTCGAATTCCACCAACACAAAACTCAACCGCTTCAATAATTGCAATCTGTTATGATCAATATCGCTCTGATACCATGTAGAAATTATATAAATTATGTGTTATATATCCAAGATTCTCCTGATCACACACTATTTGACTTCATGCACAATATAGAATCTATTCCACTATTGATCATCACATGCAGACATTAAATCAATTGCAATGCACACATGAAACCATAAAAATTCACACACATTAACACAGTTTTTTAATGGGAAAGCCTGAAGCTAAAAACCCCAACTATTTGTATATAATATGTGTCATAGAGATCATGTAACAATCCTCATACAAAGCTGATCATATCAATCTCTCAGTACAATACAATCGCTACACACTAATCAGGCCCGAGCTTGCAAATCCATGCACCGATCTCTGCCACCTGCTAGCCTGCCTCTACTGCGCAATCCCTACTAAAGAATGGCTCTGAATGAACTCGTACTCAGCCATCCTTGCTCATACAATCCTCATTGGCATCTCCACTGAGTGTCGGATACAATCAATGCATCATTATAATCACAACTGATAGTCACACTTGCGCTTTCACCTACCTCTCCACTGGTCTCCACTGAAACTGTCCATGCACTATTGTTAACTGATGTATTCTTCAGTTGATTAATGAGTTATTATTTAGTGAATTAATTAACTAATTAATTCACACCACGCTCACTAGTGTATCAATTAGTTAGACTAGATACAGCTAGCTCAACTGAGTCTAACTGAGTTAAACTGAATACAACTCCACCAACTAATTTTATAACTCCACCAAACTCTGTCACATGAGTTCTAACTAAAGTCCTCATGCATTAGCTCCAGTAAACCATCAGGAATAGCATAATTCCTTTTGTCAGCTTTTGTGCCACATCTATGCACTTAACTGAATTGATCCAAGAGAATAAGATAATGTTTATAGTCCAAATATTATTAAGAGCTAATAATATTCGACATATCTATTTTTATACTGGCAATCTAAAAATAGATTCCGCCCAATATGTCTAAAAATAGAAGTCAATATATTTTTTACAACTTGACCAACCATCCAAAAATAGCATCCTGCAACTCATAGAATATGATCGACATGTCTAAAAATAGACATAGTCTAAAAATAGACTTTGCGTCAAAAATAGCCTGTGGACCCACTTAGTGAAGGCGACTCTTTTCACTAAGCTCATCATCTTATTGAATCTCAACATATTGAACTATTTTCACCTAATTAATATGAGTAGAGCCGATGCATATGATTATGGTTTTTTCTATATAATTCAACAAAATCGATCCATCGCAGCCTTGCAGTAAGAGGTATCACTTGAATTGGTACATTATTATTTCAATTTTCTAGAAAACATACTTGGTAGAAAATATATATATTTAGAGAGACTCTACCCTGACAAACCAATCATGAAAGTGTGTCCTCAGAAGAGGAGCAACAAGAGTTTTATCTTTAGTTATATATTTCAAGTGTGCTCTTGGCCGAAGGGAAAGTACTTTTGTATAAATCATTTATGAGATCACCGGCCTCAGGGCATGGCACTACTATTATAAGTGCAAATCTGAGCATAAACACAACCAGTGAACTAATAAAATCAAAACTATTCATCATCATATTGCACTTATTTTTCTCAAAGACACACAAATTAATAGACTTTCAGTTCCCCTTGCTTGTGGAATGTAGTTATGAGCAATGATGGACAAAAATTCATTCTGTAAATTTATAGCAGTCATGATGTCATAGACCATGATTTTATTTTTCAATTTTAAATAAATAATTAATATACATACATACATACATACATATATATATTAAAAATTTAAAAACAACAATTTAAAAAGTTTTAAAAGTATCTTAAGAGGACAAGCTGAATGCGTGTATACCACCTGTCTCAACTATACAAAAATGAGTTAGTGTGTTAATGCCAAGTGCATTAGATTAGTATGTTTATGTTTTCTGGCATGCACATAGAAGTTGAAGTAGTAGAATGGGTGATTGAGGAAGAAGGTAGCATGGAGGAGCTATGTGTATATCGTCTATGCATATATTTGTCCTTGGTAGGTGCTTTGGAATTAAATTCTTATCTGAATGAGGAGAAATGTGACTAACACGGGATCCATTCGCTACATAGGATCGCTACACCGGATCTGAGACACTGGATCGCATCATCCTCTTCTGTGTTCGCAGTAAGGTCCGAATTTGGGGGTTACAGGGCTACAATAATAACAATAAGGGGATTACACTAACAAAAATAAGGGACTATGCTAGTAATATAGGGACCTAAAATTTGATCCCCCGACCTCTCCTCTATTAATTACTTTAATTACCACTAGGCCAATGACCTCTTCATTGTTAACTCCGTCGGATTTATGTATATGAACCTTGTCCTTGCCATTCGACCCCAACGAAGGAGGAGGTCAAGCAAGATGAAGGAGGACAGGCTAGAAAATTAGGAATGGGGAACCATGAGTGCATCCATAGAGGTGGAACCATGGTGGCATGCTTTTCGAGGCAGAGAATTTTGTAGAGAAGATTCCTTGATGCCTAAAAGATTCCATGGGGAGGTAAAATTCTCATTTTGTCATAATGATATGAATTTTACAGTCATTTTAACCAGAATTTTGTAGGGAACGTGATGGTAAAACCAGAATTTCCATCTAGGTAATAGATTTGGAGATTCCATACATAACAGAATCTTAGGGAATCTTAAGGGAATAAAAAATATTCCTTGAGGCCCAAAACCTGTCGGAGTCCATTTTTGACAAATGTTATGTCAATTTTACACCTCTTGGCAATAGGAATCCAATGGTGATATCTGTTTTAGAAACATAGCTCCCCATTTCTTGGCCATTTTCCAGATTGGAGTGACGGTGTCTGATTCTCAAGTGTGGACAGTCAATTTTATGCACCTGAATGCCATGAGTTTGATGGTACAACCAGATTCAACAGTTGAGCATCTACTTCTTCAGCCAACTTCAAAGTTTGAGGTATATGTGCCTCTTTTTTCTATGAGATGTATTATGATTTATAGATCCCTTCTTAATGAGCATGTTACGAGATCTTGTTTTTGATTCATGTGAGATTATGTCATGTTGATAGGAGGTCCATTGTGAGTGATAGTTCTTGTAGCAAAACGTCTCATGGAGAGAAAATCCAATCATGTTGAGGGAACATCCTTGTATAAAAATCATCCATGTACTTCTTCCCATTTATATGAAGTGGACTACCCCATTATGACATTGGGCCCGAAGATGTAGCCCACACTAGGTGAACTCCATTATCAATGTCTCATGTTTTTGTGTTTTTGAAGGTTACATTGTTTCCTCTTTCTTAAGAATGCATATGTTTTCTTCTATTCTCTTTTAAAATGAAATTATAATAACATCACAGAATTAAAATATCATGGGTAAATCCGGTAGCTGAAGGACTCGAATCAAGTGGTATCAGAGTGGTCTTCTTGTAGATGCGAATTGCAAGCGTGAACAATGATTGAACATGCAGCAATGGGGGATGAAAAATACATGTATGAGGCCATGATGAGGATGTCCAAAATGGTGGAGATAATGTATGACACTTATGAGAAGAGAACAGATGAAGAGGAGAAAGAAAGATCAGAGAATGATGCTTCATCGACATCTTTCATTGCTTATGCATCTTCTTCATCGCCTTCATCATCTTCTCGTCATTCAAATGGGATATCAACTAGGGTATTTGAGAATATAATGTTGAATTAAGGAGGCTACTATGAGAATAGAAAGAATAGAAAAAAATATTGCAACTTCAGTTGCGGGCTGCGGAAGAGGCCTCGGAGAAGTTGAAGCACAACGAAGGCTTAAAGAGGCCATCATCACCTGTGTTTGAATCAACAGTTGAGGTAAACAATGATTATTTCTCTTCAGTTTCATATTCACATGTTATTATTTTTGTTGGAAATGTTGATAGACCCATTACAGGAACTGGCATGAGACTCCTTACCAAAATGGGGTAGAAAGGAGGAGGACTTGGTGTGAATGGCCAAGGCATAAATCAACCATTGGGGGTCATAAAGAGACCTCGATTCACAAGTTTTGGATACAATAAAGGACAATGCTAAAAGGTGTGAGAATGTTCCAATACATGGTTGAAACCATTGAGGAAAGAGAATGATGGGAACACTTCACCATCATCCTATGATAGCGCACATTGCTGAGAAAGAGATGAGGCAAGCTCTCACCACCATGATCACACCAGAGACAACCAAGAAAGGTATAAAAAGTCTCAATATTCTAGTGTTCATTTTGATTAAAATCATCTCGCTAACAATGAACATAGATCATGGCGTCAAAAAACATGTAGTTTTTGTGGATTACATAACCATGTATTTGTCGAGTGTTGTAAGAGAATGGCGACACAAAAGAGGATGAGATGTGAAAAGCCTTCTCCACACCAGGGAAAGAAGAAGGTAAAGAAGGTCTAGAGAAATAAGAACCATTTAATTCATTGTGACAGAAGTGGCCATCAAAGAGCCACATATTTGAGGCTCCATCCAGAGAAATTTCTCAAGGACAAAGTGTCTGTGCATGAACCAGATGAAACAGTTGTTCAATAAGAAAATCTGCCACATGAAGATAACCCATTCACTTTGATAAGTGAGAGATGATTTTTCTCAGTTTGGTATCGTTTTTGGCCTTATTTTTTAAATCATGTGTTTCATTTTAAAATGTAAAAGTGATGATGTGTTTCCCATCACTTGTTAAGAAACAATGATATTTTGGCCTTGTATGGATAGCTGGGGTATTGATTTCATTTTAATATAAACTTGACCACCGAGTATGTGTAATAAACTCATGGAAATTGTGTGGAATGCTTGGATCATTTATTGGCCACTTATTTGAGCATTTAATTTGAAAAATATTTTACTATAGGTTTTCAGAGGATGCAGGTGTCGGCTCATCGCTTATGGCTTCGAATGAAAAAGGTGAAGGAGAATGAAGGGTCACCTTTCAGGACATTTGTGGTGCAGACAAGGTACAAATAATTTTCCAATTATGTTCATGATTTTGGTGGAACAAAAGCTCCTCAATGGGGAGGATTGATCCAAGTGGCTCTAGACACCCTCAAGAGACCAAGAGGTTTGATGATAGGTCAAAATTGAAAGTGCTCGGATGGCTCTCAAACTAGGTTCAGGTTGAAGTGCTCGTCGTCCTGATTCCAACTATGCAAATGGATCTCCAATCTGAGCCCGTATGGAGAAGTTACAACAAGTAAAATTTTTGGTCAAAGCTGGGCAGTGAGCTAGGTTTAACTGTCCCACAAATTCACCGTCAACTGAAAGGGGACTTAGCTCCCGAAAATGGGCGAAATTCTAGCCTCTTTAATTTTCCCAATGACCCTTATTTTCGTTAAAACCAAAAATGTCTATTTTATTATAAAAGAAAAATTTTAAAAAAATAGGGTGGCAGGCCATGACCCCCACCACCCCCGTCGACCCTTATTATATCAAATATTAAATTTATGGGGCAGAAGGCCATGAACCCCGATGCACCCTCCACCCATGGAAAACAACACATATAAATGAGATTGAATAGTGGGCAGGCCACCCCCAGTGAACCCGCCACCCTTCGAACCACCGCAACAATTGGCACCATTTAAATGGGCCGGTGAGATTTGAACCCGCGCTCACTGGGAGGGCTGGCTCACCCAATGCAGTGTCCCAACAACCAAACCAAAAAAAATATTTAAAATGCACCAATAACCCAAAAAACACACCACCTATTAAACGTGAAACAAAATGATGCGTCCAATTTTGGAGAGGTGGGATTTGATCCCTGGCCTCTCCTTTATTAATTACTTCAATTACCACTAGGCCAAAAACCTCTTCATTTTTTACTCTGCTGGATTTATGTATATGAACCTTGTCCTTGCCATTCAACCCCAACGGAGGAGTAGCCTGAGCAGGAAGAAGGAGGATGGACCAACGGAGCAAGAGTGGGGAACCATGGACACATCCATAGAGGCGGAACCATGTTGGCATTCTTTTCGAGGTAGAAAATTTTTGCAGAAAAGATTCGTTGATCCCTGAAAGATTCCATGGGGAGGTAAAATTCTCATTTTGTTAGAATTATATGAAGTTTACAGTCATTTTAACCAAAATTTCACTGGGAACGCAATGGTAAAGCCAGAATGGCCTTCTGAGTAGCAGATTCAGAGATTCCCTGCAGAACAGAATCATAGGGAACCTTGAGGGAATAAAAAAGATTCCTTGAGGCCCAAAAGCTGTCAGAGTTCATTTTCGACAAACGTTATTTAGATTTTACACCTCTCAGCAATAGGAATCCAATGGTGATATCTGTTTCAGCAGCAGAGCTCCCCATTTACCTACCATTTTCTAGATTGGAGTGATGGTGTTCAATTCTCAAGTGTGGGCAGTTGATTCTATGCACCTCAATGCCACGACTTCGACGGTAAAACCAGATTCAGCAGTCGATCATCTGCTTCTTCAGCCAGCTTCAAGGGTTGAGTTATATGTACCTATTTATGTTGTGAGATGTATTATGATTTCTAGATCCCTTCTTAATGAGAATTTTGCAGGATATTGTTTTTGCTTCATTTGAGATTATGTCATGCTAATAGGGGGTCCATTTTGAGTGAGAGTTCTTGTAGCAGAACATCTCGTGGAGAGATAAGCCACTCATGTTGATGGCACATCCTTGTATTAACATCATCCATGTACATCTTCCCATTTCCAGCACTATATGAAGTGGCCTACCCCATTATGACACCTCACCCAGAGGCGTAGCCCACACTGGGTGAACTTCGTTATCAACGTCTCATGTTTTTATGTTGCTGATGGTTGTCTTGTTTCCTATTTCTTAAGCGTATATATGTGTTCTTTTAAGCTCTTTTAAAATGAAATTCTAATAACATCACAGAAGTAAAATATCATGGGTAAATCTGATAGCTGATGGACCTGTATCATATAATAAAAATGCATTAATGGAATGAAAACACCTAAGGCAAGAAAAAGGTCAAAATGTGAAAAAATTCACTGAAGAATTTAGAAAATAAGAATTGAATTTGGGAATTCCATTACATTCACCAGATATTGTAACTAAGTATATTGGTTCTTTACATAGTTACATAAGACATTCATTATTATTATTTGAGCCTCCTACCATCGATGAGGCCAGTGTGAAGACCATGCATCTTGAAATCAGGGGGGCACATGAACAAAATGACCACCCAAAAAGAGCCACAATAGCCAAGAGAAGAGAAAAGCCCTCTTGTACACATTGTGAGAAAGAGGGACATGAAAAAGAGAATTGCTGGAAACTGCACCCTCATTTGAGGCCTAAGAGGAATGACAAAAGGGAAAATCAATATACAAATACCACCATGCGGCAAGACAAAGAGTCAGAATCAGAGGGAGATGAGAAGGTCACAGCTGCGGGTTTTGCATGAGGTATACCAATTGATGTAGGGTCAGATTCCAGTGACGAAAGGAATCTTGCAGCTCTTGGGATCGTAGCAAGTGGGCCCATCGACTTAGGTTCTGATTCGGTCGATGAAACAAAAATTTCAACAAACATTGTACCACATATGGAGAGGACACCCAATGCGACATGGCTCCAAGAACTTGAGGAGATCAACTAAAGCATTCAAGAAGAAAATACTAAGCTAAGGAGACTCCTACAGGAAGAAGTGGAAGAGAAACAAAGGTTAGTACACCAATTACAAGCTAAGGAAGAGGCCTTGGACAAGTTGTAGCTTAACCAACCTGAGGTAAAAAGTAAATCTTAAATTTCATGTACTTTTCATGATGATGATTTCGCTGCTTTTGAAAAACATACTACATGAATCAGGTCAAAACTGCTAAAGAAACTGGGATATCAAGGGAAGGGTCTTGGGATTAATGGTCAGGGAATCACAAAACCCATCAAAGTGGAGGATTTTCCTCACCATGTAGAACTTGGATATGTGAGGAAGGTATTTGAGGAAAGCTTCAAAATAGCTAGTGACCAGCTAATGATGGATGATGAAATCACTTCCTCACATTCCAACGATAGTGAGGGTTCCATAAACACTTATGAGGGGAAAACACGGGGAAATCACTCCAGGACGACCCAAAAAGTTTGGAGGAGACAGAATCGTTCTAGTCACTGCAATGAGGTAGGACACCAACAAGACACGTGTCATATGTTCCATGCCTATAAAGCATCAATAGAAGATCCGACTGGTGAAAATATTCAAATGAACCCACCACATTCGTAGTGGTCTTCTTTATTAAGTAAAAGATGGTTTTTTCAGATGTAGTAGCTTGTTGTGGCCAGAGTTTGTAAATCATGCGTTGAAAATAAATGTAAAAGTGATGACATGTTTTCCATCGCTTACTAAAGAAACGATGATGTTTTCAATTTTGTGAGTAGTTTGGGTATTGTTTTCCATGTAAAACCTGACCAAAGAGTGTGTGTTATAAACTTCTGGCAAGTGTGGGAACAGTTGAGTCATGTGTGGTTTGTATGTGATTTCAAAGGATGTAACAGATTTGTAGGAGATTGAAATTGTGTTTTAACAATGACACGAGTAGCGTGTTGGACGTGTTAATTCTTTTGGTTGTCCAAAAGCTCCTGAATGGGGAAGATTGTTCTAGGAGGATATGATAGAACAAGTGGCTTTCAAATTTCTCAATAATCAAAGTGGTAAGAATGTAGCAAACTCAACACTAGATTGAAGTGCTCGTCACCTTGATTCCAACAATGTGAACGACACTCGAATCCGAGCTCGTGTGAGGAAGTTAGAGCCAATCAAAGTTCAGGGTTGACTTTGACATGTGGCAGACCTAAGGAGGCAGTAAATTGGCAGAATCTGGCGAGTTTTTTCGGGTGAATTTTTAGTATGGTTAAAAATCCCAGTAACCCCCAAATTTCGAGATTTTTTGTATTAAGGCCTATAGTGAATAAATAAAAATAATAAAAATAAAAACCATTGTAACAATACTCCAAAAAATTAAATTAAATTTAAGGAGGGGCAGAATGTCCACCCCGCCACCCCCGTGGTTGTTACATATGATAAATCAAAGGAGGTTATGGAGGTGGGCCACCCTCGGTGGACCCACCTACCCCCATATCTACATACCAACATTTCTCAGAGGCAGCGGGTATGGGACCGGTAGGGGTCGAACCCATCCGACCCATGTGGCCTGCCCCCGAGCGGGAAGTACTCAAAATAAATTCAAATCCAAACCAATAAAATAATCTACTTATAGGGGTTGGATTTGATCCCCTGACCCCTATCCAACCATTTTCTCCATTTATCATTACACCAGGTGGACGTTCTTTGTAAAGACTTCCCTAAAACTTATACAAAAAACCATTTTCACAGAGGGACAGGGGGAGAGAAGTGCGGACCAACGGAACTCACCTGGCAGAAGCATGATCTGAGCAGAGGGTGGAACCATGCCCAGGGAATATTGAGGGGAATTAGAAAGATTCCCTAAGGTGTAGAACATTCCAGTGTCAGTTTTGGAAAATTTTTATACCTCTCAGTGACAGGAATTCGATGGTGATGTCTGTTTTTTCAGCTGAGCTCTCCATTTTCAGCCATCTTCAAGCTTGGATGTATAAGGGTTCATATGCAATTTTTTCTTATATTGATTATATTTTTATGAAACTTAATTAATGACGGCCTCCCCACTGTTGAGCAGGGCCCAAAGACGTTGTCCAAATTGGACGAACTCCGTAATCAATTCCTTGTGTCGTCTTATCATGCTTTCATGTTATTTTTCTCTTCGTTTATGTGCGTTTTAAATTTTCCTAGTTAACATGATATTTCATATGTAATTATTTATGAATTTATAAGAAAAATATATTGGATCATTATGTATCAATCATGATAATTGTTTCGTTTCATTGATGGGGGATACATCAAGGCACTCCTGTGACAGGTCGCTTCCTGTCAACATCAGCACATCATCCAGGAAGTTGACTTAGAAACACCCCTTTGGTACCTTGGTTTTTGCATACATCAATGGAAATTTTCCTCGCTCTTGGTGACATGTTTACATCAACATCCTTTGACAGAAAGATTGTGTGGTGTTCGACATCAGCTTATTTCCTTTCACCATACCGAATGTACCATATTACCTTGAGATCCATTAAAATCATCGGTGGTTTCTCTCTCATCTATTAACGACTTACATCATTGGTCGATAATTAGATGGTTTCTACCATACTCGACTCTAGCTCATTGATTCACATGGATGGAATCGTACATTAGTTGGTCGTGTGAATGAGATATAAGACCCTAGATCTAGTTTCTTCCATCTGGGTTGTGATTTCAGGAGTTACACGAAGATCACAATGTATGATGGTCGTGATCATATGGACGATCATCTAGTCATGGATCCACCGGTTGCATTTGTGGATGCGTATTTTTAACATTGTACATGTTATGTTACCTTATGATCTCAATATGGGTATTCCACCCTAAGTGACAAGATGTCATGATAAATTTATTGTAACATATGAATCTTGTTCGTTGTTCTTGATACCTACTTGTCACAAGTTAAAGAACTGCAATCATCAGTAATCACCTCTGACTTTGTGCTTTAGGGGGAATTATTTTATAATAAATTTTATCACATTCGATTAGTGCACCTCCTAATGGGATCAATCAACATCATATTTCCCCTTTTCATCATCTTTCACAAAGGCTTAAGAATTTTCATTTCATCCCCTAGAGTTTCAGCACTAAACTACCTCATATGAGCCAATTTTAGGACCAACACTCCCAGTATGCCTACTATGGGGTGATCACCTACAGTGTCTCCACTGTGACCAACGTTGCTCTCCAGCAGGTTTCTCCCCTTTGCACCTACGTTGGTTCTATAAATCTGAGAGAATGATCGAGATTCTAGAAGCTTCACTTTCTAGGAGTTTCCAAAAGTTTTTTTAACTACTTATTGTTGAATTAAAACTTTGGATCCTATCCTACCATACTCTAGATTTGTCACCACTTACATTTGATCCTATCCCTCCATCAAAGGTGGATCTAAAACCTTAGAATGGTATTTGGATAAGAAATCCCAACTTACCCCACTCTCCTATATATTTCCCATCTTGCATATGCAAAGGTTAGAATGAATGAATGGTTGGCTTTTGGAGCGCCTCTGCCCTTATGTAATTGTAGTGAGTGGTTATTATCTCATGCATTAGGGTGATTGTAGGCGTATATTGAGAGAAGGAAAGGAAAACTCAACAACTTGGAGGAGCGCTTCTACAAGATCAACTGCTACTTATGATTGTAATCTCCTTCCATTTATATTAATGAAAATATTTCTCTGTTTTCCTATATGTGATTGTGATTATTTCACTTATTTCAATACCATGTTGATCTATTGAATAGAGTACGTAGATGATACTACATAAATCTCATAGTTCCTTGGATTGTGTTATTTGATTGTGCAGGTTTTAATTTTAGCAATCAAATCTGGAATTGGAGCATTCAAGCTGAACAAGGAATGAAGCGTGCGACATATTCTAGGTAGGCTTCATTCTATAATCTATTTGTTTTAATGAATAGAATTGGCTTTTGTTGGCTTGAGGGGTCCTGACCCAGGTTCGGAGGTTAAGGTTTGCCAAAAAACCCCTATACTACTGGCCCTTTCTACAGTGGCCTGCTTGCGCAAGCCAAAGTCTCACCTGAATTAGTATGGGTGGGTGTTGGAACCAGGTTTCCGCACCTTGAGAGAGAGAGCAGGTAAGTCGAACCATTCGGCAACTATTAGATCTACGCAGTCGGAGGTCATTCGCAGGACTTTCAATGATTAACCAGAGTACATTTTTACCATATTATATAACAGGCTCGCATCCACGTGCGGGCAACAGAGTATCAGCATAAACAATATATTCGCAGCATACTTAATTAAATTTTAGATACATTTATCATAACACAAATAATTCACAACTCATAAACACATATCATTCGCAGCTCGTAACATAATCACATATAATCAAAGTCCTCAATAATCATAACCAGATAGATCAAACAACATCGTATATCCATGATACTTCACATATATTACTTATCCAAAAGTCTCTTACATACCCCAAAAACCCACCTGCACACACAGCCAGTAGGGTCTACACATAGCAGGACTAAGGATATCCATGCACACAGCCAGCAGGAGTCCTTTCCCCAAAACCCAAACAAATATACTAATTCACAATTCACATAAATCTTAATCCAAGTCTGTCTTAGAACTCAAAAAGGTTCAGCTAATTATACTATTTTAGCCTACGCATCCAATGGTCTGCAAACCGTGGTTTGCAAACTCTTGGTCTATCCTTAACCCATTTACAATACATTAGGGGCTTAGATCTACCCCAAAACCCCTGCGTTAGACTAAATATAATCAGAAATATACAAAATGGACCAGTTTCATAGCTCCTGTAGGAGGCCCTGTTCCAACAGTCCCCCAACACAATATTTTGACTCATCTCGAGTCACTATGGTGGTGGGGTCTCCTCCTGCGCTTGTACAGCTACTCCAGTCATAGAGTCATTTGATCTGATATGGTTTGAGCCAGCTACCATTGATGTAGTCGGGGAGCATATCTGTGTGTAGGGTAGAAAGCCTAAACGCTTTGCCATCTGTGATCTCCTTAACTGTGTAGGGACCAAGCGAATGCTACTGGAACTTTCTAGGATGCTTTGCAAACTGACTATAGTACAAGAGGACCAATTGGCCTTCCGCAAAAGTCTTTTGGAGAATGTGTCGGTCATGCCAGGCTTTATCGTGGGCCTTCTGGACTTGCTGATGGAAATTCGCAATAAATCAATCTTCCTCCAAAGCCATAAGCTGCGCTAATCGCTCTTCCATGACGTCTTCTTTTGCCATGTTTGTAAATGCTACGATATGCAGGCTAGAGACAATATACTCCATGGGCATAACGGCTTCTTTACCATAAACCATCTTGAATGGGGTCTTTCCTGTTAACTTCTTGCAGGTTGTTCGATAGGCCCATAGGACCGACGGGATGTGCGCGTCCCAATCACTGCGATCAACATTGCATACCTTGGTTAGCACATGCTCCAAGATTTTATTAAAAGCTTCAACCGTGATGTTGGCCTGGGGATGATATGGTTTTATCTTCGCATGATGGACCTAGAATTCCTCAGTCAAAGCTCGGATTGTTTCATTAACAAAGTGTGTACCTTTGTCACTCATGAGAATCTTCAGACATCCAACCTTGGTCAAGATTTGTTCAAATATGAAATGCGCAGCAGTATCCGTAGTACAATCCTTTACTGCTTGTGCTTCCGCCCACTTGGTTACATAGTCGGTGGCCGTATTAATGTAGCGAGCACCCGTCCTTTTTCCTGGGGGGTTGATAGGCCCGATGAAGTCGATAGCCCACTTATCAAATTATTGTAGGGCCATTTGTGGTTAAAGTGGAATTTCATCTCTACGGGATGGCCTCCCTATTCATTGGCATGAATCGCAGGCTTTACAATAGTCGTGGACGTTAGTATGCAAGGTTGGCCACCATAACCCATCCCCTAAGATCTTCTACATTGTTGCTTTCCCTACGTAGTGTCCTCCTGCTACTCCGTTATGAGCGTTGGTCAAGACAACATGCCTTTCGTGCTCCAAAACATATCGCTGTAATAATTTATCTACCCCAATCTTATATAAGTGTCCTGCGATGATGGTAAATTCTGCTTCCGGGTGACTAACTCTTTTTTCTGTTGTACAAAGTACTCTAGAGGTGACATCTCGGTAGTCAAGAACTGAATGATATCATCGAAGTGTGCAACTACTACCTTGATAGAAAATAGCTACGCATCAGTCAATCTAGCTTCCAGGTCGATTGGCTCCTCTCCACTCTTTATTTGGGGCAAGTGGTCTGGCCCAGCATTCAACTTTCACGGCTTGACTATGATTTCAAAGTCATACTCCTGAAATAGCAGTAGCCAACGGAATATTCCCCCCCCCCAACACAGGCTTATTGACCAGGTATTTTAAATCTGAATGGTCTGTGAGAATTTTTAAGTGACCTCCTAGCAAATAATGTTGATACTTCTGCAATGCATAAACCATGGCCAAACCCTCTCGCTCAGTGGTGGAGTAGTTGTGTTCCATGCCAAAGAGCTTCCTACTTGCAAAGGCAACCAGATGGTCAATATCTCCTTCCCCTAGCTGCGTAAGGATAGCCCCGAGAGAAATTCCTGACACATCGACATGAACATGAAATACCTTCTCCCAATCCGCAAAGATGAGAATAGGTGTCGAGACCATCTTTTCCTTTAGTAGCTTGAAGCTCTTTTGGCATTCGTCATTCCAAAATAATGAAACATCCTTTTTGCGCAATTTTTCCATAGGGGCAGTAATCAGTGCATATCCTTGAATGAATTTCCTGTAGTATCCCATGTGTCCAAGGATCAAGCACAGTTATTTCTCCGTGGTTGGTACTAGAAAATTTATGATAACTGTGATTTTGGCAGGATCTACCATTAGTCCTTGCCGACAAACTATGTGTCCGATAAAGATTCCGAAGGGTACGTAGAAGATACACTTCTTCATATTTAGGGAAATATGGTGTTTTCAGTAGGCATCCAACATCATGTGTAAGTTTTAGACGTGTGTCTTGACCAGGCCAAAGATAGTCTAATCATCGAAATACACCTCGAGGAACTTGTGAATGAATTCTTTGAACACTATGACAACGACTCGAGAGAAGATCGCAATGGCATTTTTTAGTCCAAACGGCATGACAGTATACTGAAAATATCCCCACTCAGTGGCGAACGTGGTTTTGCTACGATCCTTAGGTGTGATTCTTATCTGATGGTATCCTAAGAACCTGTTCGTGAAAGAGTATGTTTCCTGTCCTCCCACACTGTCTAAGATTTAGTCTAAGAATGGCATTGGGAATGGATCATGAACATAGGCATCGTTTAACTTGTGTAGGTCTACATAGATCCGAATATTTCCCTTATTTTTTTTCTCCTGAACCACCATTGGACTGACCTAGTCTGATTGTTCAATAGGTTCGATGATTCCTACAGCAAGCATTTTATCGAGCTCCTCCTTGACCTTCTGCTTATATTTTGGGTTCAACCTATAAGGTCGTTGATTTATGGGCTGCGCATCAGGTTTGACAGTGATATGCATGACCCCTAAGTCCCCCATGATCCCCTTTAGCTTAGAAAATTTTGTAGGGAATAAGTCCTGATATTCTGTAAGTAATTCAGCCACTTTACCTACCATATTCTTATCCCAGTAGTCCCCGATCTTAGCCAATTTAGGGTGCTCTTTTGTCCCAATGTTTACTTCGCATAGTTTGAGAGGCTTAGTGACATCCACTTCCTTTAGTAGAGGTCCTTCAATGGCGCACTCCCCTTCTGACTCCGGGATAGAGACAGACCGCGGATCATCTTCACCTTCCTCACTTGCCAAGCTACAGCAGTTGAAAATATCCTACATTTGCGTTTCCCTTGTCGGTATTCCGAATACTGCAGAAGAGTTGGTATTGCCAAACATGAACGTATCTATGTCCTGCAGAGATTCGTCAAGTGCCTCGGAACCCCCTATCAATCCAAATGTTCCTATAAAGTCATTATTCAATGTTTTCTAGTGGCGGGTGTGCTGATGTAGCTCCCCATCAAGGTACCAGGAAGTGGTGATTGGACCCAATGCGTGAATGAATAAGTGAACCCACTCTCCTATAGTTTAGTCATCCCACACCTCCATCCATGAAACCACATGTTCACGCAAATCCCCTGGGCCAAGGAACAACTTGACCCGTACCTTCGCTGAGGTCTCAAATTGCAAGATCATCCTACCCCGACAATCCTTCCATGCCAGGAATGTTTCCTTATGCGTCTCCCACCAGTGTGCGGGGGTTGCATGCATTGCTAGGTTAAAGGCCCATAACCTTTGTTCCCTGGGAACTTTGGCCTTAAA
This sequence comes from Pinus albicaulis, assembly GCA_034641835.2. Taxonomy (NCBI): domain Eukaryota; kingdom Viridiplantae; phylum Streptophyta; class Pinopsida; order Pinales; family Pinaceae; genus Pinus; species Pinus albicaulis. Next base: position 14,203,470 of record CM076577.1, on the reverse strand, counting down.
TGCCCGTATAAAGTCCCTAACATTAGCAGAACCATCAAAATAAGGTAGATCTCTTACCTCTGAGAAGATGCAGATATCATTGCAGAGACATTGTGTAACCGGTTTTTCCAATTCTCCATCTCCCCATTAGAGTCGGAAAAACACTCACTTTCCTTTTCCCAGCAGATTACCCCCTCCGCCGTGGGGTTTATCTAGTCTTCGTCTTGCGCAGTCAACTTATAGATGTGATCTACATCCTCTTCGTCATGCACTAGTTTTGTGTATCATTCACGCTCCACTGGATCTAATGGTACTATTACCCTTGTACCGTTATTCTCAAATGCCATGCTTCTCTTCTTTAGGCTAATGATGCCTCACATATCAATGGTCCAATACAAGCCTAGGAGCGCAAGGTGGGGGTCCGTATCTTCGATAATCTTGATTACTTCAAAGTCAGCCCAGACTTTAACCCCTGTGATATCGACCACAATATTCGCTAGTCTTCCCAATGGAATGATCTTCTGTTGATTGTCCATACGCAGCTGGATAGTGGAAAATTCCAACTTAGGTTCCCCCATGCATTGCCAAGTTTGTGTAGGTAATACATTTGCATGTGACCCTAGGTCCAAAATAACCTGATCTATCTCGTAATCACCGATCTGCACAGTCAACTTCATCTCTATGCCAGTGCATTTATTATACCCATAGAGTTTATGTACGTCCTTGATTTCTACAGAGAGGATAGGTCATGTTGCGCAACTATCTATCAATGTCTAAAGACTCTCCATAGCTCTCAGGTTACGTAGAAGCTTCATACATGCTTGTAAAAAGGGTTTTACATCCTCATCTACCTTGAGGTCCTTAAGAAGATGCGAAGTAGATGCCTCTACCTCATTGTTACACAGCAATTTGTCACCATCCCTGCAATTCCCCATCCCGCACAATTGGAGGGCTCATTCCATGACCTGTGAGTAGTAACATAACTTGAAAACACTTTCATGGCATTCCCCTAAACATGTAATTTCATTTCCCTGAAGACAACGCCTTGTGAAAAACCCTAAAAACACCCCTTTTTGCATTGGCGCGGGCATCCAGTTCAGTACTCGCGCCAATGGGGGAAATCCTTCAAAGAGGGTGTGCCAATTGGTGCTATGTCTCAGATTCGCACTCGCACCAGCCATTTTAAGGAGTGTTTTTAAAAAAAAATAAATGGCAGAAGTTTCGTCCTAAATAATCCATAAACTGGTATCTAATTTGAGTTGGGAGGTTTGGCTCCGGATCTCCATGTAGAGGAAGTGGTTTGCCACCTCTCATGGAAGCTTCCTTGAGGATAGGGCCAATCCCATGATTATAGGGATCCCAACTCCCCTTTCTCCATCTATAAAAGCTTGCTCATCTCCTTTGCAAGCTAGTCTCCATGTTCCCAAGAGCCATCAAAGCCTTATGCTGTAAGAGCCTTGATTCATTCCCTTAAGGCCAAATCCAAGCAAGGAGATTATTTTCGAGACATCCGGAGAGAGAGGTTTGTCCCATTTCCGACAGGCTTTTTCGAGGCGTGTTCCATTGGCGACCCTCCGAAGGAGAATTCAGCGTCAGAGCTATGGTTGTATTCTTCTTTGATTGATTAATGATAAGCGACTATTGGTTATGGTTCCACTCCTATTGTTGATTATGATGATGATTTATGTCTTATGTGACTGACATATAGTTGCATATACTGGATTTTACGCTTGCTTTTGTTTTGTTTCTTTCGTGTGCAGGTTTCCGATCACGGAGATCGTGAGGATTGTGATCTGCTGGAGCTAAGGAACGGGAGCGCTAATTTCTCTACAAGTGATAGCGTTGGATTCCAAGTAAGCCTTCATCGCTAGTTGGTTTATTTGCAATTAGGAACCTACACTATAGCGTGAACGATTGTTGCTAGACCTGATCTGGGCTAGTAGGGATTGCCTCTGTCCGCAGAGGGGATTTACCTCCACAACAAATTGGCGACTCCGCTGGGGATCATCTAGCTTGTTGTTGTTCTGCTTTGTAAGCTATAGAAGGAGCCTGAAGTTAGCCAGATAGCCTTCGAAATGCTCTTGCTCTGCAATTGCGAAGTAGATAAAAGCTTCTTCAGTCAATCTCCAGTTTAGTTTTTAAACTGAACACTTGGAGTATTGTCTTGTATTTTCGGTTGTTTCTCGATTTTGCTTGCTTGTTCGGCTCTTTTGGCTGGCTCTTTTTGTGATTTTGTCTTTTGGTTAACTTGATCATCACTGGTCTGCTTGTTGGAGTGATTTTTTTTATTTTTCCATAGCAAACTCGACTGGCACACTTTACAGCTTGACAGTCGTGCCCATTGGCACAAGTTGCTAGTGTATTACCCGCACCAATTCATTTTTGGCGCTAGTTTCAGCCTCACAGTTGCGCCAATCCTATGAGGTACTAGGGTTTGCTCTGTTTTGACCTTCCTGAGCTTGATCAGTGTGTTTGGTTTTGTTTTTTCAACTGCTTGAGTGTTCTGGAGCCTTGTTTGACTGGCTGTGACCTTCATCCTTTGGTTGTTTGCCCGTTTCCATCGATTTCACATTCTAGCCCTAGGGCATCTAGGTGCTCTTGTGTGTCGAGCCTCCCTTGGGAGTTTTTGGTTTCTTTTTGTTCAGTCAACCTTTTTATTCCTCCTCTGCATTCATTTGGCGGTTGTTTATCATTTTATTGCGTCATTTGAGTGTTGGTTCTCTTCTTCATTCGAATTTCGCTTTCTCTCGTTTTGGGCCTAGATTACATGGTCCATTTGGGTCTTTGGGATTCTCTTGGTTTTGAGGGACTGTTTTGTCAATTTGGAGATCTGATTGTGTGTTTACATTGAGTGATATTTGTGTGTTTTTCTCTTTCCTCATCACTTCTCAAATTTCTCTTTTCATTAGTTTTCATTTTGTTTAGTGCACTTTGCTATTAAACATTGAAAATATAAAAAATCTCTTTTTCTTTCGACTATTTAGTGCAAATTAAAATATTTTCGATGTTATTAGTGATTAGTGACTTTGAGAGAAAATTTTTTGGTTTACATTAGCTACATTAGAGACTTTGGTGGTTGTTTTCTGATCATTTTGTTTGTGTGAAAAGCTCTCAAATCTCTCATAATTAGCTTTCATCGAATGAAATGATATACTGTGGCATATAGTGTGCATTTAGGAGATTTTGAGACATCACACTCGCTAGGGCCTGAAAACTGAAATGTAATTGAAGATAAACATTAAAATTTATTCAATTTACACTAAGGCAGCATTGAAACATTAACGCAACATTTAGTGGTCTAGGCTAGAGACATGTTTCGGTGTCTTTAAACCTAGTAGCTATCATTCGCCTCTTGGCTTTAGACAGCACTAGTACAGACTTGTGCTCCCCGTACCGTCAAGTATATAAAGGGAGACCCCACTAGGTTTATATCCTTTATCCATAGGAAGCCGAGTCTGCCGCCCTATGCCCGTGATACACCGAACACAGCATTCAGGGAGATTTTTTGCACGTACGTTAAGTCCTTGGTTGATTTCTCTTTCATTTTGAAACCAAGGTGTATATTGCAGTTCACGGTTATTTGGTACACCCTTTACCTAGTATTCCTGAGTAGTCATTTGATCTTTTCTGACTCTTTAAATTTGAAAGGATCACCAAGTGCTTGTCCTTTCACGCTTGCTTCAAAACTGAAAGAGATAGAGTCACCTTTCATCCGTTTCTTGACTCTTAAAACATGAAACGGTGAAGTTTCTAAGTTTCAATGTGGTAAAATAAATCACCCGCGATCACACGCCCTGTTAGATTTTGCTTGTTGGCCGTTTGATTGTGTGTCTTGACTCTTTTTCAGCCCGTGTGTGTTGTGCTTTATCTTTTGTCATTTTTTTCACAGTGGCAGAACCTTCTGTATCATCTACTGGTAGTCCATACACGGACGATTCATTAGAGGCTTCTCAGTCCTCTGCTGAACCCCAGCGGCCCATCGTTTCCGCGTTTCCAGACGGGGGACTGGTTATGTCTGAGCAACCCTTTGGAGGACTAGTTGAGTTCAATTGGCCCTTTCCGACCCTTGGTTTGGATTGGGAGTAGGGGAATATTTCCCTCCTCTTACATCGGGTTCACCTTTTATAGCTGCTGTTATTCCTCCTAGTCCTCGCCGTCTGTTACGAGATCTAGCGGCAGGTTCAAATATGAGTGATTCTCCTAGTGAGGAAATCCCCATGTCTGGTGAAGATTACCAGTTATTCCCTCGACAGTTATTTCCAGAAGGCAACCCTGAACCATCTGTTATGTCATCACTTGGTCCCTCATTACCAACTAGGTATAGATCCTTGGGTCAGATTATTTCCACCGCTGCCTCTATGGGGGTATCAGCTCCTTCTATGAGGCCAGTTGTTCCTTCATTGGGGATGTCCCCACGGACACCTGTTACGTCATCCCCTCAGGTCACTTATGTACCCTCCATGCCCACTGTTTGTGTGGCCGCATCTGCACACGCTGTTACTACCCAGTCCGTAAGGACCACATCGCTTCCCGAAGACATCTATATAGCATCTGCTATGCCGGAGAACATCTCTTCGGAGGAGTATCGATTGTCCCTGCAACAATAAAACCCCGAGGTTGGACAGTCCTCTCAAGATCCAAACCACTCGTATTTTTCGCATTATGCACAGGATGGTAAACCCGTGTACGTTTTTCCATATCATTACGATGAGCACGGGAGCCCTTTACGTTTACCTGCTCATGAGGCTCAACTTCATGCTCAGGGTTTACCATATAACCAAGTTGGAAAAAATTTTAACCCGCAAGGACAACATTTTCAAGGCCAACCTTCGGGCCAGCCTGGCTATCCTTATGACCCGTAGGGACAACCCGTACAGGGCTACCCTCCGGGCCAGCAAGGGCCATTATACGGTCCGCAAGGACAGTATTACAACCCTTCCGGTCAACTCGTGCAGCCTCTCCCTGGAGTCCCACCTGGGAAACCTCAAGGACTCACAGGTCAACCGGGGTACCAACCTGGGCCGGTATACGATCCTGGGGGGCAACTCCAACCTTCTCAACCCATGCAACCTCAGTATCCTCTTGGTCCCAACGTTGCACATCAGTCAGGACCATCTTATTGTGGGTCAAACCAGTTATCAGAAACCACCTGGCTCCATTCCGCTACCAGGCCAACCGGCCCATCCGGCACAACCTGGTATCCCGCCACTAGGCCAACCGGCCAATCCGGCACAACCTGGTGCTCCTCCACCAGGCCAACCGATCCATCCGACACAACCTAGTGCTCCTCAACAGCTAGGACAACCTGCAAAACCGACACAACCTATTTATCCAGGTCAACCTGTTCAACCAGGGCAGCCCGCTTAGCTAGGTCAGCTTGTTCATCCAGGCCAGCTTGCACATCCTGTCAACCCCGCCCAATAGCCGACTTATTCAATCCCGCAGCCAAATCAACTGCTGCGCCCTAAATATTAGGCTCAGCAGGGTGCCACCTATCAACAACCCACTTGACCTCAAGGCGGTTACTATTCTCATGGTCAGTACCGACCGAATTATAGCCAGCCCCAAGGTTCTAACTATTACTCTCAACAACCCAGCTACACCTATGCTTAGCATCCAAATCCACATGCTGCTCACACGGGGCCGACATATAATCAAGGTCCATACTCTGGTTATCAAGCCCCGTACACTGGTTACCAGCAACCGAATCAGGCTGGATATGCACCCTATACCCCCTACGATCAGAATCCTACTGGACAGAACCCCTGGGGGCAAGGATATTCTCAGCTAGCGTGGAGTACAGGTATTGGTCCTTATCCAGGGCCAGGCATGCCGTCCAATCCGCCATTGTCATTCCTGGCTACCTTGGAATTACCAGATGTTTCGAAATTAACTAATGATCCAATTCTGCACAATCCTTATTGGCCTCCGGTTCCTACCAAGGTACCTGGTGATTGCCCCAAGTTTGAGGGTAAAGCTGGGGAGGACCCCCAAGCTCATGTGATGACTTACCATCTTTGGTGTTCGTCCAACGCTTGGGTGGATGATTTAATTCGTCTACGCCTCTTCCAGCGCACTTTGACTGGCGCTGCCGCTAAGTGGTATATTGAATTATCCCATGGCATCTTTCAAGATTTCAATACATTAGCCATGGATTTTCTGACTCACTTTTAGGTACCGGTTCGCTATGAAGCTGGGACGCACCTCCTGACTTCTTTGAAGTAGGACAAAGCCACCCACATTTCTGATCACATTCATGAGTGGCGACGTCGTCGTAGACTGATCAAGTTCCATATACCTGATCAGATACTAACTCATTGGTTCACCACCTCCTTCGTTAATAAAATCACCCAAGATATTGCTATGGGAGCGTGTGTAACTGAAGAACAAGCCATAGCGCGTGCCCAATATCTGGATCTGGTATACTCTCAGTCCAGCATGCTTTATGATATTTTGCCTGATGCTCCATGGTCTGGAGCCTCTAAAGCTCCACCTACCCCGGCGATGGATGGTGTTATTGGTTCCGTGTCTCATAATTCGAAGAAATATTCGAATGGGAAGCAGAAGTCCAACTCATCCAATAATTCTGCTCCTCTCGTCCCTCCCGATTCTGGAAAAACTGCGGAGGTTAACACCGTTCAGGCTAATCCTACAGAAAAAGCCTCCAAAGGAAAGAAGAAGGGAAAAATTAAATCCAAATCCAATGCCCCAAAGCCAGAATCTTCCAAACCTCATACCGAGGACGGTTCCCAACGTAAACCGAAGTACCCCTGCCTCATCTATGAAGGAGATCATTAAACAAAAGATTGTCCACGACGATCTGAAGTTAGTCAACTTCTAAAAGGCTGCAAAGGGACTCTAGCAGTTCTCAAAGAACCATTCCTGTCTCAGCAGACCCAGATGGTTGAGCAGCCTTCACCATCTGAACCATTTGGGTCCCAAGTCTTTATGATGAATGGTGTTGCACCTATCTCTATTACTATGCGTTCGAAGGATTACAACGAATCGCGTCAGGCACCTGGGAAGGCAGTTTTGGACGGTCCACCTCCCCCACCTATCTCCGGTTCGTTGGAAATTGAGAAGCCTACTGCTGAACCTGTTGTGAGGCCACCTTCTAAAGGTGTTCTACGAAGATATTCCTACAACCCAAATGCTCGTGCCGCTCAGCACTACAGTATTGTTGAGGATCTGGCACAGGCGCCTTCTGCCATGTATGCATTGGAAAGCTTTATTGTCTGCAATCGGTGGGATCGATCCCACTGATTCTAATCTTCTCACCTTCGACTTCGAGAACTTTACCCCTTGACTTCCACATCAGATCGCTCTTGTTATTCAAGTTGGGATTAATGGTCTTAACATCCATAGGGCCGTTGTGGATGAAGGTGCTTCTACCTGTGTCATGTCGTCTGCTTGCTGGAAGGCCATCGACTCTCCGGCCCTTTCATCGTCTCCTAATGCCTCAGAGGCATTCGATGGTCGAGAATCAAAACCCCTGGGTGTTCTCGAGAGTTTAACGATTACCTTACAGGGGAATACAGTCAACGTAGAAGTAGAAGTAGTTGATGCCAAGCTTAACTACAATATACTTCTGAGATGCAGTTTGACTCACGCCATGTTATGCATGTCGTCCACCCTCTTTCGACTTCTTAAGTTCCCTCACGAGGGAAAAATCGTTACTGTGGATCAGTTGTCTTTCTTCACCTCCACCTATGAGAACAACGTTCCTTACGTGGATCAGATTCCAAATCCCCCTGACAGTGTAGGACCCGGTCTCTTCAAGGACCCCGTCCTCATGGGTATTTTTCCCGCACCACCACCACACACCGCTCAAGTTAATATGATCTCTAGGTCTGACGACCCATGGCTCATCCCTTCACCTGAGCAGGTGACTGATTTTGGAGAATCGATGCCCTTAACTCCGGTAGAGATTAACTACTGTGAAATCGTCACCGCATCTGATCCTCCCCCTCCTCAGCATGTTCCTTCGAGCATGGCTTTATACATCTATTCTCAATCCCCCTGGCTCGGTGAGGCTTACTCGCCTGATCCTCTTAAAGAGATTTTCCCTTTTGATGAATCCATTGTTGATGTCTCTTGAGGAGCTGCCTTGGAGCGATGGACATCATCATTCCTCATTAATGCCTAGCTTGGGGGCAATGTTAGATTGTCTAGAGCGTTTTGCATCTCAGGTTCCCTCTCCACCTCTCCAGACGCCCATATTGACACATGAGGTGCTTTCAGAGGGAAACCTGAGCAACATTACTCAAACCATTCCAATCGACATCTCCGTTAAACTGGGGATAGTTGAGAAGATACACGTGGGAGTGACTTGTTCTCCTGATGAGATACGAGTTTATACTGATCTTTTTCGAGAATTCAAAGACGTGTTCACCTAGTCCTACGAGGAAATGCCCGGGATTGATCCCAGCATAGTAGTGCACGAGATTCCTACCTATCCTGGTGCGAAACCCGTGCGCCAACACCTACGCCCGGTGCACCCTCGCAAAGCCACTGCCATTAAAGCAGAATTTGAAAAACTTCTGAACGCATATTCCAGATGAAACCATCTTCCTTATTAGCACCCATGACCCATGGTATGGTGATATTATTGTGTATCTTCAGACGTCAACCTTCTGCTCTAATTTGACCAAAGATGCCTGACGTCAAATTTGGCATCAGTCTCAACCCTACCGCATTGTAGGAGATAGATTATACCGGGTTGGAGTAGATTCGGTGCTCCGTCGGTGCTTGACTTTGGAAAAATAAGAAAGAGTCTTAAATGAATGTCACAGTGGCGCCTGTGGCAGTCACATGTCTGGATATGCCACCGCCCAGAAGATTCTGCGTGCGGGTTACTTCTGGCCATCAATATTCAAAGATTGTATTGTTGCAGTCCGCAAATGTCACGCGTGCCAGGTTTTTCAGCGCAGGATGCGCGTGCCACCCCTCACTCTGCATCCTGTCATTACTGTCGGCCCTTTTGAAAAATTAGGCATAGATTTTATGACTTGTAACCCTCATTCGTCCGGGGGGCATGCATTTATAATCGTCCCTATCGACTACTTTACTAAGTGGGCTGAAGCGATGCCTACACTAGCCGCCGATGGTAAGACAACTGCCTAATTTATCTTCAACCACATCATTGCATGTTTCAGGGTCCCTCATGCCATTGTTACCAATCATGGTACTCACTTTCGAGATTACATGATGGCCAAGCTGACATCAATATTGGGCTTACGGCACGATAGCTCAACGCCATATTACCCCCAGGAAAATGGCCAGGTTGAGGCTGTGAACAAATTTTTGGTCACAATGCTTCAACGAACAGTTGGAATTCATAAGTCCAATTGGCACCTCCAATTGTTCTCAGCTCTATGGGCATACCGGACGTCAGCAAAGAGTGCAACTGGATTCACACCATTCCAATTGGTGTATGGTCTGGAAGCAACTCTCTCGGTTGAGTGCGAAATTCCTTCCTTAAAGTTGGCTGTGGAACTTTTTCCCGATACTTCTCCTGAAGAAGAGTGTCTCTTGTATTTGGAATGGTTGGATGAAACTTGCCGCTTGGCTGATTTGGTCCTTGAAGCACAGAAGAAGCGGGTCAAAGCACACTTTGATCAATCAGTCTCTCCACGTTCCTTTGTCGAAGGGGACCTTGTCCTCCTATATGACCAAGTGCACGACAAACTCGAGGCAGGAAAGCTCCAACCCATGCGGCATGGGCCTTATATAGCAAAACGAGTATTGAGAAATGGGGCTTATGAGCTCATTGATTATGAATGAGTTCCATTGGCGCAGCCTAGGAATGGGTTGTACCTTAAGAAATACTACGCTTGAACTTATTTTTGGTGTGGTGTGTGTACATAGGTGTGTATATACATTTGTGTGCATGTGTGGTTTGGTGTGTGATGTAAGCGTCTTTCTGCTGATTGGGTCTTCCTAATTTTGCAGATGTCCATTACTCCGTTTGTGGATTTCGCAGATGGTGCCTCTCGCAGTACCAAGAATCTGTCTTCAGCAACCTGGGTAATTTATAATCTTGCTGGTGAGTTGATTAACCTGCAAGGTGTATGTCTGGGTCCTGCTACAAATAATATCGTGGAATATAGTGTTGTATTGGAATTATTAACCGAGGCTGTGGACCTCGGCATTCGTGAATTACTTGTGTATCTAGACTCACAACTTGTAGTATTACAGCTTAACGGGCATTATTCAGTAAGAAATCCATCCATTTTATGTTTGTATCTACGTATTCATCTGCTAGAAAGAAATTTTGACTATATTACATATCAACACATACCCAGACATATGAATACATTAAAAGATGTAGTAGCTGATTTGGTTTTAGATAGACATTTGCGCAATTTATAAACAAAACATCATCACATGTAGAAAGATTCATCTAAAAATAGGTATGTATATATATATATATGTGTCGAAATGTTTACATAGTGTGCATCACATAAAATCAAAAATATACATGTTCATCTTAATACATCTAGGAGACGACATGTCTCTCAAAAAATATGCATGAAATAAGCCCTAGGTGTCTAATCCACATGGTGCTCGTGGTAACATGCTACCGCGCGCACTAAGCGTCTCAAAAGTTGGTGGAGGCGACTAGGCACTCCCACCGTATGTCTCTGATACTCTATCGGGACATCTGTCAGCTGGGCATAGTCTGGAATCCCTCGGGCAATCCCCTCGAGGTTCTGGATCAACTCTCCTCCCTCGGCAGCCTCTGCTTGAGGGTCAACTACGGGCTGAGTTCTCCGTGCAATGGGAGACATACTAGCAGGTCTCTCTGGGCCGACATCTTCATACACATAAAACTGGTGTCAGAATGGACATGTATTACCAAAAAAAAATCATAAAACATAAAAATCTAAAAGAGAGGTCATACCCAACTCCTCGTCCTAGTCATCCCCCTCTGGAAGTGGGAGATCTGGGTCTCCAGTGAAATCGGTCCTGGCATAGGGCCAATCCTCGACCACGATCAACTGACGCCATAACCATCCAAAAAACTCTGGCCTCCAGGACATCTGTTGGCCTCCTCCTGATCTGGGCATAAGTGCTGCCCAACGAGCCATCCTTGGTTCTCTTAGTATCGACTCAACAACTATGGCCCCTTGGCCCTGAAAGATAGGTAGTCTTTCCAGGATGAACGATACCAAAATGGAACCGTAGCCAAACTGCTTCAATTTGACTTGCTAGCACTTTTTGAGCTACCTCTTGATATTTTTTGTCACTACAGTAGCCCAATCAAACAATGTTGGATTCATACACTCAGCGGCTAGCAAGAGTTGGGCCTTGGTTGCCTCATGTGGAGCTTGCAATCTTGCAGCTCGTGTGATGGTGTGTAGCACTACTCTCAGTGCGAGATCCTGGACAGTGTGGATGTCCAATTTCCCGCTTCCTGATCCAGTTTGTGCCCCTGGGCACACCCTCACCATTACCTGCTCCATCTTTTCCCCAGATGGTCTACTGCGTGTCAGGATGGGCACCGGACCTCTACGCGACAATCCGGTTATGAAATATACGTCGGAAACCTCCAGTTCCAGCACTTGGTCCCGAAGTTTAAATACTTCTTCATTTTCGTCCCATATGCTGACCAAGTATTGTAGTAGCTCTAGTTGAGCTCGTAAACAGGGTGTCAGGAAGAATTTCTTAAGTCCACAATTCTTAAGTGCGGTCATGCAGGCTTCATTCTCGATAACCATTTCATCTTCCTCTCCATGTTCCCTCTCCTTCCATTTGATAACCATTTTTGCCTTGATATCTGCATCAACACAATAAAAAATACATTGTTAGATCTTTGGAACATTTGAAAATCCACATAGATAGCTCACATTTTCAAAATTTTGAGCGGAAAATTTCGTTGCGCCATTGGCGCGACCTCTTTGTGAAGAAATGTCCATTGGCGTGAGCCCTAAAATTTCAAAATGGTTCGCCCAGAAGTCTAATACATAATAAAAACATATAAAAAATGGATTGGAATGGAGCTTAAGGAAACGCCTATTACCTAGAACAAATGCGGAACTGGATAACGTCCCAGATCAGTCGTATTCGCCGTCAGAAGTTTGCACACAAAATGGACCATTGTTGCTCTCCAATGAGGTAAAAAGTAAAAGTAATTTTGTTTTTACCATTTGAGACTTATTTATAAATTTTTGAAATCTAATTAGGTTTTAAAATTCATTTTTATTAATATTTTAATATATTTTGTCAAAAATTGATTTTACACTTGCCTTATCTGCAGCAACAAGTTTTCACGCAACTTAAACGGTGACACGAGTTGTATTTTATACTTTTTCGGACTCGGTAAATACACGAAAAAGTCATTTTGGAGTCATATTTCAGCTCCTTTCTGACTCTCTAAACATGAAAATATTGTCGAGGCCCTTGTCGTTTCGATCTCGTTAAATTGGCCACGAAACGACATCTACCCAGTATACGTTTACCCCTTTTTCGGGCTGGGATAGATTATTTACAAAAAAGGAATACCCTAGCCTATTGCGACCAGGAGGTTTTCTTGGACATAGTTTCATTAGGGGAATTTTGAGGTCTAAAATGGGCCTCCTAAGGAAATTATAAAATAATAGTGGAAAAAATCAAATAAGATTTGATGACATCATCAAATTTTAGAGGGAAAAATGAAAAAACTACTTTTTCAACTTATATCTCAAAGTTTTTACTCAAATTTTGAGCGGGAGTACTCATTGGATGAAAAATTTAATTCCTCATCCAAGGAGTACCCATGTTGCATACTTTTGATGGGTCCTACTACACGAAAAATGAGAAATACATAAAAAAACGTGATTACAATCATGTTTTTTATGTATTTCTCATTTTTCGTGTAGTAGAGTTCATTGAAAGTATGCAACATGGGTACTCCTTGGATGAGGAATTAAATTTTGCATCCAACGAGTACTCCCACTCGAAATTTGAGTAAAAATTTTGGGAGATAAGTTGAAAATACGAGTTGAAAAAGCAGTTTTATTATTTTATTATTTTTTAATATTTTTACCTTTTTATTTAAAAAATGGTAAATCATCCCCCATGGTTGACATCATCATCTTGAATCCTATTGGTTTTTATAAATTTTATTTTTGTTGTACATTTTTCTTAGGAGGCCCATTTTAGACCTCAAAATTCCCCTAATGTCTACCTTTTCGGATCTGAGGAACTATTTACGAAAAGGGACCGTTGGAGTTTACTTTTCCGCTGTCTTTTCAAACACTCTAAATATGAAAAGATGTTGATTTCTTCCTCTGTCAAACTCGTTAAACCCTGATGACATTGGATTTAGTTATAATGACGTTATTTGAGTGGCTCCTTCCTAGGGCTCATTAAATTTACTAGGATGGATTCGTCCGAAGGACGAACTTATATTACAAGCATATGCTATCCCCTTCAAGCTTTTTATCAAAATAATTGGGGTACTCACCAGAAATGGTGGGGGAAAATGGAACCACGATCATTTCGTGTCAGTAGTATGTCGCTCTTGAACATGGCACTTGTCTGCATTCGTGTCGGGTTGGGGATATCTCATCTCGTTTGTCCACTTGCCTCCGTGGGTTTGGGTAATCCTTTTTGACCTCTCATCTACTCTTTGCCTCGTCTCCATGACCTCTTATCCGTTGATGTCAAATACTGCCAAACTCACTGTCGTGCTGCCACATGTTCAAGAGAAGTTGACCTCTGCAAGTATCAACCTTCCTCTGATTCTCATCTGATCTTGATTCAAAAAGAAATTATGTTCCTCTGTCTCACGTCGATGATGTGGGAAACACTATGGCCCACCTTTGATCAAGGTCACTTCCTGTCGACTTCAGCTCATTATCCAGGAAGTTGATCTAGAGACTCCCTTCTGGTACCTTGGAGCCTGCATGCCACAATGGTAGGTTCTTCACATTCGACGTGAGGTTTTCATCATTGGCCTCTGATCGAGTGATTATGCAGGTGTTCGACATCAGCTCATTATTCACATGCCATATATTGTACCTGTATTACCTTGAGGACCATTGGCATTAATGGTGGTACCTCTCGCGTCTATTAACAACTTTCATCATTGGCTGGTAATCAGATGATGTTCTTGCATGTTGGACTTCAACTCACTTATTCGCATGCTTGAACTTGTACTTTGTGCAAATCGAGATGGAGCGCAAGACCTTGGATTCTATTTTTCATAATCCAGGCTACGATTTTGTGGATTATTATGATTAGTTACATGACTCACTGATTGGATGGCTGCGACCATACCTGAGTCTACTTACCGATCCTCACTGGATGGCTGCGTCCATGCCTTGGATCTGGATTATTACATACTCTGTTATGGATGGATGCGCCCATACCACGTATATATCATGTATTCGAGACATCAGTTGTACTTCTCTACGCAGGTTTTCCGACGACGGTGTTTTCATTTGGACACGTTCTCATAAAGCATTTCACCCCTCTCTCTATCTCGGGCCTCATGCTTTAGGGGGCATCTGTTACACAGCAATTTGTCACCGTCCCTGCAATTCCCCATCCCGCACAATTGGAGGGCTCATTCCATGACCTGTGAGTAGTAACATAACTTGAAAACACTTTCATGGCATTCCCCTAAACATGTACTTTCATTTCCCTGAAGACAAATCCTTGTGAAAAACCCTAAAAACACCCCTTTTTGCATTGGCACGGGCAACTAGTTCAGTACCCACGCCAATGGGGGAAATCCTTCAAAGAGGGTGCGCCAATTGGTGCTCTGTCTCAGAGTCGCACTCGCGCCAGCCATTTTAAGGAGTGTTTTAAAAAAAAAAAAAAATAGCGGAAGTTTCGTACTAACTGTTCCATAAACTGGTATCTAATTTGAGTTGGGAGGTTTGGCTCCAGATCTCCATGTAGAGGAAGTGGTTTGCCACCTCTCTTGGAAGCTTCCTTGAGGAAAGGGCCAATCCCATGATTATATGGATCCCAACTCCCCTTCCTCCATCTATAAAAGCTTGCTCATCTCCTTTGCAAGCTAGTCTCCAATTTCCCAAGAGCCATTAAAGCCTTATGCTGTAAGAGCCTTGATTCATTCCCTTAAGGCCAAATCCAAGCAAGGATATTATTGTCGAGACATTCAGAGAGAGAGGTTTGTCCCATCCCCGACAGGCTTTTTCGAGACGTGTTCCGTTGGCGACCTTCCGAAGGAGAATTCAGCGTCAGAGCTATGGTTGTATTCTTCTTTGATTGATTAATGATAAGCGACTATTGGTTATGGTTCCACTCCTATTGTTGATTATGATGATGAGCTATGTCTTCTCTGACTAACATATAGTTGCATATACTGGATTTTATGCTTGTGTTTGTTTTGTTTCTTGTGTGTGCAGGTGTCCGATCACAGAGATCGTGAGGATTGTGATCTACCGGAGCTAAGGAACGAGAGCGCTACTTTCTCTACAAGCGACAGTGTTGGATTCCAGGTAATCCTTCATCGCTAGTTGATTTATTTGCAATTAGGAACCTGCACTATAGAGAGAACGATTGTTGCTAAGCCCAATCTGGGCTAGTAGGGATTGCCTCTGTCCATAGAGGGGATTTACCTCCACAACACTCATCAAAGTCCTTGCAAGCTGCGATAAATGCTTCTTTCTCCTTTTTTAGATCCAACCCTTCTTGTTTGCTAACTGCAGGCTGGATCAGAGGCTTGGTTGCAGTCTTCTCCCTTGGCCCCCCGGTGGCCATCCCACTGCGTGTTACGACATTGATGCTTGGATCTTTGTCTCGTAGTTCAGCCTTAACCCTCTGCACATTCTGCATAGGTGTCGGCTACTTTTCATGCATCTTCACTATCAATACTTGACAGTCTTCAATCACATGGTCCAGTTGCATGCAATACTGGCAGGTCTGTCTTGTGGGGTTTGGACAGTCCCTCGAAAATTTCCCTACCTCTTCACAGTTATAACAGATGAGTTTCCCTCATCCCCGACTTTCACTTCCACCTCTTTCACCTCCCCTGCCCCTTAATGGGGAGCCCCCTACGCTCAAGAGCGATCTGGGTGAATATGGGTCCGACTGCACCCTATAGATATTCCTCCGATCGATCAACAAATCATATGTCCGACAGTTCCATTCATCATGTCCTATCGACCTGCAGAACCTGCACAATTGTTTTTTTACTTCTGGGATGTACACAACAAGGCAGGGACAATGGTTTGTGTTGTGCAGCCCTGCAACGTGGCAATCATCGCACCATAGTGCCAGCCGACTTGGTCCTGCCACTTCCCTAGGGCACAATGGACTAGCTCCCCCAACCTGCATGTAGTCTGTTAACAACAAGCAATTATCCTTGGTGTGACCATTCATCCTGCAACGTATGCACCATCTTTCGGGGCTAGCCTCTGTGCCTCACTCCTTTTGCAAGTTCTGGATCTCCATGTGCATCGCCTCCATTTGTCCTTATCTGCTGGATGCCAAGCTGGGTATCATCTCTGGGTGCAGCTTCTAGCTTCATAGCGACCTCCAGGGAGTTTTTCGGAGATTCGAAAGTTTGGTGACCCATAGGTATGCGCAAGTGAGGCAGGAACATAGAAATGAACCACTTTGTGTGCTGTCTGTCATCGTACTGAAATCGTCCTTCCCTGATCACCTTCTTC
The DNA here is from genome assembly GCA_034641835.2 of Pinus albicaulis. Classification (NCBI taxonomy): domain Eukaryota; kingdom Viridiplantae; phylum Streptophyta; class Pinopsida; order Pinales; family Pinaceae; genus Pinus; species Pinus albicaulis. The sequence goes on along the minus strand of CM076577.1, from coordinate 14,186,866 downwards.
GTCCATTGATCGGCCTCCCATACAGATTCAGAAGGAACTTGCTTGAAATCCTTCAGATCGACCACTATTTGAGAATAGGACTTAGCCTTCTTCAACTGTTGTTTTAAGGCATCGTTGATCTTGTCGATGGTTGAATTTTCATGTTGTCCTGTGTATCCCACGTACCAATCCAAAGCCCTTCCTTCGAAGGCAAGGGACAATTGCGCCCTCTTCACCACATAACTAGCTACATTCTACGCAGTCCATAACGATTCTACGACAAACCATAACTGCTCCATGTCCTCATCTCCCAAACCCTTAAAGGCAGGCAATTTCATGTGCGCAGCCATGTCATACTCTTGTGGTGGGGGTGTAGGTGAATTCTTACCCCTATGCTGGTTTGAATGTGTTGTGGCTGGAGGACTCTGCACAGTTGCTTCTCTTACCAAGCTGTAGATAGATCTAACCCCTTCTAGGTTGGTTTGATAGTATTTTCCGCCTCGTGTCGAACTTTCGTCCGGATCAGCGATCATTCACTCAGTGTGGCTACACAAAAAAAAAATTTTCGCACAGTAATATCTTAATCAACAATGGTAAAGTCTTCAGAAACTTACCCCTAAATCCTTTGAAGAATCTCTGCTCTACTTCGAAGTAGGAGACAAATTGATCGATGGAAAATTTAATCACGAATCCTCCTAGCACGTTGTCCACCCAGTGATCTTACGATGTGAGTGATGGTGTTATCAACCTTCTCTAACTGTTGGATCAATTCTGGGGTCCACAATCTGACCCACTCGTCCTTCCAACACTTCTGAAATTCGACTAACCTTGTGAGCCACTCCTGGAGCTCGATCGCAATAGTTACAAAGAAGATCTCGTAGATTTATGTGAAAATATAACTATTTTTCCACTCTTCAGTGTTCAACCTATTTTTCCATTCTTGAACTTGCCATTCGAACCATTCATCAGTTTCTTTTCTTTCAGGTTTCCAGTACGGCCTTCACATTACCTGATCCCTCTCTCAAAATTCTCCCGGTCCCAGCAACAAAACCATTTGTTGGCTTGAGGGGTCCTGACCCAGGTTCGGAGGTTAAGGTTTGCCAACAAACCCCTATACTACTGGCCCTTTCGGCAATTACCTGCTTGCGTAGGCCAAAGACTCACCCGAAGAAGTATGGGTGGGTGTGGAAATAGTAGTATGGGTGGGTGTTGGAACCAGGTTTCTGCACCCTGAGAGAGAGAGCAGGTAAGTCGAATCATTCGACAACTATCAGATCTACACAGTCAAAGGTCGTTTGCAGGACTTTCAATGATTAAGCGGAGTAAAGTTTTACCAAATTTATATAACAAGCTCACATCCATGTGTGTGTTGGAAATACTGAGAGGGGGGGTGAATCAGTATTTCTTTCAATTTGAGCATTAGTTAATCTTCAATTATTATCAGTTTTTGTACAATGATAGAAACAAACAAGAGGAACACAAATGCACACAGTTTTTAAGGTGGAAACCCACTCTGGGACAAAAACCACCTAATTCTTTTCTAATAATTCTTTTCAACTCCAGTTGAAAATAAAGCTCCAACTTCCTAGAATCTAGAAAAGCATTCTTCTCCAGCTCCCACTGGATGGATGCTCCAATGCCCGAGATTCTTCAGTAGTCACTGAACAGATGCCCCAACACCGAATGTGATGCAACTCACCCTAGCACCACCCTACCACCCTATAGAAGAATAAAAGAAGAATGAACTCCCGTACTAGGGAAAATGGTCCACTTTACAATGATATAGAATGATGCAGAAGAAGAAGATATACTAGACCATAACCCCAAATTTTACACAACCACCTAATGATGATCCTAGACCTCCCAACATTGCCTCTTCAACCCTTGGCAGATAGATACTAGTACAATTTGTACAATAATGTATTTACAATGACTAAGTACAATGATACCTTTACAATGATTGTATGCAGTGTTGCCCACTTGAAGACTTCATATGATGAACTTCTTGTTGATGTTATGCACCTTGGTTGCTTCTCTTTTCATGCTACCCTCTGCTGCACCTTGTTTTTCTTTTCTACTGTAGAAAGTCTGGTCCTTTGCAATCCTTGACAACACATGATCTAACTTTTTCTTGCTTTCTAGGAGCTCGATATTGAATATGGTGTATCTCTGTTATTTCAAATCCTCAATATCTGATTTTCGGTCATGTATTAGTCCTATGAGTCTTCTTTCCAATTCCATAGGTCTGACCCAATTTCTCACACTGCCCTAATTATGGATTGTTTCAGCAAAGCGCACTTTTATGGCATGCCACGTGTCACTTTTTCTTCATTTTCCTCTGAAATTGATAGAGAGAAAACTAAAGACTGTGCACTATCTGCCACTTTTTACAGAATTCCAATACAATACTCAGAGAGAGAGTTATGATGATTTTACCAAGGTCACTTCTTTGAGATGAATTTCAGGAGCCTGCAAAAACTCTTACTTCCACAGATCATATCTCCAAAAATATTACACAACTTGATCTGAAATTTTTACTGTAGCTTCCTCAAGATTCTGGCTTCTCCTCACAGAAATTTCAGCTTCTGAGCCTTCGTAGAAAAAAATTTAGAGCGGAAATTCCACGATGACCTGTTTCAGATGGCCAAATCCCATGCATAAGGAGGAAATAAAGATCACAATTTATATGAATGCTTAAGTTGAGAGGGACTTCAACAAGTGAATGTGGGAGGGATCTTAGGAGCTTAAAAAATATTAATTATGACTTTTCAATGACTCATGCCCCAACCCCATGGGGTTTTAGTCCACTAACTAGGGTACAAACTTCAAACATGAATATCTCTCGAACCGTGAAGAATTACATGGCGTGCCATATATCAACGGAAACATCTCGACAATTAGAAACCATCAAAAGAATTATTGACCCAGAATATATTAATTTGATAGGTAAAAATTCCCATGCAATATTGGGTTAGCCCCTGGTGCTGCTTGGGTTGACATCAATGACAACTGCTGATCAACAATGTGGACAACCGAGTATATGCATAAACAATATATTCGCAACAGACTTAATTAAATTTCAGATACAGTTATCATAACATAGATAATTCGCAGCTCATAAACACATATCATTCGCAGCTTGTAACATAGTCACATATAATTCGAGTCCTTAATAACCATAACCAGATAGATCAAAAAACATCAGATATCCACAATACTTCGCATATATTACTTATCAAAAAGTCTCTTACATACCCCAAAAACCCACCTATGCACACAGCTAGCAGGGTCCGCACACAGCAGGACTAAGAATCTCTGCGCACACAGCCAACAGGAGTCCTTTCCCAAAAACCCAAACAGATCTACTAATTCGCAATTCACATCAATCTAAATACAAATCTGTCTTACAACTCAAAAAGGTTCAACTACTTATACTATTTTAGCCTACACATCCAATGGTCCGCAAATTGTGGTTTGCAGATTCTTGGTCTATCCTTGACCCATTTACAATGCATTAGGGGATTTGACCTACCCCAAAACCCCTGCATTAGACTAAATATAATCAGAAATATACAAAATGGACTAGTTTCGCAACTCCTGTAGGAGACCCTGTTCCAACAGATTCCTTGTCCCTTTGTTGTTCTAGGTTGACCACCAAACCCAGGAGAGATACTTTTGTCTGCAATCGTAAATCCTATATAACATTATGGTCATATATACTCCTCACTTTAATTAAAAAGGGATCCAAAAAGGGAACTATGGACAAGGGAATGTTGCTCAAATTTTGACTCTAGAATAGTTTTATATATAGTTAATCGACTTGATTTTATTCAGTATGTTTATTATATATTTATGTTCCATGGTCGTATTGATATCTTATTTATTCTCTAATAAATTATTTTACAAGGTTTAGAGGATAAATGTTTCTTTTATTTAATGATTTGATTCCTTAAGCAAACAACTACTTCTATTGCATTTATTTCTTGTTAAGCACTATTTCAGTTTGTTATTGCTTAATTAGATTGATATCATTTTGTAGTGACCTATATCCTGAGAGTGGTATCCAAGTAGGAAATTGATTGATCTAAATGTGTTTCAATGTGTTCCAGATGCTCAAGTTCATGTAAAATGTCTTTTTTACAAGTTGAATTAATGTTGTAATTGTAATTAATTGGCTTAATTATATCATCTCTTATGCTCATGGTTCATTGATTGTATTCATAAGCCAAAGGATTCAAGCATATTAATTTTATAAATGATCGTTTACAATCATCCCTTTTATATTGAAAAGACATTGATTGGAGCGGAAGGAGATGGCTGCAGCGAGGGTTTCTGCAAAGTTTTTGCTAAGCGCCGCCGCCGCCCAGCCTGTAGATCAAGGTAGCACAGAGCAAGAGAGTTTCCTCTGCGGCGATGACACAGATCTGCTCGCAACAGATCCAAACGGGATGAGACAGGTAGCTTTTTTGCTGCCTTATGGATCTGAAGGCCGGATCCGAGCCCCAGGGGAGATATATCTCAGATTTAAAGACACGCCTCCAGATCTGAAGAAATCAGCGTGCGAACCTCCTCGATCAAGCGCGCCCTGCGACTTTTTCTGCCTGTTCCGTTTTACTTTTTTCAAGGAAGATCTCGCCACAGGGCCCCCACATGGTTTCTCTACGACTGGCAGAGAGATCTGGCCGTCACGGTCTAAACAGGCGGATGAACAAGGTTATGGAGCGCAAGGGTTTCTGCTCCTCAGAGCGTTTGGAGGCAGGGCGCTTTTTGTCTCGGGATCTCTGTCTATGGAACGTCTCCTGACCGGGCTTGGCAGGGGGTTTCTTTTGGCCTTTTTGCCTATGGGGCCTGTCAGGACTGAAATAAAACCCAACAAAAAGAACGGCAGCGCCCAGGAATGCCAGAGCTGCAAGAACCCTACGCCGCATCGGAAGAAAGGGGAGGCAGAAACAGCGCCCCCTTTCTCGCACCTTGAGGCAGCGCAAAGTCATGGGCAGCCAGAACCCAGGCAACAGGTAACATCAATTTTTTCTTTTCAGATTTTCATTAAACCCCCTGTGGGGAAAACCAGACTAGTATGGGTACATGCAGAAAGCACTATTATGCAGTTGAAACAGGAAATCTGGGCATTGATGGGATACCCTGTTCAGATCCAGCAGCTGGTCAGTGGTAGAAGGTCCCTTCAGGATATCATAACCTTGAAGAACTACGATATAAGTCCAGAAACAACCATTGCCTTAAACCTTAGGCTCAGAGGAGGTGCTGTGCCTCAGGGACATCCTGGCACCACAGGAGGAGACAAGGGGAAAAAGACAACAACTCAGCAACAACCCAAGGGAGGCTTCTCTTACAAAAATATCTTACAGGGTAACAGAGATCCAGGGTCCCCTCCAGACCAAGGTGGACATACACCTAGGCCATACATAGTAGATCAGCTTGGGCAAACCCCAGCCCTCAACATTGATTCTATAGGACTAGAAGAATACGTTAAGTCATATGAAACTCAGGCCCTAATCTGTCGATTTAACAGTTTTTGGCCAAAGCCAATGGATCTATTTCGCTGGATCTACACAAACTAGACCATGGAATGTGATATACATCTATGCTCCAAGGGGTTTTTCATTGTCAAGTTCGCATCCACGGAAGCCAGAGATACAATCATCAGTGCAGGGCCTTGGTTTTGGGGAACAACGGGTCTTTTTATGACCCCATGGTTTCCAGACTTTGACCCAAACAAAATGACTGTCTCCAGAATGCCGGTTTGGGTCCGCCTATATAACCTTCCTCTTCACTTTTGGAGTGAACGAGTCTTGGAAGGAATTGGGAACAGCATAGGGAAATATATCAAAACAGATCTGGAGAGGATTGAGGAGAGGATCTACACCTTTGCACACATTTGTGTGGAAGTCGATCTAAGTAAAGGACTGCCGGAAAGTATAAGGCTGGTTTATAAGCAACAAAACTGGCTGCAAGGACTAGACTATGAAAATACTGCTTTCAGATGCAGAATTTGTAGGCAGACAGGACACTTGCAAAATACATGCCCAGAAGCCAAGAAAGCAAACAGCAGAAAGAAGCAGAAAGGGAAGCAGAGAAAAGGGTGGCAATACCCCCCTCCAGACTCAGAGGACGACGAATCAGAAGCAGAGGAGGAAGCCACTCCCACAGAGAATACTGAGCCTACCCAAGGAAAAGAGACCCAAAAGGAAATCATATCAGCTAACAAGGTTTCACAACCCCATTCAAATCAGGCAGAGAAGACAATCGAGGATCTGAGTATGGGAGGGATCAAACGGCATCACCCCTCAGACACATCAGACTCAGACAAGGATACAGGTTCACAGAAAGTAGAAACACAGTTAGTCCTAGCTACGATTGAGCCCACCCAAGGAGAGTGGCGCAAGGTCGAAAAGAAGAAGGGGAGAAAAACATGAGGTGTGAGTTTCTACTCACTTCCGGGAACCAGTTTTTCTGTCCCTTCCCTCTTTTTTCTTTTTCTCATTCTTTCTGAATGCACGGTAGCCTCGCTACGTCGCATTGTGTGCAAAAGTACATGAGCCCAATGGGCAACTTCTGAAAATGCTTCAATGCATATGCTATGTGTAACTTTTCATTTTTATAAATAAAAGGTTACCGATTTTTTCTGTGGAAAAAAAAAATCATCCCTTTTATATTTCTTTGCTAAGTGATATTGATAATTATACATTATTTATCTTTTGCATATGTTCTTGATCTGAAATCTTGAAGTAAATACAACTACGTTGTGTTTTTCTATGAAAATGAGAAACTTGTATTTTTACGATTACATGTTCTTTTATCATTTACATTGAGAATAAGTTTAGTATATAGATTCATGTAGAAATAATATTTTATTCCATTTTTATAAATATATTTTTATAAGTGTACTTACAAACCATCCTTATTTTGAACCAGTTTCTTTATGATATAGTCTTGATTATCTGTTGTAACATAGTTTTGTACATATTTTATCATATCATGATCTTGTAGTATAAAATTGTGTATTATATTCATCTTTTAATTCTAATTTCTAAATTAAATGTATAAATTAGAATTATTTAGTGTATCTTAATTTATTTACAGTGAAACATTCAACCCTTATCTATATATATATATATATATATATATATATATATATATATATTGGACCTAGTTTGTTTGATTTCCATTATTTCATTTACAAAGCTAACTTAGTATTTAATTGTAGTATATTTTTAACCATAGTTTAGTGTAGAATTATTTTAGATTAGTGTAGAATAATCGTAGTTTATATTAGTTTAGATTGGCATTAATTTTCTCATATTCAATCCTTCGTAAGAAGAATGGATCTAAGGCTAATAGAGCCTATAAACCTGTCGATGGTATCTATACCAAACAACTTGGACTATTGAAGAAACATGGTTTGTGCTATTCCTCCCTTGTTGACGTAGGTGTATAATTTCCATGTCAACAGAGTGAAAATATAGTTTGAAGAGGAGGATATGGAATTACAATCTAGTAGAGAATAACCTACCAAAAATGTTGTTGTCACACAAGAACCAATAGTTGAGGAAGATAAACTATGGATAACCAATGTGATGGTACATAAGAATTGGTCGATGATGTTGTTGTCATACAAGAACCAATAGTTGAGGTAGAGAATCTTGTGAAAATTAATTTGCTGGTACATAAGAACTTGTTGACGATGTCGTTGACACACAAGAACCAATAGATAATAAAGCACAATTGGATGTTGAAAATAAGATACAGACCGACGAAAATTCACAAAAATCTATCAAATACATTGTTAACAACAATCGAGACAATAAAACCTAAAATTGAGAAGGATGATCACTTAGACACGATATTTTTCTTTTCAAAATTGAGTAAATGGAGACAAATAATTATATCATTACAAAAATGGTTGTCCCACTCAGTGACCATAGGAAAATCATTCAAAATATTAAAGAGGATTGGATTGAATATTTAATGATATAGAGACTTAAATGGGACAAAGTGAAGGAGGAAAGGGAGAAAGAAAAAAGACAAGTGTTGGAAATTCAAGAAAATTTCCATAAAATAGAGGAGGAGAAAAAGCAAATGTGCAATATTGTACGTGAAAAAATAATCTATATGAATTCCTCTCCTTATTAGCCCTTATTTCTTCAAGAGAATCTATTTCTTTTTCCAATTAAAAAAAATTGATTAAATGAGGCCATACAAGATAACCATCATTATGTATTTTCTTGAGGTAATTAATAAAAGTAACTTTACAAAATAGCATTTGTTGTGTGAGTTGTATCTGCATGAGTTCATCTGTTAGAGAGAAAAGAGTAGGAAGGGTAAATATACTGAGTGGCTACCCTATATTCATGGCTTCATCAATACATAAAAAAATTCCAGAGGGGTTTTCGCTCACTTTATTCTCTTCTATATGGATGGAATTTCAAGATAATATAATAATGGGTTAGGAGAAGTTGTTGCGGTGGGTGGGGCCGAACATGTGGAACCTTCTAAGTCGAATAATTTTTTCAGATTCCTCCTCAGCCTTCTAAGGGAATGCATAGTCCTAACAATAGACACCGAGTAATAAATCCCACAGAAAAAATAACTCCAATCTATCACCTTATGTGGGGGACATCTAGCTAAGGAAACTTACTCAATTTTGCAAAATAAGTTAAACTAGAAATCAACCCATTAAGGTGTAACAAAAAACCAGGAGAATAGAGTGTTTTTTATTTGAGAGGAACAAAGTTCTGTTATAGGTGTTAAACACACACATGGTGTGGGGAAAGATAAACACACACACACAATAAGAAACTCAACACAATGAAGGATAAGCGTGTAGCTCATTTATTTTTCCATTATACATGATGTACATTTATAGTACAATGGTGTGACTCTTGGTTTCACATTCCAAGGTCACTTGGACTCCATTGTGACTTTTCACATTCCACACCTACCCATAGAGGATTATGTGTTCCAACATCCCCCCTTAATCCGAAGGGGTATGTGTGAGTCCAAGAAAAGAGTTGTAATACAAATCTGCAAAGTATACATGGCAGCAGTTGGGTTGAATCAACTCTCTGAAATGTTGGAAAAAAGAGGTGGTTTAAGGATGACCACAAACACTGGAACAAAATACTTGTTGCAGTTCCTGGAACTCTTCTAAAACTTGCAAGAAGCTGAAAGCTTCTGCTAGAGGAATTGTCCCTCATAAAAAAGGGAGACCTTCAACCTAAAAGAAGGGAGGTCTGCTACCTGTGATGGTTTTAGGATTAGCAACAACTCTGGAATGCTTGAAGCATTTCCTGGAACTCAACCAAAGTTGGCAAGAAGCTGAAGGCTTCTGCTAGAGGAAGTGTCCCTCATATATGAAAGGGAGACCTTCAACCTAAAAGAAGGGAGGTCTACTACCTGTGATGGTTTTAGGTTATCCACCAACCAAAGATGATGTTTTAAGGTTGTCCACCAACTAAAGGCATGCTCATGGGCATCCGTGTCTCTAGCTACATCTCTGAATCTGGAATGACGAATTGTGGCTCAAGCTCGCTTGAACTGTTGTGTCTCTGGCTACAACTCTGAACATGGAACGAGAGATTGTGGCTCAGGCTTGCTTGATCTGACATCGAAGCTTGTACATGACCACCATTTTCCCCCCTGTCAGGGACAAGGTGAGATGATGGCGAAAACTCAACTGCAAGTTTGCTCAATATTCGTGAACAAGTTCTGACATGTGTCTTAAACATCTTCTTGGCTGTTGATGCCCATTGCCAAGAAGCGATCCATCCAAGATGAATCTTGGTTCTTGCAGGAGGCTTGTTTCTGAAGCATCTGTCTGAAGAATGGGTGTGCCGACCACAGTGCTTGCATGGATGAAGATCAAAACAATGATCGTTCATATGGCCAACTCGATCACAGTGTTGGCATTTTACAATCTATTGTTGTGGAAGCATAACAGGATCTGGGACAGCTACAAGTGAACTGTCATACATGAATCTGGCACTCTGAAATATGATGGGTTTGGTGTAGTCTGGAATATGAAAGGACACATCCTTGTCATATCCAAGACCAGTTATGTGCTTGTTGTGGACAAGCTCTTCCCAAGGTATGATGATGGGCTTAGGAAGTGCAGGTTGAACTGCTGCATCTGCATGTAAATATTCTCTAGTACAAGGAACTGAATGGGAATCAACTGGAACTTTACTAACTTGCTGCTGATGGGAGTCTTTCAAAATTTTCTGAATAGAAACAGGTTTAGAATGGTGACTCTTTTGCTGAAGTTCGTCTTTCTGAAGCTGAGATTCCAACTGCAAAAACTCAATCTTTTCTTGTGCATCTTGCAAACAACTTTGAATGTTACAAAGAGCATCCTTGCTCATTTTTATCATGTCATCAACATTGGAATGAATGAGCTTATAAAAAAATCTAATTCATCATTTATTTTAGCCATTTTCAACAACTTAGGCTCAAAAATGAAAGGGTGTCAGCTTCAACCGAAAATGCACCCGTTTACAATGTGATTCAATTTTCTTACAAATGACTTCAAAGACCCCCTTTTTTTTTTCGAATTCTATCCTTTCAATGGTTTGTTACATAACAATGTTGAAATGTCACAAGATGTAGCAGATGGTGTGAGAGCACAATTTCAATCAAATGACAACAATAAAATGTCTATCACAGCTACTACAAAATCCCAAGAAAAAGAATATTGTGATCTAAACACCAATGCTCTCAAATAAAATCCCTGAAAATCCCATCAATAATGACTCTGTGAAAACTGTGTCCAAGACAAAGCAAGGGACAAAGTGATTGACTTCAATGCTAACAAATGTAGCAGACAAACGCGGTTTTGACAGTTAGGCAGGGCGCACATTTAGATAAATGCCACACAATTTTTGCAAGGATGAAACTATCTCAACTTTTTCTTCAATGTTGTACTGGAGATAATAACCACACCCTCAGGACTAGCAATGGAAATGGAAAAAAACTAGAGCAATTCCCTTACATTCAATATAAATACACAGAGAATTAATGAAATAGAGGAACCTGGGACTTTTCCCTCAATAATAGCTTCCACAATATCAGTTGAATATGGAGTGTGACTAGCAATGTAAATTCAGAATATACAAGCCAAAACTGATGTAATATATCGTGCCACTTATTTTACTGTGGGATTTGGTTGACGCAAATCTGGAAATGATGGACAACACAGCCAAGTTTGTGTCCTTCTCGAGGCAATCCTCCTTTGTGTATCAATCGTTTTCTTCAACAATACATTACCAACAGTTCATCCCAATACAATTTCAACAGACTAGCACTAATAATTGTCACGGCCTACCCAGAATTTGTTAGCAACCTCCAGCACAAGCTATTCCGCCTATTTTGTATCCAAATCAATGCACCTTAATATATGATTTATATATTCCCATCATATATTATACATCATGGCTCAACGTACTTATCCAAAATTCAACAAAATATGGCAATTTAATGCGGCATTCAACAATATTTACCAACGCATATAATGGCACACAAAACAAATATATGTATGCACGGTCATGAAACGCGTGGTCTTCAAATAATTTTTTCAAACGCAGAATGTAATATCCAACACAAACATACCACGGATTTCATCAGAGATGAAAGGTTACGGCTACGCTCCTTTCGCTTCTCCAAACTCCACGACGCTCCACCTCCCTTAACTTCAACGTATAGCCAGCATATAAATCTTCATCGCATGCCAAGATTTCAATCTTCAATTTTGTCAACGCACATGTAAAGGGCACCATTCAACGTTGTATTCATAGATTCAACGAACTCAAAAAAACTTTGATCATGTCTAGTACGTAGTCACGATGCGCAGTCCAGTACACAGCAACACAAATGGGTATGGGAATGAATGATATCCCACAATTAGTCTGCCTCAATCCTTTGACCAGCGTACACACAGGCAGCATTCAACGCATAGATTTTTATCCACAATCCACGACATTCAAAACTCAACACAGAGAATGGATCAAACACACAACGCACAGCCTTCAAAATGCATAGAACTTAACGCGAAACACAAATAAACTCATGCTTCACCAACAACAAATTTTGATTGAAAAATTCCCATTCACTTGGTGAAACAGTCATGTCCTCACAGCCTCCTAACAAATCACGTCGCGACGGTTAAGCTTCCGAACTACTTCACGACAGTTCAGCTCCTCTCGCTTGGCCAATTTTTCATAGTATTCTCCACTGTACATTCATTGCATGACAAGCTTGTCTTGTTCGAGGGAGATTTCATTTTACAAGATTGTATAATGACTATTTGAGAAATGGTGGTGAGATTCGCTGCTTGGGAATTGCTCAATCTCTCCCTTGTTTGCTAGCAAAATATCACTCTTCAGGTCCTTCCTATGAGCAATGACAATTCCAGCATGAATTAATGCAGAGCACTACTTTTAGAAGAGCGAGTGATACCAATGACAGAAAATGTTCTTTTGTTTTGGTAATGAACATATGAATATGTAGTGAGTGGAAAGTAGAGATTATGAAAGGAATATGACTTATTCAACACAGAGATTCAACGTTGCATTCCATTTTTCACAGTTGCAGTCTACACTGTCATACCTTCAAATATAGTGATTTCTCACAATGCGCAGTCTAGTGCGCGGTCTTACAACGAAAAATGATTGTATAACAACACGAGAGATAGAATGCTGAGGAACAGAGGATAGAGCAGGGAACGTTTTGAATTGATTTTCAGAACTGTATGCCACTAGTATTTTACAATATATAGAGGCACCAACAACACTAGGAGTTTCGACCTGAATAGAGTATGAGCAGAAAATACATAATGCAACACAGGCCAATGCTATTCACAAGCTTAATGGGACTTCTAAACCCGAAGCTCCAATACCATGTTAAGCACACACATGGTGTGGGGAAAGATAAAAACACACACACAATAAGAAACTCAACACAATGAAGGATAAGCGTGTAGCTCATTTATTTTTCCATTATACATGATGTACATTTATAGTACAATGGTGTGACTCTTGGTTTCACATTCCAAGGTCACTTGGACTCCATTGTGTCTTTTTGCATTCCACACCTACCCATAGAGGATTAGGTGTTCCAACAATAGGAATGATTAAAAATTATGGAAACGTTTTATAGTATGTAGAAAAAATGGTTGAATTGAATAAGGCATGTAGAAAGTTTTGGAAGTTTGTCTTAAGAGTATTCAAAAATTAAGATACAATGCACTAAATGGTAGCAAGTTGAGACAGGAAGTGTGTGACAAGAAGTAAAAAGGTGAATACCAATATTGTTAGCGAAACATTAAACACGCTCTTTCAAGAATACCTATGTATGTTAATTGTATTATATGATGTGGTAATAGTTGGATTGGATTGACGTTTAGATTTCCCTTTCTTTGGCTTCCAACACTCAAGTAACAACATTATTTTCATTTGAAACCTCAAGAGGAAGATAAATGGTGAATGGATTTGATTGATTTATAGGGATGTAGGGCTATCTCTAAGGACACGATGAAGGCTTATAAATTTATTGATTTACATTCCTAACATGCACTAAGGGTTGATTGAGGGCTCTGCATGAGGACATGTAGTTGCTTCAGTTGGGGCAACATATTGGATGTTGGGTCTATGAATTTGCATCTTTTTCACCATTATTTCCTTACCTTTTGAACAAATTTTTCCTTTACAAATACATCCTTTTATTCCATTAATTATATTTTTGACCAAATTATGTTATTCTTCCATTTCATCCTAATTTATGAAAATTTTCTTTCATTTCCTCATATTTCCAAACTATGCATCTTATATTTCATTTCAGAGTTAATGTAATATTTCATGCGCTCGTGGTTTATTTCTTGCTATTCTCCCTGCTAAGGAGGCAGGAACCTCCTCTTTATAATTGAAAGATTCATATGGTTTATTTTTGTACCAAGATTACATAGGAGGAAGAAAACCTAAAATATAGAAATCTTCTACCTCCTACGGGAGGCAACACCATCATTTTCAAATTGTGCATCTGGAATTATTTTCATAGTTAATGAAATATTTTATGCATTCATGGTTTATTTATTTCTATGCTTTCTTGTGAGTTTTCATTTATCATCTCCCTGATAAGAAGGAAGGGCCCTGATCTTTAACAAGGATCGTTTCATTATGGAGGTAACGTAATTGTTTTATTTTAAAATTACTTGCAAGCTATGATATTTTAGTTCTTGTTACAATTTTAATTAATCATTGTTACTTATTATTGTTGATATATTTCCATTAAATTTGATTAAATTAGATTGCATGTTATCTAATATATATTTCTTGTGTGTCGACATAGTTATTCTTGGATCGATCCATGCTAATTGTGTGTTGCTATTATTGAATTTCTGCTGCAAAATTATAATTTGTTGTTAATATAGAATATTAGATGGTTATTACATTTGTGACAATGTGTTATGTAGTTAGTGAGTGGGTTGATTCTATTTGTATTAGTGGTTGTGTGTGGTTTTGATTGAATGGTTTTGTGCAATTGAGGAATTGATTTGAAGGAGTGATATTTCTTTCCTTACAAGGGTGATCTAAAATAGATTAGTTCCATTTTATTTTTCAAGTATGATTTCATTTCCAGAATTGTGTGTCGAGTGATATTTTTATGCAAGTGAGGGTTTGGCAATGAGAAATTTCTGAATTGATTTCTATTCCTGCAAATGTGAAGAGTTACAACAAATTTTGTTTTAATTTAGAGCCAATTTCATGCAGAAGAAAAGTTATCAATCACTATGGATTAGTAAATGTTAGCTATCAATTTTTTTTTACATATACTATGCATTATAACCTTGAAATAAGAAATATTTCCCTGGTTGATAATTAATGTGTGATTCAATGATTTATTTGACTAAGCTAATTGATTCACCTAACAACTAACATGGAATAAAATTTGTAGATTCGAAGAAAATATAGGTTTTAGTTTACTAAAATAACTCTTCCTATTAGATTTAACCATTAAGATACCCATAAGAAAACATTACCTTTTATATTCTCTATGATGATTTTCCATGGTTGGGAAGAGGGATTACAAAAATATATAGGAATTCCTAAGTATTTTAAACAAGAGAAATTTTGAAAGAATGGAAACTACAATTCTATAAATAGAATGAATAAAATATAGGGTATCATTCCATCCAAGAAATTGATATTTTTGATGGTTGATATTTACCCATTATGTTCTAGTAAAGAGCTATGGATGATATTATTATGGAAGCTCCACCTAAAATTAATGTATCCTCCACATTTAGAGTGGTTGACATTTTTGGCTCCCTAAATTATTTAAATACTTGGAAGATACCCTAAGTCTCTTTATACCTCTATCATTTTACTCAAAGAACCTTCCATAGTGATATGTATTTTTTTTGGAAAGAGGACAACCTTACCTCAAGCCCTATATTCCTCGAAAAACTAGGTTTTCCTTCCAATAACCAAGGGAAATATCCAAGTATCATTGATATAAGATGGAACAAATTTAATCAAAGAATAACTCAAGCTAAATTTATCCATATCATAAAACAGAAAGAAGTGCATCCATAAATGAAAAGCCTTAGCCATGTCAATAATTATTACCATTCCCTTTTATTTTATCTCCTTATTGGAATCTATGGTTCCTTGAACAATAATTTTGTTGTCCAATATTTTCCAATTTTGCATAAATACTCCTTGATTATGTGAGATGATATTTGATATGATTTTCATCAATATAGTGGCTATGATACGAGTCATTATTTTATAAGAGAAGTTACAAAGGTAAATGGGTCAAAACTAGGGAAATGAAGATAGGTGTATCTCTTTTGGGATTAAAGTGAGCAAAAAATAATTTGTACTAATACCCATTTTACCAAAATTTTGTGCATATTCTAGTATCATTTTGTTGTCGGCTTTGACTATGCTCCAAAAAGTTCAAAAGAGAGAGTTTGAAAATACATCAAGCTCTGGGTTCTTGATAGGATTTATGTTTTATATAGCATTAATAATCCCCTTCTTCACTTGGTTTCATTAGGTTTGCATTTTCCTCTTCTTAAACAACCATTAGAACACTTTCCAAGAATCATGGCCATAGTGATAATGAGGCCTACTCCATCTTGCTCAATGAATAAGAAGTAAAATTTGGGTTTAGCCACATTTCCCATTGTGATAGTGAGGCCTACTCCATCCTGCTTAATGAATAAGAAGTAAATGTATGGTGTAGCCACATTCTTTAAGTATTGGAAATAAAAAAAACATACTTCATTTTATTTATTATCGATGTAATTCTTTTATTATGGAAAAACGTCATATTACCATGCATTAATTTAATACTACAAACTTTTGTACTTTAATTTCCAAAAATCTTGTAATCACGTACATCCTTTTGAAGCTCTTACTCAACTGTATTCTCTATTTTTTCAAGATCAATAGTAATTTATCCATTATCCATTTTGTCTTGGATATCACATAGATATGATATAAATGATTCCTTTTCATGTAATTGGTAAGATGGATAATTTTTCCCAAACTTTCAACGAAAATTATACTGATTTCAATTTATACTATAGATAGCAGAGACTATGACCTATATTTTCAAATATTCAATAATTATACTTGAAACATGATTCAGATAGGATCATTATATTTTTTTCATCCATTTTGATGCTTTCAAGGTATAAAATTTAGAGAAATTAGTTTATAGTAGCAATTTTAGCAGAGAAAATCAATTTGGAGAATTGGAGTCAAAAACTTTCCAAAGCTAGTTTTAGCCCTTAAATGACATTATTTGGCAGTAAAAATTTGCCACATAGGCACCCCTTGGGACTATCATACACTCAAATACATTTCCAATGGTGCAAGAATTGAATCAATCGATTTTGGAAATGACATATATGTCTCTTGGGAGTTGATCTTTCATGGTTGGCCACCATAATCTGAGAGGATGCAACGTTAGCCCCCATTACTCTCAAAAAACGGTTAGCCATGTGGAATCTATGAATAATATTATATAAGGGTCTATTTATAAATAATATTAAGGTTTTAATGGGTAAAATTTAACCCCTATTTACCTATAAATTTTCCTTACAATTGAGCCACCAGGAAAAAACAGGGTTTGATTCTACTCTAGTGCATTTTAATCCATATTAGAGAAGAAAGTGACGAGTGAATAGAGAGAGGGAAGTACAGAGAGGTTTTTTTTATGGAGTGGTCGACAGGCCACAAGTCTTACTCCTTTGTATTTTCACCATTTCCATTCAGAGAACGAGAGATTATATTTGCCTCACCTTCCAGTTGAGTTTTCTTAAAAAAGGTTTTCCTAGGTTCAATATTGGTGTTATTGTGGTTTGCGAGATAATTTTTTATGTATTCTCCACTTTCTCCATTATATATATTTCATGCATAATAAAAAATAAATAACTTAATAAATACATAAATATAAGGAAAATTAACCCTCATGCTATAGATTTTGGATTTAGTATAGTTTATTAGATACGTTGTGATGAACTGTCCAGTGAAATATCCATGATAGTTTATGGATCAAAATCTCATGATATTGAATTTGAAAGGGGATTGGCTTAATATTAAGCATCATCAATTGAATGATTATGGACTTAAAAATATAATTCTAATGAAGTAGATGTGTGTGTCCTATCCGGAGCCTGCAACTAATCGAAATAAATTCCCTTAGTTTGGTTTAATATCCAATCATATTTGATTCAATGATTAGCTCCTATGATCTATCTCTGAATGGATCTCTCATAATACTACCGCTAATTTAAAAAAAAAAAAAAAATCGATAACCACATTGAAGTCACCTAATATGATAATATTGCATACATATTCTAAATATTTTAGAAATAAAAGGCCTTGAATAATTCTCCTCTTGATATATGCTATAGGAATGTATATGTTAAAAAAATCAATTGTCTTACGGAATTGTTGATGACTAAACTTGGATAAGACCCAATGTTTCCTTTTATGGGTGAAGTTCAAATGAAATATTGACTTATCCTATATGATGCATAATTCCCCAAAAAAATCTCCTCTTAAACCCAACTCTACACCTTAACAAGATCACAATTTCTACTTGCATATATTTTAAGATTTTGAAGCCTCCATTTTGATCTCCTAGAGTATTCAGATGGAAGGTTTTGCTTCTCTTATTCAATCCCTTAAATTGTGTTTTCCTATCCCTTTACCCAATCCTTTGTAGTTCTAGGAGATGATAATCATTATTTTGAAGAGTGTTTTGACTACCACCTTTTGGTGTTGTGCTAGTTCCATATGTTTTAACTAATCTTTGTTTCAACTAATAAGGATTTTTATATTGTCATTTTTTCTCCATAATCTTGCCCCTACTAGTATTTTATTCCCTTTTCTCCTTGCTATCCACTAACAATATTTCTTAGGGATCCTTTATTTAGGTGTTCTTATTCTTTCTACTCTTCCTCACATATCATTTTTTTATTTATTCTTAACATTGATGTGAGATGATAGGCTATGTAAAAATATGATGTTGTAGATTTTTTCCAGTTTTTTAGATATATATTTTGGGACGTTTCAAGTCTAAATCAAGCCTCATCCTTAGGACCAACCTGCAAAGAAGAGAGTAGATTGGGTTATGCAAGATCTGCTTCTCTTCTTTGGGTTTTCATCCTTGTTTTTTTGAGATTACGAATCTTGATCCATGTATCCCTTTCGTATAGCGTAACAATGATAAATTGGAGGTTTCTGTGGTGTAGATTTTTATATATAGATTTCAGAATCTCCACAGTCATCATTTTTCTGTCAACGTTTCGAGTCTAAATCAAGACTCATCCTCAGGACCAACCTGCAAAGAAGAGATTATATTAGGTTATGCAAGATCTGCTTCTCTTCTTTGGGTTTTCATCCTTGTTTTTTCGAGATTATGAATCTCGATCCATGTATCGCTTCTGTACAGGGTAACAATGATAGATTGGAGGTGAACTATATGATCTAGACAATAGGTTTTTCCTTTGTCATTGTGGCTATTACTGTAGGTGCTAAAAAGGGATTTTTCAAGGTTTTTGTAGGTGGCATTTTCTCCTCTTGAGACAAGATTTCAAATAAAAAAGTTACCAAGTTAATGATAGTTGTGATCTTAAAACAAGAACACGAACCTTGAAAGCCCATATTTTTGCATAAAATCACATTAAAAAAAACCCTAAAATGAAAAGTTATACTACCAATAGAAACAGAGTTGAAATTTCAAGGCTTTTAACCATGCCATTAAAAACCAAATATCATGACTACGAAAAACCTTAATAATTAGAACCTAAATTAGAGATTGCTTCTACCAAAAGCAATTTTTTAAAAGGTTAAAATTATCTCTCATTTGAAATATTATCCAAAGACTAATTGTAAAATTACGAAGACTAATTGTACCATTACAACCAAAACATGAAAATGAACCATCAAATTGAAATATACTAATAGTAGTAAAAAAATCAATAGCATGCCCTTTTCAATGTGGCATTAAAATTGCAGCACTTTTTTTTAACTATGGTTTTGTATATAATTTCTTTCCAATTTTTAATATGAAGGAGATGTGTAATTCCTCCACTATCGGATATGGATTTGACACTTGCAATTTAAAATAATACGGAGGATATGTGTAATTCATTCCATTCTTAGCATAGTGTTGATATGTAATATTTCAAAAAAATAATTAATAACAAAAATGTATTAATTGTTAATAAAATATTTTAATATTGCATTAAGTAACATAATTTTATATCAAATTTATATAGAGAAATAAAGTAAATTAAAATAGAACATTTCTTCTATTTTCTCTTTATACTAGGAAGAGATTTATAATTCCTTTGTTGTTTAAAAAAATATTTCAATTTTTGTTTTAAATAAAACATTTGAATATTGATATTATTTAATATATTTTGATATCAAATTGCAATAAATATATATATATATATATATATATATATATATATATATATATATATATATATATATATATATATATATATATACAAAGAAAGAAATTAAACTACATATTTAGTATATTTTAATTTTTTAATGTTGACCATAATTAAAATATTTCAATATATACTTGAGAGAGAGAGAGAGAGGTGTTTTGTACTTTCCAATTCCCAATATGAGGGAGAAATGCATTTAAAAATATATTAATAACAAAAAACATCTTAATATAAACAATATGGTTATAAATTGAGTAAACTATTTTAATAATTGAAAAATGTATATAATTAAAACATTTTATGTGTAATTATTTTTATATTCAACATGGACTTGACATAATGCATTTTTGTGTATATAAAAACCACAGTAACATACAGAACCAACATGGATTCATTTTAACCCTAATTCTATCAGGCACCTAAACTGATCAAATATTTTGAGGTTCCTTGAAATTTCCAATATAAAAAAGGTTTCCACCTCAAAAGATTTGATTCTTCTCAGTATTTAATAAATTAAGATTAAAATAAATATATACAAATTTAGTAAAACACGCAATTTAAATTAAAAAAAAAACAAACTAAACACATAAAATAAACACCATTCCAAAAATAAAACAAGGAGAGATGTAGAGAAACTAGTCCCTACCCAAGAACATGATAGAAAATTCACATTATTGAACATGATATCAAAATCTCATTCACTGGGGCAGTGCTCAGTCTGAAGTGCAGGTTAGGGTTTCACCGAACAGAAAATTCGCGATTATGGGAAAATCAATGTCCACTTATTAGAACTTGACGACAATCAGTCTCTCAGAGTACATTATGAAGGGACAAAGTAGCTATGTTCCACCAGGGTACATGCCTATAGCACAATCAGATGATGACATCCATGAGGTACTCTTCTTCATACTTGTTTGTGTAAGCAACTTTGCTTCATCGAACCTGTGTATACATGAATTCTCTTCATCATACCTACATATGTACATGGATTTTATTCACATAACCTGTGTATACACGACTTATCTTCATTACACCTACGTATTTACATGTATTTACTTCACATAACATGCGTATATTTCCTCAAACTTTATCTTCATCACTCCTATGTCACTTACCGGTATTTCTTTATCTGTCACATTTCAACTAGCTTATAAATACATCCTGTTGACATCTTTATAAAGTATGTTACTATCAAAATACAAATCATCGAGTAGGTTTCCATCAAGGACAACACATTCATATAATTCCAACAATCTCCGCCTTTGGACTTGATGTCAACCACTTTGGTGTTTGGTCATCACAACCTGTAGATACATGTAAAACAAATCAATCTAAGCACCAATATTTTCAATTCAAACACCAAGTTACTCTCCCCTTTTGACATCAAGGGAAAAGGCTAACCAATGTCGAATCAAGGCTTCCTTTTTGTAGAGACATGGGCACTATAGATCTTATATGAATTATATACTGTCCATGCTCCCTCTGAGCACATGCTGAAACTTTTGAAATATTTTCAATGAAGTACATGACTCTATGACTCAACTGAATATGTCCTTTTCTATCACCAAGGACTTAAAATAGCATCAACCACCCAACCAAGTGGGGTTACATAGCATCATATAACCATCATGGGATTATATACAAAATTGACTTGATCATTAATAGTCCAAACATGCCTAAGTATAACACGAATTGCATTCTTTCTCTTTACATGACCTTTACATCAAATGATAGATATGAATTTTATAACCAAGACCAAAAGAAAGAAGCATATCATCATTCAACCAAATACAAGAGTTTCTTCAACAATAGTGAAAACATAATGCTAGCAATGCATTATTAGCAGCAAGGCCAATGATCCCCCTAAACATGTGTTACTTGTTCACTGTAAGATCTGACCACATCAAACTCATATATCAAATCATCTTCATTAATAAGAAAAGTATCAATGTCATGTTGTACCAACTCATAGATCATCATAACCCAATACCACTTATAAGTAACATAAATATACTTTAACCATCAACATCAAAACAAGAAAGCCAAATAATAACCACCTGAATCATATCAGAGCCTTTTCTTGAGTTTGTCCAATTGTTTATCTTTCAAATAAAAGCATACACGACAATCAATATAGGAACTTGCATATACATGTGACTATATTTCATAGGATCCGCATATCGAAAGTGAAATACTAAAATTTCAAAACTTCAGCTCCCTATAAACTTATACAGTATGTACCCATCTTCTGTTATCACATCAGATGCACTGTCATATATATAGGCAACTAGAATTAACAAAACAAACATGGGAATCATCATATATTTTTCTTTCTGTGATAATACATTATTGATCCTGATAATGTATCTCACATCACTTATGCAGTCACTAGGATAAGTAAGCTTTAGAAACAGTTGACTATTGTAGGGTCAACATTCCCTACGTTTTTGACCGATGTTCCTTCTTTCTCAAGATTTTCTTGAAATTTATTATTATGTGTTGGAAATTATTCAATATCCTGGTTCTGTTCAACACACTTGACCTACAATCAGTGGCCTTATGCCCAAAAAAGTTACAAAAGAAACAATATCGATGAAACATTCTTTTATGCCTTAGTCTAGGAGATTATTT
Organism: Pinus albicaulis; assembly: GCA_034641835.2. NCBI lineage: Eukaryota > Viridiplantae > Streptophyta > Pinopsida > Pinales > Pinaceae > Pinus > Pinus albicaulis. The sequence continues at coordinate 14,164,266 of CM076577.1, read as the reverse complement.
GGTAAAAGGATCCTTCTCTTCTAGGACATCCATGAAATTTTCAGCAGATTCAATAATACTAAATGCCATAAGTACTTGAAGATCTTGATCAGACTCTCCCTCTTCTCCAAGTGTTACACCACCACTATCTTCATGTGTATAATAACTTCTTTTATTTTCAAACTGTTTCCCCTCTTCATGATTATATTTATGAGGACACTTAGCAGCATAATGAACAACTCTACCACAAGAAAAACACTTGAAGGGAAGCTTACCTCTAAACCTTACAATGATTGGTTGGAGTTTATTCACAAAACTTATCTCATCTTCTTCATATATATAACCCGATTTCTTCTATTCTTTCTTTTCTTTTCCTCTTGAAACTGCTTTGAATGCAGCTTCTCATATTTCTGAGGGACCTCTTTTTCTAATTTCAAAGGTTGTTAAAATCTCGTGGAGTTGTACAACAGTAAGGTTCTGAAGATCCTATTTTTCTTCAATGGAAAACACTTTTGACTCGAATTATGGAGTTAGAGATCTCAATATTTTCTCTACTAATGTTGAATCTTTTATATCTTCACCCATATTTCTCATAGAATTAAAACTATTATCTATTCCGAGGAAGAAAATTGCAATACTTTCATCATTGCACATTCTGAGAGTTTTATATTGAATTCTAAGAGTTTGAAGTTTAGCAATTTTTACCTTGTCATCGCCTTCATAGATCTAGATGATCTTGTCCCATATGTCCTTTACTGAATTCAGTTACATGAATTTGAAAAATTTTGATTATGTTAGGCTTCCTAATAAGGCATTGACAAATTTTGCACTGGTTTCATATTTCTTCTTTTCTGTTGCATTTGTGGGAACAGATGATGGATACTGATAACCTCCTTCTATGATTCCCCATACATCTGCTCCAATATTTTTCACATAAGCTCTTGCTCATATATTCTAGAAGATTAGATTACTTCCATTGGACAATGGTGGCCTGATAGTAAATACTCCTTCAATACTTCCCATCATGATGGATCTCCTTCAAGCGATCAATATTCTTCTGAAGAACCTGCTCTGATTCCAATTATTGGGAAAAATATTGAGAGGGGTGGGGGGTGGGGTGAATCAATATTTTAAAAATCACTTAACTTTTACTTTTCTTACTCTAATTCATGTATGCGACTTTACTAAAGTAAACCTGCGTATGTATGTGACTCTTATGCAGACAACTAGTGTATATTCAATGAACTTATATTTTGGTTAATTACTCATATGTTTAACTTAAACTAGTGCATGAGTGATTCATCATACATTTGATATGTATTAAACATGTGCAGTAAGAAAAGAATAAAGTATCACACATAAGAAACACACATGAACACCAGTATTTACGATGGAAACCCAAAGTGGGATAAAATCACTACTCTTGTCGTCTTTCTCTTCAATTTTTTTATTATGAAAACTTCATACAATCTTGTACTGGTGCAAACTCATACCAGCATACAGGAACCCACCTGTAGAAGGCTACAACCTTCACGCATTCTCCAACTCCTACTAGAAGGGAGCTCCAATCCCCTGATATCATTTACGAAAACCACTTGGAAGGGAGCTCCAACCCCCTAGTCGCGTTAACCAACACCCACTGGAAAGGAGCTACAACCCTCTGATCTAATCACCGACTATTAATGGAAAGAAGATTCAACTTCCTCATTGAAGGATCCAATCCTCAGCACCATTGTGGACCACATTTCATAAATTTTCACATTAGATCCACCTGTTTCAACACATCACAACCTGTAGGCCACTTTTCATCAAATTTTTAGACTGGACCCACTACCATCATTTAAGCCCAATACCATATATCAAAACTGAAACTAATCATTGTACCAAATCATTCAACCAATCACTAAATCAAACAACCAATCACTTATCTTCAATCACATAAAGCTAGTAGCATCATCAATACTCAATACATCATTATAAAAACTAGATCAACATGAAGAATTCATTGGTAGACAACAGAAACATAGCAAGACTGATTAGATGGATCAAACATACTCTTCAGTAGAAACCCTAGCTTTCATACATGATTATCATAATGCATTTTCAGGTGTATATGTGTTTTTCATGAAAGAAACCCGTGTACATATCTGTCCATACTGTAGAATCGATGTGCTACTACACAGAAGAGTATCCATGTATGTATGCGCCTTACCAGAGACAAAACCACATGCATAGATCAAATTATCAAATTATATTTGCGCTGCACTTCAGAACTATAGACATACCCAAATCAAGACATACACATTAATAAACATGCATCATACCTCAGATCTAAACAACCCATAAGTAGATGATACCATACATAGTCATTTCAGGTCTAATTATCCTGATCCATCATTGTATTATCTTTTGCATACTCATTTCAGGTCAACCACTCATCAATATCCCATACCATGCAATCATACTTCAGATCGAAGTATTCATCAATCACCCTCACACATGCACAGCAAAGCACTTGGATCTTTATCTCCTTATATAACTTAAACTTTAGCCAATACCATGTGTGAAAACCATACTAATGTTGATGGTATTCTTTGATGTGAACAAATTTCCATTGACATGTTGATTACTATGTGTTAATACCATGGTAAGGATGCTTGGTATTTATTAAACCATATTGTGCAAACTATACATGCCTTTTCTTCTTCATACCCACGTGTGTATGCGACTTTGCTTCACCGAACCTACATATACATGAATTCTCTTCATCATACCTACAACTTTACACCGTATTTCTTCACATAACCTATGTATACATGATTTCTCCTCATCATACCTGCATATGTACATGGATTTTCTTCACAGAACCTGCCTATAATTCATCAAACTTTATCTTCATCATTCCTCTGTCAATGACTGGTATTTATTTCACTATCACATCATAAATGGCCAGTGGATACATCCTTTTGACATATTCATCAAGTAGGTTGCTATCAAAAAATAATTCATTGATTAGGTTTCCATCAAGGACAACACATTAATCATAATTCCAACAATATCCCCCTTTGGACTTGATAGAAACCACTTTGGTGTTTGGTCACTGCAACTTGTAGATACCTATAAAACCCATCAATCTAAGAACCGATCTTTTTAATTCAAACACCAAGTTAATATCCCCCTTTGACATCAAGGGAAAAGGGATGACCATTTTCTAATGAAGGCTTCCGTTTAATAGATACATGAGCATTGTTGATCTAATCTTCATAATATATTGACCATGCTCCCCCTAAGAACATGCTGAAACTTCTAAAATATTTTCAATGAAGTAAATGAATCTATGACTCAACTGAATAAGTACTTTCCTATCACCAAGATATCAAACTGACATCAACCACCCAACCAAGTGGGGTTACATAAAATAGCATCATTCAACCAACAACAAGAGTTTCTTCAGCAATAATGAAAACATAATTCCAACAATGCTAATGCTCCCCCTAAACCTGTACTACATGTTCACTATCATATCTGACCACATAAAACTCATATAGCAAAGCATATTCATCAATCAGAAAAGTATCAATTTCATGTTGTGCCAACTCATAGATCATCATAACTCAATACCACTTATAAGTAACATCAGTAGACTATAACCATCAACATTAGAACAAGAAAAAAAAATAATAACTCTTTGAAGCATATGAGAGTCTTTTCTTGATTTTGTCCCATTGTTTCTCTTTCAGAGAAAAACATATACGACTGTCTGTATAGGAAATCATGTATATATGCGACTATCTTTCATAGGATCCATGTATAGAAAGTGAAATACAAAAAATTGACAACTTTAGCTCCCCCTGAGCTTGTACAGTCTTTAGTCATCTTTTGTTATCACATCAAATGCACTGTCAAAAATATAAGAAACTAGAATTAACAAAACAATCTTCGGAATCATCATATATTGTTCCTTTTGTGATAAAAAGTTATTGATCCTGATAATGTATCTCACATCACTTCTACAGTCACTAGGAGAAGTAAGCTTTAGAAATAGTTGACTGTAGTAGGGTCAAAATTCTGTACATTTTTTTACAGTTGTTCCTTCTTTCTCCATATTTGCTTGAAATTTCTTATTATGTGTTGGAAGTTATTCAATATCCTAGTTCTGTTCAACATACTTGACCTACAATCAGTGGCCTTATTCCCAAAAGAGTTACAAGAGAAACAATATCCATGAAACATTTTTTTTTGCCTTGATCTAGGAGATTCTTTGGCAAAGGGATCCTTCTCTTATAGGACATCCATGAAATTGTCATCAGATTCATTAAACTAAATTTCATAAATACTTGAAGATCTTGATCAAACTCTCCCTCTTATCCAAGTGATACACCATCATTATTTTCATGTGTATAATAAATTATTTTATTTTCAAATTATTTCCCATTTTCATAATTTTCATTATAAGGAATCTTAGCAGCATAATGACCAACTCTACCACAAGAAAAACACTTGAAGGGAAGCTTACCTCTAAACCTTCCAGTTCTTGGTTGGAGTTTCTTCACAAAATTTGCCTCATCTTCTTCCGATATATAACCTTATTTCTTGTGTTCTTCCTTTTCTTTTCCTCTTGTAGTTGTTTTGAATGCAACTTCTCTGATTTTTTAGGGACCTTATTTTCTCATTTCAAATGTTGTTAAAATCTCATGGATTTGTAAAAAATAAAGGTTCTACAGATCATGTTTTTCTTCAATGGAAGACAATTTTGACTCAAATTCTGGAGTTAGAGATCTCAATATTTTCTCTACTAAGCTTGGTTATTTTATAATTTCATCATTATGCATTATGATAGTTTCATATTGAATTATAAGAGTTTTAAGTTTAACACTTTTTACCTTGTCATCGCCTTCATAGCTTTGGATGATCTTGTCTCATATGTCCTTTGCTGAACTTAGCTACATGACTTTCGATTCTGTCAGGCTTCCCTCTATGGCATTGACAACTTTTGTATTGGTTTCATATTTATTATTTTCTTCCGCATCTATGGGAATAGATGATGGATATTTATAACCTCTTTCTACAATTCCTAAGACATCTGCTCCAATACTTTGTATGCTGAAATTTGGTTACCGGAGGACAGGTGGTTCCCTAAGGCTTTGATCTTTGGCCTAGGGAAAAGTGTCCAAAAGAATTTAATTTTTCTCTTAAAGTGACTTGATAAAGTTATAAAGTCAAATCTAATTTAAAAGTGACTTTAAGTGATAAAGTTACTAAAGTATAATTTTAAAGTGACTTTAATAAATTCAATGTAAAAATAGAAAGGAAAAGTGACTTTGGAAATAAATGACTAAGTGGGTCTTTATTAAAGTGGGGTGAATTAAAAATAGAAAGTGAGATTTAAATGACCATTTAATCTCAGCCCTAGATCTAAATCTGTTTCAACCATTGGATTTAGGGATTCCCCAAAAGTCACTTAGGGTTAGGTTAAAGGAGGAAAAGGAGGAAAAGGTCATTCATTCTTTCATGAGCAGATTGGGAGAAGGAGAGAAAGAGAACTGGAGATTTTTCTGAGTAGTGAGAAGAAGGAGAGCAGCAGTGAAGATATTTCAGCAAAGGTACGGCAGCATTTATTGGCACACATACCGAGGCAGAAAATTCGTACAACAAAGGATTGGCAGTGTTTTCAAGTGAGGAGGCACAGAAAGCAAGGAAGAGGGTACAATAGCAAGGACGCACTCCAAGGCACAAAAATCAGGCACGTTTTTCGAGGAAGAGGGTGGCTGTCATTTCCGGCAAAAAAATCGAAGAAGAGGACAACAGCTACAGCTCTGATTTTTGGCATGGATTTCAAGAGAGGGTGTTGTACGAAATCCGTACAGTCCATACAACAAAGTACAATTGTTCCGGCATGCTTCCCGAGGTGGCCATACATCATTTAATGCTAGCCTAAGGTGCTGTAAATTTTTTGTTTTCTGTTATTGCTGATTTGGAACAATTTCCGAGGCGGTGTGTAAGCACGGAATTACGCTGGCCTCCAAGGCTCTACACAGAGGCTGAATAGAAATGAATGAAATACTGCCTCAAACTCCACCAAAATCCTCCCAAAGGAAAAGTTTGATCCTCTGCTCAATCTCCAGGCTCAAAACCCCTGTAATAAACTCAATCCGGAGCTCCTCCTGAATAGAATGCAACTCCTCCTGAATGGACTGCGTCCTCCCTCTCAATGACTGCGCAGTCTCTGAATTCACAGCTCTGCAACAAAACCCAAACACCAATCCTCCCACAAAATGCTGAAGAAACTACCTTTCCTGAGCAGGCACTCGAAGTCCCTCGGGGCTAAGGGCGAGATCCCTGATCAGAGACACTCAACGCACTAAACAGTGCTGCAGATAGGCTAAACAGCCAACGTGCTCAAGAAGTCAAAATGACCAGCTCAATATCATCAACAACGAATGACCAAAATGAAGAGGATCTCCTCTCTCTTATAGCGTTGGCCTCTCTCAAACCCTAAGGCCCACCTCCTCCAACGTAGCCTCCCTTTGCCACGTGCTCAACCCAACCAGCGTAGTCCCTCCATGTGTCTACGTGGGTCCCCTCTCTACGTGGTCTCTTGGTCCCACTTGGCTCACTTAAGTTACAACATTGTGTCTACTAGGGAGTGCACTTTATTTTTAGAGTGAGTTATGTCCCCCTCTACTCACTTTTATTTATAATTTAATTATATAAGGCAAAATTGATCAAAATTAATATTTCCAATTAGCTGCTGCTAATTGGGAATATTACAGAGAATAAATCTCATTCTTGATTTCTTCATTCTTTGTCTTAATCTACTTGTATTTTTCTCGGATATCAAGATCGTTTTCTTCTACTGTCTGTGAGGAAGATGCCTCCAAATTCTGTTGTTTCTCTATGACCTGTGTATTGGAATTATCAAGTTGTCTTTCATTTAGAATTTCTGTAACTACTTCATTTGTAATGACTATAGCAGCATCTGTATTTGTCAGTGGAACATCTGTGCCTTCTACTTCTATGGTCACTTTTCCTTTTTCAACTGAATTGACTTTAGGCTTTTTATTGTATCTAATTTTAAACCTTGCTTCAGTCGTTGTCTCAATAGTGTATGTTCCTTCTTCTCTTAGTCTTTTAGTAGCTTTCTCTCCTTGGTTTGCAGTTTGCAAGGTGTGACTAGTATCACCCTGTTTAACTGTATCTACCAAAGTATTTTCTAGCCACTCAGTTTGATTGGCATATTGTTCAATCTCTTGTTTTTTCTCATGTATATAAGGTGTTAGTTTGCACTTAACCCTCATTTTGCTTAATATTCCTTGTGGATCATAGTTCCATGAGAAGATATCTTCAAATCTGTATTCAAGTAATTGTTTTGCTGCTTCTTGTTCTGCATCTCTGTGATTACAAATAAATGGCCCCACCTGATTTTTTAACTTAAATTGGGTCTTCTTCTTAGCTGCTAGGAAGTGGATAGAATCATAATTTAAGATTTTCCTGATATACTCCAAGGAAAATATTCTCATTGGTATATATTTAGGTAGTTTGTAGGGTAACAGATTGGACCCAAAAACTCTAATTTCTGTATGTTTCTCATATAGGTGTCAATCTCCAGTTCTAGTGTGCTCTAATAGCTGTAGAACTTTCTTCATTACATCACTGATTCTTGGTTTTTCTGTTTTTTTTAACATATTTATCAATGGGTGGACAGAGTTATTTGTAAACTCTGCAAAAGTGAACTCTGTGGACTCGTTTCTGATCAAATAAGTCCAAAAGATGATTGAAAGGGGATTTTCTTCTATATCAAGCTTTTGGAGGGTTATTGGAAACTTGTCTTCTTGAAAATACAAGAACATATGGAAGAGAAAAGATTTATATCTGAATACTCTTTCAGTGGGCAATTTGACTAGCTGATCGTGGATAATGTCATCTATATACTCAACATAATTGAAAATTACAGAGGGAGGTTGTCCTAGTGCAAAAGTAGATAGAAAACCTAGGATTGATTCATCAGTATGTTTATCTGTAAAGTATCCTAGGATAAATGAAAGCATGGAAATGACATGCCTAGACCCTTCTAGAAATTTTGAAGTAGAATATGGAAGGTTGATTTGTGGAATTTCAACATGTAAAGGCATGAACACTTGAAAAATCTGAAGCCTTATGGGAAAATCAGGACCAATGTACTACTTTGTAACTGCTTCTATTGATAAAGGAACTGCTTTGGGATCAGTTTTGAGTTGTAACATCTGGTTTATGGACTCAACAGTAATTGTAAATAGTACTTCTTTGTTTGCATTCATCATTTCTCTATGTTTAGGTGAATAATAACTATGACACAACCCAATAACCTCTGGGCATTGATGAGTGATTAGAACAACATATTTGGGTAGGTTTGATTCCCAGATTTGGACTTCTTCAACCTGATCTAAGGAATTTTCATATCTCCAGCAGTGGAGGTCTAACAATTAAATTCAACAACTGGATCTTCTATTTTATAGTCTACATCTGCTAATGGTGTGTGTTCAATGTCTACAACAGGAGGTTGTAGAGGATTCACAACAATTGCAGTCTTGGATGACATAGTTGGATTGGATTTTGACATTTTTTAGGCTTGGATAACTGAAACTCTGTTTTTAGGGCTTTATGAAATCTTCTTGTAAGATTAAATGGTTTACAAAATTGTTTATTGACTTTTATAGAGGTTTTTTGGATAAAATAAGCACAACTTAGTTCTTTCCTTGGATTTCAACCTTCAATTTTGGTTTTCAACTGGATTTAAGACTTTCACTGGTTTATGAAATAAGAAAGAAGGATTTCTTATACTTCTTTCAATGATTTTGGTCTAAAATTGATTGAAACTGGGCGCAGAGGGTTGGGGTTACCTGTAGAGGATTTCTGGGCAAGATTAGAGTATTTTAAAGTCTACAAAAGGCTAAAATAAACTTGATTTTTCCTTTAAAACTGAATGAAGTATTTAAATAGAGTTTTTAATCAAATTTTGATAGGGTTTTAGCTCTTTTCGGGCAAGTAGAAGCTTTCTTTGGGCAAATAAGCTTTTACTGTACTCAATTTTTTCAGCAAATTATTTTTACAATGATAACAAGCTTGTTTTTTCTCGAAAAATACTTGTTTGTGCAGGTATTGGTCTTTGTAACAGTTTCTGAGTTGTCAAAATGAGTTTCTGGCTGCTTTTGAAGGCAATCTAGGACTTTTCAGGTCTTTAGCAGTAGTCTGGGATCTTTCTGAAGTTTTTTGACAGAAAATTTGGGCTTTTTGCAGGTTCTGGGCTTGAAACAGTGTACAAGCTTATTTCTTCTTGGTCTAGCGGACAAATACAGTCAAATGGTGTAGGAAAATGGCTTAATGGCACATTTTAGAAGTTTATTGTGTGTTTTAGGTTTAGGAGAACCTGCATTAAATGGCGGTCATGTCGAACAGATGGTGGTTTTGGGTTTCGAAGGCAAAACCATAGGCGGTTATCGCGTTGGATTTGGGCAGTAAATGGTTTTGGTTGGATTGGATGCGATCCAATAGGACTTGTTCGCGTGGAGGAGGGAGAAAGAGGTAAAACCACCTATTTCGCGTAATTTGGAATTTGTTATAGTCGCACAATTTAATTTGCGATATTGCATGGTGATCTTTGGATTAGAGGGTTGGGATGCGAATGGCTAAGATCGGCTGTGGAGTTTCTCAGCGGTAATAGGTGGAGTCTGGGGTTTTTTTATATGTGGCAGGGTAATGTTATAATGTTTAGATAAAACATTAAACAAGTGTTAATAACCAATGGCGTGAGTATGGTATTACATGGCATATATAAAACATTAACCAATGTTTTATGTCCAATGGTGCGGGATTATTTATATATGGAATATAAAACATTAAAAAATGTTTTAAAACCATAGGGAGCGAGGTTAAATTATAAAATATGTTTAAACCTATGGAGAAAAGAGTGGGGTTTATTTAACATGTGGGATAATAAACATAGGTTTAAACTTTAAATAGTGGGTCTTGGGGATATTTATATATAATGGATTTAATAATATATACGGGAGGGATATAATATAAGGGATTTGATAATATAGGTTAGAAATTAATATGAAATGGAAATTAATGAATAAAATGAATTAAAATAAATGGAATTTAAACTAAGTGTAAAATAGGCAATTAAGCATAATTTGTCCCATTTTGATTTTTTACACATAAACATAGGATAAAATGTATTTTGTGGGTTTTTTGAATGTTTTTTGAATGAAAATGAAATTAATTAAGGAGGGTTTTACTTTTCTAAGAAAAAAAGAATTTTACTTAGGAAAGGGATCATAGTTTTGGAAAAGGGTGAATACGCTGATGAAATGGGTTTTATGTAGAGAATCCAATATTTTTAACCAATAAGTTTTTAAGCCTTTGGTCCGGTCCCAACAGAAGTGAGAGAAATGCTCTGAGCTTCTTTAACTGAAGGTTTATAATACTAGATCATTGTGGGTGAGGGGAAATTAGTAATTTTTTGCCCGATGATGCTTTACTACATGCTTTGCACCACTGCTTTCTACCTACTCATTATTATTCTAACTTTTTTACTTCATTTGCATAGGTGCATTTAAGCTTGTAACCCTAAATCCATTTTTCTTTCAAAGCATAAATCTATCTAAGTATAACTTTATTTCATCTGAGGGCTCAAATTAAACTGTTGAGCTCCTCATTTTTTCTCTAACTATCCACTGATTTGTCAAGTTTAAACTGTTTGACATATCTTTATTCTCTATCTAAAATATGAAATTCAAAGTATGAAAAGTTAAGATTAAACTATTTAACTGATCATGGATTATGGCATTTTGAACAATCTGCACGTAATCATTATTCTTACAGTAAAAGTAACTAGTAGTGGCATTTTGACTTGCTCACTTTCTGGTCTTATTTTTATTTATTTTTTCTTTTGGGGTCTATTCTTTACTAAGTCCTTTGACCTTTCTTTTAGGATTTTTACCCTCTTTTCATTTTTTATTTTTTTAATTATTATTTTCAAATATGGGAAAACCACTTGCAGAAAGCAAAGTATGTACATATTTACAAGACTATCAAAGTCAATTCAAAAATTATGAACCCTATTATTATAGGACCCTAACAGTTACAAAGGACGTTAAGAAAGACCAAGCTTATGTGTCACCATTGACAGTATATTCAGGATAAGATTGGTCACACTCGAGGTTCATCAGATATTTTGTACAAGCATCTTCAAGATAAGGACAAGAAATCTACAGTGGTCTCATTGTTGCAATCACAACCCACTAAGAAGAAGAGAAAAAAGCAGAAAAGAAGAAGTAAGTGGCTAGATGCGTCTGATGGTCAAGAGTAGCTCAATATTTAGATAAGACAGAGTCCTACAATATGCAAGATTGGGCATGGCACATCTGAAAAGAAACCCACAGACTTGCCTGAAAGAAAGCAAATGCTCAGTATGCACTATATTGAACACAGAGTCCTAGTGTTTTCTATCAAGTCTTTGTAAAAAGTAATTTGGGAATAATCTTAGCTAATTGGCTAGATTATTTAATTACAAATTACTTGGTCTACTAGATTATGTTTTGAGTCGCATAATTGGGTAGCTATTTGAGGGTCTATTTCAAATGGGTTTTCCCATTTTCATTTGTCAAATTGTAATATCTTGTTGTAAAATATTTTAGTGCATGGTCCCTCACAGTTAAACACCGTGGCTAAAGTATTAGAGGGTTGGAAAAAATAATTAATCCCTTCACTAGTCAATTAATTAAATTTTTTGGCCAAATTAAATTAAAAATCCTAAGCCATAAATTTAATTAATTTTATGTCCTAGGTCAAATTAAATTCTTTAAAGACAAAATTTGTGGGTCCCTCAAAAATAAATTTTTAAAGGTCTCAGACCAAGGGAATATTGAAAATTTTGAGAAATTTTGGACCCTTGGGCCTTGGTAGTTAAGTTAAAGTCAAATTTTTGAGGTAATTAACTCAAAAATATTATTTTTGAGGTAATTAACTCAAAAATATTATTTTTGAGTTAATTAAAAATGAATTAATTGAAAATTTCGAAATTCCTCAAAAAATTATAATTTCGACGGATGATATTAAAAGATAATCAAATCCTTTTTTATGGTCGAGATTACTTTGACGGGGATCAAACGAACTAGTCATTGGAGATTTTAATATATAAATTAGAGGTCTTTGTCCATCATTTGCATCCAATATCTTTATCGTGTACTTGCTCTTGAAGCTCTCCATTAATATTTTTGAATAATACAAACGGAATCTTTGGGGTTTTATTTTGATGGTGGTGTTCCTCTTCGGCATTTTATGGTAAACTTGTTATTTATGTTCTACTGGTGATTATTTTGACAAATTGTTGATTAATAGCACTTGTAGAGTAATCTATTGCACATGTATCTTTCTTAGGTTATTGGATTTAGAGTAAGAATATTAATTGGATTGAGTTAGAAGCTATCTCTAACTCTTGAAAATTTTATCTTTTATCTTATTTCTCTATTGATTTAACAACCTAACTTTAAGTGTGCAGAAATCTTTCAGATTTAGAATTGGGCGTTTGTGGAAGTCCTCAGTTGGACCAGCTGACTCCCAAGGAAATAAGATCTGAAGAGCCCTCTGGATCTAATTCCCCAAGCTTATTTTAAGTTCTCTTCTTGCAGGGGTTTTCTAGAGCTTGTGCTTAAATAAAAAAAATTGTCTTAACTTTTATTGAATTTAAAGTTAGATCTGACTAGTAAGAGCCTTAGATCTTCAAAATCTGCGAGCGAAGTCATACTTATACTCCTCAGATACGATATATCTGCAACTCTTGTACATAGATCTATAAATATATTGTATAGATCTGTAATTTACATGTGTAGATCCGAAGTTTTGTAACATATTTTGAGTTCTAACATTTGGGTTTTTAGTATTTTATATATTTTTATACATATTTGGTATTGCATTTTTCTTTTCTCACTTGTGCAGGATTAAATCTAAAAAAACATCCAAAGAAAACTTCAGATCTAAGCCAGATCTAGACCCTGGAGGGCAAGATCTGGGCTCAATATTTGTTTGCAGGAATAGATCTGAAAAATCAGCTAAGGAAATCTTCAGATCTGAACTAGATCTAGACCCTGGAGGGCAAGATATGGGCTCAATATTTGTTTGTAGGAATAGATCTGAAAAATCAGCCAAGGAAATCTTCATATTTGAGCCAGATCTAGACCATGGAGGGCAAGATCTGAGCTCAATATTTGTTTGCAGGAATAGATTTGAAAAATCAACCAAGGAAATCTTCATATCTTAGCCAAATCTAGACCCTTGAGAACGTATAGGCTTTTTAAACTACTTTTGTAGAATTTTGGTCTCCAATATTCTAATTTTCGAGCGGCAACATTATCCAAAAATTTCAAGAATTTTCAACAGTGGGATCTTCAAAGCCTTGGGCTAAGGATTTGATCCATAAACCCTTATTTTCTGCAAAATTTTATTACAGCAAGCCAATCACAAATAATTAGGCCCTAAAAACACATTTTATATGGTCAAAATTGTTTAGAATTGCAAAATCTTCATTTTCAGAATTTTTGACCATTTGGGCATCTTTAATTTTGCCTAGATCTGACTTTGAAACTTTCTTGAAATTACTGCATAATTTTGAAAAAACAGATCTGAAAATTTCTTATGCATATCCTGAATAAGGTCCAAAAAATTTAAATTTTAAATTTTTCGGTTAAACTTACTATTTTTAGACATTGTGGGGATCATTTTCAGTGTTTTCAGTTTGCTGATCTGTTATCAAATTACTGTTGTTATAAACTTATCAATTCTGAAAATTACTGAATCAAACTCTCTTAAAGCCTTAAAATTGAAAATTTCAAATTTGAATATATTTTTTGTTATTTCTGGAAGTATTTGACAACTATTTTTGGTAGTTTTATCTTGCTGATCTGTCACTGTTTCACTACTGAAATAAAAATACCAGATCTGAAATTTCTCTTAATCAAGCCCTAAAAATTGTTTTTTCTTCAAGTTCAACATTTTTTACTATTGTTAGTCATTTTTGGCATTGGTGTCGGTATCTTTTGTTTGCTGATCTATGGTTTAAATTACCACTGCAATTTATATTTCAGAGCTGAAATCTTGTTCAAGAATATATCTTAAGTTTGACTAAAGGAGAAAATTTATTTTTGGATTTGCATTATTTTAAGAATATCATTTAATTCATAAATTCTTTGACGATGTGTTTGTTTAGCATTAAAATTTCATGGTGTTTATTGATGATTAATTATTGAGATTTAAATGCTAATTCTTTTCTTATGCTTCAGTTGGGTTTGATGATCATTGGCATCTAAGTTTTGGGAATGTTTGTTATTGATTAAAATCACTTATTGTTTAATTAACTTTTGTTTCATTTACTTGAATTATTGGATGTTTATTGAATACTAATCTTTGGGAAATCTTTTCAAGTAAGTGTGGTTGATATCTAATTTTGAGGGCTCTATTATGGATCTGTATATCTTTTAATCGAGTAATCTTGTGGAAATATTCATAATTAAAACTTTCACTTAAGTACTTACTGGTTAGATCATATTATTTATAATTTAAGTGCTTTAGGCTTTTTAACATTAACTCTCATCTTCGAAGCTTGCTTCATCTCGCTCCTTCTTCAAATCATTTTCTTGCATTCTACATTCTAAATTAACATTGCATAACAACAGTTTCTCATCAAGTACTTGGTTGTAATTTTTTTAGCAGGATAGTTGACTCCATAAGGCACTGGTATCAATCTCTCCAATTCAATCGAATCATTTAATCTTGCTAGATATTTTACAAGTATTTGGCCGTTTAACTGTCTCCCGAACTGGCTGGTTTCCAACTATTTCTCCTTCATTCCATTTTGATAGGGTCTACCCCCCTTAGTCTGCTATAAGGAGACAAATTAAATAGAGAGATTGGGAATCAGGGTGACAACTCCCAATCTGAGTCGTTGTTGCGGTGCCTAGACATTATGTGCGATAACACCTCCATCAAGTCATTCCTTCACTTTGTTTTTAATATTCCTTTTTTTGGTATCCCTTATGACATGGTTAGGATGGACTTTCAGAGTTGGGAGCAAATAGGTCACAAGAGTAGGTTGGCGTCATTGGCGGGCCCTGGGGATTTTGGAGGAGTTTTGAGGAGTTCTTATGAGGTATGATGGTATTCGCTTGGTGTATTCCACCATCCACACAGTTTTCCTTTCCTCTACGTAGAGGAGAAAGGTGGTGTGTATATGTGGATCGTGAAGCTCTTATGGGTTGGGCCGACAAAATTATTTATGAGCCCATTATCTATGTCGTCAAGTTGAGCCTAGCCGAGTCAACATAGTTGTCAGCATGAATAAAAATCAAGGAACGACTGCATATTGTGGGTATTTGAAGGCATGGGAGCCAGCAACAAGGCATTTCATACACATTACGTAGAGGGTCCAACAAGAAATCGAAGAATTCAGCAAAGGCGGATGTGTTGAACAACAACGATTTGATCAACCAAGTCAACTAACAGAAAGTCAAAATTGGGAGCTAGAATTAGTGGACCCATTTCTACATGGGCCGAGCTCAAGTCAGAAGTTGATCGCGTCTCGCAGGGGTTATAACACTTGAAATTTTGGAGCGGGTTGAATGCCATCAAGCGACTAGTGACTAGTTCGAGAAGATTTGTCCAGGAAATTGGAAAGCATGTTGTGTAGTCGCCATCGAAGTTTGGTTGCACGTCAAAGTGTAGGTCGAACTCTGCATCTCGAGACAAATGAATGCCATTGTTGAAGTTGTAATTAAATTTTTGGGGCCATGTGATCAACGTGAACATTCAGCATTGTGTTGAGGAGTCGAAGTGAAGTTTGAGCTAGTGCAAAAATAAATAGAAGCCGAGATTTTTATCACTGAATTCTAGCACTGCAGAAATCGTGATTGCAACGGCGTGGGACGAGCTACCACTTTGCATGTAGACACTGCAAATTGAAGAAAATTACTGTGTGATGTATCAATGTATGTAAGAATCAGCTGAATTGTAGAACTGCACATCTGAGTGTGCGTACATTTTTGGGTCAATCGAACCACAGAACTCTGGCGACGGATGATTTTTATATGCAGTTTGAGGGCCCCATTGACCTGGAGTGGCTCTTCGCTTGTAAAGATAGTGGCACACTAATGTAGACACCGCAAATTGAAGCTAGCCAAATTACTATGTGATGTATCAATGCATGTAAGAATCAGCTAAATTGTAGAACTGCACATTTGAGTGTGCGTACACTTTTGGGTCAATTGAACCACAGACCTCTGGCGGCGGATGATTTTTATATGCAGTTTGAGGGCCCCATTGACCTGGCGTGGATCTTTGTTTGTAAAGATCGTGGCACCATAATTGAAAGGGAAGGCTAAGTCCAGATATTGATTAACACCAAGGTTCAATTCGAGCCAAAAAAAACATTTTGAGCTGACAGTCAAGCAGACTTGTGACGTGAAAGTCGAATTGGTCACAAGGGATCATAGCACAGTGCATCGCCACAACCCAAGAAGGCTCGATTCACTCACTAAGATTGCCACGAGCGAAAGAAGGGCTTATAAGATCATTGGTAGCCGTTATCAGTTAGCATAGGCCATGACTTGCTTGTCTTGCTCGATGTCAGAAATTGTGGACCATATCACTAAGTCCTTACTTCATTTGGAGTTAGAGACATTGTGGATAAGGAGGTTTAATCTAAAACTATCCCTGTTGTAAAACACTGTTGTCACCGTGGATAAAAAAAATTACTAGGTTCCATTGTTTTCCATTCATAATTTATATTACTGCTATGTAATTTCTGATAAATACTTGGTGAATGACGGGGTTGTTTGATGATTCAGTAACGTATCTCTCCAGCTGGGTTAACTTAAGCATTAAACTATTATTTTTGGAATTAAGTCATTATGTTGCTACTTTAAGAGCATTATAGAGGTCAGAAATTGATCCTTTATGTGCAGAGGACCATTAGTTTGTAATGTTGAGTCTTGAATGATGCATGAATATTGTTAAGTTGTATAGGGTCAGGGAGTCAAGTATTGTGGAAATATTGATGTATCATTGTTGTCATTTTTTTTAGGCCATATTATTGTAGGTCGTGGTGAAGAAATTGTTGTACTGTTGTTGTTGTATTATTATGTATTTTTCCTCATTGATCTAAAACCATGGAGGAACTACTAAACAAATTGAAAATATTGAACACAGAAATTAGTTCCTTGAACCACCATGCATCAATAGAACAACAAAAAAAACAGAACAACAGACCCTTTTCAAGAGGGATCCACACCATTCTCCAACAAGAACTGCCAAAAGACTTGCAGAAAGAACATGAGTTGGGACACAAGATATTTAAACCTGGGTCATATTTGAAACACATGGAAGTCACATGGAAGGTTCTCTTCAAACTTGATGAACTAGATGAAGTGAATCAATTATAAGGAAAGAAACTAATTTGGGCACTAAAACCAGCTATGCTAGTTCTCATACAACCCAAGTTCTTGGAGGAACCTTGCGAAGGGTTCATGCTTCCACTTGCATCTTATCTCAGTAACACCATGATACTAACTACACCTATAGCTCCTTACAATGATGATGTTATGAGGAGAATTTTTAGACTGATAGTAGAAACTTTCCAGGACTTGGACAATGGTGCAGGCTCTACCTTTGGGAAGAAGCTTGAGGTTTTAGAGGTCATGGCCATGACCAAGACTTATGAGATCATGTTTGATATTGAGTGTGATGGCTTGATTTTGCAAATGTTCCAATGCTTCTTCAGCATTATAAGACATCATCCTGACATAGTCATAGCACACATGTAGTCCATCTTGTCAGCATATATGCTAAGTCATGATGCCATTTTCCAGGAGTTGCAGACTAGATTGTTGAGCATTTGGAGGAGAGAGTAGTTGGTTTCACTTGTTTCATATGAACTAGCCAAGAGGTTGGTTGAGAAAAACATTGGGTTGTTCAAGAGACAGTTGACTAGGGAGGAGCTGCTTAGGTTTGGTGGATCATGTACCTGGAATGAGTTGAGGAGGAAGAGTGTTTGCTTCATCCGAAAGTAACCTTAGGGACCTGATCACTCATGCTTGTGCGACACTAAGGAGATGATAAAGGTAGAGCAGGAGGATATTCCTTTTGATTCTCAGAGTGAGGATTCTTCTTTGGATGAGTCTTTGGACTCATACGAGGTTACCTCTGAGGAGCAAGAGTCATGCAAAGTTGTTGAAAGACCAGATGTATGTAGTGAGAAGTCAGTGGACCTTGTGCGAGACATTCAGGATGATGAGTCACCCATGATGATTTAGCGTGAGCAGCATACGGTGGAGCACGATTCAATTGAGGAGGATGTGCAGTATACATGATGATCCTTCTAGGGAGAACTAGTTGGAGGTTCACATTGAGCCCATGGTAAAGGAGGATGGGCAGCCACCCTTGGGGTCAGCCATTAATGAGGAGTGGTCAGGCGTATAAAACTATAGTAGGGTGGCAGTATTTGCAGACCCTTTTCCTCAGGCGGTGTTGGAGGCTAACATGGCAGTTTCGCAGTAGGCTAGTAGACAATAGGAGCATGGAGTTTCCTATCAGACGAGGGAGATAGAAATGCATCCATATTTGGGTCTACCCATTGATGACGTGCAAGTAGATGTAGTAGCGACCAGTAAAGTCGTAGCATTTTCAGGCAGCAACCCTCATCAGGGGTACAGAGACAAGGCTTGTAGCACAAGTTTCCCACCTGGGTGCATTATAGGGAGAGCGGCATAAATTCTTGGACAAATTTTTTTGGTTGATCGGGCAGAGCATCAGGAGTTGAGCATGGACCAGCGTCAGCCTAGTAGACATACTCCTTGCACAGGTTTCCATACATTAGATTGGTTGGAGATCATGAGTTAGTATCCTATTGATGGTACAATCTTCTTCGTCATGAGCATAGTGGAGCAGGGACCCTTAGACATGACGGGTACTATAGGTTTCAGTTGGCAATGGGATATAGATCAACAACTCTACAACATTCCGTCATGGAATTAGGAGAGCGATATTAGCATTGGATTGAGTCGGGGGTTGGACTAGAGAGAGGTGATGAGTTGGTACGCATTCAGTGGGTGAACTTTCTCAGCCAGAGTTATAGCGTAGCAGGAGCAGTGGAGCACTGATGCTTGTTCTTGGTGGTATTGGGATCTGTTAGGGTCCTATACTAATAGGGTTCATAATTTTTGAATTGACTTTGATAGTCTTGTAAATATGTACATACCTTACTTTCTACAAGTTGTTTTCCCATATTTGAAAAAATGAAAAATAATAAAAAATGAAAAGAGGGAAAAAGTCCTCAAAGAAAGATCAAAGGACTTAGAAAAAGATAAACCCCAAAAGAAAAAAGGGATAAAAATAATACCTGAAACTGAGCAAGTCAAAATGCCACTACTATTTGCTTTACTACAAGAATAATGATTATGTGCAGATTGTCAATAAATTCCATAATCCATGATTAGTTAAACAACTTAATCTTAACTTTTCATGCTTTGAATTTCACATTTTAGTTAGATAATAAAGATATGTCAAACAGTATA